>CM067380.1:35982720-37232720 GCA_034510155.1 Eucriotettix oculatus | reverse complement strand
TTAAAGTAAAGCTTAAGCAAATAGTTTTCTTAGCAGTTACTGAAGTTTATTTAAGAAACTGATTGCTTTTCATTTTACATAGAAGCGGAAAAATTGCTTCCTCCTAGCGTTAAGGTTGATGACAGGAAATGCATTACCACGTTCCACTTCCGGCGTTGCAGCTGCCATGAGCGCTTCGTTCCTTTCCACATTACCCGCACGCGCCTTTACACACACACACACACTGGCATATTATCCAATTTGGATGTCAAAATGTAAACGAACCCGTCAGTTTATTAACTTGGGCAATAATGTCCATTCCTCGCCGACGCTGCCAACAGCTTCTAATAATCGTTCGATAATCTGCTAAATAATACCGCCATATCTACTAAATTTCAGGCTGGATGGCGACGCCGAACTTCAATTACTGATACGTCCACAACCTCTCTCTCTCTTTACTCTCCACACCAATTATTTTAATTATATATACACACACACTTTAGTTATACATACGGGTGAACTGATTCTGCAGCAAAGATTGAGCACTCATCACAATTCCGATCTGAGACAAAAGTGAAAGTTTACTGCACTACACAACACTGATAGGAAGTATGTTACTTGGTAATACAGCCGAAATTAACGCCTTACACTTGAAAATATTAAACAAAACGGGAAATTTTGTTCAGTATTAAAGAAGTTCCATTATATTTACTCAAGTATTATGGAAGATCGACGCGTTAAAGCCTTTCAACAGATGATTTTTACTGCACCAAAATCCATATCAGTCAACCAATATTTTCAATGATGTAGAAATAAATTATGTTCCTTTATTTGTTATTTGGAAGGTTGTTGCGTAAATTTACGATGAATACTGCAGATATTGAGGTGTAATTAATGCGTTAGGATTTTCTCCGTTTGACAGCAGCTGAGCTCTAATGGTCACGTAAATGTTAACCAAATTCGCTTAATTTTCTCTCTCCTGTAACAAACATATGTTCTGTGAATGTGGTTCCCAATCAGACGGACGAAGCTGCGGCTATCTTTGGAAGAATAGAAGACATATCTACGCTATTACTTGGGCAAGTATATTGAAGGCGCAGGTTTTAGGTGGGCAGAGCTTTAACTCCTGCTTGCTCGTGTCTGGGCGTTGTGATCAAGCTCAGAATCAGTAAATAAAGGCATACGCTGCTCCCCTTGGGCATAAGATACGGTTCGTATTTTATGGCGCGCGGGCGTTACTCTTCATAGAAAACACCGAGCCACGCCTGACAACGGTCAAAGCTGCAGAATGGCCGTGTTTAATGATGATATTACTTCGGCATCGAACGCTTCCTTCTCATTTGTGAGCTCATTCGATGCGAAATCACGATACAGACGTTTTTAAAATGCGTACTAATTTTCGTCCAGCCTGTCGTAAAACATAAAACTGCGGTACTCGGAGATAACAAATCTGACTACTAAGACGTGGCCTTCGAAGCTGGTGCGTTTCTGTCCTGAGACATGGACGTGCAGAGCTTAAACACAGTGTTCATGACACATGTGATTCGTACCGATAGAAATATCGACAACTGCATTCAGAAACATTGCAGAAAGAAAATTGAAAATGAAGGGAAGTGCAACATAGCTGTGGAATAAAATACGTAATTCAAAAATGTAACTATACTTACAGTCAGTATCCGATTTATTTAACCATTATAACATGGTTAAAAAGTCTATTAACTTAGCAGGGCTGGACTTTGACTGTAGTCATGACAGGTGACTGCCTACGGCGTCAAAACCCCTGAGGTAAACCAAAAACAAATTTCAAATACGTCTTGACAGATGGTGATTCCTCAGATCATAACGCCTGGCCTATTTTCTTCAGTTTCAACAAAGAAATAATATCTCGTTGAAAATCTTTGCTTCCCTTAAAATTTGGCCAAATTTGAGCATTGCTTTAAGAATTTTGATAAGCCCATAAATATTTCTATCAACAAAAGAACCTTTTCTAAGTGAAACATTGTTTAAGAACCATGTTTGCTCAAAATCGGCTTAATGGCCATTTAACATGATTTTAATAATAAATTAGATTTTTAATTAATGAATGAATACATTATTGATCCTACAATTGACTTACACTCAGTGACAGTTACAAACGAATATGAATAAGAAAAACAATCATACACACGAACATACTAAATTACATCTTAAAAAATTAATTTTCCGTTGTTTAGATAGTTTGTTGTTTCACTTCACTAACACACACATTTTTCCCTGGAAA
The DNA here is from genome assembly GCA_034510155.1 of Eucriotettix oculatus. NCBI lineage: Eukaryota > Metazoa > Arthropoda > Insecta > Orthoptera > Tetrigidae > Eucriotettix > Eucriotettix oculatus. The sequence continues at coordinate 37,230,481 of CM067380.1, read as the reverse complement.
ACCTTACAGTTACGACAAAACAATTTTAAACTTTGTATTTTAAATTGTCTTTATGTTCATTAATCCGAGTTATCAAAGAGCGTTTTGTTTGGCCGATGTAACAAGATTTTCAATGTAAGCAATTAATTACGTATATATAATACGTTTATCTGAAGGGTAAATTTTGTCTCTAATGTTTTTGTCAAAGTTTAAATTATTGCAAAATTTAAAAAGAACAAGAATTCCGAAGGAAATTTTGCAAAAAATTCTGAAATTCCCTTAAAGCCCTTTTTTCAAACGAATATTTCCCGACATCAGTTTTAAAGTTGCGTTGTCCTAATTTACAATTATGATCCCCTCTAATGAAATAATTAAGTCTGAAACAAGTGAATCGAAATTATTTTTATTTAAATTCAAACTTTGTATATTATTTGACTAGTTTTGTTTATTGTTTGAAATGAGCATTTGATCTAGTAATATTTTATAATACAACTGTCTTTTGGGCTTATATGGTTGTTTTATGATAATTTTCTTTAATAAATGTAAAGCTTTATTAAAACTTGGGAAACGGCATATTTCGGGTTTTCCAATGGCCGCAAAAGCGCTAGGACCGGCCCTGATATTAGAAAAATTTAATTCAACTGGCAACAGTATCTATAAGGAGCTCGGGTGGAAATCGAACACGCTGAGTGAGCGCGCGGTGACAGCTTGGAATTATTAAAAATGACAACTTATGTGATAGTTCGCATCTTCTCCATCTTTACTTTTTCAATAATTTTCTGTGCACACTGCCCGTGCGCACTCGCAGCCAGGAGTGTGCGGTTTTCTGACAAACTACCGATATGATATATATATATATATATAGACAGAGAGAGAGTAAATGTCAATATTTAAATTTTATATATATATATATTTATAAAGTTAGTGTAAAGCGTGAAAATAACCTATAATTTATTAAATAATGCAATCAAATAAAATGTAAATGTAGTCATTAAAGAGCTAGACGTTGATGCGACACAATATAAAATTTAGGTAATAAAAAATTTGATATACTTAAGGTAAATACAAGAGGAAAAAATGAGAATCCCTATATCACACTGAGCCGTGAGCCTCATAAGAAAGAGCCAAGATCGATATTTCATTTTTGGAGAATGATTGTAGGAGATTCCTTATTTTATGCATGATTTGTATAATTATTTGAACGAGTTTACATAATATGAAATTAAAATATAAATTCAAATCCTTTAGTGAATTAAAAATTTTCGCTATATACAGGCAAAGTACAGCAAAAAAATTTATGAGCACAACGTTTCCTCTGAAATATCAGAACTTGTCAGGTGAATGAAGAACTTGTGAACAGGTTTATATGATTTTAGTACACAAGACTCCCGTCGCCGTAGGTGTGTCAGATCATCGCGTACTACGCGGAGGTCCTGAGTCCAAAGTCCTCCTTTTGTCAATATACGGACAAATAAATTTAAAAAATCCGTAGTCAAGTCATTAGCACGTTTGTGTACATTTTGCAGTTCTGCAGACAGCGACTCGTGAACCATTCGATGGCAAGGACGATCTGAATTGCTAAAGATTTGAACGGTAGATGAGTCGGCCGAGATTACGTCACCTCGTAGCGACACGTCGCGTCGGCGTGTTATCCTGTGAAAGGCGAACCCCCTTGAAAATCGACATATTTCTCGGTTGAGTTCATAACTTGGGACAGTAGCTGGCTGTTCCAGGCGGAAGAAGGGAGGGGAGATCCTCTTATCCTCCATGAATCAGTCTACGAGTCAACTGGCGTCCTACCTGAGACCCATTGTTATGGCCATGAATGCCATTGTCACTCAAACGTCACGGATTTGGCAGCTGGCTGGAAATTGAGGGCACGTTCTGAGAACGCCTACGCACTCTAAGCCGTGTTATATAAATACCACAACACGGCACCGCGCCCCACGCCTCCGTACACATGACTAACCAGTAACGTGATTCTTCTTACACTGACGGATTTCTCGACTGACGTGTCTCGGGAACGAATATTGGAAAATCAGTGGCTCATGCCGCACGATTCGAAGCGATCCCAAGTATTACTCCACTGAGCATGGTCCAAAATAGTTTACACTGATCTGACGAACGCGTAAAGGTGTGAATTACAAACACAGTCGTTTATTGTTCAAAAACAAAAAAGTAGAACACTAGTAAGTGACTCTTCAAACATATCTTGCGGACTCTTACAATTACAATTCAAAGTACGCCAAAAGAAAAGAGTAAAGAGTTCCGTAGAAACATTTCAAGGGAGACTGCTTTTGGTTTACGAGACTGTAGCCAGTTCACACAGAAATCTGACACAGTAATTTAAAATAGCTCAAAAAACCTTATAACTACATTAAACTTAGTTATATAAAATGCTTATAATGGAAATCTGTATAGCAGAAAATTAATATAAAGTATAACTTCACCTTGTAGTACTTAACGATCGTTTCTCAACTAAACTGACCAATTAGTTACATTTAATTAATAACACATCTATCGGATTCACTTTCAGTAACTGTTTTTATATAATTTTATATAATTAAATAAAAATTTTAAAAGTAATATAAAGTTAATTTAAACAAGTATTTGCCACTTTTGTAATAACAGAAGCTTTGGTTTATTTAAACCATATTGCAATATAAAATATGTAAATAGGTTAAAAACGAGCCACAAAATATGTCACAGGTATTCCAAGTAGTTGTAAATACCTGTTAATTTGTACATTACGGTCGTAGCCCTAGGCATAGCTTTGTTTTTTAATCAACGTAGGTTTGAGGTGACTATTTAACTATTGTTTACAACTATACCACGCTCTTGTGCTGGTCGAAATAGTTTTAAGTTTATTGACTGGTTTCAATAAATAATTTGTGCAGTTATTTCTGAATAATTTTACTATTTTAGTCTTATTTTTTACTTTTTTCAAATTACCCGTGAAACGCTTAAACAATTATTTGTTATTGGTTTAACTGGCATAATTAAAAAAATTGTCACGATTCCTAGAGACGATGGACGAACGGACTTTGTACCATAGTTATATTGTTTCTCGATATATAAGCCAGACCAGGTAGGTGCCTTTAAGAGGGTTTAAGCTGAAAAGTTAAGTGCTCCCAGTTTCCGGAGAAACATTTTGTTCGCGCTGCAGTGGCAAGATTTGCGGTTCTCCTGACAAACAGCTAGGACCACCCGCACAGGGACCGTGAATTAGCTTGGCAGATCCTCTGGGGTTGTCACCAATTTGAGCACAATGGCTTCCTGACCACGAGGATTTAAACGAGGATTCCGCACCCCCTTCTTTGTCCGCACGTGACAAAAGAACAGCCGAGCTACTGGAAGTCAACGTGGAAGCATCTGGCCAGATGGAGGATGGAGGATGGAGACCCTCGAAACAAAAACAACACTCGCAGACGCTAATTCTTTCCACATCGATCATCATGCTTCAAGAGGCGCTGCGATGCCGATGGGCCGGAGAAAATCAGCTGGAATTCGCGAAGCTGCTCCCTAAGGGCAGAACCTCCATAAATCAAAGCTCATTGCCTCGGTCGAGCAACGCGTATCCATTTTGTTTGGATGAATGTTCCGTTTCCTGTACTACCACGTCATTATTTTTTATAAATAGCATCCCTTATCAAAGGACACGTGAGTGAACCTTCCTCTCTTCACATTAAACAGAAATCTGTACACAGTACGGGAACACAAAATCAAAAAATCTTTCTCGAGACCACATAACCATACCAACATCACGAAAGACTGCCAATAATTTAATCTCTCAGACCAGAAGGCAAGCAATAAAAATAAATTACAAGGAGGATTTTAAAGCTCAAACGTAAGCTACATTTTGAGTCAGTAACTTAACCATCGACTGAAGTTTCATAATCTAATGTACTGATTTTCATTTCTCAAAAAATATTTTCACCAGTGTCGTCGTCCCTGCCTTTCAAATATACGCACGAAATGTAATCTACTTGCAACACCTTTTATCGATCTCAGACCATTAAGCGATACAAAATCGTTGCTTTTTTTGCAATTGGAAAATAATGCTTTCCATTATCAAAACATTGGTGAAAACAAGTGTCGTGCGAAAAAACATCAGTGATATCATTTTGAAGAAACAGTCCTTGAAATTTTTCCAGGTCTTAATGACATTTTCGCATAAAACATTAATAATTATTTTACAAAATACTCTTCTATAATTTAAATAATATTTCGTCCTTCCCGGACATATTATTATTATAAAATCTTACAACATGAGGTTAGCCCGAATTTTTATCCTCGGAAGTAACCTCGTGTTGTAAGATTAACATGTCGGGAAAGGATGAAAGTTTCTTTAAATTATAGACAAGCATTTTATAAAATAATTGTGCAGGTCTTATGTGGACTGTTCAACAATGGCCTGAAATTATTTCAATTGTCTAATAAATGGAAATTTTTATTATTTGTAAACAGTTCTCATTAAAATAATGTCAGTTAATCACAGTAGCACTACCAAGTCGATATACACTTTTCACTCTGACTAATTCGGCTCAACCCTACTACACCACTCAATAAGTTACATAATAACATATAACATAATTTTCGATCAGTGTTTAAGGATAGAATACGTAACAAAACTTCAACTATTTATGTATATATGATAAATGCATCAGGTCATAAATAAATTTTGGTTCTGCCTCACCGTCTATACCGGACATAAAATTTTTGTTTTAGGAAATTTTATTATATATAATCAAATTATGAGTTAACTGTAATTATACCTAGATTCGTTCAAATTAAGTCACACACTTATTGTTCATTATAGGATTAAGGCTATGCTAATTAAATTATAATTGTTAAGTGTTAAGTACCAAATTCTGTATGATGTTTTAGTTTTTATTCATAAAATAGATAAGGGACAGCTACCAGATTATTTCAATATTTTTATAAAAAGAAATTCAGAGGTGCATAGTCACAACACCAGGCGTAGGGAAAAATTTTGTATAGGCCACTAAAATTTAAAAAGTACAAAAAATTCGATTTTTAATCAACGTTTCGTATTGTACAATGAGTTACCAGTAGCTGTTAATTACGCCAAAAGTATAAATGTATTTCAAAATAGTTTAATGTTAGAATTTAAAAAGACTGATTGAATGTAAAGAGGGAATTGGGGTATAGAATAAGTTTTGTACTATGTAGAAAAATAGAATTGAGAATATGTAATTAGCTTTACGCTAATTTGAATAAATAAATAGTGTTACATAAAATTAAATCGAAATTAAATGTTACGTGGAATATTCCCTTCCTCCTTGGCTCTACAGCCCATTGAGGGTTTGGGCCTACCGAGTCAACTGCGGACTGTCATGTGGAATATAAAAAAAATTATACAAATCAGACTGTTCTCTGAACAATCAATCACTGCAATCATTTGGACTTTTCCTCATTAAATTCAGATTCGCTTCAAGAAAATTAAGAAACTAACCCATCATAAGGTTTTAGAACGCAACATGTAGAATCACAGGAGAAGCCAGATCTAATGATTCCAAGGGAATTGAAACCGTTCTTTGGTATACAATTCTTTTCCATCCTAAGCCTTGAATCTGAATCACTCTTATAGGCGTGGACTCGTATGCTTGGGTCAAGCCCGGACACAATGAACGTCTCGAGCTTAGGCGTCAAAATATCTAAGTTAATCCTTGCTATTATATCACTTCGTATTTCTTGGAAGAGACTTGCTTGGGACATATTTCACATGTAATACATAAAGCACCAGTCAAACAATTCGCATATGATATGCCCACTTTCTGTGCAAGTGTTAGTCAGCAAAAGGCATGTACAGAAAATATATGTTACTAATAGTTGCTTCAAGAATTGGCTAAACTGAAAAACAGAATATTATCATTAAGAATAAGTTCCTTGAATAACGCTTTTGTATGAGATAATATTCCACCTTGAGATTAGTTTCCGTGTCCCTGCAATTTTTCTAAACTTAATTTTTAACTGAAAAATTAAGATTTTATTTCACGACGTGATATTGGTAGGAGACTCACGAAAGAAGACAAGACCAATGTACGAACCTATAGAGTCAATCATGCTCAAAGGGAATATATTTCATATAATTTTTTATTAGAACTTAAGTTCTCTCAGTATTTTCAAATTCAAGGAGGATATGTTTCCGAAAACGGGATGATTTCATGAAAAATAGGACGAAGATTACAGGAGTAGTGGAGTGTATAAGAAGTTTTAAATGTCAGTAGTCGCGACAAAATGAGAAAATGGAGCACATAGATCAAGAGGAATCCCAAGGAGGAAATGGATGTATGTATGGTAGAGTGTAAATAGGATATGTTATAATTTGTGATATGGGCTGATATAACTCAATGATGAATTGATCTATAAATCAGGGGAAGATAATATAGATAAAATGGTACAGTACAGTTTTTTTCATTTAAACCGAACCAAAGACTGGACTAAGTCGTTCCTCGATATTTTCTGCGGACGCCTTTCGTGATTAACTCTTATTCTAGGTGTCTTTTTAGATTTGTATTGGTCCGGTAGAGAGTGATGGGGATAGAGATCCCACAATGTTGTAAGAGAGATGTGACCCGGCAAGCTGACAGCATCTCTTGCGGTTCTGGGATTTATCTCGGAGCTTAGTCCGCCACTGATTGAGTCGGCTTGTGTTGTCGTAGCTCCCAGGAAGCCGATCTCTTGCTGCTCCTCGACCGAGGGGAATCAGCATTCACTACGTCACGAGGGATACCATTCAACCTCTTCCTTCTAAAGTAATTATCAAAAATTTAGACTTTCCCCCGTATTCAACAAAATATTTCTTTTTAAAATAGACATTCTCATTATACGACTTCAATTTTATTTATTTTCTCTAAATAAATTCGGATATTTGGGCGAGTCATAGCTGAATGTGTCGTTATTCAATATCCTATTTATTTCCTATAGCATACTGATCCCTTACACCCACTTATCCAAGACCAAAACACTCAGAGTAAGGGGAATATATGAATCCTGACCTATCAGGGATAAATATCACGCTTACATTTATTTATATTACACCTTATTTTAGCAGGGGTCATCCACATTGTTACTTCTCCTCTTTAATAACGTGGGAAAGGGCAGAATGAGGGAAGAGTGGAAGGGAGGCCAAGGTAGCAAAGAATAAGTACAGCATCTGTGAATTCTCCTAAATATGATTCGAGGAAAACTTTAGAGAAACCTGTATTTGCTCTACTTTTTTGGTTTAACAGGCTACATGAGGGTGATCCTGAAACAGGAAACTCCACTTTCATAGCATAGGAAGGGAATTGAAAAGTGGGGGTTGCGGAAGGTAGAGTAAGGTAGCCAAGGGATCACTAGGTCCCCCCGGGCTATAGTTTAAGGATCCTACCTGCTCTACCTTCCGTATCCCCCCCTTTTCAATTCCCTTCCTATGCTATTAAAGGGTAGTTGCATGTTTCAGGATTACCCTCATGTAGTCTGTTAACCCCCCCCCCCAAAAAAAAAGAGCGCACTCTTAATTCCTGCCTACACTTATAGCACACTGCGAGTCAATCAACTGCAAAAATTATACGATTTTTATTACTGTATTCCTAAGAAGTGAAATAATGAAAAATTAAGTTTCCTTAACGAGATGCACAACAAAAGAAATAATTATAAATACAACATGTGGACCCCCATCAGGCATATAAAGACAAAATTCTGAATTATGTATATATATATATATATATATAAGAATACAAATCATCATAGCTTGTAATAACTTAAATCTATAACGCAACTGTTACATTTTTCGCGGTCGACTCGGTAGGCCCAGGCCCTGAATGGGCTGTAGAGCCAAAAAAGAAGAAGAGCTGTTACATTTTACTTGAGTCCAGTTTGTTTAGGTATAAGAAAATTTTTTAAATTGTTACTATTTAGAAGTCATGTAATGGTTATAAACGAATAAAACAGCTTATTTCAGGATCACAATGGAGATAACTAGTTTTGGAGCAGTAGGTCCAATTATTCCAATGGTAGCAGCGGACAAGTCTTGCTGTATTCCTGACGTCGGCGACTCGAGAACTTCCACAATTCAAACCGGGCCTAGGTGTCCCTGCTTTCCAACCAGAGGAAAGAAATATTCTTTTAGTCCTCTTCAATCTTTTATTTTAGAGGAGCCCTTGACCGTACGTTTTCAGAATATCCAGGAATTCACGTTGCCAATTTGGGAAAACCAGGGATAATATGATGCCTTTACATGTCATAAATATCTTCTCACCGGAAGTGCCATTTTTCACACGAAATGACGTAGTCCATTTAACGTCCTAAGTGCAAAATCATCGTAACTGATAGGAAATTTGCTCGGTTGTTTTGGCCTATGTCAGTCTGTCTACATTCGGAATGTAATGACTCAGTGAAGTTCGCTGCCCATTTCAGTGGTGTAAGGAATCAATGTAAACGTCCTGGGTCGGATTAGGTGCTGGGTATTTACATACTCTCCCTTTCTCTTTCACTTCTCCGTTAATTACTGAGTGCGACGCGTCGGTTGCGTAAATACGATTGGCGCAGGTGCGAGGACAAACAACTCTGGCTCGCACAATTGGCGTCCCGCAGAGAAGTTAATCACCGATACGCGCTCTTGCACACTGTTCACGACGTCAACTGCCCTCGCATTATATATTCATTACACGTGTATTCCAGAGATAGCGCCGCTCTGCGCTTCCAAGACTTTTGTTCCACACTTTCTCACAGGCGGGAAATTTTTGATTCATGGGTAATGTTCATTTGATAAATGACTAACCTAAACTAAAGTGAAGCTATTTTCTGACTGTGAGATTGCCGTATCTGGATACTCGCAGGTATCCTAACTCGGTGTGCATTAACCCTGCTAAATTAAAGGTATTGGTGAAGTAGAATGTCACGCCTTAATCGATTATTTACAATATTGTTGGCATACGAATATTCGCGAGGAGGATAAGGAAGCTTTGTCGGGAAAAGGAAACTATAGCACAAAATTACTCATGCACTGGATTCTGAAATTTGTTATATTTTCCTAGAACAAGGAAAAGATTCTGCTGGCACCACAAGCACGGGTTCCCGCAAAAAATGCAGAACGCGCGCAGAAAAAGAAAGCATTCTTTAAGAAGAAAAACCACTTAATCTAGAACATCGAATTGGTTTGCAGAAGAAATGACTGAGGTTATACTGTGTGTATGGAAAACAGAGATTCGTCGAAGCGGAACACGGGCAGCTCAATTGCCCAAAAAGAAAAGTTTCTGAGTGATTGACTTGAGAAATACGTGGACGTATAATATGAAAAGGAGAAGACTTTAAATAGAAGCATGGAAAGGTAGATTTTCATGGATGTCTGACCAAGAAAAGCTGCAAGTCCGTGGAAAGTATGGGGCGTCTCTTAAGATTATTTAATATCATAACTGAAGGTACAACAGCTCTGTCATAATGTGAAGATTGTTCTGACTATATCTCGAAGAATACAGGAGATTAATGACGGCCAAATTAGTCAGAATTGTAGGAAACTACATTTATTAACTAAAATACAACACAACGTTTCGTTGCTATCATTCTAACTTCTTCAAATGCGAACAATCCATAAATAACAATGAATATTAAATGAAAAGTACGTGCACTAGTCTTAATGAGCCAAGAGTCGTTCATGGATTTTTGTGTTCATTGCCACTATTCTAAGGTCTGTGGCTTATGAGACTAAAACAATGTGAAGATTTTTGTTCGTACCTGAAGAAGTTCTAATGCTGGGAAAGAAACGTTGTGTTGTATTCTGGTTAATAAATACTGTTTCCTGCATTTATGACTAATTTGGACGTCATTTATCTCCAGCACAATCGTAAGATAGAAAAGAGTAAAATTATCTCAGTATTCTCTCGGACAGTAGGTAAATTTGACGTGTGTGGGTCAACAGATGGTCTGGAGCAGACCTGGACTACAGACTTTTTTCTGAATCGAAAATCATTCTTAGGTCTAATATATATTTATTCTTGAAAGCTTACTCTTGGGGGAGGGGGGTTCTTTTTTTGAGACAAATTTCTTGATCGTCAATTGGCACCAGGTTCCAAACCAGATCCGCTGACTTTTCAAAAAGCCTCCAGTACCTCTTTATTTCTCCTAAACGTTATCACACAATTCGATTAACCATATCACACATCAGTAACCTGCAAACCTTGGAATGTTAATCTGTAATCTCCAAATTTATTTATTCAGCTGTACAAAATATTTTGAATGCAACAATTGCGGCCATATTATTAAAACTTTTGTTAGAAATAATTAAATCATTATTACCTTGTTTCAAAGTAAAGTCTGTATTTATAGACCAGATGATACTATCTACAAAACTTCAGTTTTGTAATAAATACGGTAAACAGTCGCCTCCACGCTGGACGTCTGACAGGAAATAATGTTGAACACTTTTCTATGAGATAGAAGTTTGGAAGTTGTCCCGTACGAACGGTTCCAGAAATAAATGAAGTATGAAGTGTCCTAAGGGACAGTCCTTATTTGTAGCTGTCAGAGATAACAGTACTCGTACTACGGAGTGTCAGAAGCTTTCCAGAAGATTGACAGTGGGAACAGGTAGCAGGACGACAGGTTTTTGAACCACGAAACATCGGTCTGTCACCCTTTCCATCCCGGAAATAACGGAAGCTTCAGAAACTTAACTGAAATCATTTGCAGTCTTCACGACGCTCCGTTTTTCCTTCTGCCTTGAAATTCACAACTAGTCCTTGTTTAACATTTACATTAATTCATATAATCGTGGTTCAACTACATCACATCCTCCGAATATAACTCAACACCAAGATACTTCAGGTATGTTACACGTAATACATAAGAAAATTTGTCTCCCGTCAATCGGAAGGGCGTGAGAATAGTACCCACTAATTATCACGTTGTGATACAACTGTATGAGAGTCAACGAAGCGGCGTTTCGCCAGTCCGCTTGAAGGGGAAGTTCCCCCTAAAAAGATAATACTCCTCTTCTCCTCACTCTCCTGCGCATATAACATGCCATGTGGAATCTCACGGAAACTTTACTTACTACTGATTTAAACTCTGTAAAATTTTATAAATCAGGGGTCTCCAAACTATGACCCACGAGCAGGTCGGACCATGTAGAATTTCAAGCAGTCAAGCCCAAATAAGACGAAATAATTATTAGGTTTTAAAAGAAATATTGAGACAAGTGAAGGAAGCCTGTGGGAGTTCTCTCTCGCGGGTATTTCTCCCCAGATCAACTGCGGGGTTCACCTGACTATGTTGGGAATGCCTCGTACTCTCTCTGGTTTTTCAAAGTTCTCAAATGTCGAGGCATCTACACCTACTGTACTGGGGTCGAATACCTTAGGCGTGCAGTAAGAGCTGTCCGCTGAACCCATTGGATGAGTCGGTCAACTGCCTCCTAAAACTGGCGGAGAAGGGAATTCTGCGACACTAACAGAAAATTTGTCTCCCGTCATTCGGAAGGGCGTGAGAATAGTACCCAATAGCCCTACCTGATGCAGGTTTTGTAGGGTTTTCCCTGCATCTCATTAGGTGAAACACCGGGTAGGTTCCCGTAGTCAACCCTTAGCTACATTGCTCTACCTTCCACATCCCCCCCTTTTCAATTCCCTTCCTATGATATTAAAGGGTAGTTGCCTGTTTCATGATCATCCTCATGTAGCCTGTTACAAAAAAAATATTCAAATTGAGGCATTTAATTTATAAAAAATGTGTGGGGTGTGAGCTCGAGTTCCCCCGGTAGTGCCTTCTGTTCCATCGTCAAGTCAAAATGTTTGGAAACCCAGCTCTAAATATTGCTTTCACTTCAGTAAAAAAAAAACCTCATTTCAAGCAGAACCTGGAAGACGAAAATTCGCAACGCAGTGAGTGTGACACAAGGCCTGTCTAACTACGTTTTTCTAATTATATTAGAGCTTTGTTATTATTGCCTGAGGATTACGATGACCCAAAATGGTTTTTACAGAACAATTACAAAAATACTGCGCAGTAAAACGACGTAATAATTCGACGTTTAACGACGAAAACGGTTCGTACATAAGACGCATGTAGCAATAATTAACCGGCGACTAGAACGTGTACTATTTTTATTCAGCTTTGTTTTTCTTTCTCGGGTTTGTGTCGGCGTCTGTGTTTATACTTAACAGAATGGCTCGATAAGTCGTAAAGGAATCTGCCCGGAGACTAAGGGAGTGTCCTTCGCAAATATTGTCTCATTACGGGCATGTATAGGCACTAACCCGCAGTCTTTACCTGCAGCCATCAATTAGCTGGCCGTAAGCAAGAGTATCGTAATTGCATAAGGCAAGACTGCCCCGGGCTAATTGGAATCCGTGCGTGTAATCACGCCACAGCGTCATTCATTAAAACAAACATGTACTACTTTCTTGTGCGGCACTTCCACTCAGCCGAAGCGGCAGCGGCTGAGGCAGAGGCTGAGGCAGAGGCAGCCATCTGATATGCGAACAAATACTTTGGCAACTGATTACCTTCTCAAGCCAGGCAACACATGCTGCCGCTGATTAAGACTGACCAAGAATTTCCTAAAGTGTTCCATAACATAACGAAAGACTGTATTAAGAATGGTTATTGTACTCAGCCTCACTGTAACGTTGTCGTTACAGTTATCTATATCGTTATCATTATTATAACTATTATTATCGTAGCCATGGAAAATTGGAGCTTTAATGGAGATAACTTCCATCTCATCTAAAATTAGTGATGTATGTTTGAGAGCGACTACCGGCAACTCGACGTGAGTCGATGTACGGACACAATACGCACAATTATATCCTTGTACTCAACAAATTGGCGAGACCAATTTGGAAAATTCTGGGTTCAATTAGTGCGGCTCATTTGTGAGCAACTAACCTCGTCCAGAAGAAGAACTGAAGAAATTCAAGTGGAATCAAGAAGATTCACGTCCTGATAGGGAACACGGTATCCCTAAATCATTCGATATCCTTGTGTGGAACTCCGTTTCAATGAAAGCGACGGGATCGTCCAATTTTGCTCGTGGTGGCATACCTAACATTAGTCAGACCAATTTTGGAATACAGGACGACTATATAAAAAAACAAATACAATCGTTGGAGATATTTCAGAAAGGAGCAGCTAATTTTTTACAATTTATTTCATTTCGTTTACTTACCGTCTCCTTCAGCCGAAAACGTTATTAAATGTATTGAAGTATTTACATGTGAATAATTATTTTAGGAGGTATATGTAGTGGGGTCGAAGACCTTGGGCATATGGCAAGAGTTGTCCGCTGATCCCATTAGATCAGTCGGCCAACTGCCTCCTAAAACTGGTGCAGACATGGAGAAGGTAATGCTGCGACCCCACAGCAAACTCGTCTCCCGTCATTCCGAAGGGCGTGAGAACAGTACCCAATGCCCGACCTACCTGATGCAGGTTTTCTAGGGTTTTCCCTGCATCTCTTTAGGTGAAACACAGGGTAGGATCCTTCAACCATAGCCCGGGGGCCTTAGTTAACCCTTGGCTATCTTGCTCTATCTTCTGCATCCCCCCTTTTCAATTCACTTCCTATGCTATTAAAGGGAAGTTGCCTGTTTCAGGGTCACCCTCATGTAGCCTGTAAACCCCCCAAAAAAATCGTATCAAGTATCATCTCCTGGCCGTCTTCTGTCGAAATGATCAAATTTTATTTTAATTAAATAGTAATAAATTTATATGCTGACTTATTGGCAGTCTTTTTACTTATTGCAACCTAAAAGTCAGAAAACTATGTTTGGATATTTCATTTTATTTACAATTATGTTATTTTTGCGAGGCCAAATGTAGAACTCTTTTTTCTTCATTGACGTCGAGACTGTTTAAGATTAATCCAATTTTTTTGCTCACGTCAACATTTTTAACGCCGCGGAACTTCTTCATTGGCCGAAAAACTGTCGCACTTCCTTGAGTACATTTTCTCGTCATATCCGGGTAAATTTTGTACACAAAATCTATGATTTCAATTAGAAAATTAAAATTTTCTTGTTGTAATGAATTAAAAAAATATCGGCTGTATACTGGGCATCTTTCAGTAGATGAACGGAATAAAGTACGATATTAGTGTCACAAACGTTGTATTGATTTTCATAAATATATCGTCGATTAAAAGTATCAAAGCAAGTTTCATTGTTCATTGTTTTGCAGTGTTCGCGTGGCCGTAGTTCGTTCGTATTAATTTTCTAATTGCGAAAATAATTGGGCCTATTATCATTTTTCTTTTCATTTCTTAAGAACATACTTCTGCAAATATTACTTTTCTAAGTTCATTGTTCCCTTTGTTGCATTTATTTGCGCTGTAACTGCCCCAGAGTTTTACTCAATCGTAGATAATAAATATTCATTCGTTCGTATTATCTTAAGGGCTGGCGAAACGCTCCGACACTGTAAAAAGAAAAAAAGGGTGATGCGCTGAGAGCCATAAAGAACGTAGCTTTCAAATTGTAAAAGTTGATTTACGTTATTGAATTTATCGTTAGCTGCAGGCGCCGAACGCCGACCGTAAACGTCTGCTTCCATTGTCCATGGCCTCCGCTCAGCTCAGCACAGCTCAGCTCTTGCTCTGCTCTGCTCTGCTCTCCTCTCCTCAGTCCACACAAGGCCACTGCCTCGTCCCCGTCCCCGCCCCCGCCACCGCCACCGCCCCCGGCCCAGAACGTGGCCCTAAACCTGCCGTATTCCGTATTACATCACACGCAGATCAATGAAGCTCAAACAACTCGGACTAATTCGCGAGCCATCTTCATTCCATTGAGGAATAAGGATTGCTTCGTTTCAACGGCGTCACTCAACTTACCCTGCGCTAACCTCTCAAAACATCAACTACCCACACAACAAGCTTTATCGATTGCAACACGTCGTTATCAAAAATAGTTTCTCTATGTACAACACATACAATAAATAACGAACATAAACCAAAATTTTCCAAAGGATACAACAGGATTTCAATTATAACTTGATATGCCTCCGATTAAGGAATGCTTTATCTACTTGGTTTGCGGAAAAGAAAAACAAATCCACGTCTACCGTAATATTTCATTTCCAACGTTAACGCATACGTAAACCACAGTGTGCATGAATCATTATCAAATAAAATTAAGGCTATAATTGTTTGCTGTCTTCTTTGCCGATTAAAATGCTAAATCGTGCAATCTGATCATCAATGTAATCGGCAATAAATTTGCGTACTAAGGATCGGCGTGAATTGCTGCACTCAATTTGATGAAGGAATTTTTGGTATTGTTAAAGATGAAGTTCATTTAGTAGTTTCGTATATAAAAATTATATCAATATATGAATGTAAAATAAAAGTCATAAAAACATATTGTAACCGCCACGTGTAACAACCTTCCGACCGTTTCCGACTAAATATTGTACGTCTTTGTTTATATACGCAAGATTATTCAATGTTCAGGCCGGATGCCTTCAAGTACACTTCTCGTACAAATAATATTTATAATAATTAAGCAGTGTTTATACCACTGCCAATGGACATATACCCCGAGTGCTAGGAAGTTGTTACTTTACTTCGCTACTAGCTTAAGTACCCGCCGCTGCTTGGGTTCAAGTAAATGATAAAGCAGGAATGTAATTGAACATTCGTTTATTACAGACTTAAAGGTACACTACATTCATAGTTCTACCATTCTCTGCATAAACGAAAACACTTTTGCTCGAGCCAACCCTAGAGCAACCAACAAACTGAGGTTCGTTGGCATTCTTAATTTTTTTTTCACATATTTAACTTTAGTATATTTAATAAATTTAAAGATTAGGGCAGCTTCGGGCCATGAGGAACACGTGTGCCAAATTTGGTCAAACTTGGACCAGTAGTTTGGACGCCTATAAGTATGACGTACTGACAAAGGTTTTTAGTATTATAGATGATGAGTTTACTACTATAGATAACTTCAAACGTTTATAAACTTCAGACGCTTCTACCAACCCAATCATCTTTCCCTGCTTCAACTTAAGTTATTTTTATAATTTTTTATTAATTCAATCTATGAACGCCATCCCAATTAAAACATTTATTCAAAGGCCACCTGAAAATCAGCTGATAGAGCAAGGATCTCTTTAATCTCGACAATGTGTAACGTTTCCCTAATTACATTCGCACAATGCTAATATTATTCAACTATTACTCATCAAATGCCAGACATTAAAAGTTAATTGATAAACATAGCTCCCACTTATGTTTAAATGGTCATTCATTATTCCATGCAGACAAATAAGAGAAACTTCTCACCTTCTTTCTAAATTAGTTATAGGATTCACATTTCAATATCAAACAAATTTATTTCAACATTTACAAATATTTAAATCCGAGATAACCAATACAATGTTTAGTTGCTCTGGCAACCCCCTTCCAAACCTCTCCAACTCTACTCCCCTCTCAGACTTACAGCAATATCCTCTGCTTATTTTTATTCCCTTTTCCCAATTGAACAAATATAAGCATGTCAAACGAACCCTAAAGTGTCTGTTACACGCCGTCTTTGCACAGGGTGTCAGTAAAATAATGTCCCACATATAGGAGTTATAAATATCAATTAGAAGCGTTGTAGAGTGTTGTTTCAAAATCTCAATTGAATAGAACTCATGAAGCTCTGGATAATCACATGCGCGAGTGACAAAATCATATTTTACGTTATTTATCGCCCCTTGGACGACACAACGTTGCCATGTGAGGCCTACGTTCAAGGGGTCAAAAAAGTCATAAAACCACGTAAACCGTACAGAGTTTCTGCCAGATATTGGTTACCTTTTCAAGTACTAATTACCAAATAATCCAGACGAGCTGAAGCAGCCATTATCAACAGATCAGTGTCACAACATTAATTCTGACATAAGTCCACTTAAATTTGTTATTATGCAAGTGACTACGTTTACTTAAAACCGAATATTTTTCCATAGGCAGCTCATGATTAACCTTATGTTCCTTCATCTTGGTTTTTAAAGCGCGCTTCATTTTACCAATTTAAACAGAATTACAGTCCATGCATTTTCATTTGCACGCCACAAAATGGGTGTCACCAAGTTCGAAAGAATTTTGACTATCCTGATACAGCAAGATAAGGAATTTCTAGTTTTATATGTTACGCAAATATTGAATGGAATGAGTAATTTCGAGACCATAATGTGTAGCAAGACTGATTTTGTCCTTCCGACTGCATTGACAATAAATCAAATCACATATAATATAGTCTTCATTATCGCCTGGAAATATAGGAATAATATAATGGACTAAAGTATTTCATACGACTTACGACAAACTAAGAATATTTCCCTTGTCCTCAGAATTTTTGTATCATCACAAAGTGGAAGGGGCTCTTCATACCGAATTTTATTTCCACCGTCAACGAGGTCTTTGTTCATGGCAGTTGTTTTCAAATTTATATTTATTACCACTTTCAAATTCCATTTTTCAATAAAATAATTCAATTTCCTATGATTAATTATCAAACGCTAATTATAATAAAATCTCCGTCATATCAGACTAGACGCAATTTTTTCTTAAATTATGTAAGTTACAACGACTTAATACATTCATATCAGTGTATTTGGAGGAATGTGGTCAGGCTTTGTAATTTGTAACGCTTAGGAGGACATTAAAGCTTTCAACGTGGTCCTGCGGAGAAGCATTTTTACTGATCCCATCGTTTGACCGTACAAGGGACAGACAACCGTGAAGACTTAAGCCTAAACGTGATACAGTGTGAGAGCTTAGTGCACAGGGTTGCTTTTCTTCAAAGTAGCAAAGTCCTACTGCCAATAGTGAACTGTAATAACTCGCTGACTTGGACTATCGCAATTTGAAATTACCACACTCCTATTTCAGTCTGCTCTATTACAAATTACGGGATTTCGGACCAATAAAAATTTTCTAATAGAATCAATAAAAGTGATCGTTATGATTTTATTGAAATCCGACTTCTGCTTCCTATTTAAATTATTTTAATTGTACAGGCAAAGGCTGAATGGATTCCTGAAACAAGAACCTATGCAGCGAATACGCCAATTAATGTAAGGTAAGTTGAAATAACGAGAACGGAGAGAGAGAGAGAGAGAGAGAGAGAGAGAGTCTTGGAGCAGCCGTCAATCAACCAGAATTAAATTATTGTAAAAGATCAAAAACCTTTTATAAAAACAAAATAATTATGGAGTAAATAAGGATAGCGAAATCTTGACGGGACCAGGAATCGAACACAAGATCGCGGCTTAGTACGTGATCCTTTAAGATGTTGAACTTGATTGAAAGTATCTCTTCTGTTATTGAATTATTCAATATAGGGCGAACTGTCCATTCTCATTCAGGTTGTTATAAATGCGTTAACACAATTAATTTAATCGTTCTCAATATCACTTTTATTGCGGCATATTTTTTCTTGCAACATTTGGAAGGTTGAAAATAAATTTATTATAAAAAGCATAAAGTACAAAGTCTCCAATGAATGAACAAATCCCTCGACAGTTCAACTACCTATGATCATTTTACACACAATACCCATTTCTAGGGGATGAACTACAACATAACCGACATGTTGAATGTCAGAATTAAACTCAGCGATTTCCATAACCTCGGATTCGATACCGATCGCGGTTTGCTTTCACCTTATTCTATTCAACCCTATGTCGAAAGCGGTTAAATTATTACACATCGGGAGAAACACACATCTCATCAGTCCCGAAAAATAGTTATTCAAGGCATATATCGGTCGCTTTTGCACGTTTTAAAATTTATATCCCCGTTTCTGGGGGACCCATAATGTTTGTTTCCGTATCGAAAGGAATCTGTGTGACAAATTTGTCCGTCATTGTTCCACATGATTAGATTTGTACGAGGAATTTAAAAACATACAACTTTATTATTATAGAGATTGTGGATTTCCGTTATATTTAAATAGTCTAATATTCTATGACGCGCAAACTCAATGAATGATTCGTTTGACTGAATTAAAAGTTTTCATTCGTAGAACAGAAATATGATTTAAAAATAATTTTTTTAAATTTATTAAACTGTCAATTGATTTCAACTTATGTACGCTGTTGATATTTTTTTTCTTGAATTAAAAAGAATAAAAAGTGTTATATGTTTACAGTTGTAAATATGTTAATACTATCAACAAATTAATCTCTTTTTTTGATATATGACGGTCTGATAATACGCTTAGTCTAGGCAGCTGGATTTTCTCTTTATATATTCTAAATTACTGCTAAATTCAAAATGGGAGATGTGGGAATGATGGCACATGCTCGCTGTAAACACGCTTCTTTGCTAATGTCCGACTATACATTCCCAAAGCAGCCTCTGATAATATAGTCCGCAAATAATGTTTTACAATTTTCCACATATGTGCAAGCATTACTGGATCTGGGCCACAGAAAAATTTCATGTCCATGTATGAAAAATTCGTCAAAACAGAATGGCAGAATGAGCATGCAAAAAGTAGTGGTGCGAAAGGAAAACCCAGCCCGGTCATCCTGATGATGGTCGAGCAGAGTATGGTAGAAAAAGTGCCATGTGATGAAGTCCAGGCGCTGAGTCGTGACGCGATCAGCGCGCCATGGGCGGCCGTTGCTTTTTCGTGCATTTTATTTTATTTGTCCGGAGAGGTGTGGACACGAATAAACATGGAGTCCGTTCTAGGCGGGCCAGGCTACCGGTTTTGCTCGCGCTCGTGCATCACCCTACCTAATAACGTAATAATAAAGACGTTTTCGTGATGCAAACATAACGTTACAAATAGTCGAGACTGAGAAGCGAGCGAGACTGGAAACATGCGACTTTGACATGTGAATCAATTTTCGCTTGGAATATTTACTAAAATACAGTGGCATTTGGAGCTTTAAATGATTGATGCTTATAAAACTTTAAAATTATAACTCGGCACTCAATGCGAGTAGATATAAATGGTAAATCTTTTTTCTGAATGATGACTCGACTATCTTTCCACCTTTCCGAACCACAAAATCATAAGACTGGATGAAAAATTACGTAGAATTAATATAATAATTCTATGTAATTCATTGAGTCCTATAACATATGCAGCTCTAAAACATTCTAGAACAAGAGTTGAACTGTGCCTGAATTTTATTTTGTAGTCCCTAATAGGAAATTAGAAATAAAGCTTTCTATAAAACATTTTTTCGTTTTAAGTTGCACCAATAGCTAAGGTCATTAGCGACTGTATACTATTGGGGGAATTTATATATTTATAACACAACGACCAAACCCGTGCCAGGATTCGAAGCCGGGACGTCTGGAGGCGAGGCAGCGACGCTAACCACTACACGACAGGAGGTCAACTAACTTGTATTAGAACTATATTCCACAATTTTCCATAACGACTTGAAATCAGGGAAACCCCAAATCTGAATCAGCGGAGGAGTAAACAAACCCAAGTCATTTAAAATTAAAATGAAGTAATATGCAATACAATAGTTATTAATTTATGTTAATAAAATTTTAAAAAATAGTTTCATTAATTTTAAATTTTTAAATCGAAAAAGGATAATATTCATAGTTAATATTTATTTATTTAATAATTATTTTTCGCTCCCTACAACATTTTACCTAAAGATATCGAAAAATACCGTTATATTTTCTTTCTGATAAATTTTATTTTGTATGGAAATTTGTAATTTGGGAATACTGTACTGTTTTATTCACTTATCAAATTTTTAGTTTCTTATAGTTATTTAAGATAAATAAAAACGTATTTTTGTATAATAATAAGAAGCACACACAAAAAATATTCATGTTACGTAGTCGTAAAAATGTTACAAGTAAATTTGCTCGGCCCTTTTTGGAATACAGAATGTGGCATGACAGGAACTTTCCACACTAGATATTTCTTGGGAGGGAGATCGAATTTTTTACCGTTGTTTTCCATAAATATAACAAACGTTTATACACATAGTCCAAACAACTTATTTAAAGAAACCAAGATAAAAAATCCGATAGCTCACCAATCGGAAACGGGTCGCATACAGACTCCACTCTCGTGGGCTTAGGAGCTGGATTGCAGATGCAGCTGCGAACGGCAACGCTAGTAGCCGAGAGTCGTCAGTAAGCGTCTGGGATTCACCTCTTGAAGTGCAGTCAGCGTTGCATAGATAACTACCCCGGTTGAAGGTAAGGCAGAGCAACGGGCTCTAAATGAAAACAAGAAAATCCTCATCATGAGCGAGTCGCTCGGGACTATATACACCGCAGGTTATCCGCTAGATGGCAGGAACTTCGCTTAGGGAGGGGACCGTACCAACCGAATTTGTACAATTATAGTAATGATTGTGTGAACAGCTATCAACCTCGTGTTTAAATTACTTATGTAAAATATGGAAGTGCCTCAATAAAACTAATTCCAACAAATGTACTGCTTTATATAGTTTTGATTTTTCTATTTTCCATAAAATAATTTTGTCTTCGTATAAAGTTGACCAGAGCTGAATTGGCAATACGGAACAGAGTAGGAAATGAATCGTACGGACGTTCGGTAAACATTTTTACGGATAGTTGTTTCATTGGTGGGATTGACAGCGGATGGAACTTTGTTAGTTCTGATAACCGAAAAATGTCAGTTCCGCGGTCTACTTCACCTAAGTGGATTCATTTCCACTTCTGCTTTCCGATAATCGGCTTTGTCTACCCTAAAAAGCAGGGATACTTATTTTTACCTCCGCCGCCAGTGTTCTGTGCAGTGACGTTGTAGGTAATTACAATGCATTTATTTTCTACTAATCAGTTGAAAACTATGCAAATTACTATACACTAACTGGAAATGTGATACAATTACTCTCATCCGATTTTTAAAAAAATTGTATGTACCTAATTAAAGAATTATTTCAGCAAGAGAAGAAATGTTTCCAAAGGAAGCTCAGCCATATAGGCGATGAAACTGAATGAAATACATTTGCACTTGTGATCAATTTACGAACAATATCGGTTCTTCATTGCAGTATTAAAATTGGGTGATGATGAATGTGATTTAGTAAAATTTGTAGATGAGCCTGAGTTATACAATGGATGGAGAAAGCTCGTATTTGACGGGAATCGAATTGAGTATCTGTGGCGTCAAGAACCACCACGTACCAGGGTTTGATTCCCGTTCAGGTCGAGCTTTTTTCAATCGTGATAAACATACTCAATTGAGGAAATAATCATTTATATTTACGCGTCAGGTAAGTTCGGTATAAGTAATGACAGAGGTGGGGATGAAGATCCTTCCGCCGCAGGAATGACCTTCGGTCCTTTTCTCAGCATGCAGTGAATGGAACGACGGCAAGAGCGTTAATCCGTGTCACGGAATCCGACGGCGAAATTGAAAGCGAAACTTGTTCGGCATATGCCAGTTTCAACCGTAACAGCAACTACTCTGTAAAAAGAAATTGCCGCTGACCCACTTATCACCGTTGACAATACTGCCGTAAAGGCAATTATTTTTACGCGCCATTCAGCCCAGGGCCAGCCATTATTTACAGAAGTCGGGTCGTAAAGTATTTCCTTCCGATAAACAGCATTCCTGTGGCCCTGACGCGGTGAATGTTGACATGCGTATGAATTTGAACGTGTCTGGCCACGATCGCTAACACTGACCTGAGTCTATAGCTCATATCCGAGTGACACCCCCAAGCAGCCGACAGGTTTACCCCGGGTTAGTTCAGTTTGCGCTGCACAGAGAATGTTTGCGGTCCCTAATCTCACTGTACATGTTTGTCCGACTCTGAAATTTTCAAAACCTGACACGCGAAAGCTAACACAACAGAATTCTGTTTGACTCCATTTATATTTAAATAACGACTGATAAATTATGTCCATATTGCATCGACTAGCTTGCATAAACGGAACTCTAATGTTAATAACAGCGGTCGGACTAAATATACTAAAACATTTGTTCCATTCCATTTAATTCAGTTTCTCTAGTCGCGGAGTTTCATATATTCTAAAACGCCAGTGACATTGAATTCGAATCCAAAAAAATACGGAAAACAAGTTACCACAGGGGACCCGCGTTCGATTCCTGGAAAGGGTCATGTCATAGAGAGAAAAACCCTGACTAATAAGTTCCCAAAAAATGGCAGTTAGTCGGTAAAGACCAAGTAGTTAATAGGACTCTAAAAAGAAATTGACGAAATAAATATATGAAATTATTAATGAACTAGTGACATAATTAGACATTTGTTCCTTCAGCAGAGTCGTCGTAAACTGTGATTCTACTAAATTATCTGTCGTTCTAGACTTTTTTACTCCTGTTTAAATAAAATATCGTCGTGAGGCTAGAAGAAACTAGCTTTACGACTTTCCGTGTTTCAACCACAAACAGCCTATGCCACTGTCCAAGGTTTCTATTATGAAATCTATCCTGCTAATTGGTTCACAGTATTGCAAACGTTGAATCATGAGTCACTGGCACATGCGAACTATTAAAACTTAATCACCATGTTTCTTCTACCTTGTTAGATACAGGGCATTAATAGCTGGTTGTCCTAACTTCATAATATTCTAGGTAGACCTTAGAAACATTTTATAAACGTTTTTAACTCTCTCTTTCACCATGGGTACATATGATGCTTTCCACAATAGCGCTGTTCGTGATGGCAAAATTCCTTTTGGTGTCCCCATGCGCACACAAATATGCGCGATTCTTCGCGTGTTTTTATTACAAGATGACTCGTTTCTGCGTTTATTTTTCGTTTGATCGATGCAAACCCACCGGCAGCGTCCGTAATTGACTTGTGTGCTTTGTCTCTGAAAGGTCAATAATAACCTTTGTCCGAAGGGCTGTGTGATGTATGTCATTGCCCGTATTAGGGCGCGGGCCGTAAATCATCAAATATTCCCCACACTGTTGGCAGAAGCTTCTCGGAGTCACTGACAAAACTGGCAGCAGCACACAAAGGTCTCGTGTGAGAAACGATTCTCACTCCCACTAGTTCCGTCTACACGAAGGAGCATCATAAATGTCATATGACAGTGAAAGACAATCCATTATTTAAATAAGATACTCATTTGCCCGTATTTCTATACATTTTACGTTCGTTAACCTGAGGTCTGCAAGATTCGCAGAGCAGTTAATGGTACCTGGTCAAAGATGACGGCCATCCGCAGTATTGTATTATAAATTAAAAAGATTTTCCCAGACGCTCTCCGTATTTCCAGAATATACACGCTAATTGCATACCAGTTGTTATAATTTATGAATCAAATCGGCACTAGAGACAACATGCATAATTTTAAAATTTATACATATTCTAAATTTAAATTTACCAAGTGACATATTTTATGTCACAGTGTTTCTCTGAAACTACGAACAGTTGTTGTCGAAAAGTATGAGACAGTTATACACTGGCCTTAGTGTTGAGTCTTATAGGGAACACACTAATTTAATTTTTGCGTGCCTTCGGCCAGTGCAGTTATTATTATTGTTGACGCCGAGGTCACGTAGCGTCGTAAATTGCGCCGACCAGTGAGACGACACATCTCTCATCTCTTGGGATCTTCTACGAGCGTTCTGTATGCAGCACGAGCATTTGGAGACGTGAATGTGTCCTTCACAGCAGTCTTAAACAGGGCAAGGTTAATGACACATCCCTGAAGGATTAAACGAAACATTTGCTCCGCACACCCGGGGAACCAAGATTGAAAGCAGCACAGTCTGGTGGTAACTTTCATTTTTGGCGAAGGCATCCGCAGCATTCAGTCATAAACTATGTCCGTTAGTGGCGAATCGTCTCCCCTAATTGCCTTTTGAAACAGCTGCGAAGTCGTGGATGTGTACGGCGGAACTGGACACGCTATAAATAACACATCGCCGCATAGATCTCCGCTGAAAGCGTGACAAATGGCTGCTGCACGCAGATAAAATAATTCATGAGCGAGCGAAAGTGTAACACGAACTGAGACATCGAGCAGCTGAAGCATTATTTGCATAGGAAGACAGTGCTAAGGTCTGATCTTGCGATTGTATAATTTATGGACTAGGTGAAAGAGAATTATGGCGATAAGGAACGAGTCTC
Organism: Eucriotettix oculatus; assembly: GCA_034510155.1. NCBI lineage: Eukaryota > Metazoa > Arthropoda > Insecta > Orthoptera > Tetrigidae > Eucriotettix > Eucriotettix oculatus. Next base: position 37,205,449 of record CM067380.1, on the reverse strand, counting down.
TTGACGAGAAGATGAACCATATCCGTTGCAAGCTATCGCAGCATCCGATGTGGACGTGAGGTAGAAAAACTCAGAGTAAATCCGTATTTATTAATTCGCCGCTTAACCGCAAAAGTTTGCGGCAATTTCAAATTTGAACATTTGCGTGAATCTTTTACCCAACTGCTATTCCTCGTTTGCGTGGCGTTGTGAGTTCCGAATTGCATCGCTGATTTTGAATGCAAACTATTGCCTGCCATAAGCAACAGATTTATTAACTGCTGGGAACATTCTATTTTCAAAATAATGGTTGAGATACGGTCCGTGAAAATCAACGAAGCACATAGGAATGAATTTAATGATCTAGAATCGGTTGGAATGTGTTATTAACTTCCTATGCACTATTTGGAACCGAAACTTCAACACAATATTCCACAATTCACTGCGCACTGTGAATCTAACACGAAAGAATAACTTCAATCCCTCTGAAATATTTATTTAACCCCTAAACCTTCCGTCTAGTCATTAATGGATACAAACTGGCTAGTGTAAAAACTTTGCAGTCCGCAAATAAGTCAGTGGTAGGAAATAACACTGGGTGACGGGAATGACTGCTTGAAATTGGTTATTTATGTTTACCACAAAAGATATGGAGTACAAATACAGAGTAATGATGAATTATTATATTTCTCTTAGCCTAGGACCTTCTCTGTAAAAAATAACGCAAATTAATTAGCAAATTATGTTAAAAAAACATTATTACAGAGAGGTGAATAGTAAAAAATTATAACCATGAAAATTTAAATATCCCAATATTCTACATTTAGTTTAGCTTTAACGTCTGTTATGAATTAATAAAAGAATCTACGATCTTTCCAGTGACTTTATGCCGAGACGTTATTGCAAGTGAAATTTTATGGAACATATTCATGCCTTTTTCAGGTTTTCACATACGAATTGAAACAATAGCAGTGTCACATAAACTTCTCTCAGAAGTGGTTATAGCTCACTTTCTATGGTTTCAATTCGCATGAGATTCTTACTGTGTGTTTTGATACTGACTTGGAAGAAAACCTGAAGAAGGAATGAAAATATGCCGAAACGTTGTTGCTAATTTCATTTTAAGATAAAAGTCTGTGAAATGTCATAAATTGTTTTATTTTAAATTTAAGTTGAGTTAGCTCTGTGGGATACTTGAAATAGGAGATGAAACCTAGTTTCGGTCCAAGAGATAAATGATAATTAAAAATACGGTTTTACTAACATCTGCTTCTGAATCGTCCAAGTGGTCTGAAAGTTGTGATCTGATCTGCTAATTTATTTATTTTTTTATCCCTCTTTCAGCTTGGAGAACGACATTCCTGCTTCCATTTCCTTAATTATTTCTGCAGTTACGCTGTGACTGATTCCCATGTCCGAATCTCGGAATTACAAGTTTCTCAGCCCGGGAAGAAACTTCAATTAGAATTATCGGTGCTATTTTGTGGCAGCTTCAAACACGAGCTCATCGTAGCGTGTCGGTAAGCTGCCAGATTCTTCAGCAAAGTCTCCTCCAAAAAGCGGAGTACTTGACAGTTAAAAATTATATTTAATGATACTCTAGGAATATTAGAGCCCTTTTTCCCAAACCGACTTAAATTCAGTCACGCACGATAGGAAATCGTATTTTTGCACGAAAGTGACAAAGTGTAATTTTAAGCCTCCGTTATCCGTGACTTGGAGGAATAAAACTCCTCATTTGGTCCCGATTCAGCGCCGCCGCTGGAGCGTAACTGAATTAGCGATCGGCAAAATCAAACTAAAAGTCGGCCATATATCGACCCGACTCCTCAACGTCTTCGATTTAAAATATTTATAATTACGTAGAATAATCTGATTGAAATTGTAACAAGGTTTCCCTTGACTCTGTTGACAAGTTAAAATTGCCTTCCGACCTTCATCACATATGCAATCGGCAGGCACCGGAGTTCATTAGAGATAAGCGCAAATATCGAGAAGGGCGCCAAGACAACATCATCACACGAATGCACTTTGTAGCTGTCACCGTGTTAATAGCTTTTTACCTGGGCCAAATACAGTCGCGTGCAACGCAAATAGGCAGCCGTGACCCCCATTTACTTTGTTCGTGCCTTCAGCCCTAAGCCCGGCAGACTCATATTAATTATGAGCCGCTTTAAGTTAGCACAATTTAATTACGCGCACGAATTTTTTCACGAGTAGTAGCCGATATTTACTTATACATTGATTTCTTACAAAAAACGATGTTTATTCTACATTCAAACACAGTCACGTAAATACATATAAAGCTCGTGTTGATTAATTATGTATATTTAATTGGGAAAGATGACTTTTCTATACTAAAGAATTAAATTCACGAAAAGGGAAGTGAGAGCACCAAAAGGGACGCAATTAAGGGTTATTCGTCATCCTCCCTCACCTTCAACGCCATGAAAGCAAGAATTGGACTAATACCATACAATAAATTGTTCAGATGCTTGCAGATAGGCGTAATTTCTGTCTGCTAGAGTCCGGAATGCCGTTATTTACTAGAACGTCCGCAACTATAATTTACTTATAAAAAATGTAAGTCTTCTTTTGAATGTTTATTGCGAAATTTTATCAATTGGCCAGTGACTATTTTAAATGGCTTTCCGAAAATTGCTCTGAATGATTTTAACTAGTTATAGATTGGAAAAAATCACCACTGCGACCGAGATGTCACATCATTACGAACTTTACGTACGTAGTGTTGTGAATAATTTTTAAAATACGGCAATTCAGTTTTGTGCTTTGTTCCACGTTTGATGCTTAGTAACAAAGTTCTTTGCACGTCCATTTTATTCTTATCATCGCAAACAAATTATCCAAGATTTTTGGCTATACTCAGAAACTAATTAAAAATCTTAAAAGTTGCACGATGTTTCGAATGTGCCTCAGATTTGACAGAAGTATTTTTTTTCGTAACGTCAATGATTATGGCAGCATATGTTTTAAGTTTGAAAAAGTATACTGATACTAGATTTACCGGATAGAGTATAAAATTAATCCATTTTTATGTATTCCTCAATAAATTTTACAGATGAAAATGGCAATAACAGCCTATTTTATGTAGTGCAATTTGAAATTAATCGTGAGGTTTGAGGACATCCGTGGTTTGAATTTTTAATTTTATGTAGCATTTCTTCTTTGATAATTAAGTTTATTATAACAATTTTCTTACGTTTAGAAATTGAAGTGCCGTATGAGCTTAACTGGGAACTAATGAAAATTACCGTTAAGCCTGCTACAAAATAAGCTCTTAGGTCTCCTTTTATGTATATCTTTGATATATCATTGTTTCCATTCATTTATAGTGCACACATGATAGGATCCACAGGAACATAATGTAGAAGTAATTATAATGTGCAAGTAATTTTTATTTTCATTCAATTAATTAATTAGCCAGAGAGTATGGAATTAAATTACCTTTGTATTAATTATAATACCTCAAAGATCACTTCAAAGTCGCTTTTGGGGACACGATTACATTGTAAGGCCAGTAAATTCAATCGCCAATGTTTCACTTCACCTTTAGACGATGACAGTGTCCGCAATCGAAACGTCATAGCATCAATCTTCACCCATCAGCTCGGACGCCAGAGAGCAATTTATCAGACATTTTATGAAGCATAGCTCTGCTAAAACGATTTGAATACAACGTGTATCGTATACTACACATTATAAATGGTTCCCTCCGACGTAAAATTCGCGTCAAATATTTTTTACTCTTCCTTAACTGAGCTCCGTCTTCTCTGAATGAGCCGACGAGTTTCCGTTCAGAATCCCTAATTATATTCAAAGGTTGACTTATTTCGTCTGCTGTGAGAGATGAGCAAGCACTTGCTTCTAAAATACACGGCACGGGCAAGATGAAGTATTCGTACACTTTTCAATTGTTTGGCTCCTCGTAGGGAGGCATTGCACGATTCGGTCATAAATAAAATAAAATTACGAGGCAGTGTTTTTGAGGGGTAATTGATAATTAGAATGTTGGTAAGGTGGGCGGTGGAAGAGCTTTATCGAAGTCTGTTATCTAGCCTTTGTGACTAAGCGGCCGCTCCAGGAAGCACATGTTTGCCATGTTTTTGGCGTGTTATCGGGAAACAGCTTTCCTAAGTGCCTGCCTGTCTATATCTCTGGCGAGCGCTGACTTGACCTTTTTTTTCTGCAGATGCGGAATCAAAAAACTGTTGCCACACGTATACCTGGCATTAGAAACAATATTTCACGGAGACGTCGGCGAAGTTTTGTAACCATTATCACTACGCGATATTAATCGACAGCGATTTACTGTTATCGTCTTTGAAAAGAGAGGAAGCAGCCTAATAAATTATTCACAACGGTATCAACATTACCATAAATTTCGGTTTCATTTTATTAAATCTAAACAATGTTTCAGCGTTACAAATATCCGTATCGTGGTTTGAGGTCGTTGCTAGGCGTTTCATACCATAGTTTGTAATTCTTTCCGTGTAAAATGATGAGAAGTATTATATCAGAAACTTCGACATATGGACAATATCAGACCAAAAAAATGAAATAAGACTGTTCTTTTTGGATTTTGTCTCAGTGCACTGTTTCCGACATGGAATTCATGTAATGTGACGATTTTCGAACGTCCGAAGTTCGAACGTGAGAACATATAGACTGAAGTTCTAAAATTACTGGGACTGAAACAAAAGAGGATCTAGCATATAAGTATCATAATAAAAAATGACTTACAAAACACTGTAACATTGGCGCGGAGTATCCTTTCCGCCACGAAAGTGACGTCACGGTATATTCACGACTTCCACTGATGTTCCCAACTTGAACACAAAAAACAAAGGAGTCTATAATAATGGGATTCATAGACCTTGATTTAACAAGCTCCCAGGCTAAATTCAAAACAGAACTAACCACTAGATCTATTTCTGACTTTTGGCCATTCATTGTATTTTATTTATAATATTATGTCAGATTAATACATTCCTTTATTATAATAATTCATGCATTCATCTTCAATAATCACTCCAGACCATTGAAGCCTTGCTTCACGAATATGACCTAATACTAAAAATACCTCGTCAATGCGCTGTATCTTAACTATTATGACACACTACTCAGGGCAGGCCCTAGGTGGTAGGCAAGATAGGCGACTGCCTACGGCGGCAAATTTTGGGAGCGGAAAAACCGACTGATATAGAGCAGGCCAAAAATATTTCACTGCGTGTAAATATTCAACCATATTTATCCACTGTCGTACACCCTATATTCGTGTCAATGTTATTATTAGCATTACACCTATGCATCGGGGAAAAAGTGAGGTATGTAGAGAAACAATCTTTGCTCAAAATTTACGCGTCATGTCCTTTGTTGGAAGCTGCCAGTTCTCTCAGATGTCTCATAAGCATCGTTCATCCTGGTACAACCGTCGTAATTTTGCTACAGCTAAAGGGAGAGTGTTTTTATAAATCATGTTTTCACTGTGAATCTATGCGATTATGTTCACACATCACAAACAACTGTTGATGTCGTAGAAACCCATTTCTCAACATCCGGAAATTAATATATCCCTTACAACGTTCTCTTAAAAGATGAAGATTCATGTGAGTTTGAATTATATAGCGTGGGACTTTTCCACATTTACAAGTGAATCCTCTCTTATGTTCCGTCACGAAAAATCAAACGCTGACAAAAGTTACATCTTTATGGTACAAGTTGTCCGAAAAAGGCATAAGGACCTAAGACTTGAATCGTGCTTTCACGAAATATAATTTTATGAACGGAGATAAATTTAAACAACCTATGTTGGAGTCTATCAACAAAGCATGCGAACACGTCAGCGGTACCGTCCATCCCCATCCACGTAGAGATCGAGGCCTGTTTTTGTTATTGTACCTAATCCTAATTGCCGCAGTAACAGCACGGAATGTGTATTGATCGGTTTATATTATTTCTAGCCTAAATCAAGGGGCAAGCAATTAATTTACGATTAAATATTTGTTACATTGCGAAAATAGCTCTACTACATATTACTCCTAAACGATTTTATAACTTTAAATGAACAAAAAAACAAACAGCAATCTATTATTCTACGTCGAAGAGGCGTTTTCACAATCAGTTTGTGATGTTTGATGAATGTAACGCAGGATTTTCTTATGTCAGTATTTAGAAAATTGTCAGTCAGATTAATTAAAGAGCTGACATGCATTTTGTGTTACTACATGTTTTTAAATACTAGGAAAAACAAAAAATAGATTAAATAGTTTATCTGACAAATATACATTTCGGCAGGAGTCATAGAGTGACGTTTCATGTAAAGCTAAATTTTTACCCGAAGAAGTCTCAAATGAGAGACGAAACGTTGTAATGTTTAATATTTAAATTAAAAACTGACAAAGAGGCTGATTTAACAATAATTACCTTTCTCTTTATTTTTATCAAATAAAACTACAGCCTTGTTATAAATATTTTGTTCAAGTTACGTGCTACATCCATCCTATTCTATGACGATAATTACTTAAGATATTAAAAAGGCCATTAATCCTACAGTGTTGCCAAAACCTGGCAGAAAATGACCCGACCCGTAATATGTTACATTTCTAATTCGACGTAACATGAAATATTGTCTAATTTTATCAAGCGTAAAAATTTAGATCTAAATTGACACATTCTTGTAACATGAAAGTATTTTTCTATCGTACATTTTTTTAAATTTTTTGGAATAAGCCACATATGATGGCAGTAATGTATTAGAGGCCTATAGCCCCCGACTGTGACTTTTTAAAAATATTACGTAAATGTACGATCTTACTCGGTTGGAATCCCGAGAGAATTTCATAAGCACTGCAATTCTCTCAATTTTATGCATGCGCATTATTTTATGCAGGCCTAACTAATTTTTTATTATGATACTTGTGTACTAGATCCTCTTTTACTTTAAGTCAGTCTCAAAATTTCACAAATTCATTAATAAATACTATACATAAATTTCGCTAAAAAATTACGAACAATTTTTCGGACAAAATTATTCCATTACCTACTTCAATTTGCCTTTAATTTTATGTTTAGTAAATAGTTCTTTTTGGATTTCATCTCAGTGCACTGTTTCCGACATGGAATTCATGTAATGTGAAGATTTTCGAACGTCTGAAGTTCGAACGTGAGAACAGATAGACTGAAGTTGTAAAATTACTGGGATTGTTTTGAAACAAAGGAGGATCTATTATATAAGTATCATAATAAAAAATTAGTTACAAAACATTGGCATTGAGAGAATAGTACTGTTTGTGAAAGTCTCTCGGGATTCCAGCCGGGTAAAATCATGTACAGGGGTTACTTTTTGAATTGAAAAATTTTCATGTAAAATTTTGTATTTCACTTTCGTTTCGAGGCCATGCTAATTGTCTATTTTTGTGACTTCAAAGCGCATAATAGAAATAGAAATAAAAATGAATTTTATTAGTGTCATAGAATATAGCGTGTTGGAGCGCAGAGTCAATAATATACATAAAATGACCTTCCACTAAGCAGGATTATTAATTAGGTTTTTTTTAAAAAAAAGTGGGAGAAGAACATTTTAGAGCACAGTGAAACACCGCATCCGATAATTACCCGTGGGATCGTGGACTTTTCTTACTGATTGCTTTTTTTGAATATCGCAAATTCTTCCAATGGACGCATCAATTTACGTGCGTGAATTTATTTCCCAACAACCTGGAGGGTTTTAAACCTACGAAATTAGTTTCTCTCTCCGACAGCCATTACCATTCTATCAGCCCTGAATTTATTGAGGCTCGATTTGCAGCGAGGATATACATGAGCAGGAAGTGGAAACTGTATATCAAAATAAGATACATTCTTCAACAAGTTGTTCAACAGCATTAAGCTTTAGATCACACTAACGTTTAATTTAACCCCTGTGACGCTCAGAGATAAAAAATAAGGGAAGACATGTCCACATATTTAATGAAGAACAATACACAATTTCCCGGTTAAGCGTTTGCACTGTGGGCCTACATTAAATTAGTAAAAGCTTAAAGATAGATAGTTTTATAAAAAAGATTTGAAAGAGACTGTGATCTATAGTACCTTTCCTATTCCTGTTTTATCTCCGACGCATAGATTTTTCAATAAGTCTAATTATGTTAATGATCGGAGGTTTTCCCGGTGTAGTTGCTGTTTAAAGTCTTCTCGGGAAATCAACCGTATGATATCGTTAATACGATTGATTGTCCGAGAAGATTTTATACAAATCTAATTATGTTTAACAGACTGATATATATATATATATATATGTGTTTATCTGAATCATGTAAAATTGAAACTGAAAATTCCCTACGGTTCGTATTATTCTAATATATTTTTATTATTCTAATTAATGTTTAAGTATGAAGTGATGAATGTGCTGAGGTTAACATAAAACATTTGTATCCATGTTGATCAAATAGACCAGGCATGTCAAACTGGCGGCCCGCGAAGAAATTTGTTTGGCCCCTTATTACGTTAATTGAATTTATTAATACTGCAATTGAGTAGCACTCGGTGGGAGTTACAAAAAATAAACTAAAAATAAAATATGTTACAAATAATAATTACACTAATATAATATAAATTAAATAAAATCCTAACAAAAAAAGATAAAAAGTACCCATTATTCATATATTCTTTCGTCGCACAGCACTACACTTCACTATACTAGAACTTCACTACACTTCGTAATTCTTCCCTGAAACACGTTACTATTGGTAGGGAATGCTTCGAATACTTCTGCAGGTAAATTGTTCCAATCCCTTACAGTCCGATTTAAAAATGAAAATTTACCAACGTCAGTTTTAAAGCTACACTGCCCAATTTTACAATGATGATCCCCTCTACTGAAATAATTTACTTCTAAAAACTTTGATGCAATATCTTCCCAGGATTGTTGGCCTGCGTACGCTTTAAAAAGAGCCCCGAGACGTAAATTTTGTCGTCGAATGAATAAAATTGAAGTATCTGTCTGTAAGGTATTAATATAAATATTTATAAATCCATTGAATTGCCGCTCGAAAGGCGGCGTGAAAATCAACTGCGAATCCTATTAGTCGTTCATATACCATTTTAACCCACTTACTGTGTTATTATAACAGTATAATGAAGATCATTGAAGAATTGTTCTAAATTATCTCTCTTTATGGACCTACAACGGGCAAAAACATATTCCACGTTGTATGGAATATTTTAGAAAATTAATATCTTTCTCTTGATAGGCTCGCTTCTGTGACAGCTGACGGCGCTAAATCGATGACGGGTGAAAGTAAAAGATTTGCGTCAAGACTGATAGAAAAGTTACATGCTGTATATATCCAAATAAGCCGAAAATAAAGACTTTTCATTGCCTGCTTCACCAACAGGCTCTCTGTTTAAAAATATTAAAAATGTATGGAATACTAAAAACAGTAACAAATACAGTTAACTTTATTGGATCGAGAGCTCTCAAACATCGACAATGCACTTCGATTTAGAATTGTAATTCAAAGACCTTCATGTTAAACAGTACTTCGTTGGTTGTCCTGTCACAATGGTCTGAAGACTTAATATCAACTATTGGAAGAAATAATTTCATTTTTTTAGATAAAAAATTAAAAAAGCAAAAATATATCAATTAAAAAATATGCTTTGTCCGTAAAACAGATATTACAAGTCACCTTAATAATATTAATATTACACTGCAAGGCAAAGATCAATTGATAACAAATATGTGCGGTGCAATGCAAAGTTTTGTACAAAAATTTATTTTGTTTAAAAATCATCTGCAAAAAATGTTTAAACGTATTTTCGAACGTGCGAGCAGTTAATTGCACAAAATCACATTTTCACAATATAGTGGTAAAACTGAAGAAATCAAAAACATTATAATGATTTTTTTTAATTTCACTTTTTACTGGTCCCTTTTTCCTTTGGCTCCCACTTCAATACGACAGGAGTAATTGATTTTCAGAATTTTTCGATTTTAAAAGACAATTTTAGAGAATTAGTAATATTTTCAACCACGAAATTAAATAAAACGGTCTGCAGATCAAGATTAACAGATAAACATCTATCTGACATAATGAAGACTGCCTGTTCTCAGTCTTTGAATCCAGATATTGGAAAATTAGTAGAAAGGAAAGCGCTGGCAAGTTCCGGTAAAAAAATTTTACTTTATAAAATTTAAATAAAATTAATTTTTAAATAAAAACTATTCAAAGTTACATGTCAATATTATAAATTATTAGCATTCAATTCATTTAATTACACTGTACGTATTCCTGAATCCTCACTATAATTTATGATTTTAAGAAAACTTGTGAATCTTATTACCAGTTGCATGAAATGGCCCGTATATTAATTGAGTGACACAGCTGAAATAGACTGTACGATGAAGTAGAATAAGAAGTACAACCAATGGCAGTCTCGGAGAAACGTCTTTATTGCATTTAGAACATTTTAGGAGCTTTCGACAGTGTGTCATATTTATCTTATTAGCTTTGTTTCGTTTATCAGACAAACAGTGCCTCGTCATTAACAATAAGTATTTTAAAGACTAGGCTTAAACTAAATGCATGTGTGCAGTGTGACGCCACTCTCTTAACTTATAATACTTATTGTTAATGACGAGGCACTGTGTGTCTGCTAAACGAAATTAAGCTAATGGGATGAATATGAAACAATGTTGAAAGCTCCTTAAAATGTTTTAAATACAATAAAGACACTTTCCGAGACTGTCCTGTATGGTAAAGAACCGATTTTATGTTGTGCTAGAGGGTAAAGGATGTTGTTTTTAGCTAATTTACTGATACTTTTTAAAAATACTAAGCGTTAAAATTCAATACAATCCGTAATTTTTTATGGATAATTTAAAATCTAGGCATGGTTCCTGATTTACAATAATAAATGTTTATATAGTTTTAACTGTACTATTTATAAGTAACTGACATTTTAAAATATTTTTATAAATAATTTGCATTATCATGGCATCTAATTGAGAAATGAGGCTCGTCCGTAACAGCCGTCAGGACACGGCTCATACATTTATTTTTTTTAAAAGAGGAAACAGAATAAATTCGTGCATATTGGCATCGATTCAGTGTGGGAACAAAGCACGAATTTAGTTTGAATTGATCCCGCTTCAGTTCTTTGGAGCAGAGAACACTTATAAATTAAATATTTAAATTCACAAACGCCGGACGCTTCGGAGGGCAACGTGGTCAGTTTCAATTTGGTGTATTTGAAGTCTGTGGGTTTGGCGCCGCGGGTCGTGTGGGTAAATAATGGCCTGTCCATCCTCCGAGGCTTGTTTCTCAATACTGCTCTAAGAAGACCACCATCTAATTAAAGGGTACACGCAGGCTCCGCCGTCAAGAGCACCGCCAATATAATTTAATTTATTTACCAGTCATTAATATTACCTATTAGGTTAACGACAGCAGAACAAATAATTACATGTGCAATTGGAAACAACCGAATTCCATACCACACAGGCTAGCCTCATCTTTATTTCCACAAACACGTTTCGGAGAAGCAAAAATTAATATACGCCGCGGTCGATGATCTCAGGATACGAAAGCATGACTTCTACTACAGTTTAATTTGGATTTACGTTTTTTGCCGTAACACTTCTACCGTTCTATTATTATATTCCTTACGCTTATGAAGATATTTAATTACAGTAGTATTCCGTTCCCAAATTAATGTTTAATCGTTTTGAGCTATCACTGTTCTACATTAAATAACTTATAATGATGAGACAGATACATATAAGGTAAGTGTCCAAACAGTAATAAAGTAACTCGAACTAGGTCCTTAACATCAAAGTTTGGAACAAATGAAACTACAAAACTACTCATTTCATTTAAACCATAAGAATACCGTTTTGAAACGACCAGGATTTAGATACCATAATATTATTTCTGGAGAAATTGTAAACTAATGCAGAGAAAACTAGGTAATGAATACATTACAAAATTAAAACGGAAACAAAAAACAAAATAAATTAATAGATTTTCGTAACAAAAATACTTATTTTTTAAAATATTTTATTTATTGAAATAAACATAAAAACAGCAAATAAGTCAGAAAAAACAATATTATTAAACTTATTAGATACTTTACAACGTTTCGTCCACAATTTGGAGATAACTTCATTTAAACAGATTATTTAATTAAATTTCTTATGGTGTTCAGTTTTATTCTGTTTGCAAATGTTATAAATGTCAGATTTATTGAAATATTTATTGATTCGACTGTCGTCATTATTTCTGGTCAAAAGATTTACTCATATAGGTCATTGACCAAGATTCGTTCGCGCAAGGTCAAGTTTCTCTTCAATACTGTTTGCAATTTAATCCTTTTCCTACACAAGTATTTCAGTAAAGACTGAAGAAACCGCTTATATACAAATATTGGGCACATCAATAAATATGGAAATATATATCTTGAAACGAATATAAGGGTAAAACTTATTTAAAATACAGAATTATTAAATAAATAAAAAACCCATTTACTTGGCCTTCATTAATTTACAATACAATAATAATTCAATCCGTTTTCATTCCCAAAACCGGCCTTGTTTAGATTAACACTAAATACTTTCTATAATTATTTACAGTCAATAAATATCTTACAGACTAGAGACATGAGGTTACAAACAGAGTAATTATCGTTTTTCAGCGTAACTTGGAAAATACCGCTGGAAACACCGCTCGTCCATAGATGTTGTACCGGTCCCAACCAAATCCTTATTCTTCTTGTTGAACAATGAAATCCTGGATCATTTAGGTTTCTTCTGTGCCGCCACGGACAAGAGCAAGCATTCCGTCCGTTATTCACAGCCAATTGAGAACTCTAGTCCCTTACATTCCAACTTATTATTATTTAATGTCCATTGCTTAATGCCTACTGCCTAATGCACAGCCTTAATGTCCAGTCTTAATCAATTCCTAATATTCAACCCCTCATCCTTAATTATCCTGTCTGTAACCTTCTACTTCTCTGCCGCCTCCTGACTTTCATTTTGTACCGCCAAATTCCGTATGTAGTTCTATTTTACCAATACATTCTGAAGAAGTTCAAAATTGTGGACGGAACGTTGAAACGATCTAATGTGTTAAATAATATAGTGTTTTTTTGATTTATTGTTTACCGTTTGATTTTTAGTTTTCAACTGATTTTGTATTAATTAAGTGCGAGCACGTTTCTCACAATTGGAAATTATTCTTGTTTTGCAATTTTTTGACAATGATGTTGAAACAGTCAGTCAGATAAGAAAACTAAGTCATCTGACATGTTGAAATGGAATGAATTTAGTAGGTTTGAACTTGTAGGATTATTTTGACTGCCGTTAACCCCAGGAAGGGGTTATTCCTTTCTCTGACACCTGTCTACAGACAGTGGAATTCTCTCCTAAATTTTTAATTATTTTATTTATTTATTTCTCTCATTAGCCATCTACGAAAGGATTATAATAATGAGCAAAAATAAAAAATACTGTAAGGTACGCATATAAGAAAATATAAACAATACATAAATGAGAAATTATAGAAAATAAACTATTACTGTAAACGATTAAGTGGAAGGTTTAGGTAAAATAATTATGTAAATTTAATTCAAAGTCACAATTAGCACTTCTTCATCCTTGGCTCTACAGCCCATTGAGAGCCTTGGCCTACCGGGGCAACTGCGGACTATCATCTTGCATGACACATTCAGAATTTGGAGTGATATGTGGTCAGAGTATCGATTCTCGAGCAGTCTTAATTCCAGTTACAATTAGCACTGAAACTCACAAATAACACTACATTTTGGTCGAATCCCAACTCATTTGGAAGACCGCAATAGAATCAAACAAAAGAAAACACATGGGAAATTAGTGATGCGAAAAATATATATACTTTACCTACACAACACCAAATAAGCAGTTTTGCTCGAAAATACACCTCAACTGGTTACAAGCTTTCGTGAATTAGTTAAAATTATTTGTTTTATTCCTCTCGTAAAGGCGAAAACCAAAGGAAGGAATGTGGGGAAATATTCCTTCGTAAACAAATCAATAAGTGACTGGAATACAAAAAGTATTAATAAACAATATCAGTCGTAACGAGAAGTTAGGTGCAAATTTAGTGAAGTGAGGACCTGAAAGATTTTCATATTTTGTTATTATTTTTTGTGATGTCTGTAAATTTTTGTTTCTCTTCCATCACCAAAAATGCCACAGGCCAATACCAATAAATACAATACAATCTGAACACGTACCGTGCTCGTGATATTCGCCGTTGCTTTTGCATATGCTAATATTACGTCTCATTAATTTTAAAATTTCTAAAACGTAGACGCAGTGAAACGTTAGGGTTCCTAGGCATATACAGAGAGGTTTACAATGTAACTTTACAGACTATAATATGTCAGCCAATTATTGAGCCATTAAATTCTGGTAACGCGAAGGGCGGACACATAAAATATGTGAAATGGAATTTTTCAAAATGCCAGTAGGCAATGAATAAATATGGATTAATCGTATTGATGTACCTTGGAAGAAACAAAGCTGTGTTGTAAGATCGTGCAAAAGAAAAGCAACTCCACTTGGGATCCCTTCACCGTATTGCGACAAACGGAACAATTTTCTGCAATAATACAACTCGAAAAGTGAAAGTTTCAGAGAAATGGTTGCGGTCACATTAAAATTATACAGAGTATTACGAAAGATTAGGAGTATTTAGTCTTTAAATTCTACCAAGTTTAAAACACGAAATACTTCAACATTAAATATTATTTACAGAGCTACATAAATTATTATGATTATATAGAAACTACTCCTGCTTTCTCGACACTTGGCGTTTTTTGTGACAGATGAATGTTCTAAATTACACAAAGGCGTTTCATCAGAAAACGTAATCTATATAATTATTGAAGAAAATATCCATGGTATGCAACTTGGGAAGACAACCAACGAGGCTCCTAAATTTGACGTTGGATTTGCTAAACGCAGCCTAACTACTGTAATAGAAATCCGAAGGTTAAACAAATATTTCAGAATGATGTTCTTTTCTACTTGTCTAATGAGGGTATTTTTTTGCTGAAGTCTCCTCCTCCTTCCAGCCTTTCTTTGCGAAAGGACCTCGTAAATAAGGAACAGCTTCCTTGTCACTTTCATGAAAGCAGAAATCCAGGTTGTCTTTTAGGAACCAAAAACCAATAATCACGGCAAAGTTAGAAGAAAACTAATGGCTTTTGTGACCTCCCCTTGCGTTCGGCTCAGCTTGATGTTACCCGGACCCCCACTTCTCTGCCTGGTACAGTCGAAGGCAAACGAACAAAGCCGCCGCGCCGCGCCACACCGCGCAGCGCCACCACCAGGTAACAACCACAACAAAACCTGCGTCCCTTTACATGGATTCTGACACTAAATTATAACCACACCGACTGTGTCAGGATCACTTTCTCCGGCAGGATCGCTGTTGCTTACTCTGACTCATATAAATAAACAATTGAGAAACCTCTCGACATATAAGTCGTGAACAATAGGCTTTCATTGCAACGATATTGATAAATATTGCTAATATCTTATAGTAAGTGCCTTATACTAGTGTCTCAGCATTGTATAACAAAGAGGAAAATTTAGTAGAACGGAAGCAAAATAATTACATATTTATTAGACAGTGAACAGAAATGCAACTTTTCCATACTACAGACCTGATAAAACATATATAATGTAATTTGCAATGGGCAACATAGAACGGATTATATTGTAGCTTTTGCGCTACATAGTATTTGCAGTAGTAGTATTAGTATTACATTATATTCCATTGATCCCATAGGGAAGTAGAACTTCAGAGATTGTATATAAATTGTTACGGTTTCTTAATTACTATTAACTCTATGTTTCTATTTACATTCATATACTTATGTTTAACTTACAATAAGATGTGCTTAAGATCTACAGAGGAGACAAGATATATGATTTTTACCTAATACATAATATTTGTCTCAACAATGTACTGTATCTATGGTAAGGTCTATACTAAGATACACTCAACTGCATGAATTCTTCAACGGAATAGAAGTAAAAAGTTAGTTCATGTTTGAACTTATTTGTGTTTAATGGATTTTACAAAATGTGCTAATAGCATTACAATGAACACCCTTTTGTATTATAGTTACAGAGTTCCCTTCCTTATGTAAATTATTTTTATTTCTGGTATCAAAGCTATGCACATCTGAGTTTTTTGTGAATAGGTGACTGTTACTAATCACAAATAACATCACTGATTGAATGTACTGTTTTTTTTGGCGGAACCTGACATGATATTCTGACAACTTTTTTCTGTGGATTAAAAGCTTTGTCTTTCCCTGGTGCATTACCCCAGAATAATGAAGCACGTGACACTAAAGAGTCAGAGTATGCAAAATAAACTAATTTTCGTATGTTTGGGTCTCTACAATAATTCTAGCCGCAAAGCTTGCCGAGCCTAGTTTTCTTAGGAGAATATTAATGTTACCTTTCCAATTTAATTTATTGTCTACAGACACACCTATATATTTTTTTTGCATTCAACTCCACTTAGTTCACAATTGTTAGTTCATTGTAGCATTGTTTGTCTGAAACCGCACGAAATGAGTCTTATTACAATTGACCAACAAGCCATTCAACCAGTGAAGCACCTGCGTTAGTGTATCATTGGCAACAAAAGTTTCCCCAATTAACGATTCCATAGAACATAACGGATTGAAACTACGTGAAGTAAACCATTTTTCTTTATTGTTGTCAACGTGTTGCATAAATGTTGTGAGAGAATAACTTAGTTTCCCAGCAAGTAGATCTATATGGTCATTGCGCTTTAATTTATCACCAATCCGAAGGCCCAGGAAAGACGCATTGGATGTAAATTTGTGTACGGGTCTGTTACTAGCATCAGCACTAAATTAAACTAACTTAGTCTTATCTAAGTTGAGGGATAATTTATTCACATTGAACCAGACATTTAGAACGTAAATAGTGCTGTCCACATACTTAACGGGATTATCGTAATTTTCATCTGCAATAATTATCTTTGTGTCATTTGCATAGAGAATCCATTTTACAGGATGAGCGTATCCTGGAATATCATTTCTGTATAGAATAAAAAGTAAAGGACCAAGAATTGATCCTTGAGGAACTCCACATGTTCTAAATTCCCTATTGGATAAATGAAGTTGGCATAAACGGCTTATGCAGAGACGTGAAGTTAGTTTTAGTGTATGAAGTAACTGCAGTTTGAAATAATAATTGCTCCAATGTGTAGATTATGGGCTTAATAGAGTTCCACGCTGTAGCGCGGCTGATTGGCTCATTCATCCACTTGAGTAGGTCCAAGTATCGAACACAGTTTCGCCATCAGGATGAAGGTTAATTAAAAACCTCAATTTATGGGCCAATGGCAGGACAGATATAGGCATTATAGAATTTAAATTACGATTAAATAAATAAATTTTAGTACAATTTTGAAATTTTGAGTGCTACCGTATTTGAGATTTAATCAGAAAGGATATTAAATTACTAATATTCGTTAGAAGTGTTTCAAATTATGTACAACTAGCTATGACCACGACTTTGTTCGCGTAGAAATAGCTTTTTTTTGCCCTAAAAACGAAACAACAGGTACAGAATTTTGTTGAAGTTAAATTCATTGAATATATAAAAATTGCGGTATCATTTATTTATGATCACTTCAGGGCAAACCTTATAACTCGCAGTTGGTTTTGAACAAGTCCCGCTTCCACACGTTTCGGAGCCAATAAAAAAGAGCAATTACTAAATATAAAAATTAACATGACGCGACAAATAAAACTAATTTACGTATATATCGTATCGACGATCCAAAGAAGTTAATTATTCGTCAGGTGCGAATCCAACTGCAACAATAGATGGAATGAGAATACTCGCCTATCCTCCCCCTCTCTCTCTTTCTCTCACACACACATGCTGCCAAAATTATGCTTATAATAACACATTAAGTGGGATGAATGGTATAGGAACGTTTAATAGGGCTTATAACTCGTAGTTGGTTTTCACGCCGACTTTCGCGCGGTAATTCTATGGATTTATAAATATTTACATTAATATTCTGAACTCTGCAAGATAACGAAATGAAACTTGCACGAAAATTTAAGTTAAAGTTCCTGTTTCAATCCCTGAAATTTTCAGTGGAATCCGTTAAGCCGTTTCGGTGCATTAAACAGATCAAGAGTATAGGCAACCCTCATTTTCTGTTTGGAGACTTGAATGGACGTATGCGAAGAAATCTTCCCGTATTATATATTCAGCAATTTATCTAAATGAAATATGCACCAATATTTAAGTTAAATCTCCTGTTTTTAAACCTTCAAATTTTCATTGAATTCTGTAGAGCCGTTTTGGAGCCTTTTCGAGACAAACATACAGAGACAGTTAGACACTTCAATTTTATTTATTGGTATAGATGACAGCGCGATGTGCTAGTCACATTCTTCTTTACATACGCTTCTCAGATTATATAATCAGTTATACGGTAAAGGACTTACATATTCCTCAATTGATATCATCATTCCTGGAGATTACTTAATTTTTTTCGAATGGGTTATGGTGCCCTTAAAGCCTCTTTCTTAAAGACTTCATCTCTCCCTGGCGAAGACCGTATACTTTTCAATATTCCCTCGTGAGTAAATGAGAGTAGCCTGAAGACACTTCACTTCCTCCGAAACCCACCTCACTCCTTTATTTGGCGTCTTGAACCTGACGTACACATAACGAAAATCCACACGGCGGAATTTATTACCTTTAAGAAATATTCGCCCGGACGCGTTTACCCTCTACACAAATGCTCGGCAAGTTACTTGGCAATTGCTAAGTCTTTCACATCCATGACACAGCCTGTAATTGAATGGTGATATATAAGGCGCCGTTTCCTGTGCAGACGTGTGTTTGTGTGAATCACATGTCTTCCGCTCCATTTGCAATTTCCTGTGTTACGATGCAGCACTCGGCATCATGACAAAACACCCACACTGTGAACGTCACGTCCTCCGTTGCTCAAACTGTCATCTTATTTCGTAATTATCAAACAACGGAAACGTTTGTTTTGTACTTTCCGCATGATAATCCACCCAGATAACTAATCATCGATACATTTACGATCTGCATCATCGTTGGATTCGAAACTTAATGGAAATCCACTTATTTTATATTATAGTTTTAATTATAACTTATATGAGTACACTAAATAACATGATATAATTAATATTTTGGTACAGTTATTAACCACGTAATATTTGTACAGGCCTTTAATTAAAAAAATTAAACTAAGCAATTGTCAAGTGCAATAAAACACTAAATATTTATAAAAATGTAGATAAAAATTGGTAATAGTGGCGATAAAGGCATTCGTCATGAACCCGCTTATACATGCGTATTCGTAAGATTTCAAGTTTACCCAAGACTTGGATCGTCATTGAAATCTTGAAGACAAATTTATCAATACTTTGCTAACCAGGTCACATATTACGATGCTGGGAATTAACAGTAACAATTTGTCAGATTATTAATTATTGGAATATAGCGTTCTTCTATTTCTGAGCCCTCATTTTTATATATTATTAGCTTAGTTGTATTTAAATTGATATAAAACGCTTCTAGAATCCACAGTATTGTGCATTTCTATTTCATTAAGAATATCGTTCCATTACATCTGCTCAGTAACATCATTCATTTAAAGAACGTTCAATTTTAAACAATTTAACTCGATATGCTAAGTCCAACATAATTAATTCTTTTCCAATTAATCTTATGAAACTAGACTTGAACCAATTTATATTATTATATTTATAAATTATTACTTTTGTCTTCATATTCCTGAAAAGGACATTACGACCGGAAAAAGTAAATTAAAGTTAATTTTAAATTTTTACTATCGATTTAGACTTAACTTATTTCATAATAAGTTCGATAATCTTTCCATATTAAATGTAGTACTGTCATGATCAAACATATAATTCATTTAACTAACATATTTCGCACTGTGATCCAAGCTTATGTAGCAATCAATACGGGAAGTGAGAAATTCTCTCTACTCACCGCACAAGGGAAGGGGAGGAAGACGACGAAATTAGAGGTCGTCTCTATCTAGACGCAGTAAGAACGACATGACTCGGGTTGCTGTACGCACGGTCGCTATAAGCAAGATGCCATACTTGGCGATAATTTCGATTTAAAGATCATTAACAACAACAAATTGCTCAACGTTTTCAATATTCATCTGTCAGTTAATGCTAAAAGGAAAGTGAAGGGATGAAGCTACTTGTTTACGAACAACTCGCTTACTCTACCAGTTACTTACCTTATTCAATTGTCTAGTTGAATTGCTAGAATTATTATTCACTTAATGAAGACAAAACAAGTTCATAACCCGATAATCGTGGTTAAAAAAATTAATTCATTCACACTTTCAGGTTTAGGGTCAGTACAGCAGTTTCAATAAATTTGAAATATCCCTAAATGAAATTTTTGTAACAGTTTTACAATCGTTGACTCTGAACCCAGTCTGAATTTTCCTTACCGTGGGGCTGAGGAATCAGCCCTCTGGGACAGAACTTTTGATATGCAGTTCCGATAAGGTTGAGCAGACAAAGACCGTTGTGACTTTTATGGGTTCCACAGGTGATTTGCGGTCAGTTTTGTGGAGCAGGAAGCAAGCGGCGACGATCTTAGGGGAATCTGGAATCAGGTTTGCCCGGACGGAGAATACGCTTCCGGCCTTCAGTTCCGTGGTTTACCACAGACAAGCTTCGCTCTCCTCCGCTCTTCTCCGCTTCGCCGTAAATAACTTTCCTCGTGTCAGCATCGAAGACCGTTTGGCGCGAATGAATGAAGAGGAATTTTGGAGGGCAGGTGAAGAAACCGGTTCCATCAATAGTTACGACGCGATCCACAGTTTATAGATTTTATTGTAATACTGGTGAAATGTTGAAGTGGTACGGCACACGAAGTACCAAATATATTACCCCATCAGTAGCAATCCGTATAGTTTTCGTCAATTTCTACGACAGTGAAATCATGTCAGTGCAAATCCTATAACAGGCTGTTACCATCTTTAACAGCCATTTCTCAGCAATCTACGTTGTATCAAATAACTAATCAAATAATATAGATTCGTAATATTCCGTAACCTGGTTTGAGATCGCTTTTACGATATCTCTGAGTTTTTCAAAATTTCTAAACGTTTACCTTAAATATTCCGTACATTGTCCATCAAATTAATTAGTGTTCTTTAATTTATTTTATTTTTTGTGTTGTTTTTCAGATCAATTTGTAACAATATTTATGTAATTTTAAGAATTTTCCATTCATTTACGGTATTATTCAAATATATTGTGGGACGTTCTTCACAAGATAATTAGAAGAAGAAACATTGCATTGTGAAGAGATTAAGTCTTTAAGCATGTAGTTTTTAGTCCTTGATTCGCAGATAATTAAATGAATCCATACCCAATCATTTATTTGTAACTAGTTTCAAGTCACGATGGAACCTGGTTAATCAACACTACATTTGGATTAAATTATCATTGCTCCAAATTTAATCCTCAATTCTATTTATTTTATCTTCAACCAGACATATTTTCATCAAATTAATGGTTCACCGATGGGGTGTTCGGTATCACCTCCTTTTGCCGAAATCGTGATATGTGCTTCAGAGAACTCGTGTCGTTCTTCCCTTAATTTTATTCCCGCTGTTTGATCAATTTTTCTGCATTTTTCCAGTCACAAGTAAAAGTTTTTAATAATTATAACCCCATTCTACAATTTACTGTTGGACTTGAAGTTACCAAATCTCTTAACTTCCTTGACGTTACCCTTACTGCCCGAGCAGTTGGAACAACCACAATCTTATCTGAAAATGGCGGGTGATGATCTTATACCGCCGAGAATATTCTCACGTGCGGGACCGACCGTTCTCTTGAACAAAGACAGCAAACTCAGAACGACAAACGAGGATTTAGATGACATTAGTTTTGAATCTCTTCATTCATTAAATGTAAATTTATACTAAAATTACTCGATTCTAAGCAATATGCCGACAAAACATTTATTTTACTCACATAGATTATTTTATTCCCCATTCTAGTTCTCAGTATAACAGAATTTTTTTTTGGAATCGCAACTTTTAGACATCCACTTTTCATCGAGGACCAAATTATTTTATAACGTGATATTTATCTTGAGTTCAATTCAAATATTGCAAATTACAAAAAAGAAATCAGATACTATGTTGTCTACTCAACGAAAACTTTCAAATTACTACCCCTTTGCAGAGCATTCAATTATGAAATTCTGAGAAATTAAAATCTCGTAATTCAGACGAGATTACGCAGACAGTTTAGAGTTACGGAAAATTCTATGTAAATATGGCATACACAAAAATTATATTGATAGTCCACTTGGTAATTTATTTAGGGATTTCGTTGTTATTGTTTGTATCAAATTGGTATTTTTAATACATTGTAAATACATTAGTAAATAGTTGAATACGCGTTATTCGTTAATAGATCAATATGTGATTGAAATTCCATGCCTGCAGGAATACTGACGACTTTTCCGGATAACGCTAAGCAGTTTAGTGGTAGGCTAAGGAAACAAGTGAGTAGTTCTTAGAATAAGTGAAGGGCAAAATTATTTCCCAAACAAAACATTCAAATAGTGAAGAGCAGTGAAGTGAATTTTGTGTGGCTTCTGACTTCCATTTTTCTTTCAGGTCAAAATCTCATAAGACAGTACAAAATTGTTCCTGTATTAGTAATTTATTGTATTTGTATTCTATTGTGATTATTTTGTAAATAGCTACCACCGGGCAAATGCCCAATAGCAGCTAAGTAATAATAATAATAAAATTACTAATTACTATAATACAAGCTGGTGACATGGGGAGGATAACTTGGAAACTAAAAGGCATATATATACGACTAAATTACTTGTTCACCGAAAGTTGAACAAATTTACTGGCTACAAGCTCGGTAACCAAGCAATAAATTGCAACACTTGAAATTACCAAAAGCCACTAATCGTCAAAAATAGAAAAAATTAAGCTCCGTAATAATTTCATTTGTAATTCAATTATTTGTTAATTATTCCCTTGAGGAAGTTAAATTTTAATAAAGGTATAATATAGTTCTCACACATACTGTAAGGACCTAATATCTAAATATACATCAACAGCTGTCTTCACGGTTATTTTTCTCCCTTTTCCCCTTATTCCTATTCTCTCCCTCTCTCACTCACTCCATGTCTTTCGTTACCTCGCATCACTTCAAATAATTATATCTCAGACGTTCCATTTTCCATAGAACAAAAAAGATGGATTATTAAAAAAACCGGTGAAAAGGATTGGGTCTATTTTATGTTTTAAAAAAATTAATTATAAATCCAGCTACGAAGAAATGGGAGACGCACGCTCGTTTTCTCCGTCCTGAAAGTACCAGTCAGTCAGTAGCCTCATCTTATTTTCTTAATTAATTTCATTCCACAACGTTCCCTTAGCTGATAAAAATCTACGTTCAACACAGAATATAAAAAACCTGCACATAGATGGAAGGTTTGAATCACATTAGCTCCTTAATGCATTAGAACGGCACTGCGTGATGGGTCAATAAATTTAGGAACGATAAAACAAGAAGGCCTCGCGTCAATCGATATAGCCGTCAGGTGGAGACGATTTCGTATCTTCAATTTCCCGGCTTCTTCGTGTCCGTGATACACTGAGCTCGTAGAGGATGTTCACAGAAAACCGCAAAATTACTCCGATTTCAATCCGCGTCGTGCAAAGAAAGCTTGACAATCGAAAACGCTGAAATTTACTCAGAAACGGAAATCGGAACTAGTATAGATAATAAACAATTTCATTGGTCTTATAGTTCTGTCTTCATTGACCCCAGACATTTGGATTAAACCGTATCAGTTGCAGCATAAATTGCAAGGCAAAGAAAAAATCTGCTTAGCGGCAACCAAACATCTATGACAGCAATTAATTGTCAAGTACAAGAAAACGCATTTTATATTAAAAACAAAACGTTTACTAATGCAATAAGAAAATTGAAACTGAAGGGTTATTCAGCAAGTGAATCGTTTCAGAAAGATCCTCGTGGTATCTGAGATCATTAGCATTTGGAAGTTTTTATAGGAATCTCGGAGGCGGAAGCTGACTAGGGCCTGCATATACAAATCCTCATACTAAGATTTGCATATGCCGTGTGGGGAAACCGCGAAAAAACGAAGTTACAATGCCGGGAGAGGATTCAACACGCGGCACCATCTCGTCAGGATAACTAATGTGGTGCCTCTGGGAGACGAAATAAAATCCAACTCGGCTAATTTCTCTTTTCTTTCGAATAGGGAACGTACAATTACAAACCCAGATTCTCCGGATTGATTACAGGAACAGTTTCATCCTCGGTAAAGACAAGAAAGTGGGGTCTCAGTCCATTTCCCAAAGCCTTCATAAGCACAAAGAACTAAAGAGTGGTCAGACTGGTCATCAACATCGCGCAAACACCTCAACTCCTGACTGAACGGAAGTGCTTCGTCTCAACATCATTAAATTTCAGACTGAAAAAACGGCTGCTTGTCAATATTGACACTAGATTCTACACACTTGCATAAATACCTTAATGTAAGACATGATCTGATACAAGGTCCGAGCCACGAGACTGAATACAAGAAAAAAATTACAATGTGTGTTTGTGTGCGACCTTTTGTTCCGAAACCGAGTAACCCTTACAATGAAGATAAGGTCCCAAGATGTCGATGCGACTTAAAAAAAACTTCAATCGTAAAATTACAACTAGAACCCCATTTCTTCTTCAAATATTTTAAATTTAATATAACCATTATAAGATTTATTACGTTTGCAATTTTTATCAGTCACCATTTTTTATAAAAAAAATTTACAATTTATAAAATAGCTAGTTAACCCCCGCAACTTCGTTCGCGCCGAAATAGTTCTTTTTATTTTTCCCTAAAAACGAAACAGAGTTTCGATAAAGTTGAATTCATTGAGTATATAAAAAGTACGATATCATCTATTTATGATCGCTTCAGGGCAAACCTTATAACTCGCAGCTGGTTTAGAACAACTCGGGCAGCAATTCAATATTTACATTAATAACGTCTGAACTCTGGAAGACATCGAAATAGAACATACACGAAAATTTAAGTTAAAATTCCTGTTTCAATCCGTAAAATTTTCATTGAAATCCGTTAAGCCGTTTCGGAGCTTAAACAGATCAAGCGTATAGACAACCGGTATTTATTTTGGAGATTCAAACGCACTTTGCCAAGAATCCTTCCTTAGAATTGCTATTTATATTATATTAATATCATTATAGAAATGAAATATGCACGAATATTAAAGTTGAACTTCCTCAAATTTTCATTGAAATCCGGCGAGCCGTTTGGGAGCCTATTCGAGACAAACATAAAGACAAGCAGTCAAACTGATAGAAAGACAGACACTTAAATTTTTTTATTGGTGAGTGAGGTGATTCACTTCAGACCGAATAATTGGGCCATTAATGTAAGAAAAGACACAAATAATTAAAATAATATTTCGAATTAGTTCCCTGGTTCATCCATTGAATTATTTTTACATTATTATTTTGTATGGTAACAATACGCTAAATATCTTAAAGAGTATTCAATGTTAAGGCTGTAAGTCTATTGACAAAATTGATGAGAAACACGTAGATAACTTATAATAAATAAATATAATATGAGTCAAATCAGATGTATATAACAAAACGAGACTTTTTATGGTTATTCATTTTTGTATATTTCGTGTGAATAAAGGCCCGCCCATTTTAAGAACTCAAATTTGCCCATTCTCGGCCCCGTTGAAGCAAATTTACATACACATCGCGTTTTCTGAATACTAAATCACGGCGATAATTGGTTATTGGGCTTCTCGCCCGTGAAAGATGAGAAGACAAACGGACGCAGATATAATGGCGACTTCATATATAAACACATCCGCGTTAACAACCGCATACATCACGGGCCGCCTCGCCAGCCATAACTTACGGCAACTCTGACGTCATCGGGGAAGCTGATAAATGATTGCAGCTCGGAATAAAGTCGAGCTGAGAGGAGCATCTCCGAGGTGAAGCTGAGGGGCGCGAGCTGTTTACACCTGGAGGAGAGATGCGAGGAATCAATCTGAGCGCGGCGACCCCAAGCTGGGCACAATTCAAATGCGAGGCGTTATTTGTTCGGTCGTTCATCATCGCGGTCGGTGGCCGGCGCTGGAATTCGCCTCTGCCCCTGCCTCTGCCCCTGCCCCTGCCCACTCGGACCAACGGCGCCTTTTATGACTCACTGAATCTTTAATTAGTCTCAGGTAGACCTTCTTCTCCAAATGTTTTGCGAAAAGTACTCTTCCACCGCCCTGAAGCGAACAACATTCCCTCCTTTGTTTCCCATCCCTACAGAGTGTTCAACCTTCATCAATTCTTAGCCACTTATTTATGTCAGCTTCAGACTTGATCTATACTCGTCAACTTACCATGCATATATCTCTTTTCAACTTCTGGAAATCGCGGTCAAACAAGGACAGCGTTTCATTTCATTGGTATCAGTTTTTGGGATCGTGTACGACAGATCTCAATCCTTACTCTCGCACCTCTACCAAAGCTCTTAACAAGCAATGCATGTTCGCAACCGTTTTTACTTATATAAGCAACGAAGGCGTTATCACCTTGGTTTTTACATTGCCCTTCCACCCCACTTTCATCCAAATTCAATACAAAAATTCCTACGTTTCCCAAAGCACACACTACATTGCTTTGGACTGAATTAACTAAGCACAAGACAATCAGAGATTTTATACTTTTAGTAATCATGTTTTCATCCTCACCGATCTGGCCTCCACACCAAATACACCTTGTCTTTAATTTACATGATCCCACATTGTTTCAACCGATTGTTTATACATCTTATAACCAAGGTTTAAAACTACTATTTCGATTTAGTTGTTGTACTACAATTGACAGCTCAAAATTAGGCACATATAACATTTTTAAAAAATGAAAACAAAAGGAGAAATGAATTTTAAGGATATTCTTCTCTTTATATCTACTGCCCATTGAGGGCCTGGGCTTACCGGGTCGACTGCGGGCTGTCAATTTACATGACGCAAATTTGGAGTGGCACGTGGTCAGCGTATCGATTCTCCAACAGTCTTAATACCGGTCTTCGCGACCATGACGACACAAACATCCAAGCCCATGCCAGGATTCGAACCCGGGAACCCTGGGTTATGAGGCAACCACGCTAGCTACTACACCACTTTAAAAAATATTGGTAGTCCTCTTTTAAAGTACTCTATAACACTTCGCTGTACGTCACACTGCATTTCTTAATCTTCATGTGTCACTTAAATTACCATCATTTCCTATGTATTGCTTTCGAGTGATAATGGTGAAATTCCTATGTTTTATCAGTCATACTATTTAATTAACCAAAACTATAGATTAAATTTTATTTCAAATTTATTCAATTTTGCAGGAGCTTTCGGCATTGCCACAGTCATCCATATACAAAATTATTTGACATTATCATATAAAGTACATAAAAGTACCACTTTTTTATAAGTAATTCAGTGACTCTTTATGAGTGACCGAGGGAAAGCTTTTATTTTTAATTTCTAAGAGGAATGGGGATATATTTCAGGTATTAACTTTTACAGCTGGTCGATCGCGATCGATTGTTGAGCACCCTGGTTATAGTTGAATGAGAGTGATTGGGACTAAGTGAGAAGTCTGCATTCTGGTCGGAAATTGCTTCTTTATTTGACAGAACTGTGGCTCTACCCAGAGTGTCCTGGCGGGAAACGTTCTAGTAATGGATTGGCCTATTTCTGAAATTGAGTGGACTGGCAATCGACAAGAACGTAAGGCTCAAGAACTAACGTTTTCTAGTTGCTATAACATTGTAAAATATAATTCTCTAATTGATTCTATATCGCAGCTAGATTCAGGCAATTTAACAACATTTGAATGCTCAAGGATTAACAGAAATTTATTTCTGATGTTTACTAACAAGAGGTTCCTTGGAAGAGAAGTCGCGTGACATTCGATGTCATTACACGTACGACTGAAAAGGACCGCTGCCATTTCAGATTCTCACGACATCTCCGGAGATTGAATCTCCATAGACTTACTTTTGGCGTTTCGCCAAGAGAGGAAAACGTATCCACTTGTTACTCAGAGAGGTTTCACTGTTGGAAATTCGTCACGACACCATCTATTGGAAAATTCCTACTGACATTCGCAGGATCTTTGGTGATATGGAAGGATCCAAAAAGTGGGAGAACTGCAGAGAAAATGCACTATTTACAATTTCGGAAATTTTACTTGGGCTATGTCTCTGTTTACAATTTTCCGTTGATGTTATAAGAAACCAACAAATTCAAAACGATTAAATATTTACTAAAATGAAATTGGAAAAATATTTTCATCCCAGAATACTACTTTGTTTTCAGAATAATTGTGTTTTAAGTCTATAAGAAATTCAAATATTTTTAAAATTCAGATTAAGCTACAATCATGGGACAAGCATGTAGACAAATAACCGTTACGGAAAGACATAGTTTTACTTTATTACATGGTTTGAGTCGAGTTCCGTCACAAAAGCTTTATTTCTTCCAGCACTGCCAGCTGTTTTACTATAAATGAGAGTTGGGGTAATTCTATAATCCCAAGCATTTTAATACACAATTTACAAAATTTTGCCTATTGTGTCACCACATCTAAGTTCACATGTGTTGTAGAGAACAATTTAATTCAATAGCAAAGGGTGATAAATTTATAACTGTAGGAAGTTATTGAGAATAACATTATTTTTTGCTTGATCAAGCCTGATGGCTGGATGCACTCAAATTCGGTTTATTCCTGTAGCTTTACGAAGAAGAAGTACCTAACCTCCCCAGAGTTTCCTTTCACAAATCTGTGCATGTTCTTCTTTATCAGCGGTCCCATTACCAGAATTATGCTTATGCATTCGGAAAAGGTAGGAAATCCTTGGAATTTTGTCGAAAAATTTTGAAATTCTTGAACAAAATTCGATTTCAGCCGATTTGACAGTTGCACTTTAATAATATTACATTTGTTTGATGCGGAAACTTTTGGCGTTTGGAGTAGGATCTTTGAATGTTTGGTGGCTTTGTTGATGAATAGAACTTAATGTAAAAACTAAATCTACATTTTTTTACATCCTAATAAATTAGTGCAAATAAATTTTACCACCAGGAAAACAAAATATCCAAATGTCTCAATAAATAAAAAACCATTGAAGTCAAATACCTTGGTCTGCTATTGGACTCTACACTTACATGGAAACGAAGTTTAACACTAAAAAGGGATCACATGAAGAATAAGATTCGCCCAATAAATTGGCTACTTTGCAGAAATGCCAAATTGAAAACAGAAAACAAAATACTATTATATAAATGCATTATTAAACCCATATGGACACATGGGATCTAACTATAGAAGCTCAAATACACAGACTCAGCACTAATTATCGTCAAAATCTCCCAGGCACTATAATGAAGAGGTCAGAACTTACAGCACGTCGTAGATTGAAGAGGAAGTGGTCAACAAATCTGTGAAGTTTAATTTTATTGCATTCATATAACATTTTGTTTCATTCGGGGTGAGGTCACTGGACCAATTCCCCCATATTGTAATATCATTTATCTATTTTTTTTAATGTTCAAAATGAACAGCTTGTAAAGTTCTTAATACTATGGGAGCTTTTCTGGTGAAGCAGTCAGTTACAGAGATTTTTCCATTCCACTTTTTAAATATTATATTATCGGGATATTGGAAGATTCCAGATTTATATTTTTCCAAAACGCAATTATTCCCACTTCTTTCTTGATAAATACGAATGGCACACGGATCAAATACACGTGGACAATTCACGGAAGTATTTCTGTTCATTTTAACAAATTTCGATTAATTATTACAGTGCTTCTCATTTATTTGCACTCAAGATACACATTTAAGTACTAGAGTTCTCGCATTTACGGACTATATTCCATCGTGGTGCACTAGAAATTCGTTTCATAGTAAACTTGCATGCTGTACTGTAATAATGCAGGGTGTTTGGAACAAAGCAAAGGCAACCAACACTTCCGGAAGGTCACAATAAGTATTTTCTTTCTGTTAGAGTCACCAAGAGTTATGACTAGAGGATTAATATTGAGTGAAAAGTGCAGGCGGCTTTCTCTTGAGACGATGGCGCCCTGTCTGGGGTTACCTGCTCTTCGAAGAAATATATTGTTCTATTTTCCGTCCAGACTAATCCCGGAGCCAGACGAAGTCTTTATTGCATCCAATATTCTTTAGCGCCGTCGAATTTTAACTTGGAAAATTAAACGTGAGGAAATAACTGGTGGATTTTCTACCTCTGCCGATACTTTATGTATTCCTAGAAACTATCGACTTATTTATGTGCTTGGTGCTCCCTCGTGACCTGCGTGTAACAATTTCAATGAGTTAAAGAGCATTTTGATTACAACTTATTGACGCCGGAGTTATTAACATCGAAATTTTAAACCTTCCAACAACAGCATTCTACTTAAAAACTGGACACATAACACGACAACTCCGTAACTAAAGCATCAAAAATGGGAATAAGCATTGAATAAATACTTTTATTAACAATCAAATGTTTAAAATTACCAATGCTTATAATATTCAATTTAATATCCAATATTGTGTTAAATTGGATTATTATTTTCGGCTTTACGATTCCTTATTTATTGTAATTCCTCAGAAATCTCAACGACAAGCCTAATTTATTTTAATACAGTAGGTATAAGACTTTTACAAATTTTCAAAATTAATGTTACATTTAAGACTTTTTTGATTTACTGGCGTCAAATATAGAAACGTGACTTCATGGTTATTTATATCGGAATAAATTGCGTACCATTACATTTCAGTTGTGTAAGGTCAACTGTCACATAAAATCTTTATTCAAAACGTCCCAGGAAACCATCCAAGTTTTTGCGACGACAGAAAAGACACAGGTCTAATAAAATATATTAAATATTCTTACCGTTATCTTGGCTTATGACTTCAGTCTCTTCAGTACTCTACTTAAGAAAATAATCCAGACTTGTAATACTAAATTCTTATTGGCTACGAAGAAGCTATTTTAGCTCCCTAACGTAAACGAATAATGGGGAGCTAAAGGGAACTATAAAGTAAATCAATAAAAATCGCAAAATAAATGCAGATTTTAATAAATCACATCATTTCAACAGTTATATTTTAATATTTATAAAATAATTGCGCTAAATATTTTCTAAGAATCAAATGAATTAATATTTGAACAGCTAGTATTTTAATAAATATTCGTAATTCATAAGTAAATCTATCAGTATAACCATAGGAATATGAGTAAATTATAGCCACTTCAAATCAACTGCACAAAGTTCATCGTGACTAGACAATATTTGTGATAAAAGTTAATTAGAACAGTGCATTAGTATAACTTTTAGCTAAAATGGTCCTCGGTGGCAATCTTGATTTGCAGAATTTAATTTGCAACATTTGATATATTAATCACAGACAAGGAAGTCGTTCTCTATCAGCTCACCTAGTTTCTCTCTGTCCTTCACTTCACGAAATCGTTAAAATTAAAAGAATAAATATCACAAAAGTCAGAGAACCTCCGAAACACACACACGTTAGATTTATCGTTTGAACAGCCACGAAAACCTAATATGTTTTACTGTGATACGTAGTTTATGTCCTTTCAGCGTCACGCTCATTCTCGTAGTAATTCCAACATCGACGATTATATTATTTACAGTTTTTCTTAGAAATATTCTGGAACATGTCAGCATAACAGGTAAGTACTTGCACAGAGGTCCTTACAGTCTTCTTGCAAATGGAATACAGCACCTGTGAAAGAACAAAAAATATCTCCGTCAATAAATAATATTAATCAAACTAAGAACGTTAACCATAATACAGTCACTAATGTTTAATAATACAATTTAATAGCGCAGCTTTCTATTTCCAGTCACATCATATTCAACGTAGAACATGTGAAATATGCATGCGACTACATTCCAATTCATGTTATAATTTAACATTAAAATAACCAATTGCATACATTCGAAAACAACTATATTTGTACTCGTGTTAAATTCTGAAAACAATATTATAAGAAGTACTCAAACCGATATCTGAAAATTCTTCAGACTTAATAACACAAAACAGGCTTTAGAAATTTATAAAATACATTAAATCACAAATAATGCTACTAAACAATCGAAATAAATATGTTGATTAACATTTCTCAATGAGTCTCTTTTTTTTCCACGAAAAAACTATTCTCCGTGAGTTTTCTTTTACAGTAATTAAAACAATAAGATAATTTGATGTTAACGATTTCGAAATTAATTGTAATAGCTTATATAATGTAGTATACAAGATTGAAAGTCAGAATACTGGGGAATACGCCATATTGAAATCTGCGCAATATGGCTGCAGTGTTTACTTACTGCTACGCTGAGGAATATATCCTAGAAAACGATCACCAGGAACATACGAATATATTTCTTTTACATTGACAAGATTGTATATTCTGCTTTATCTATTACCGCCTTTTTAAGGCGTGTCATGACATTTCACGGAACCACGGCCAATGATTATGTTTTCATACTCAAATTTTGCCCAATTAAAATCTGGAACACAAATTTCAGGAAATATCCAAGGATGATAGAAACAAACGGCGAACTCCGTCGCTGCCTCGCAACACAGAGGGTCCGGGTTCGAATTCTGCAATGGGCTTGGATGTTTGTGGCGTCATAGTCACAGAGACTGGGATTAAGACTGCTGGAGAATCGATACGCTGACCACGTGTCACTCCAAATCCGGAATGTGTCTTGTACGATGAGAGTAGGCAGTCGACCCGGTAGGCCTAGGCCCTGAATGGGCTGCAGAACCAAGGATGAAGAAGAAGATAAAAAACAAAAGATAAAACTTGTTATTATATCTCAATAGATTTGTCGTCATTTTCTAAAACTGACGGAATAATTTGCTAGATTTTTAAATCCAATTTTTGAGGTAACAGGTTCGGTTATCCATATGAGTGGCTTGAATGCTCGACACGTAACAGGAGAATACAACTCGTTTTACTCATTTACAAGTAATAATGATGTTCTAAGACACATAAAGAAAGAATTTTTCAATGCCTTTTATTGATTACGGTCTTGCTTTCGAACACGATTTGAATTAAAATGTAATGTATTGCCTCGGAACCGTTTTCAAATTATTGTGCTATTAACTCAATAGTTTAAGTGTTATCCATGTTTGTATATTATAATAACTTGAAAGAAAAACCTGAAGAAGGTGTGAATTTACACCGAAACGTCGTTTATCTTCAAATTGGATAAATAAATTTGTCTGTAAACAGGTCAAGAATTATTTTTATTAATTATGGTTATTTATGCAATTTCATTTTGTCAATCTCTGACGTCACATCACGCTGTCAACACGAAGTTAATTTCCTTTTCCAGTCAAACTTCTCACGTTGTATTTTAGGCCAAATCGACATACATTAATTTTCAGTAATTAATAATTGAATATTTTCTGTAAGTTAAAACAAATTATACAAATACAGGAAACACGTCTGTTTAACAGACAAAATAATAATCAATTATCAAAGAGCATTATTATACCCATAAGTATCGAATTCATTCTTTTCTGGGCTAATATAAATAAATACCCGGACAACGTGAGACACCCAGATAGTTACTAAATAAAAAGGATTATTGGACTCTACTATTTGTTGCATACAAAGAGATTCAGCTAGTCCAAAGAGTAGCCCAATATGCGAACATCGCGATCGCAATTCTAATTTGGTAACATTTGCAGAATTGATGTTCATTTATATCTTTAAACGAAACGTAAAATTTGAATATTTGTGGTATTTGGAGGAGAAATGCTTTACGTAGTGATTCAAGATGAAACTCAAAATAACTTAGCCGGCAAATCTGAAGGTGTTGGATTATTCTACATCCTTCAACGCCTGGTGTGAGGAAGATTGCAGCACTAGGATTACATGTATTAAGGATCCGATATCCTCCCGGACTGGTCATATATCAGCCGGATTATTTTAACGACGGTCCCGGTAATGTTAACGTGCATTATTACCGAAGAATGAATCACCAGAATTATTGTGTTCGCATCGTGCTCCGCCTTTTACTTTCGGCACATGCCTGACTTCACGCAGGTAACTACGGTCCATCGTCTGACCTCTCTTAAACCCTTTGTATATAAATAGAGTAGGAGGCCAACGTCAGGTGACTACGAACAACTCTCGAACCAGTATTCTGGGGAATATTGCTACTATTACCGTTTGTTCTTCAACGTCGGCCGGTTAACGAGCGAAAGATTTGCCCATCAACAGTTATCGTGTATAATACTGTTGGCGAATCATTCCGTCGTCCAAATGTGCTACAAGTTATGATATTGTTGGTACGACATCCAGAAATATTTTGGGCTCGTCCTCGATACTTATCACACCGACAGCACAGGTCTGTGACACTTTTTCGTCATTACAACATAGCCAACGATAAACATCGACACTTTTGGCGATTTAAATTACGACGTGACTCAAGTTCTAG
Source organism: Eucriotettix oculatus (assembly GCA_034510155.1). NCBI lineage: Eukaryota > Metazoa > Arthropoda > Insecta > Orthoptera > Tetrigidae > Eucriotettix > Eucriotettix oculatus. The sequence goes on along the minus strand of CM067380.1, from coordinate 37,170,725 downwards.
ATTCATTAAAAAATTTTCAATGTAATTATCGACGACTCGTGGAAATTTTTTTGCCGCTTGTGTTTGGTTAGCACATGAGCGAAAAAATTGTTGAACTTCTGGAACTCCGAAGATCGGCAAATGCCCTGTGTAGGCTAGCACAATCTGGAATCATATACACTCTACAAAAAAATAGAAATTATACATAAATTAAAAACTGGGAATGACTATGGCCTTAAGCTTCTTCAAAATAGAATAAATTACAATCAAAAGTAATATATAGTTTTGGTTTATTATTCTGTGTGACTGATTAAAATTAAGATTTATTCTTCATTAATCGTCTAAATTAAAAATCTGTCATTTAATGTTAAAAAATTACTTGAAGAAATTATCTATTTCTGACGTCAATTCCAACGTATTTTAAATCCTAGGTTATGAAAATGGCGAAAAACCGTATGAGAAGAAACGGTCATAAGACCAAAATTGTAGAGAATCGAATTTCCAATTGACGACGGGTCCTCAGAATTTTTTTAAATCCACAGTTTTCGAACTGAAGGGCCAATAGTTGGAGAGTTTCCAAAATTGAGTTTTTTTTATTGCGGTGTAGCTCAGGTGGGGGGCGGGGGAATGGGGAAGTTTGGTCCACCTTGGAAATAAAGATTTCTACTGATAGGTCTCGGTGAGAAAAAGATAATAAACCGTTACTCGTTACTCCAAGTTACTAGAGACGGAAAACCACCGAAAAAACACCTTCAAAAAACGGTTTTGCATAATTTGCATTAGCAAAGTTATGTAATTTAAGATAATTATTTGATTAATCTTACTATTGCTATAATTTAGATTTTATTTTATGTTATGATGTCTATATTTTGGTCTTTATACTCATCCGGTTTCAGGATTTGAGATTCCGGTCCGATGATGAGTAGATTGAGTCTAATGACATAGTAATTTATGCATAATTGTTTTTATTATTATTCATATTCATTGCTTTAAAGTACTGTATCTAAGAGTCTATGGTTTTAGAGACCTGTATTTTGTCAGTTCTATAGCGGATATCTGATTTGTCAAATTTCCGCGGTGAGTGGTGGGTTTCTTATTATTTCCATAGTCTTTCTTTTCTTAAGGTTTCTCTTATTGTCTTGTCTACCTCAAAGTTGGTGGATTCTAGTACGGCGTGTTCCTAGAACTATCCGTTCATTAATACCTTCTCTTATATCACCAGAAATGAATGAGAGAATACTAAACCAACCCTTCCACAAAACTAACGTTCTGGCCCTTGGTTCTAAATCGAAAGCATTTTGCCTAAAGTTCGCATTTGCAGGTATCACGTTTCCAGTGCGACCCAATAATGCTCTTGTCGGAAACTTCATAGACGAAAGATAATCATTATGCCACGCTGAAACTGCGTCTCGGAAATTCTCCGAGTTCCTCTGTAATTACTCCGGTTTCGCAAAAGGGCGCCGATAAGACTATTTGGCTGATAAAAACATTTCGCAACGGACGGGCGCTTTCCTTTTGTGAGCTCAATATTTGACTTTGTTGAAAGTAAGGCGTTTCCTGTGTATCGTAAATGTGTTGTGTGTTTACTTTGATGTGTCTAACCCACACACATTTCACTGCCTTAAATCTATCTTCCGACAAATGTATGGTCAATGAAGCGCCTGCAATGCAATGCAGTGTTAGTTGATATATAATAAAAATATTAATCTGCATATTTCTGGAAATGTTTTTAGGTAACAATTTATTACTGTGATCTCCCATCTAATATAAATTTGTGCAAAGCCTTGCATTCTGAACAATTACTATACATGAAAATATTTTTTTTGTGACCAATTTGGTCGTCGTCGCATTTCTGATGTTGCTGATTCTTTATTGGCGCCAGGGGATATTTGAACCGGGGCTAGAGACAGTTACTTTTCTTTCACGTTCAACGAGATTGCTCGAGGATTGGCGATCTACTTCACGTAAAAATTGGCACACAGTTACTCGATTCTATACCTCTAAGCCCTCAATCTCGGGTTTCAAAAGTTAGCTGATCGATGCATTCGACATCGCTACCAGTTCCTTGGGTCATCATTCACATGCTGCTTCGAAGAGTTTCTGTATCTAGTTCTCTTCTCCCCCATTACTTCCTATCATCTTTTGTGTGACTCCTGGCTGTTTCCTTTTCATAATTATTTTGTCTGTTTTTATTGACCCGTTTAACATTATTCCTATTTTTCTTACTGTGTGTTCAGGACCCTTGCAAATTTCAGTTTCAGACAAACCTGAATTCTTTACACACAGTTTTATCAATGTCTTCATTCACACGAACGCTATTTCTGAAATGATTGCTATCTATCTTTCGATGTCTTTGATCCGTAAATAGCAAAGCTTGGTCACTTCTTCCACCGGATCGCAAGTATATAGGACCAGTATTTTCAGTCTTCCTGGTGGTCATAAGTTTCCCGCCGCTTTATAATTCTGCTTATTTTGTTTAAGTCGTACATTTATTGATTTTTTAACTGTACTCATGCAGCTCTACCTTCCTCGCTGATGAAATGACAATATCCTCTACATTTCTATTCACCATTCCTGTAGAGAATTCTTTCTTTATTCTTCATAGTACAAAATGAACTCCTGTTGCCTTGCATCAGAGGTAACCCCTCGATGCTTGTAATGATTTGCCGACAATTTCTCCACGTCTGTATTAGTTTAATTCACAGACAACAACCAAAAGAACTTATTTGCAACGTGCGTATTTGAGATATTTTCCAGCTACACAATTCTGTCGAGATTCTTAATTCTTCTATCTGCGTTGCAACGCGTTACAAAAATTTGTACCCTTGTTTCTCACAAAATTCAAGACTAATAGCCTTCAATAAGAATCATTTTCCGTTTCCGACGGAACGGTAGATTCACATGTTTGACATTAAAACAATCCGTCGTCGGCGCAGTCTTTAATTTTATGAGACGTTGTGCCTTCCAAGACCTTTATTTCAAAAGTTTGCATATAGTTCGTTGGTATATTTGGAGCGGTATTCATAACTGTCACGTTCCGTTCCTTTGATCTTTGCTTTCCGGTGCAACCTTATACCTCGAGAGTTGTAAAGGTCATTCACTCTACAATCCACTATCTACAGGCACGGGTAACAATCATTCCGCGATACGTGTTGTATCAAAAATTGTTAGGGTACAAAATAGATTATTCATAGTATTTAAGAACATATACCATCTTTTATTCATTAAATTTATCTTTCCAATCAAAATGACAACATAAGAACTTTCTATTTTTGTATAAAAATTAAATTTAAACAAATAATATTTCAATTTTGTTAGAATGTATTCTGATAACTTTCTTAGTTTGGTATTATGACCCTGATGGCCACTTGGAATCGTCTTTTCCAATAGTTGGCGCAACTGCATAAATGTCGTCTAACGTGAAGTGGGGACTCGGAGATTGTCATAGGACATACGATAACGTCAACCTTACAAAGGGTGAAAAGTTTGTTATCTACCTCTCTATATCTCAGCCCCTTCCTTTATCCTGGTGTTTTTTATTCCCACCATCTAACATCTGGAATCTTCATCTGAAAGGGCCATTAGCTTCCTTCTTCTCCACCTGTCATTCGGAGGTTCCATATATTTGGCAGTTCCTTCACAACATGTCCAATTCCATCCGTCTTCTCGTGAAGATGTGTTTTCCGTTTCTCTTCCAATATACCGTATGTTTCAGTGGCGACCAAGTCATATCGCCCAAAATTTTACTTTACTTTCCATACTTATTTTTGCGTTTACGAACAGGTCATCTGTACCAGATAATGCGGTGTTGTTTATTTTGCGTATCCTGCGCATGTGAAATTTTTAACTGCAGCAGGCAGAAGCGTTTCTTGGTTTCCGGTAAAACAAGATGGTGTGTAATGTCAAAGAACCCGCTGATGTATTCATTGAGGATGACTCCGCTCGGAGAGTGTTTGTGCAAATTTGCCAAGTCACCTTGGAATCCACGCCACTGCGACTCTTCACCGCATTTAATGACGAAAATTACCTCGTCATTGGCTATGATAGCAAAGCGCTTCATTCCTTCAGGGAAGTCGATCGCTTTAAAAATTACTACCGATGCGCGTAGATCTCCAGGACGCAAACATACTTTCTAGACCATCACATCACTTACCCTGACATTTCTAAACAAGTTCCTGTATCCCGATATTGAAATTTGTTCGTCAACGGATTTTATAATTGTGTAGTTCATGGGCTGAAATTACAGAATTTTTCAAATTGAAGTTCAGAACAACTTTGTTTCAAAACGGCATGTGTCTTAATATCAAACCTGATTCCGTTATTTTATATTCACAGGTTGGAAAAGAAAGGGAAGAGGCCTGATACGCATTAAACGTTATTTATAATTATATTCAAATATATGTTCACATTTTCCACCTTCTGTTCGCAATAATGAGAACATGTCATTTAGAGAAATTATCTTCCAATCTAAACAAGTTTTATGTAAATTCGTAGAATGACTCGGCTGTATTCGAAAAATATAGTCATAACAACTTTGGGATTCACTGTGCATTTTCTAAATTAATCTTTTAATCTGTATCTCAATGGAGTGGGTTGTGTATGAGAGAATTTTGTGGAAATAGTCGTGTGTGATGGTACATTATTATTCCAGTTTTCCACAGTCTGACTCGTGGAATTGGAATGTGTTATTGTAGAGGATTAATAGGATAAAACAAAAAGGTTTATTTTCGTCTTTCGTTCTCTTATTTGTATGCAACTTATCACAATCATGTGATGACCGTCAGGAATTACATCTTCCAGTTCCTTAAGAAAATATCGGTAAATAATATTTAAATTACGTCCACTCAAAAAAACGTGAATATAAGTTGTTCCCACATTTACGCCCTACAACATGTAATATGGTCAACTCCGGCAGTAATTCTTAAATATTTTATGCATTGAGTGAGTCAAAATATCCGCAGTACTTTAGTAGAGTCAAAGATTCTCCCGGTACACTAAAGAAGCCAGGAATACTCGCGGTGAGAAATACTCCCTGTGCCTTAAGGAAGTAAAGAATTCTTCCTTTATTTAATTCCCTCAATCTTACCACGAGAATCACAATTAAAAGGTGTTTCTGAAGATCAAGAAATTAAGCGTCGTGTCAGTTTATTTGGAGGGCATTGCATCATAGCCCGGTATTTTTGCACAGAAGATTTGAAGCTTTAAGTATGAATTATGGCTCTTTGTACAAAACAAACGTAAAATAATAAAGACATCTGTCAACTCTTCAATATAATATATGTTAATCAGGTGTAATCTCGTTAATATTTTGAAATTATTTCGTCAGACTTAAAACATCGTTAATCAAATCTATTAAGTTATAATGATTGATTTTTTTCACATTTAACTATTAATAGTCAACATTCAAAAATAAACGGAACCTAAGATTCCCAAGAATTAGAATATAAATTGTTCCGTCAGTCTGCAATTGACAACAAATTTGTGAAATTATAATGATTAAACACTGTTTAACCTATGGTTTTTTATCACTCTCTGATATTTCCTAAAGCTCGTATTGCAGAATATAATTGGGTTTCTGACGTGGTTCCTTGAAATATGGCATGTTAAAAGGCGTTTCTAAAAAAAGGAAATATACAAAGATATGTATTTAAAAAAATTATCGTATTGTTTTTTTATTTTTCCAGGAGTTTGCATAGGAGTATATAATTGATCAGTTGTGAGTGTAGGAAAGTAAACAATTATCTATATTGCGCGTAATTGAATATGGTGGATTGCCGTGTATTGTCTGTGTCAATGATCGGTGACGTAGCAAAATTTACGTATGGTGACACATTCGCATATGTTTTTTTAGCTCTAATTACTTTCACGTTTGTGATAGGGGTTTCTCCCACATCCCTAACCCCCACCCTCCTTTTCATTGTTTTTTCTCGTGTTCCAAGAATATGTGTATCACGTTTTTTCCACTTTGTCCATGCTTTTTAATCTGTATAAAGGATATATCAACATACATACATCATTTTTATTACATAGATGCAATATACTATTATTGTCGAGTCTTTTCATCCACTGTTTGCTCGATTTTTCTCCATATGGCGAAACAACACTCTTTCCTTTGAAAACACAGTTTGTCAAATACTACTTTGTTCTCGTGAGAGCTTAATCAATCAGCGGCCATTTACTAGAGCTCATGCGGCCCTTGCATGTTACACGAATCTTGCCAAGCCATTTCGTTGCGTCCGCTAATCCAGCTCTAATTCCCCGGGTTCGAGTCGCCGAGTTTGCCAGCATGCGTGATCTTGAGGGAGTGTTAGTTTTCCCGAAGCCTTTATTGAAGGTCCCGACCAAGTGGCGCCGTCTGGCAGCACCGTCGTCATTTGGCTTTCCCCTCGTCTTCTTAAATGTTTCAACACACCACGTGCGACTTCCTACAGAAGCGACAACATTTAATTTGTGGTGGAGAAGAAATTCGCTTCCCGTGCGACTTTCAGATACACATCGCCGTGTTCCTACACAATTATCAACCATTCCCACTCGGAAAGCTGGGAATGCTATGTAATTGTAAATACTTAAAAAGAAAATAGCAGTCATCAGGAATTCAATCTTCCAATACTCAGATCGCAGTTATTACAACTGCCAAATATAACTAATGTCGTAAATCCTTCAGAAAAGCAGTACAGTATCGCTAACCCTTCTAATCTTTCTGTCATAATATTACATTATTTTTATCCTTTCCGCATTTTACTTTTTCTATGTGACAATTTTATGTTGGCTTTTATTAGGACACTGAACAGATCACAGATTCAATTGACTACTAGATACTCGAAGGTTTCTCACTCACTCATAATTGTGATGCCTTTCATCCAGTTTCACACTTAACGATTGAAAATTTCTCTGAGTAACTTTTAATACCAGAAGAGTATAAAAAAATTCTTAGGTACAGCAAATTAAACGGAATATATTGTATTAATAGGAGGTAATCAATTATCCGTTTATTTGATGGCAATTAATGTGCTGACCAAGTTTCAGCATGCTCTTTGCTACAGTGCTGCATAAATTATTTATCTCGTAACGATTACAAAATTTTATTTCTCACGAATTGCTGTGAACGTCGGTATCATGCAATTGTTAACGCTATCGTGTTTCACAGAATTCCAATAAATTATAACGCCACTTAAACAAACAAGGTATAATTGTTCTATCAGGTTGTTAATAAATAACATAATCAAATTTCAATACGAACAAACTCTCGTTTGTCGTAGCTCTTGTGCCTAATCAATGAGGATTAGATAAATACCAAACTCACTAAAATAATTGCTTTCTGTAATATTAAGAGCGTAATTACGAATTTTAATTAAGCTTACGTAATAGATTTTTTTGTAAAACAACAAATAGATAATTTATGCTAGCTACATGGTTTATAATAGAGTGTACTCATAATATGCAGTTTACTTTGTTTTTCATATCGTCAGTTTATTACAATTTCGTGCAAGTAAAGACGGATTAATAATCATTTTTACATTTTGAAATTACATTCATTATCGGCTGACCAGACTATATTATTTAATTGTTGAAGACGCTACGGGGACAACCGGTTGAGCACAGGATGAAACTGACATTTGCTTTGACCAAAAATTTACGAATCATGGAAAAAGGAGGACTGTAATTGATTTAAAAATAATGAAAAGTACATTTTGGAAATTAAAACTGAAATATCCGTAGGGTTTAAACGAAAAGGAATTGCAGGATAATAATATACATTTTCATAAAAATATTCATTGTATCACCAAGTGCAGGATAATTATTTAAATGGTAATGAAAACATTGGACTGAAAGGGAAATATTTTGGAGAAAGCAGGCGGAAAAGAAAGCAGAAAGAGAAGTAAGTGTATTGGAAAAGTGGCGTGAAGATCGGGCAGAAATGGTTACAGAAACTATGAGCCGTTGCTAAGTTGCTTAATGAAGATTGCATACATAGAAGAAGAAGAAGTAGAAAATAATATAAATGTTAATTTAAGTTTCAAAGTTTAGAAGGATAACAATTGCAAAAAAGTGACATAAATAAGACAGTTACCATTTTTGGCGCTGAACGTGGGACTCGTTAATTCATTCAATAAATCAATTTAGAACTGTGATTTTTTATTATGTTCCTTTTTATTTTTTTGTTCAAGAACCGAAAATGTCTGGTTAAGCCAAAGGACGATATACGTACAATCCTTTCTCATTCTACATCCCCAAAGCCTGGATTCTCTTGAGATACAAGGAAAATCACCGTATTTTATTACCAACAACCAAATGACATTTGCAACTTCTGAATCTCCGTGTAATTACAGATGTATTCATATATTAGGTTCCCTTATGTCTAGGCTTCAACTTCTGGTATAAGAGTGACGTTTCCAAAATCTACCCTTTTCAATTATAAAATCATTCGTCATGGCAATCCCCGTTACGCAGCAGTTCTCTGGCACGTTTACTCCACGTGAAAGTATTTTTGCTGCAGCTCGTAAAGCGATGAAGACGAAGCGAGGATCGAAATGAAGTTGCTGGGTGTTCTGCCTGGGAAGGCAACTTACAATAATACCTAGACGCACCCGCTTCCCTTGCAATTATCACATAACAAGTAAGGTATAATCTTAACGAGGATAAATCTTATCGAGTTAACGAGATAGGACCTCAAGTGCTTCCTTAAATAATGGAATTCTCCCTTGCCATAAATACTAAGTGCAGGCCGAATTAATTGGGGATTCCTCAAGGCAATTGCGGCTGTCGTGATCCCGGCACAGGAAAATGGTAGTTACATAGCGTCTTTGGAAACAATCGTGGGGCTCCGGCCCTTTGGACACGACGTAATTGGATACGCCCAGTATTAATTGGGAAGCCACTTAACCCTTTCCTGACGAGGACTTTATTGACCACCATATAAATCAATTATGCGTTTACGAACGTCCCCAGCAAATATAAAGGCTCAACGCACAAATATGCAAGTTTTGCTGACTAATTTTGAAGCCGAAGGACGAGGGAATGCGGCTTTGAAATGCTACGATGAGTTGTCTCCTTCAAGTCATGACTCACAGCGTCGTCTATCGATTCGTCAATGCGTCCCAACCCGTAAGGAAAACATCACGTGTTATCCGCTCGCCTCAGCTAACAAATAACAATTGCATTCGTACTAAGCAGTCTTTAAATCGCCACTAGAAAGACGTATCTACCACGAGATTGTTTATAATTTAAATTTAAAATTGATTGTTTTCTTCGGTTGCCACCTGGACGCGCTTATCATCGTAAAATTCTCCGGTATCATACAATCAAACCTCGATATCAATTATTTTCTTTTCGTCCATGAAGTATGTTCCAATTGGACTACTCACTTGTTCTTGTTATCAAAATTTCTTCCTCTGCTTTGAATACGCTGAGTGAAAGCAATTGACGCATCATACAAGGATGAATCCCGAAACTGAATGTTCTTTTGAGAGTGGGATTTTAGCTGCTAATAACTCTCAGGTAAAAATTGAAACTTAAATTGCGAAGAAGTTGTAAATGACAGACTTATGGACTGTAACAGAAAAGTCACACTCGTCTCGCAAATATCTGTAGACGTGGTCTGTGCAGTCCGGGTCTGGAAATTGCGAAATTGCAAGCGTCCCCTGGTCTCTCGTCGATTGACGTTTAGTTCAGTTGTTTGTCTTACGCTCCCACAAGGGACGGTAGACATAGTAGGACAAAACTACGTCGTTGTCGCGTACTTTAGATTAGTATTCATTCGTGTCTGAAATGAGCGTATTTTTATGGACAATCTCCATTTAGTTATTTTGTTTCTCAAAGAACGTGTCATCCATTTTTTGCAAGCAACCGGGAGCGTTTAAAATTATATACTTTTGTGTCAGATATCCTATTACTACTTCATATTTATTTCAATTATTATGTTGTAAATTAATTTTTTAAATGATCATGTTCTTTTAATCGTTATCAAAATTTGAATGAAACAAATTAAGCGGAGACGATGGAAACTGTGAAACTTGTAGGGTGTTAGAAAAAGAGGGAAGAGAATTGAAAACGATACCAATGGTGGTCAGCTGGTTCACTATTCAAAGGTTTCTCTAACTCTTTCCGTTTTCCTTGCAGCCTCACAACAGAGCGTGTAATGTCTCATATCTTTCATCCGGCTTTGATGTTACTAAGAAGAGAAATGAATCACTCTGGTCTTATTACGAAATATGTCATCCACGGTTTGGATTGTTGAACTGACATAGTTTGAGGATAGTCAGCTGTTAGAGAGCCGGAAACTATGTTATAAAATACAATAGACATACAAATGGTCTCTGACACGTATAAACGGATATTGCTAAACTTCAAAGCGCAGTCTACTGGAAGTTGGACGTGCAAAGAGAAGATTTTATTTTGAGACTTGTAATCGTGCGAATTTTATAATATTGTTCTGTTCTAATCGTGTATACTCAATACTTGGGAGTTGATTTTTACAAGTAAGAATATTCGCAAAACTGAATAAAATGCTGAATAGTAATTAGCCAAACTGATATCATACATCCATAAAGCAACCTGATAGACACAGCAAACTGGGCAAAGAAAAATTAGAGATTAGAAACAGCACAAGTTAAGCAGTAGCATTTACTCACAACAAACAGAGGTACGACGGGAAGTATATAATATTTTGTCTAAGTAGTAACCTCTCAAGTAAAATCCTTAAACATTACGTTCAAAAATATATTAACGAATGATGAAATACGAGAACCACAAAAGCAAAGTAGTGTTTGGTACTGATTGTTGGTTTATGAAAAAACAGCTGACAATTATAATGGTAATACAGAAAACCATTTAAACTATTTGCGCCTGTTCAAGTGCAACAAAATTTTGTCTACAATTTAGATAGCAAGTAATTTAGGTAACCAAAAGGTTTTCGGTAACAAATGTAAATCATTATAATATTATATATAATCCTTTAATTAACTAATAATTTTGACAACATTATTGATTGCTGTATTTTTTTTGTTAGGATCTTTAGAGAAGACGCCAAATTATTTCTTTGGAAATGATCTAATGGACAGCAAAAAAAACTGTAAATTGCGGTCTAAGTCAGTGAGCTATTGTTTGATGTGGAACGAGAACAGTGAGGATGAAGCTGATCCATGTGGACCGTTCCTTTCTCCCAACAACCATGTTGCCTTTTAAATAATAATGAATCGTAAATTGCAAACGCTATTTGTCGTAAATCGTAATAAAGTATTGAGGTTTTATGAAATATCACTTATTTTAAATTTAACGACAGAAGTTAACGTAAAACCATGAGAAAACCGAATCGAACTATGAGAGTACTGAATTATTATTCTTAATTTATATATTTGTAATAATGTTTTGTATTTAATAAACTGAGTAAGAAAGCAAATAAGGAGATGGACGCAGCAAATAGTTAAAATAATGTAATTGTATTTATTTCAGGAAGTATCGTGGAATGGATTTTGGGAAGTACGCGCATACAGGATGGCATAATTAACTGCAAAATTTCCAGTAACAATTTACGCGGGAAATATTTGGTGCAATAATTGAGCCGGTGCACGACCTCGCCCGTTCACGCGTTCGGCGCAAATGAGTTTCCTATTTTCATTGTTTGAGTGACGAAGCACCTGTGGCTCAGCCCGCCAGTATTAATGGCCCGCAACAAGTGGCCCGTATTTTAAAAGCGAGCAGCCGCCATTGTTCGCCTGGCAGCCAACAGTACAACAATCGTGTACCTGCCGAAGCCGAATTAATCGTCCGCAACGTCTTCACAATTTCGATCTGACGTCAGGGAAGGAGCTCCTGCAAATGTGCGCGTCGTGAAACGTCACGTATTAACATTTCCATTAACTTCCTTTTTTCCGCCCGATGCGAGTTGACTGAAACGACAGTAAAGACTCGCATGCTACTAATTTTTAAGACAACAAACAAAATGATGGACGCAGCAAAAAGTTAAAATAACGCATCGATAGCTGGCATATTACTGTCTGGACACATTGCAGCAAGGAATTACCGAATTAAAGACCTTCCTTAACTTTAGTGTTTGTCTGACTTTACCTAACTGTATTTTATAATATTTCACTTTACGTCTGCTACAAATTCATGTAAAGATAAATTAAACAACAGGCAGAACTGAAGTTTTATTCAATTACGACGTTTCGTCTTCAAATTTGGGACATCACCAAGGGCAAATAAACTTGTTCGGGTTTTAACGACATTAATTTGCTATCTAAGTTTTTGCATCTGTTTTGGATCACTCGAATGTAAGCCATGGACGGGCAAAATTAATATTTGATTTGTATAAAAAGTTTACCAATATTTTATCCCAGTTTTCACGCTCTAGTCATTACATTGTACTATAAATTCCACAACTGTATATAACTAGTTTGACGAAGTACTCCCCAAAGACCTTTTGCAGCTCCTAATTGTCCTTATTAATCAACCGTTCGGGAAGGAACACTAGTTAAATACTGAGATTGACACTGGTGATGTAAAATATCTATACCATAGATAGGGAACGTGCTGCCTTGAGCCCGCATGCGGCCTCCGTGTATTTCTTGTGCGGCCTTCATAAAACCTAGTATAGTCAAACCTCGGTTTTCGTTGACAATCCATGGGGTAATCCGCTGGATACTGGAAGAGCTGGCGTAGTTGTCGTTTTTGAATACTTCAGAGAAGTATGTTATTGATTACAATTAAATGCCATCAATTTAGTCGGTAGCTTTCCAAGAAAGATAAAGAAAGACTCCTACGGAACTAAAGATGTGGTTATTTTAGCTAGGGAAAGATATCTTAAGTCCCTTTTTGACGTTAAGAAGAATCCTATAGAAATCTGGAAAGATGCTGTTTATTATCTATCCCTATTAGAATATGCACGCCGTTCACTTTCCTGCTTTGGAAGTACATACTACTGCGTCTTTCTCGTGACTAAAATTAAAACTAGTTTAATAACTCAAATTTTAGATGCTCATTTACAGGATCAATTAACGTTGCGCGTTACGAAGGTTGATCAAAATATTCAATTGTTTTCAAGCGAGAAACAAATTATAATACCCCACTAGCTTAAATTTCCATCGGTTTTTCTATTATTTTTACGTGTTCTTGCCTTGTTGTTAATATTATTATATTATATTTATTTTAATGTTACAAATTTCTTTAAAATATTTCCACTAATATGATCATTACTTCCGTTTAGTATGATTATTTTTCCACTTTACCTCTTTATTAGCTAATAAATTTATTTAAGCTTTTACTTTATTTTTATTTCAAGTTTTATTTAAATATGTAATTTTTATTCGACAAATGATTAAAACTCGGGTTAGAAAACGTCATTACCAGTGTGTAAATATAAAATATATTTTATACTAAAAGTTTTTATGTTAAATAAAAAATAAACCACATACTGTCTCTTGTAATCTATCTATACAATGTAATAAATTGATAAAACTATCGACACTTCAGTACTGAGACAACACTTAAAATAGCATTCGACACTGTTTCTAGGTCTACTGGAAAACGCTCTGCTGGCATGATTGTTTTATATATTTTGTTTGTTTACACTTGTGTTATATTTTATAAACGTGGCAATTTTTGGAGAAATACGTTGGAATTCTTACGTGGATCTTTATTTGATTCGAGGCCCCGGGCAGCCCCTGTGTGTAAGTTTTGTATTAACTCAGAGAAAAACACAGCCTCTCCGCGGTGAGAACTTGATTCAGTCAATTGTGAAACACCGAATTTAAAGCAATGTAACATGTGCATAAAATAAGGAAAAAATATTTTATTTCGTTTCACATAAATAAATATTATTTTATAACAGAAATAAGAAAGTAAAATTTATTGAAAAAATGCCCCGATGCAGTAATTGCTTTTATTGACTAAACAGATTCTTCTCTATTCTTATATAGGGGTTTTCAATAATGGCGGGTCAATGTTGAAATGGAATAAAACAAGCTGTGTGTCAGGTATTAACGATTTTTTTTATTTGAAATGGCATACATGGGCCTTCCAAATAAAACAAACAATTTCATTAATACCTCCCACATGGTTTGTTTTCTTCCATTTCACCATCGACCCGCCCTTATTTATTTTTTATTTATATTTATAAAGGTCGCATTGACTGCATGGTCAGACCTGCCCTTATTGAAAACCCCTGTACAACATGTAAATTTTCCTTTTTCTGATTCCAGAAGAATGTCATTCTACGTTTCTAAAAGTGTTGCGTTTCACACAGTAACTTTCTTGATTTTTAACTAATAAGAGTGGCCGAATTTCTGAATTATAGCGCATAAGAAAATAAATTTATCGGCATCTTTACTGAATACGTTGTCTCTGTCGCTGACCAGTTTTAATGAATAGTCATTTTATTTATATTAATATCTAGTCATTTGCCGGCTAACTCAACCATTAACATTACCGTTAACATAATAGTTATTAGCGTCGTTACTGTTATTGTTTTTGATTCTATATAGGTGGTCTCCGAGAAGTAACAAGTGAACGTAAATTACAGCAACATTAAATGAAATTACACTAACCAGTTCAAGCCATACAAAAAGAACAGCCGAAGTTTCCACGCGAATGTGTGATCGACGCCGAACACGTGTCACTTTTCGCCTTTCAATTATCGATTGCAAATGATACGCATGAAACTTGCTTCATGTAAAGATGTTTCAGTTCAACGCGCTATTAATAATGTCTCTCTCGATTACAGGTTCGTCGTTGTTCCTAACTGATATTTTATGCAAAATTTGGGTTCGCGCATTTATCCGCAAAACCTCGTAACCAATTTATGAAATAAATAATTGATAGATCTTTAGAATGAGCTATAAACTCACATTTAATTATGATTAAAGTACACCACTACTTTAGAAGCGTCTTGTTTCTAATCGAAGGTGCTCGATAAACCGGTTCTTTCCAAATAAAGGAGCGTCCATACTTACACACTGCATTTTCTCCCTCGTTTTCTTAAAAGTTATTTCAGACCTCATTGAATAATTGAAGTTAAAATAATGTTTTATATGAACGATTATATTCGCATAATAGCGCAAAATAGTATTTATTAAATGTACAGTCATTCTATTCGTTTTGATGCAAATGGAACCTGCGTTGCAGTCTAAGATTGAAATGTGATCACCTTAAGACTACAACTATAGTGCCTAGTTAAAATTTTACTTTCATGCATACTGACGAAACCCGATTTAGATTTATTAAATACTAGCTAACCCTCGCGACTTTGTTCTTTTAATTTTGCCCTAAAAACAAAACAACAGGTAACTTACATAATTTCGATAAAATTGAATTTATTGAATATATAAAAATTACGGTATCATATATTTTTGATCGCTTCAGGACAAACCTTATAACTCGCAGTCTAATCAATGGATTTATAAATATTTATATAAAAATCTTCTGAATTCTTCAAGGATATCGAAATGAAATATACACGAAAATTTAACTTTAAATTATTTTTTCAATCCCTGAAATTTACATTGAAGTCCGTTTAGCCATTTCGGAGCCTATTCGAGATAAGCATACGGACAGACAGACATACTTCAATTTTATTGGTATAGATATTTTAGCGAGAACAGCTAAATGTTGTCTTTATTGCAGTGCTAATAATTTGAAATACTTATAGAACGGAGACGGAAAATAATTAATGCATATTTAAATTACTAATTATTGCAGAAATATAGAAAATACGATCGTATTGCATTTCATTTAGTAGAAAGGAAAGCTGTAAAAAAAATTTAAATAACCGTAAACAAGCCGCATCCAGAGAATTGTAGAAAGTGGGCGGCAGTAGGGTATTGGAAATTCTAGCAAAAGATGTGACAGATTGAATTGTCCTGTTAGGGTCTATTGCATGATATTCTTCGAAATGCAACTACTTAAAGTTTTTTTTCTTTGATTAATTCACATATACCACAAAAATCTCGTAAACAGAAATCTCTTCATTAGCTTGTCAATGTATTTAAATAATATCCTGACGCGTGCGATAGCAGGGCACAGCTAGGTGCTGCAACATACAGCAGCAGTTTAAAGACCTTTTCGGTTGAATACGCCGAATGCGAATTTCTCATTCCAGACATAAAGCGTGTTCTACGCTCGTGGACAGTACGGAAATGGCTCTTTCGCAAGGTCGAACCCGCCGACAGACGGTCAGTTTAAAGTTTTCGAAATAGGCGCAAAACATCCGCACTTTTAAAACACTATTATTGTAATGGTTCTTAAAATTAAGAAACAAACAATTCTTCCTAATTAGTTGTTCTGCAGGACACGAGCCGCCACTGTGTGACAGCTAGAAGAATGAGGGAAAGAGACGTGTCTTGGCGATCAACTGCTCTATGCTTTGCTTTTCATTACTTAAAGGTTGGGTAATTCATCAATAGGGTGTAGAAGATAATTAAAAGCGGTATGGGATCTCCTGCGGAGCTCTTCAACACGGACGACATTTGTAAAATCGACAGAGGTGGAAAGTATTTAACGTTATGTGCTACATCACTCCACGGAACAGTTTATACGACGATAATTACACTTACTTAAGATATTAATAATACTACGGTGTTGATAATACTCTACGACCCGTAATATGCTACATTTCTAATTTTTTATACATAACGTGTAATAAGAATCAATTTTTGAAAGTGTAAAAGTATTAAATCAACACGAAAGTATGTTTAGTTCCTATTGGGAGGGGATATTTTGACAGAAGTTAAAGAATTCTGCTACCTGGGAAGCGTAATAACTCTGGTTGGTTGAAGTATAGTAGACATAAAGGGTACGATAGCACAGGCAAGGAAGGCTTTCGCGGAAAATAGGAATTTAGGAGATCATTCCTAAAAATGTTCGTATGAAATGGAGCGTTATATGGGTGCGAAACGTGGACGGTAGGAGTTGCAGGAAGGAAATGAAGAGAAGCCTTTGAAATGTGGTGTTATAGGAGAATGCTGAAAATCAGATGGGTGGATAGAATCACTAACGACCAAATTCTAAACAGAATAGGGGAAGAGCGAGCAATATGGAGGACGCTGACCAAGAGAAGATTATGTTTTAAAACATGAGGGTCTTGTAAAATTAGCATTAGAGGGAAATGTGTGGGGTAAGAACAGAAGAGGGGGAGACCAATGATGGAATAAGCTGAGTAGAATAAGAAGGATGTGGGATGTTGTAATCATGGAGAAAGGTTAGCATGGAGGGTTGTATCAGACCAGTCTTAGGACTGAATACTAGAACGACACATATTTTAAATAAAGAAAGTTAATTTTAGGAATAACTGGCAATATATATGTAGGAACATGCGAAATATTTATCAGAGTTATGCAAGTTTCCGAAATGCCGCCTGTGTAAATGTTTTATCCTTTAAATAACCTTTGATTGACTCATATAAACCACAACAAGTCCATAAACAGTATTAATTTTATTAATTCATCAGAAATATTTAAAGCTATAACCTGCTGAGGCTGCACTGTGTCAGCACGCACGCTCTGGAGCTGTTTTCTTTGTAGCGCACACAATTGTTAATTCTTAGACGAGCACGGGGTTAAAAGGAAATACTACGCATGCACATTTCTTTATTACAGACAGGATTCTCATGCTATAAAAAATGTGGCCCAGATATATTGGAGAGCACGCTGGTCAGTTTAAAGTATTCGAAATTAAAGCAGAAATTGAAACTTAAAATTCTATTATTTTATAGTTCATTTAAATTCCGAAGCAAATAATTCGTCCTAAATTAATTCATGTACTGCCCCCGTATGCACCAGGCGCCACTGATAGAAAGCGGAAGGGAATGGATTGCATGAACGCGAGGAATTTAGTAACATTAAAAGTAGACAGATAAATAATGCAGTTATGTAAGTGAATATACAGAGACATTCAAGATTTGTTCTCCTCTTCTCCCCTAGTTTGCTCAAAATATTACTCGCGAGGGTTTATAACTGACGCCAAACTCTGCTTAATAGCTGTATTCAATTCAATCCTGTGTAAATGGGCGAGTATAAATACACGAGTACGCTGTCGAGAGTAAGATGATGTAGCTGAACGTTTGTGATGATTGATGCATGATGTGGTAATAATAATATGTTGACATAGGGGCTATCGCAGCGATAAAGGCCGGGCAGGAACCTGCGCTGCGCTGCGTTGGAGAAAGGAAACACTGAGAGGAAAGCGAACCGGTTCCGTGAGTCCCTCCGATTAGGAACATGGCACTTTGAGAGCAGAAAGCCGAAGAATTGCTGGCTTCCCCAACTCTAAATCTAAGTGGTGAGTTGTGGTCGGGTAGATGTTCCCGGAAGCCAGGGTCAGCGGAGGAGAATGCCGGTAGCAACTTCCGGAAGCGCGCCAGGAATTTGCACAAGATAAAGTCGTTCCTGCGATGCCTAGTCAGCTCATGAAGCAGCTGGAATGAGCAAGCTTCCATTGTGCTACAGGATAACGTTAAATTGATCGTATACTTTTACGTAGCCACGAGAAGAGGGTTTCGGCCAACAATTTATGCACTACATAGCAAGTCCGAAACCTTACACGGTACTTTAAAACGGAAATAATATATTATTTAATTACAGGCAAATAATTTGAAAACGAAATTTAACCCGAAATAAAAATTTGTCAGCCCTGGGTTAATCCATACACGATTAGAGTCGCGAAGCTCTTCCTGAACGAATTTTCGATAAGCTGCATAATGAATTTATGTCGATTTTCACAAGTCTTAAAATTCATAACTACGACATTTTTCTCGGAACCAACTTTGAGAAATATGTGCTTTAAACTTATAGATAAGACAGCTAAACGCGGAAATTATTCCTTCTTCGTATAGACCAGCCGAGGCCTTACGGAGCGTCATGTCAGTGAGTTATGGAAAGGTGAAAATGAGATTGGTGGCAAAGATGCTACTTGCCTTCCTTCAACGACCGTCTCCAATCTATTTTATGACTTTTTTTAAAAAAAATCTTTGAGTTAATTGTGAATTTTAAAAAAATTTACAAACATTTTCATTGTCCAGACCCACCTCCCACCTGATTGGTCCACCCGCAGTGTAGGGTATATATACAACCGAGTTTGGGTTCCCGACACTTTGCTAGAAGATGACGACAGTACGTTACGTCATAGAAACGTCGCGCTATTATTTCAGTTTGACCCGAGAATGTTTCCTTCAACAATTACACCGGGAAAGTTTACGATCTTTGATTTTCATTTCCCATGAACGTTTAACTTCCCTGTTACTGGTTAACTTTATTTTAATTATTATGTATTGTTTATATTTTCTTATAAATAGTATTTTTATACTGTTCTCATTATACATTACTTTTTACTTGTCCTATTTTCACATTAGAGGATTAATAGATGCAACAAATAAATCTAAAACTAAGTTTCTAATTGCAATATTTCGTTTCCAACTCAAATAAATCTGAGTACTTCTGGACTAAGGTTAGTGTATAATTAATTACATAAAAATTCCGATTAATAAAATAAATTTCGTAAAATGGATGTCGGAAAATTATTGATAAATGTGTAATACGGTGGAATTTGTTGCTATCTTCTCATGTTTGAGAGAGTATTTCTGTGAAGTATAATTTAAACTCGTAGCATATGGTTACACCAGACGTTTTTCGTTCCACGAGAACCCGCATGGAAGTAATACTCAAGCAATCATCCGTTTCCCGTGACTTGGGGATTCTTTTGTTGCTCCCGATGATCCGATCGTGGTGCGCGTCACATTAATGCTCAGTCCGTCCATTTGATAAATCAAGACGCTAATTTGTGGCCTCCGACAAGATAAGGGAATGAAGTAGCCTGTCAAAGTAAATATTACAGAGATTTCATCGGGCTATGACAACTTTAATCACGGCTGCTTCGTGTTTCACTAAACGCTGATGGGCGTTTATTGATAAATGTAATTATTAGAGCCGGTTGCACAGTTGAAATATCTTGGAAGTCCTCTTCTGCCTTAGTTTTGGAAATTTATTTGACTTCTCGGAGCATCTTGTCGATGAAACTGCTCAGCAGAATCATAACAGGGATATTAGTTTACGCGTTTTCGTACTATTCAATGTGTAGAAAAAAATCGTAAATTACGTTGCAGTCAAAGATTTATTCTCCAGTAGCAATATCTCACATTTAGTTTTATTTCAGAAGCAGCATTTTTCCCAAATAATGAAACATATGATAATTATCACAATAACATAAATCAGGTATGAGCAACCCACAGCCCAGAACATTGTTTTGTAGGACCGTCTAAAACTATACTTTGGACTTCTTAAATATAAATTTACGAGTCCTTATCTGGTTTGAAGTTAAATGTATAAATAACAAAATAAAAGTTAGACATTCCGACATTAGACTAAATATAACATGCAAATAATCATCAAGAAAAAGATATGGCGCAGCACTACAATGCGCCATGAGCAAACGAAAGAACATTTCAGAATAGGGCCGAACTAAACCTTTATCCAAATTACATGAGTTTCAAAAAAATTCAAGGATTGGTCAGGCTTGCAATACAAATCATGACACATTTTGGGAGTGATTGCGTACACTTGGTAATCAGCGTGCGAGTTGCAGTGTAGTATGTCTGCTGACATAGTCCATTTTTTTGTAAAGAAACAAAACCCACTTTTCATTAAAATTTATTTAAGGCCTTTTCCCATTGTAATTATCGTTTGCTACTTTTTTTACAGTATTTCCATATTTATTTGTTTTCTTTTACACAGTTGTCGATTTATTCAGAATTTGTGTCTGGCATCTGTAATAATTTTAATATTTTCTTATATGCGGCCCTCTTTAAAAATGTTAAATTTGTCCTTGGTCATTCCCTATTATAAATAAACAGACGACCTTGTGTATTGTGAAATAAATTACGACGTTTCGTCCTCTCCCGGGACAAATTTTTGTAATTTTGTATACAATCATTTATGGAATTAATAATCTTGACAAGTAAAATTTAGAGGCAATAAAAGATTGTATATAAAATTAGAAAAATTAGTTGTACCAGAAAAGGTCTCGGAGGAGGAGGAACTGTTGTAAATTTTTGAAACAAATACAATAAAAAAATTTTCTGACTCCTATATTTTTTACAATTGTAGCATAAGGTTAGTTTTTCACTCTGAGTGATAAAACAGAAATTTTCAATGCTAATGACATTTATTGATGAGGGTCATTCCATGTCAAGTGTTCTAATTTGAAGGAACAATCCTCGCGCTACGATTTCCGATTTTGATAAAATGTTTACAGTTCGTATTATGATGCAAAATTTCAGTACGAAATATATAAACATTTCTGACCGAGATACGCCCGTATATAACGCTGTCGTACGTCAGAGTCAACGTCGTCTCAAAAACGTCACTTTTGAACTGTAATATTTTGGCAGTTATTAAAGAATAGACCCTGAAAATCTGCTGGCTACGAGTGACTTGTAGACAGTTATCTAGACTTGCGAACTACAAAAATTGAATGCCGTACCTTCTCTTTATTTATCCAAACAGCGTTCCTTGAAAATACGAAACAAGGCGATTTTATTTTTCTTGGCAACTTGGCGGGGGGTCACAATATTTGTGTAACTTTTCGTTATAATTTTCGTAATCTACATATAAGGATTACTTTCCAAACAGATTTTCAGGGTCTAGTCTCTCATAATTGCCACAACATTAAGGCTCAAAAATAACATTTTTGAGACTACGTTGACTGTGACAAACGACAGCCTTCTACGAAAAAGCACGTATCTCAGCCAGAAACGCATATTTCGAACTGAAGTTTTGCATATGTCCATCTAAGGCTTCATAGTACAAACTGTAAAGATTTCATCAAAATCGGAAATGGTCGCGTTGGGACCCCTTGGCCACTTGACCTATGAAAGAAATTATGTGAATGGTTTGTCTGCGTTTAATTTTTGGAATATTATTTTCTGGGAGTAATATTTATGAGCAGTCTACATTAGAAGGTTCCACGTGTTGTTATTATTGTAGCACATTAATCAGCTGTTTCCCATGTCTTCGGAATTATTTTGCAGCATCGGCTACGATCACATCGTCCCTATGTTTGAACATTCGGAATGTCAATCCGAGACGTTCCAAGCGGTAGGGCATCATGTTGCATATCTAGGCAAATATTTCGGAGATTATCATAATTAAACGGAGCACACGACGTTACGCGGTAAAATATGATACGGCAATTTCGAGTGAGATCCTTATTATCATTAAGCAAACAACCGCGGCGGAACACGAATTACGGTTTCGAATAGGATCGCTTTTTATTTCTTATTTTTATTTTATTTCTTTCGGCGTGCAGCCAGCGTCGCAATTATGTTGCATGACGAGGTATTCGCTGTGCGCCTGCCAATATTTTGTCGCAGAGAAGCAATGATATCCCGCATTACGAGCCGCCGCCGGACCGGCCTGCCTGTTGCATCGACTTATGGCTAGCGTTACTCCGTTTTTTGTGTCTCTCCCTTGAGCAAATAATGGTTATCCCGCGTAGCCAAAGGCACGCAAAGTGGTGAAGGACCCCCGAGCTGATGATAATAATTTGTGGGTCCCCCCCGCTCCTCGCGGGCCAGGCTTGTTAGCAGGAGAACTCTCTCTCTCTCTTTCTCTCTCTCTCTCACTCCCTCTCACTCACACACTCTGCCTCTGCCTCTGACTTGGGCCTCACCTCCGCTCTAACAAACACCAATTTAATTAATACCGCGCCTCACACGTTACATTTGCACCGACATACTTCTTCTCCCTTCCGTAATTTATTCACGTATTTATTACGGCGGTATTTATGGCGTTTGCCGCCGCTTCAGTTCGGCACCCGCCGCGGAAGGAAATGTTTATTGCGGTTTTTAATGAACTTTATCGTCTCATTACTACCGAATTTATTTCCCGATCTGTCGCCGTTAACTTTACAAGCTCGTACGAAACGGACCCGAACGATCGCAGGGAGAAAGATGACGGTGTGGAGCTTCGGTAACGTGAAGGAGGAGTGTCGGAATGCGGCACTCTAACTTTCCAACTCGATACCGTGGACGCGTGCGTGTAAATTTCTTCTCGTGACAAACGGGAGCGATTCGTCGTCTTGGAAATTGTAGCAATTAGTCGAGTTCTAAGTCAGCCGCACGTTTGGCCGCGTGGAAAAAGATGCGCTTTGGTCGAGTCAAGCTAATCTCTACTCTAATTACGTGACGAATTTTTTTAATAATTTCCTCGATCGACGGCAGGCAATAACCTCACACGATGACGGCATTTCGCTAAAGTCAATAAGAGTTGACATACGCGTGCATATAATCAGTTACATTCCACAGTTTTTATTTGAACCGAGTCACAGTTACGTCAGAGCTTACATAATAAATTTATTAACCATTCCCGTAAAAATCAGAAACGTTATTAACTGAAAACATCTAGTCACCACATGGCTCTTAGAATTTATTCTCACTGATTTGATCTAAGAAGTAATTCAACTTTACTTTCCAGTCAGTTGTATCAAGTCCAATTTTGTATTGGAATGAAAACCTTACATCGCTTTGAATAAAGAGAAACCTAATTCGTAGTATCAAACAACATAAATCTAACTCAACAAATCGCCCGACTTAAAAATTGAATTTTACCATATTCTCTTTTAGCGATGATCAGTTACTATTGTGCGTTTCGTACGTGTGTATATATAGTTATTATAAACCTGACTCATGAAAATGGATAGAATATTTTAAGAGCCGAGATATAGCCTCATAAAAACCGTTTGTGTTATTGCATCGAAACAATGGGGTTTGCGCTCATCTAGATAATGCATTGTTGCTACATGAAATGCCTTTTATAAACCGACCGTAGCATCTCGCAATTTATTCACCACGCACGTTAGCAGTATTCTTCTCAGCAGAATGATAGGGCATCTTTTCCATCGCGGTCTGTTTGCAAATTCTTTGAAATTGTCGAATATGAATGAGCCATATACTTATCCGAGTAGTGAGATTTAACCTGTAGACTCCATTTCACTGTTAGCACTATTCAGGTTGCAATTTAAACGTTTAATGTGTACAATAACGTAATTAAGTTAAAGTGTAATTTAAATGCTTTTATGTATTATTTTATTGTACTGTGTCTATAATTTGGGATATGATGAAACAATATTTCACCTGCTTAATTGCAGATGCGAATTGGTTCAGGAAGTGCTTCATATACCTTACATTAAGTTGGACTAATATTTTATAATCTTCTCGTTCTACTTTTTTTTTCCATGGAACAGATATACAGAGTGCGACAGAGAATAGAGAAATTTAGAAAAGGCTGTAAAAAATGCCATCAATTTTTCTGCTACCTTTAACTACATAAAAAACCACTTTTGAAAATAGTGTAAAAGGAACTCCAAGTAGGATGACACTCGTTTACGTGTAGACATTCCTACAGACGAGCTTTAACGTTATTCGAGACTTTCTGCAGCATTGCCAGTGAGATCTGAACCACCTACAGTCAAATTCAGCTATTATTGGTGGGTTATCCTCATATACATTAATTACTCTTCTTGCCTGGAAAAATGTTTACGTCTGATTGGACCGGAGGTATATGTACTTAATTATCTTGAATGGTTTTTTACGTATCTGAAGCTGGTAATATTAGAATTTGAAAAAATATGGAAGGCACTTTTCTTACGGCCTTTTCAAAATTGCTCTTTTCTCTCTGTCCCATCATGTAGATCAACATAATTCCAAATACCGGGTTCACAACTCGTTGTGCTAGTAGATAAAAAGGGATATTCAAAAGAATGGTCTGCAACCCTGCTTCTGATACAGAATTTCTGTAACTATGCACCATAAATACAATACAGACACGATCTACCTAACTGGATGACTCTGAGATTGAAAATCTTTCCCATCTTTGGTATGTGTCTGGACTTGCTTTGCAAAGTGTAAAAATAATATAATTAAAAACAAGCTTGAGTCCATGGATCTGGGAGAGCCGTTGCCTTGTGGAGGGACTAAAGCTGTCTAGTTTCTGTGATTGACCGGAATTTGGAAATATAAATTTGATTTTTCTCGCTTATTTACATTTTAATTCACACTCATGTAATTATGTGTGTAAAGGCTTCATTTTGTTCCTTCATCAATTGCTTAAGAAATCCCTCGGTGTTTATGAAGAGGCCAATATTATTATTGTCCAAGTTTTTTTTACCAATTCTTTTGAATGCCTTAGCCACCCAAATTATCCGGAAACGCGGAGGCCAAATATCGATTTCCTGGTACTCTCATTGAGGCCAGAATTTCATTTCTGCAACTTCCCATAACTTTCATTTTCCTTTCCTTTGTTTTATTAAGCCGAAATTTCCCCCTAGTAGTCGGTCCATTATCTCCAACAATTCTTCCAAGTATTCGTTATCCTCAGGCGAGAGCACAATGACATCTGAAAACCTAAACATCTGTATGCGTTCTCACTGTACTTTTTATTCCTGCATTGGACTTTTCTTTTAGTTCTTCCACCGCTTTCTTCACATATAAACTGTATAGTAGTGCAGATAAACTACATTGTTATCTTTCGCATTCTAATCGGCCGCTTCCCCAATCGGTTCTCAATTTCAACTAAATCGATTTACAGCTGGGAAACGTTTCAGAAGCATCAAACATATATAAAATAAAGCACTGAACTCAGAGAACCTGTACGATTATAGGGGGATATTCACTGTATTATGAAGGTAAATTAGCAGTGCTTCTATAAAGATTGTGCATAGTGGAAAGCAATGTTAGGTTGGACTTGCCCGCCTGGGAAAGTCGTAGCTCTGGCTCTCGTAACTCGTGAGTCGGTGCAGCAATTATGGCCGAGAATTCGAGCCAAAGACACGTTTCCCCTTCCTCGGCGTTCTGACATGTTTGGCTTAGAGGCACTTCGCCATCACGTACCGCTAATCTCTGGGCTCAGGCTCAATCGCATCTCACGGGAAGACTAGAGCACTGTGCTCACCAGGCTACCGATCAGAAAATTCTCTACAGGCCCCTAACAATTGGGCAAATGAATGCAAGCCGTGGAAAATATCGATTCGTACTGAAGCTTCAGCTGTGTATCAGACCGGTCACGGGTGGTATCGGAAATTCCTCGCCAAGATTTTCAAAGAAAATAAGGCAGAGAAAAAAACCTGTCCTCACCGTTTACTCAGCCTCAGTGGAGTCCTGCTTAAGGCACGTTCAAATATGAGAAGTGAATCCGTTAATTCAGCAATGATGTATCTAGATCGCCGTCTCTTATCAAAGAATGCATGAATGAAATTTAAAACGTCTCAATAAAGCATTCCTGCAGTCCTGCGTCACGTCCTGATATGAATCGTCGCCCACACAGCTGTGACAAATTCCGTAAACCCTCCCATCTCGAAGTAATTCCCGTCTTATAAAATCCAATCTTCATTCCGAGAATACTTAACAATTGAATAATAGTTTATATCCATACTATAAACACGATTTTTCCTTTTTGATCTGGAAACTTATGGCGTTGTTCATACGTTTAAGATCAATTCTTCGTAAGCTATGAAATTAGATACAGTATCATCTTTATACATTCATCAACGAATATCTGTTGATTTAAATACTAAACGAATACTCGTGCATCGTTACTGTTTCACAAATTACACTAAATTTAGTACACATGAGAAAAGAAGATGAAAACGTAAAAGTTACTCTGCCCAGCGTTTATTTTCAACGTTTAGAGCTGATCTAATATATCATTATCTTGTGCCCAATTTATCAATAATTATTATAAGAAAATATTATTGAAATCATTCGTATACAGTGAATCAAGCTCCATCACTTAGTCTTCTCTGATTTGCGTTTATCAAGGTTCCCAAAATTCAATTAATGTACATTTTCCTTTGACGTCCGAAGCGTATTTGTGTTATCACTTTGTGGGTTGCAATTCGAATACAGGCCTAATTGCAGTAGTCTAATTAAATATGTGCTGCTCATTGGTTAGATTTTATAAATTAAAAATAATAGTAAGAAGTATTTTAGACAATAATATGAGATGCTCGCTTCCTTTGTCAGTTTGTGAGAATCGTTTCTTGTATCTATTTTTCAATGGGGGTTGGCGGTAGCCATTTGCGACCACACTACTTTTAACTCTTGAGTTATCCGAGTTCCAGGAAACGGACCGTAAAAATTACAGCGCAGCACTGAAGGAGAAGCTGTATAAGCCACTGATTAGAGACCTAAGAATATCCAGGTTAAATCTATATCTGTCTTTGAAATGGTAAAATTGACTGAATATAAAGAATTAGAAACGGTTATAAAATCCCGTGTGGCTATCGCAAAATTCTTCACGTCTACTTGCAAAATGCGATTAATTCACTGACAACACTGGCAATAATTTACATCCTCTGGGGAGGAAACAGAATTATATATATTATTTATTCGTTACAATATGCAAATGTCTGTTAGACTGTCGAAGAAATCTTTAAAATAATTTTTGTTTCGAGGACGACACTTCATAAACGTAATGCAAAAATGATCGATTTTAATTCATTTAGGGGAGGTTCACTATTTTTCCGTGGTATATATCTGCATCATATTATTTTTTTTATAAATGTTGTCAAACATTTCTGGTGGTAACGATATGAAACAAAAAATTGAGATTGTTATAATTTTATGAAAATGTCACATATAATTGGAATTAAATAAATACCTTGCTCGTTTTAAAAAAAGTTGGAATAAACCAGAAAGAATGGCATTTAAGTATCTGATTTCAGGTCTCACGTTTCGTTGGAGTTTGCGCCATTTCAGGTAGCGCGGAGGAACGCTCACAACAGGCCTTTGTATGTATACAAAATGACAAAAGATTCCTCCCAGATAAAAAGGAAACATTGCTCCTGGTGACAAATCTCTACAGAAGGAATACAGAGATTGAATTCCCATCGACGTTGTTGTCTGGTCCAAGTTTCAAATGTGAGAGATTATTTTAGGTGTTGAATGAATCAAGTAGACTTATTCCCGTGATAAAATATGAAACTGGAGGTTCCACGTGATCTGCGGTGGAATCACACAAATAAATATCATTTGCAAACACCACGTTACAGGTGACAGACAAATCGACAATGATCGCCTCCCACCAGAAGACAAACATCACCTCCGTCTCTGTGGAATGGGGATGAACTGAACTGTGCCGATGCTTTCCTGGTACTGAATGACGTGACCACTGCAAGCCAGGATAATTTTTGATTCTCAATTCCTTAATTCCTAATGGCAGCTGTTTTTCTGATGTTTTCCTTGGGTTCAGTTCGCTTTCTTCGCCACCCGTGGTACGCCTTATTGTGGTTGCATGAAATCCCACGTGAATGGATGCCATTTAAGCGGATCGTGGACGTAATTTTGGCTTTCTGTAACTGGTATAATTCACATAACACGCTTGCTCTCACAAGACATGTTTGACTTTTTTTTCACTTTTATATTTAGCATTTTTGGATGATACTTATCCATTTTTAAAAGAAAATTTAGTAACGTGAAAACCAGACATTGCAGATTTAACAGATTTAAATTTAATGCGGTTAACTTGCTGTTACAAGGTGACAATCGCGAGTTAAGTCCAAAATGAAAGCTTTTCTTGTCATGACTAAACTAATGGAGCAAGATTTGAAAGCGCGAATTTTCCCCGTTTCCCAATCACTGACGACCTGGCAGGATAAATGTTTCAAACTAAGTTCAAACATTTAAAAATACTTCACCAGACTTCGAAACTAGGTTTGAGGATAATTTGACAATGGGAAAACTACAGTGGATTATCGATCCATTCTGTGACATTACAAAAACGGATTGATATTACAAGAGGAAATGATCCGAATAGTTACAGTTCAGAAATATATATCAGCAATTTTGTATTGAAGGAGGATAATCGCGAGAAAGTTTTTCATAACTCATAGAAAGGGGTTTCAGTGCGGTTGCAAATCTTATTCTCACAAAGAAGATTGGAAATCACCGATAGAGAAGGCTTAGTCGCTAAATTGAAACCAAATATTTCAAATTTGCTATAAGAACATCAGGCTCACTAAAACCATTATATTGTAGTTATTTTATGTTAAAATTCTACTAGATTTGCATTTTTGTCGAGTTGATTAATAAATGTAGTAATCTTAGACATATGCTTTTTTAACTGCTTCAGTCAACAGTTGAACCTATCGAAGTGTTTATCACTGTGTCACCTGGAAAATACATTTTTGTGGTTGATGAACTTGTGTCTATTCAATATAAGACAGGCGAGGAACCAACCAAAAACAGAAAAAATTGGCACGTGGTCTATGAAACATAGGCCAAAAAGATTGGGGGTCTCTGTTTGAAACCAACAGTGGGTGAAATGTAACTTTTGTAAACGCGTGCTATATATTAGAAGTACACAAGACGCAAACGTTGTCCCTTGCAGGCTTTTCTTTGCTATCTGTAACACGCTTATTCTGCACCCTAAGGAGCTGCTGTTGTGAAATGGAAGAAGGCGGACGATAAGGGCGAGCACACAACAATAGCAACACTTACAACATTCCGTCATTCCATCAAGATGAAATCGTCTTAAATATTATTTGATGGTGGGTATTAGTTTTTGCAGATATCTGAAATATGATCTCATGTCCAATTCAGGCGTCTAATTGATTTTAAGATTGTATTTGTGGAATTCGAGCAATAGAAGCGATCTTAGTTCTGATCCTTTCTTTGATCGTCATCAGACCCAGAGGATCACGCACTGCTGATACGACCGCCAGGCGTCATCTTTCATGATGCATTCTGGATTAGGACACGTAAACAGTGTATCGACATGTAAGACACGTCGGAAAATAGTGAAAACAACAACAGATTTTTCCTACATGATAAATTAAACATTTCCCGTTACATGCGACAGATATAAGCAATGGGAGAAGATCAGTGCCTTTTCTCATGTTGATCGGAAATTATTTTTTGTATGTTATCAATTTCCATATCCAGCACTGAAGTGCAAAAGCTTTAGCTGTTTACCAGGCTTAACATCATCATGATTTGACGCGTATGTAGAACGGTTGCCACCGGGCTTGTGCCCACTGCGACCTGCCAATAAATCAGCCGCCAAATGATCAGGTAAAACCGCAACCACATACGCAGCAATTTCATGCATTAAACCTGCCGTTTTTTTCCACCGACTTCAAGTATGATACCGTTATCCAAGGTGCCCTGAGGCTGATACGAAAGCCTCAGAATGACGCATGAAAGCTGACGTGAATTCATTCAATGGATCTGGTAGTTTCTGTACAAGTCTTGAGGAAACCTTCCCGAACATAATAGTTTATTTTAACACGAACACGGTTTTTGAAATATATTTAAATATGTGAATTTTCTCGAAAGAGATATTAGTATTAAAATAAATTCAACGGGCGTCAGTATGTCCAAAATAAATTCATCGACATAACTGATAAATTTTCGCCGCTGTAATGCGGATGGATCCCATTTCTTGCTGGATATTAGTAATTCGTTAATTGTAGTTTGACTACACTTAATAACTATTAGAATCTCAGTAACTGATTAATACTTTTGTACCTGCCGAAGCATATCTAAAAAAATTTACAGTAAAATTGAAAAATAAAAATAAACGAATATGAATATTCGCAAATAACATTTATATTGAGGATGGACGAATGCCCTGCAGTCTCATTCAATGGTGTAAAAATAACAAAATCAAATACAGTACGTTATCTTGGAATGCACCTAGATAAGAGGCTAACATGGAAAGGCCACATCAAGTAAGAGAGACAACAGATCGGCACAAAATTCAGGGGATTGTATAGGCAAATAGGAAGAAAGCCCTGAAATAAGATACTAGTTAACAGAACTATATTGGAACCAGTGTGGAAGCTTGGCAATAAGATATTGGGATGCGAAAACAAACTAAACATAGTCAGTATTCAAATATGTCCAGATCCATGACGGGCGCTCCATGGTACATAGAAAAGGATACCATTTACAATGACATTGTCATACTCTGGGTCCAGGATGTCATAAGACAGCGTAGCATCAGCCACTACGTAAAAACACCCTTATGTACTATTGAAGCCACTCCAAACAGCAATAGAATTCGCATGTCAATGGATCTCCAATCCTAATCAAGAGGTTGTGTCCAAGCACTGGACCGTAACTAATTTCTAAGCTAACGGTTTAGCTTGTATAAATATTTTTATGATTGCTATTTAATTAACTGGAAAAAAATATTTAGCTAATTCATAGCTGATAACTGCATCTATATAGTGCTCCACTATACGCAGACCTTGTTTCTGAGCGGTCCATGAGACTTGTTCACGATCTGGTGCCGATTGGCATTTAGACGCTTTTTAATCCCCCGTAAACTGAAGAAATGTTTCTTTTCCTCTACAATCCAAGGGAAGAAACATCATTAATTTGAGTTTGTTTTATTCTTAAATAATTATGATTTAGCCTTTTAAATAATTATTCCATTGTTCATTACGTAATTCAGACGTGACTTCAGGCTTATGGACATAAGCAAACACTTTTTCCTTTCTTCGAAACATTTCATGAATGATAATATGTTCTATAAATCAACCACTAAACGAAAAATCCAGTCAATTTGTCAGAAAAAAATATTTATTACGATGTTTCGTCCATATTTGTGGAGTTCATAAAGTAGCTGAACATAAATTTACCAAAACAATTAAAATTTTGAATATAGCGTATTTCGTTAAAATATATAAGTATAGTTTTCAATTAAATAAAATAGACTTTCAATTTTAAATGAATAAAATGTTGTGTATTCAAAAATATAATTGTTTTCGTAAATTTTTGTCTAGTTACCTGTTAAAGTCCACAAATATGGATGAAACGTCGTAGATATATTAAATAAATGTTAATTTTGTTCGCTGATAAATTGGCTGCATTTTTATTTATAAAATGTTATAATTTAGATTAAGAATGGATCTATATAAATACTTCTACTTTTTTTATCTACTGAATATGGCGTATAATGGCAAAATCTCTTTCGACCACAAAAGAGAGTAAAAATAATTGTCTTCAATTGATTGGTTACAACAGTGCTTTGTATTAATAAGGTGAAAGTATTGTAAGAGTAAAAGTTGATGAGGTTTATTATGAGTAAAAGGAGATAAGGATGTGGTACTGCGGCCTGGGAACGTGCTGTGAGGTCGTAGAGCAACTCTGCGTGTGTTCCTTGGACAGCTGCATTCGAGTAGCTAACCCGCCATCGATATCGCATGGGATCATGCAGGAAGCATTTAGTGTTCTTAATAGAGATTAATGCCCGTGCGCTAATCGGTTGCACTGAAGTTATCAAGCAGATCTCTTTCTTTCGTGCCGAAGGTCCCGCGTTCGTTTCTACACGAGATGCGTGATCGCCGTAAAGCAGTCAGGACCGTTCCCTTATCACGGCGAATTTATTTACCGAAGAACGATCAAAACTAGCAATAAGGGCTTAATAAAGTTGCAACAAAAACGTAAATGCATAATGTAAATAAAACACGAATATTAACTTCAAACGCTATGCACGCATGCTTTGATAGTTATTATAATAGTTGTGCATGTAGTTGTCGCGGCTAATCGTAATTAAGAAAATTATAACACAAAATCAGAAACTGCAAGCTCAAAAATTCACTAAGAGGAATGAGTTTAACAATTTCTTCCTGCAAATAAATCAAATTTCTCTAGTTTCAGAGTATTTAATAAGTTATACCTTCAACAGAAATTTAAAACAACAATCCAAAACATTGAAATAAAGGGAACCTCAAGTTCAAGTTATTCGTAACATATTATTGTAAGGGGTAACATTACAAAGGTAGATGAATAAGTGTTTGTACTTATGTGTCATGAAATAGATCTGAACGTCAGAGACAAGCATTAAACAACTATTATGTAACGGGTCTCCCATTCTAAATCCTTTTATAAACAAATAACTAACGACCACGTTTTTCATTTTACTCATACAACGTTTCATCTACAAATTTGAGACCTCTTCAGATAAAGATATACGAAATCAAATTTTGTCTGATGATAACTATAGACAAAAAATGAATTATAACAAATTATGAATTTAAATCGATAAACTTCGTTAAAATATGATTTTTTCAGTTTTGTATTAAACAATAAAAGCCCGAAATGAGAAAAATTCGTTTCCTTGACAGTGTCCACTGACGGTTACGGTCGAAATATAGTTCAGGAATGCTTTGGTGAGGTAGACAGGCAAAATTTAACAATATAAATTGAAATAAATAACGATACACAAAACAAAGAGAATTTTATCTGTAGTTAACATTCCATTAAATTTGATTCCGTATGGCATCACCTGAATAGGTCCTAAATTTGTGTGATTAAAGTAAAAGTATAGGTTTTTCTTTGTTTTGTGTGTATTAAATAATTCTTTGACTTGTCCTATTTCCCATAAGACGACTAAAGTAATTCATAAATAAATCTTATTAACAAAAAGCAAACATAAAAATGAAATATTATTTTAATAAATCGTGATATCAATTGGAAATAAACATTAGCCTATCCGAAGAACTGCTTAAAGACTTCACACTACTAAAAATAATAACTTTCCCATTAGAAATGAGACAAAGTAATACACAATAAACTACTTCACCCCACAAATCCATTTAGATTATCCCAGTCCTAAATATTTTTAGTCGATGGAATGTTATCCTCGAAGTATGCTGCAAGGAACTAGTTTGAATTCTTTCTTTAACTGTGAATTATGATTCACGGATCATTTATTGGGTGAATTTCCGAATTTATCACGAATGTCTTTTCATGATTATCATTTCTCGTTATATTTAAACAAAGCACAGAAATTACCTTTCTACCTTGAAACATAAAATCAGGCATGTCTGCATCCACTGAAAAGTTTTCAAAAGAAGAACAAAGTAGTGAAATAAGGAAATGTAAAAGCGGGGAACGAAGCGTTTTAAGGGTAATTGCCTTCAAAAGTAAGCAACCTGATGAAACAATGAAAAGGACAATGAACAGTCTGATATCCAGGAAACTGAATCAATATTTTCCAAATGGTGTCTCTCTGGCGCGCAATGGTTTTCACAATTTATGAGACTTGCTCGTTCAGGTCAGAATTTGTCCCTTACAAGGCGCCATGTTGTTGTGACAGCAAATACATTCCCAGAAATATCTTAGCGTGTTTTAGGCATGAGAAGTGCACGAACAATACAGAATCAGGTAGAGTCCCTCTGGACCCTCAATGGGAAAACCAGAATGGTCGCAGCTCTTATCTACAAAACAAGCCTGTTGACAACTGATCGTCCAGTTTCTTTCTTCAGCTTTGCTCGCTTTCTATCCAACAACATAACTTGCCTCGACTAATCTCTGCTCCGCTGTGACGTATTTTCAAGGGCGACAAACTTCACTTTGTTCAGTATTCAACTACGTGATTTTTATGCGCTCGCTTTTGTTTCGCGTCTCATCCTGCTTCATATCACACAGCATTTACTACAGCGCGGGTCCTTAATTGTCTAAACTAAATTTAAAGCATCAGAAATTTATTATAACGCGTCTTATAATTCCCGGGGCAGAGACAATCAATCCCGTCAACATATGCGCAACTCTAATCTTAAATGACTTTTCCGAAACGGTTCATATGGGACAATTAGGAAATATTTACTTCGCTTACCAGTTTGTTCTAACATAATCCTTGAAATGTTTCGATGGAAACACATTTCGTACTGAAATAAGCTGATTGAGGCTGGCGTTTCCTTCGTCATTACGAAAGCGAAGCAACAGCTTTTCAATTCGTGAAGCCTTCAAAGGGATGTGAGCTCCATAAAGGAAATAAGGAATGTCGAAGGCTTTTTTACAATTTCGTGTAGATTTTTTTATCTTCTTCCGCAAAGCAAAAGCTGCTTAAGGTTCCCTTTTGTCAAAGAGCCCTCCTAGATTTAACCAACGTGGGAATTTTTATGCAATGTTGTGTTAGGCTATATCCAGAGAAGATAAAGGACGCTTTGATTGCTACATTCCAAACTAATGAGAGGAAAAGGAAGGCCGCACGAATAATGCTTACGAAACACGCCATAATGTTGCTATTATTCCCTCGTTGTTCGTATTAAAATTCAAAATGGGTTTCTTGCCACAACCACAACATTCCATCACACGGTTTTCCTCTCTTTCTATCCATAAAGTAGAGCTCTGAAGTTACTTCGCAGCATAAGACATCTATTGATAAGAACTGAAAATTATCAGTAAAAGTATTGGTTTTCTTTGTAACTTAGGTATTTATTAAAACTCCTATATCTCCTATAAACAAAGTCTTATCGCGTTCAATATGAATACTACACTAGTGTAGCCCGTAGAAAAGAAACAATTTCTTGCCCCCCTGCATAAGACAAGACCGCATCCCCAGCCACGAACACGACGATAACTTTCAGTTTTACTGTAGACTCACTGTCGCCCTCGACGATCAACAACCACGCCCAAACCACGAGTGACGTTTCATTTTTATTTCTACGTCCTCAGTATTCTCAGACGATTCTTTGAACAGAAATGAGAGTGATGTGAAACTCGCATCCCCGGCGTTGATACTGTATTAGGCGTAACCCTAGCACCTTTTCTTCAAATCAGACTACTTTTCCCGTACAAAGTTGTTTGAATCACGAAGAACTGACGAAACACTCATGCGTGTGTTTCATTCCATCTCATGTGTACCTTACTGTGGCTAACGGCTATTTCCATCAGTAAGACAGTATGTTCGGAATGCCATTATTCCTCCAAATTATACGTCCATATTTTTTTTCCTTCAGTAGAAACTTAAAGACACGGGAAAAATAGAAAATAGTTTATTGGTACAGCGGTTTGGGTTGCTGGCTTTCATTGCTCTAAGCCGGGTTCAGTTCCGGATACTAGTATTCAGCAACGACACATGTGAACCGACTAATTTCGCGTAGGCACGTAGTGTTATCCTTTTCATTATAATCTCCTCTAGTGGCTCTCTTAATGTTTTGCATTGCACTGCGTTTCCCACTCTTTACCTGTTGTATCTGCTATATAATGGATAGGAGCCCTTAAAAAATATTCGTAAAAACACGGAACGATTAATTTCATATGTAAACGTCTTGTTGAAAAGCACAGATCATTGCCCACGATCTCCTCGAGCATAGAAGTGGGCAAATTTTAATATTGTGATAGATACAATAGGGGTTTCCGTTTAAATATTACTCCCGACGACCTTAAGAGAGTCAAAATTACTTCGACAGATCTTATGAAAATAAGGACGGAAAATACGAAACTCTGATCAAGAAAGGAAGAATGGTAATTCAAATACCGGAAGAATTGTGTTATTCTCTCGCTTAGTGTGTATCTGTAATTATTTTGTACAGTTCTACATATATTTTGACCTGTGTTTTATCTGTATTTATATGAATTGTAAGCATACACTGTTAGGAATGCGTTGGGTTGTTTGACCGTTTAATGTTAATGATGAAGAGATAATAAAAATCATTTAAAAATTAATTTATTACAAAGGCAGCTTTCGGCAGTTTAAACTGCAATATTCATCCTATTATACTTAAAACAATTCTACTTTAACAACATTATCAGTACGACGTACTTTGTAAAATTTAAAATGTTTGTGTTACTCAACACGTCGTCTGTTTTGACCAGTACGTTGTGCTGATAATGTCGTTAAAGTAGAATTGTTTTAAGTATAATAGGGTGAATATGGCAGTTTAAGCCATGGAAAGCCACAGTTGTAATAAATTAATTTTTAAAAAAACTGTGACCGTCAAAGGGTTTTTTATTATCTACTCATCAGCTGTTAGGAACGTTTAGTGACTTTTCTGTGTTCCATCGTAACTAATTAAGAAATATACTATTAAATAATAATTACTTGTAAATATCAAACAGCAATTTGTGTTATATTGAACAGTGAATTTTTTGTTCTAGATTAGCATAACATAGTAACATTTATAATTTAATGTATTACGTATTATACTTCCTCTACCGAGGGCTAATGGAATTAATAAAAATCCATGTATAAGGGATTGAGGAGTATCGGTTAATAGAATCTGTCGACGGCTTTGATAGACGAGGAAAATGACTACAAAAAGTCTAAATTATTGAGGATCTGGCTGTTAAAAAATACACCCCAGTTCAGTATCTGATGTATACGTCCGCCAGCCCTTTCCTATTCTTAAGTAGACCTTTAAGTAAATTTAATATGGTGTTTTTTTGAGTCGATGAAAAGGTCTTACAATGAAGAATGTCCGTGTTCTTTGAAATAAAATTGATAAGTTTTGATTTGAAAAAGTAATTCCCCCTTTGCCAAGCAACCAGAAACACGACGAACGTAAGCAGAGTTACGTATGCGGCGGACGAAGAAAGGGATCGCCGGGGTTTCTATTGTGTGATTTATTGACGGGAGGGTGTTGTCCGTGGGATAGCTCTACCTGCTCCTCCTCAGAATGTACCTGTTCCAGTCTCCATCCCAAAGCGATTGTGGGGGAGTTTTATTGAATCTCCGTCGAACACACGCAGATAACACTCTTGCTGTTTTGATAATGCCGGACTGCACCTGGGCAATGCGTCATCACCGATCGAAACTCCATTGCATATATCCTCAGACACCGTCTTAGATTGTTACATATTCAGCCGATTCAAATCTTCACTGCAAATTGGAGAGCGGAGAAGCAATCGGTTTGTCACGTTACACAATTTAGACGCAGTTAATTCCCCAATTCATAACTAACTTTCTCACTATTGCACTACAAGGAACGATAAGAGTTATCGAGACAGCTGCCAGACTTATACAAACATTATTGTTCAAATTATAAAACTAATGCTCGTCAGTTAAGAACCGTTTACCAAGCAATCATATAATATTAGTCAAACTTTTAGTTCCAAATTGTCAGTTTAACGTTAGAGATAGCATTCGTCCTTTCCGGACACATTCATGTGGAATCAAAAGAAAATACAGAATGTACAATGCACCACCGGGAATATTTAATAACATATTAATCGTTGGAAGAGACAAAAAAAATTGTCAAACTGACAATTTGGTGCAAAAATTGTGAACTATAATTAATTTGACATCTATGAAATTAACAGACAAATATCAAAGTGATCCACTCACTACATCATTCAACACATTTGTTGGGGACTTCTTGAGGTAAAAAGAGACATAAATTAGAAATCTATATTGACAGCAATTTTGTTAAAATATGTGTAGGGGAAGTCGAGGCGGAACGGAATACCCTATTTATTTTTTCTGGATAGTTCTGGAGGTTAGTAAATAGGAGTGCAACATTGTAACTGGTCAAGGAAAAAACCCCGGAAGCCGACTTGACCAAGTCCTGACTGAGGCTTGCCAATGAACTCTTGTTTTGGCATCTTACATCTGCAAATTTATAATTTTGAAGCATTTCTACAAGCAATCTACAAAACTCCTCGCTTTTAACTCATTAATGGTATATATTCGAAAACTAGGCGTCTTTAGCTGCATATAAGTTACGTGTGAGATTTAAATTAGCTTCTGTTAAGGCTCGGTGAACAACCTTGAATTGAGACTAGAGTGCGGGGCGGAACGGGATACCACTGTATAAGGCAAAATGTAATGTGATCCTCAAGATAAAAAGGAAAAGTTGGCACAGTCACCTTATAAGCATGTGTTACCGGATGCTATACCCAAAAAGAATAGATTAAGAAAGAAAAAGAACGGAAGAAAGTGAAAAATATTAGCAAAGACAGTGCAGTTGCAAAAAATCTGTTTGCGAATGAAAAAATTGATAAAGCGATCAACCGTACGCTAAATAAGTACAAGAAAGGAAACCCAAAAGGTATCTTAAATTAAATTTAATGTTAGTGTAGGAATTGTAAATACACAAGATCCTATCCCGTTCTGCCCCGGGGGATGCGGCAGAACGGGAATTTGTAAATTCCTTTTTAAAAAATCATAAAAATTCTAAATTTGTTATTTCATGTTATATTGATATTAGGCTAAGTAATAGAATAAACTAGTGTTTTATTCTTTCATGAAGTGATTTTTCTTTTTTCATAATTTCAAAAATTGTTGAATAATAAGTGTTTCGTTCCTCCCCGACTTCCCCTAATCCAGTTTCTAATTAATTTATTACACATATAAACTCTTTTACCTCACATTGCAAACATGCCATATAATTTAATTGGCTTAATTGATAATTATGGTGTTGTTCTTAAATTAATAATTAATTAAAAATTTCTAATAAATATCAAAGAAACGAAATAAACATTCTGAACTAACATAATGTGATTTATAAAATTAAATGTGATGCACTTTACGTCGGTCAAACTAAAAAAGCCCTAAAACCCCGGTTTAAACAGAACGAAAACAACATCACATGTGGTGTTCAAAAGTATGCAGGACATTTATTTCCAAAAATATAATTTCGATAAGCAAGTGAAGAAAGCAAATTGCTTTACAAGACTGATGAGCGACATGCTGTAAACCTACTTCGTTAAATTCTAAAAATGATGCGAATAATTTGGACAAAGTTTACAATACACCGTTGTCATGGTAATTTCAATTAATGTATCATTCATTATTTATTTGAATTCACAGAAATTCACATTGTTAGGCTTATCGATCTAAAATACAAACGTTACTCAGTATTGCTAAATCTCATTTCTGTTATAACCGTCATTGGACACAGTACAGTGTATATATATATATATATATATATATATATATATACAAAATGACAGTTTGTATATTTATATATTTTAATTAATTAATTCAAAACTAAATAATTTCTATTATAACTAAATTATATTCAGAATTTAAATTTCTAATTTGTTGTATAAAAAGTTAATAAGAGAAGAAATTTTATTATGTATCTTTTTACCTGAATAAGTTTTGGAAGAACTGCTGTAAACCATCTAATGTGTTGAATAATATAGTGGTTTTCTGACTTATTCGCTGTTTTGATGTTCGTGATTGTCATACGAAGACTGATTAATAATTTTTTTTCTAAATAATATGTTACCTCTGCTCAAGGTTTATTATTTATTAACATGATTTTAATAAGTCTCCTAATTTAATATAGTTTGGAATTAAATTTATCTTAACATTTGACTAAATGTAGATTTAATGGAATGATATGGAAATTCTTATTAACAGGTATAAGT
Organism: Eucriotettix oculatus; assembly: GCA_034510155.1. Lineage (NCBI taxonomy): Eukaryota > Metazoa > Arthropoda > Insecta > Orthoptera > Tetrigidae > Eucriotettix > Eucriotettix oculatus. The sequence goes on along the minus strand of CM067380.1, from coordinate 37,130,659 downwards.
TATTTTTAAAATACAAAGAGTAGTCTAAATCGTTAAAATATATCATAACGGTACAATAAATTTTACCAACAGACGAAGGTTACAGTAAAAAATTTAATTTCAATATTGACAGATAAACACGACCAGTTTAAGACAGTTTTAAGTAATTAATTTCGTGTTCTTTAATTATACTACAGCCTCGAGGACTGACTTTCCTGTAAGGCCCAGAAGTTATCTTAATCATTTCATTAATTCAGAGATAGCTCTAATAAAGATAAGAAGATAGCCGGAATATGGTTTGAATCTCACCTAGAGAACTTTATAAAAATAATTTGCTTCCGGAAAGGATCAGTCAACGAAACGTTCGACTGTTCGATCACTTGAGTGACAATTTCCGGTTCGTTTTTTTAAGCTGGGAGCGACTGACTGACTGGCCTTTGAGGCAATATCTTTCCGAGATCTCGGCCTCATTTGAAAAATAGGGGTTTAGGTAATTTCCTGTGCTCTGGATTTATTCCAACTAAATATAATTATCGCTGATAGTTAAAACCTAATTATTCTTGTTTGTTCTACAGCATAAATGTAATCTAGTTGTAAAATCTTATGTTTTCTCCCTGATGTAAATAACTACTGTATATCTCTAAGACTGCATTCTGCATCGTATTTGATCATATATATATATATATATATAGGATACATATTTGCAAATGTTTAAATTATGTTTCTACAGTCGTTCGAATCCTCCAGAAACTGTCTATCGATTTACTTAAAACGAATTTAATTTCAGGCAATTATTGGTGTGCAATATTTTGAGCAACTCAAAGACAGTTCTGTATAGAACTACAGAATGACTTTTTATATGGTACTTTCGTGTAAATAATTCAAATTATTCTTGCAGAATATGAATGTTTAACCTTTGACTAATTTCAGTAAAAAGTTCTTAGAACTTTTTGAAAGTTGTTTCGTTCCCGAATTTCTTAATTTTTAAAATGATATCGTGACGTAAATTGTCATCTCATACTTGTGAACTGAAACTAAAAGTGAACACATATTGACAACCGTTTGTGAAATAGTAATACTGTTTCAACAACAATTCCGTGACTTCCAATCAAAAGTCCTGCTGCAACAATAGATGGATTCAGAATGCTTGTCCTCTTTCTCTCTCTTATGCTCACAAAATTACGCTTATGATAACAAGGTTAGTAGACTTTATGCCCTACCCCGCGGTAAAGCTGTCACGAGATCGGCAGAGAATAATATCATCACTGTACTTGTATTATCCCGATACAGTATTTAATTCGACAGAAATCTCTTTGTCAACAAGTAATTATACCGTCAGAAAGAGTCACATTTTTGAAAAATTGCATTTTTACACCCACTACCTTTCGTTTTAAGAAATATACTCGTACCGTAATAAGCATAGTAAGTTAATTGGACAATACAGTGAAGGCTACTATGAATCTCACTAACCGCGAAAAATATTTATTCGGAAGCACATATCTGCCGGTTATTTACATTTTAATTTTCCTTACCCTCCATCCCCACGCCCAGGAGTGGTAGTAGTGTATTACCCCTACAGTCCTTGTTGCTTCTAAAAAATGGTAGTTAAATTTAAATATTATTTCACGCTTAATAGCAATTTATTTGACAGGTTTGACACGTGAGAGCATAGTCTATCCTGATAGAAGTTCTACGGTAGGATATTTTTTACCTGAAAGGGGAGAAAGAAGAAACAAATTTTCAAATGATCAATAGAAAACGTCTCTGGGATGATCACCAAAATTTCACGGCAAACGGACGAATAATATACGAACGCTTAAAACCCTTATAACTCGCAGTTGGTTTTGAACAGTCCAGCTTTCGGGCAGCAATCCAATGGATTTACAAATTTTTATATTAATATCTTAAATATCGAAAAGAAACATTCACGAAAATTAAAGTTTAAATTTCTGTTTTAATCCCTCATAATTTTCATTGAAATCTGTTGAGCCATTTAGGAGCCTATTCGAGACAAACTTACAGACATTCAAATTTTATTTATTGGTATAGATTTGTATGTCATTATTGTATAATACAAAATTTATGAAATATACTATTCAAGCAACAATTCTTTAATGTGTTTCAACGATTTTTTTTCTGCTGAGCTGTTTATTACATTTGTATTTCATGAAAGATCTCTTCGGTTAAACTTATGGTGTGACCAAATGACGAAATTCCTTCAATATGCGTCCTGGTCAACGTATTATGTTTTCTTGGGTCACTACCTGATGTGCAAGGCATCTGGTATTTGTTGCATAAAGTGAGGGCTGTAAAATATCCCTCGCTACCTGCGCTAATTTCGTGGGTCGTTGACCTGCAGATCAAGTTAAAAGCCATATTCATGTCCTCTAGACAAAATTTGAGAGTAATTCGCAACTTGTAAATCAATTGTTTCACGACTAAATAATAAAAAAAATGTAAAAGTTTCAACATGAATATTTTGAAGTCTTTAATTGATAATTAACTGAAAACTTTTGGCTATTACAGACAAAATATAGAGTAAAATATAATTAACAGTACAATGTTTCCTCTGATATCGTAAAAACTCTTCAAGTGCACTAAAAACTTAGGAACAAACACAAGTTAGATGAAAATTCAAACAAAGAATGTAATTAGGGAAATCAAATAATATCATATTATCTTTCTGAATATTGATAAAGTTGTTATTGAATTTTATATTAATCATTTCATAAATTAGAACTATCTTCTAAATCAAGAATTTGTGGACCATGCCAATTAAATCTGTAATCCTTATTTCCAATTGTCCACATTCTATAATGACAGAGAATTTAAACATTTAAAAGTAATGGTGTTTTTAAAATGTTAATATAATTTTGAATGCAATTGTGGGCAACGTGCATTTATAACGTATTATTGACACATAATAAGGAGTATTAATTAATAATATTGAAATACGTTTATCATGTTTTTTAAAAAATATCAAAGTAAATAATTATTATATTTAAACTAAGCTGACTATTTCCATTAATATATTACAATAATAAGCTGCGTAGAGAGCCTAATACGTCAGAAAGTTTACTACAAGGTAATTACAATTACTTTCATTAAAATCTCTTCAGTTGCGATAATTAACTATTATAAATATAAGAGTACAAAGAAAACTAGATAATGAACTAAAAAAGGAACAATATTATTTTGATTATTATTTATACGCCTTTATTCCTGTCCGCCTTTTAAAAAAATAGTCACATCGTAAATTAGACAATGATCACCATTAACTTTCAAATTGAGAAAATTAGATATTCATCGGCATTTATTTCGGAATTATATGAAAATTTATCAAACATTTCCTAAAATTCATTTCACGAGATGTAAACGGATAAATTTTTTAATGTTCTCAACGCACCAGCACGTAATTAACAGTGGAAAAGTTTATTATTGAAAGATTAAAAATAGTACTAATAATAAGATAATAATTATTGGTGCCTTTCTTCATTCACATTGATGGCCGAATTATTGGTCGGAATGTGTAATATTTTATTCACCAGTCTAGAAGAATAATTAACAACAAACATACTATGGTTTAACGACCCGTAAAACAGACTTAAACACAAAAAATGGAAAATTTTTAAACATAAAGTAGACGTTTATTGACAAGGGCCACAATCGATGGTCCAAATGTCTACTTTAAGTTAAGAAATCCTCAAAAATTAAATCTTCATATGTTTTTTAAATTACATTTTGCGTCTAAAAGTTTGTCAATATGCGAATCATATTTGTAATTATTTAAATAATGTTTGTACAAGTTTAGCCGTTCATATCTCATTAAATACATTGCAAGTAATGTTTCATAAATTTTTATGTAACTGTATTATGTCATGTTCCAGTAAAATCTGATTTTCTTGATATTTCTTGTAAATACTATGAACATAAATTTTCTAATTAAATTTAATCTTGGTATTTCTGACTGATTAGGCTGTTGAACTCATTTAATGTAAAATAAATAATTTGTAATAAAAAATCTAATGGTTCATGCATTCAAAAAACTCATAGAAATAATGGTTTAGCATACACAGTTTAGTTATCTTTTCAATTTAATCGGACAGCTAAAGAAATATTTTTATAGCAACTAAATAAAAATGCGGCCAAATAGGTAAGCAAATAAATTTAATTAGTATACGTTTCGTCCAACTTTGTGGACTTGTTCATATAAATTTTCAAATGGATGAACAAAATCATTAATTTGGTGTCTTGGACTACCTCCCGCGACGGTTAAATACTATTTCAATTTATTTGCTGACTTATTCGGCCCTATTTTTATTTACTATTAAACGTACTGTCAGAAAAATGCTACCCAAATAATTAATTAAATTACACTACTCCTTTCTGGGACGTTAATCATCTCACTGGTCTTTCTGTGCAACTGACACTTAATTCACTTATATACCTCACTAAATTTATGAGCCACAATTGTGTGAAAAATATTTGTTTTAGATTTCAATGGTAATAATTTATCAATTTTGGAAACTCATTTGAGTTAAACGTCGTAATCATATAGTTACAGCTTCCTTCTCCTGCTAGTCATAGTGTTGACGGATCATTATGGTAAAATATGCAGCCCTGGCATTCACGTCATATTCATATGACGCGTATGACGATGTGTCTGTGACAGTATTTGCCTGTGATTCAGGTAGATTTAATGAATGAGAATAAGACGGACGCTTAATAGCCGGGGCATTAGCTGCGTGAAGTCTAGGATACGTAATGTAGCACTTTCTCTTTCGTTTGTGGCACAAGAGCGGCTTCTTGTAACCCTCCTTTATAACTTATTTAGTGTAGAGGCCTCCGCACATAAAGGGACAGTAAAGTGACCGTTCCTACCTGCACTGACCACCAGGTTGTTGACCTCAGGCTTTTTGGAGCATTGCCTGGAAGGTAACTTGGATGTTTCCACGTTCCATTGTTATGACACAACAACACTCAAATTTCGCTATTCAAAATTTTTCCTTCTATTTCGTTGTATTAAAAAGTAAAATTCTAAGAACCGTGTACGTGGTGATCATTGAACTTGAGCATGTCGCTATAACAACTGCTGTCACACGGTAAAATTTTTCCGGATATTTAATTCAATTTTTATTGGGGAAATTCTATAGATTAGACTCTCAATAATCCGGTTCGTGTCTAACCGGTAACCGTGCAAGCAAAATTAATTCTCGGTGCAAAATAGGTATCAGTGTAATTTTCAATTGTGGCAGCACTTCACTTCACTTCGTCAGCTGTCGGATGTTAATAACAGCTGTATTCATTAGCAGGCTGTTGTTTTCTAATCTCGCTGCTGTTTTTAAAAAACATTGCCCTCTGGGTGAAAAACACAGAGTTTAGACGCAGCAATCATTATCTTGCACATATTTACATGTAGTGTATGAAACAAGAGGTCTGAAAATATGGTTACAAAATATTTTTTATGTTACGGTAGACTAGAAAATGAGTCATTTGTGTCCACGTGGGGGTTTAACGAGATATTTATGGCAGCAGCTCATTAAGTTCATCCCTAAACATTATCGTTGTAAAATTATGAAACGCAATAACACGAAAGAAAGGATATGAATGAATAACACAGTCAAATAGGCAGAAATAAAATTTTAATTAAAGACTTAGAACATATTAAAAATAGCTCCACGGTATTTCCCTCCTTATATAAAAAATTTATTCCATGAATTTTAAAAAAGAAGAAAGTAAAACTTCCCTTGATGTGCACACATTGCAACCAAAAAAGATTTTTTGTTGCACTTAGTAATTTTTGTCTTTACTCTGTTTTAAAATTCTTGAAATAAATTTTTTATTGTAAGTGTAAAATAGCATAATAAGAAGCAACTATTGTACTTTTGCAATTTCAAGGCTTTTAAGAAATTATTGTAACCTACTATGACGAATTGAAGGTCGCTAATAATCCTCGGGTTGTTGCGAAGTTAAGCCTAAAATAAATTTATATAAATGTTTGTGTGCACTTGACGATGTTCCCAAGCAGGAGCAATACCTCATGGTATTTTTAATTTGTTCTAAATTTTTAATTAAAATTTTATTTCTGACTCTTGGTCTGCCATATTTTTTACTGAAGCTAGATAAACTTAACTGTTAAGAGAGAATATTGCCGCACAGAAACAAAGTTAGCTTAATAATTAGAAGAAGTATAATTAAAAGCTAACAAGAGAAATGTTCTGTATTGAATGCAGTGATGCACAAGGGAATTGTTAAGAAACAAGGACAACACTTAATCAATGCAGAAAAAGAACACCAGTTTAATATTTAAGAAGAGATCGTAGTTTTTCGCAAGAAGGTTTATTTATTATAATAACGTTTTTTCTTTAAATATGTTTTAAATGTAATTACAATTATATAATGTAAATATTATGTAATCGGCAACCGGCGTGGGGCTTGTTTGTAGAATAATAACTAATTATGTAAATACATTAATAAATTTACATATAGATTTTAAGGTATTCAAGGGCTGTTCTTCCCACCACGTGCATGCCACGATATTCGTTTGGGATAACGCTGTGCTAACTCACTTTCAGGAAGTTTGAATATTCAGAAAGGATTTTGAATTCATTCACTCAGAGAACGTTTAAACTTCACGAATACATCGCTAACTGCTGAAGTATGGACAAATGATCATTTCCAATCGACGTAGGAAGCGTAAGGTCGGACCGAGTGTAAAATCAAAGTAGCGTTTCCTGACTTTGCTTGTCAAATCGTTGAATCGTATTTCGTTCACATTTAAAAGTAATAAGAATAGAAGTAACAGTTCTTTCCTTCGCTTGTCAAACAGCTGTGTTTGCTCGATAAAAGAGACTAGAGAACCGTATGAATTGTTTGCTTGGCACCACTTTGAGAGGAGAATAGTGCGTTTCTTTTAACTCCCGAAACGAATAACAAGAGATGTAAGTAAGACAAAAGAAGCGGAGGAAGAGCTAATGTGTTGATTCCCACGGGAGGATAAGTCCTCCTCGCTGTCTCCGGTTGGATTTAGTACTGCGCTAATAACAAAAAAAGTGCTAACGATAAAAACAAAGTACTCGGGGAAACGAGAGGCCACATGGAACACTGCAACAAAAACTCTACTACCGTCTCAGTATAGATAGGTAGTCCCCCGCTAACAACTTACTAAGCGTAAATGCAGCTGTCTGTCCAATAAAAAATAAATTACGTTGAGTAGAATACAAGCTCGTTTGCAATTAGGAGGACAGAATAATTTTATTCGTATTTTTTCCATGTCGCTCTGATATACAGACTTACGCATTACTTTAATTTTAGGAACTATGACTTTCCTAGATGATTACTGGTGCCATATACTCCACTAACATTTCTTGTCATACCAATAAATTACTTAATTTTCTCATTCTTTATTTTATAGCCACTGAGTAGTCATTATGTGTATACATCACAATTTTCAAAAGGCATAGTGTTCTCCTTTACGTATATTCTAACTGTTCACAAATTTAAAAAACCGTACAGTGTCCTTCTTTACGTTTATTCTACCTAATCTAACCGAAACTTTTTTAACACACTCATAATTTCCCCCATTATAAAAAACGAATGCCCGATTGCATAACGAAACCGAATACAATCTAAGCAAACGATTTCCTCCTCCATCATTTTTAATCTTGCCATGGAACATTGTCGAAGCCACATTGTCAACGAATTTGAAAATAACTGTAGTCTCGTTCTCCATTTGAGACAGTTTTAGGCACCTCTTTGGAAATTAAACTATTTCTGAGCACATGCAGCTCACTTTATTCGATTTATTTCTAGCTATCTAGGGTATTTATTTATATATCCCAGTACATTAATTAATTCTTGGTCAACACATGATCAAACGGGCATCAAAAGGGCCACAATATGAACCTCAAATATATTCCTAGTATCCAAGTACATAGCAGGGCTAAAACTATTTTTAGTAAAACAACTGAATAAAAATTCTCTTCACGCTGTTATAGCACAAAAATACTCTCGGTAGACTAAAGAAATAAAATTGCAACCAGAAATCTAAGACTGTCAAAAGTATTTCCGGTAACCGAATAAAGTAATAAACACTCACTGTTTCTTAGGAAAGGCAAAACAACGTCCGGTCTTATAACATGGTAATAAGTAGCTTCGGTACCGTAATGCAGAAAAGAATGCACCCGAGCAACATCCCTGAAAGAGATAGGGGTTATTTTACCCATTACGTGTTCAAACAGGATCTAAGTGACGTATAAACTAAGCAGGATTTAAATAACTCCAATTATAACAGAACTTAATTTAACCCTCTGATAATAAAATTAAATTTACACAGAATGGGTTTTATTCCGTCCCACCCCCTATTAGGGGATGAACTGCAACTCAAATAGCACGCTTAATGTCAGCATCAAACTCAAAGACTTGCAAAGCACCGATTTCGATACCAAATTTGACTGTTTTCTTTCTATTTTCAATTGACGCCCCATGCACCCCATCCCAATAAATACTCCACTTCGACGCTGATTGGGGTTGAAACTATACGCAAACAAATTAAGCGAAAATGTTATCAAAATTATTAACCCAGAGAAATATATATTGAATGAAATAACGACTTTTATCGACATTAAAAAATTTCCACCCCCGTGCAGATGGTAGTAGCTGTGTCTTACCCAAACAACGTTGGTTTCCTCGTCGCCTAAAACAAGTGTTCAACATTTGCTCGAAATTGTTCCATCCGTTAAAAATAGTAATCGAAAGTTTGTTTTACCGCCTTCAGTCCCCTATTAGGGTATGAACTATAACTTAAATTCCATTTTTATGTCAGAGTTAAAGTAAGCGACTCACATCACACCGGTTTAGAGCCCAATCTCGATTTTTTCTGGTTATTTTTATGTTATACCCCTCCACCCCCACCCCTAAGAATACTCCCTTTCGATTATGGATGGGGTTGAAATTATACGCTATCAAATTAATTGATCCCAGAATGTATTTATATTATGTAGATATTAGCAGTTTTTGCTTATTTAAAATTTTTCACCCCTCCCTTAGGGGTGGTTGCCGAGTCTTATCCAGACAGAGCTAACTTCCTGGTCGCAAAAAAAACGTGTACCAAATTTGGTCTAAATTGGCCCAGTCGTTTAATTTTTTTGCGGAACATACATACATACATACAGGCAATTTTATTATAGAGATTGGGTCACTAACCAAGTTTTTATATCTTGCTAAGCTTCCTTTTAATCCGAAGATTATTCATTTCCTGAAAAATGATATTACATGGGAGTATTTTTAACTTTATTTATCTTGTGTATAATCACAGCCTCTTTAATTTCCTAACTGTATAGCATGTGTCACTTCCTGAATGGAAGACTTACGGAATAAACAGTATAAATAACAATATAATTTAAAATATTACAATTTTTTCTCGTTATCTTTATGAAAAAAATATTGCCATTTTTTTTCAACTTGTCTGACCTTTTTTACTTTCATTGCCAATCTTTTTATAATTTCCTCTGTGGCCATAACAGCTGGAAAAAATAACGTTCGTGTTCACATACAACGCCATCTTCTTCAAATACCTCGGCCGCTCGAATAATTTATAACGGAAGCTACTTCACGTCGTTTAGTTTTAAAACTTTGGTATGTGTTTTACGCTCAACACTTATTCCTACTGTTTGACTTTTACGAAACTGTTTCGTATTTCCAAAGTTCACCAGAATCGTTATCGGAAAACATTTTTACAGTCAACACGGTGGGTAATGAATGAGTTTGCATTATTATTGAACAAAATACTACCGCTGAATAATTTACGTGTACCGTTGTTGTAATTGTAATAATCATATATTGAAAGTATCACTTATTTAGACGTAGAATGTATCGGGGGAAAAGTGTAAGTTTTTCTTGAATTGTGTGATGAACTGAACGTCTTGTTTCTGTTATGTGCTTTTCTTTTTTTGTAATTATTTGTTGTTGAATTCGCGAAAAACAATTATCAATAATAAAAATGGGCTCCGAGTAGAAGACTGAGTTACTATGAAATTATTATTTACTACTCACTCAATTTTAATATAAAGCTGTACTTTTGGTAATATCTGGCTCTTCTCCCGAATATATATAAAACAATAAGCCGTATTTGTTGGTCACGATTATTCGATATGAACAAACCCGATTAAATGAGTTAAATCAGCCTCTTTGTGAGTTTTTTTGCTGCACTTTCCTGCATTTCGGCCGAAGGAGTCATGGAGTGAGGTTCCATGCACAGCTAAATTTTTACCTGAATAAGTCTCAAATGAGAGACGAAACGTTGTAATCTTTAATATTTAAATTTTAAAAACTGTCAAAGAGGCTAATTTATTGTATATTTTATTGTCAAATAAACTATTTAATAAATCTTATTTATTTGTTTAGAATTCGAGGACATTTTACTGCATACATTATTCATTAAACCTGCTTTAATTTTTTCTCCATTAAGTTTCGTTTAAATAATTTCTTGTAGATATCCTTAGAACACGTGGATCAGTTTACCATCAACATGCTGTTCATTTTGTAAAATGAACGAAGTAATGTTGAACACCACATAACGTTATAAAAATATTTCAGCCAGTATGGGGAGAATCTTTTCGGAAGCAATTTATTAACATTAAGCATTTAATTTTAGATTCGCATTCACTTGCATTCCAGTATTATTTGGCCATGTCAATCAATAATAATTTTGTCATAAAAAAAGTTTAATCTTAAACAGTTTCGTTATTTTTTGTCTGATGCAAGAGGAATGTCCTGATCTTAGTTGGTCGATTCCAGGTAAAAGTTACCTCTCATTTACACAACTGGAGGAACTTTTCCTTCGTCCGGTTCAAAGTTTCTACAATAAGAAAAATGTTTTGTGTCATCTAAAGCCAGGCCAAATAAGGAAGCAACTCTGGTGGTGGGGAAAGCATCCTGCCCGCAGACATGTCACTCAATCCCCACCGTTCTCATTTCCATTTTAACAACAGGCGAATAGTGAAGCAACAACTGCCTAGTATAAGGATAGCGGAAGTAAAAAATTATCCCCTCTCTCGTGGGATGGGCGTGACTTTACAATGTGGAAGGCGATAATGATCCTATAGTAGACTTAAAAATTATCCTGTTGCCTCCTGCGTCGAGTGCTTTGACAGGATTGTGTGTTCGAAAAATTAATTAAAATAAATACTATTAGCGTAACTACGATTCCCACTTTCAGGTATTAATTTATTCCGACGCTTTGCTCATTTGTGCAGTGGCGTTTCTAATCCTCAGTCCAGGGTAATGGAAATAGTTTCTAATATAATCCACTTTTACTGCTTCCTTGCCGGTGAAGTAGTTAGCGTCTGAGGGACGTCAGTAGGCGTAAAACAGTAAATAGGATCGTTAACGTTAGTCCGATTTCCGATGGCGCATAGGCCGAAGATAGGAATCACTTTCTCGGATATTTAGCAATAAATCAGGCAGCTTCACGAATCGGAAACAGTATCTGACGAGCCATTCTTTTTGCTCTCTTAATTTCAAAATTAACTTTTCCCATTCATAAACATTAAGTATCGGGTGTTATCAAACGAAAAATTCTCTTCCGCCGTTACGCAAACGAGTAGCTATTTGTATACAAATCGTCCACTTAAAAGAGAAAACAACGATATCTATGCGGCGGGGCGCGATGCTATCGGCGATTTGATTGTCGGCAGCTATAGAAACGCTCCGTTCTAGCCGCCGTTCTCGTATCGTAGTATTAAGTAAATATTTAATAGCGTTTGTCAATTAGGGGTTGTTAAAAATTTTTAATTTAGAAACTGGTCATATTAAGGAGAGTTTATGGCGGGGCCTGCGTGTGGGCCCGGACCCACCACGAATATCGGCGATATCCGATAGCAAAAAGTAAGCGAGTACAGGTTCCCGAAAGCATCAAAATGTATGAATGCTCAGGGATTATATAATACATGTCATTAATTCCCCCTAAAACAAAGTTGGAACATAATTAAAGTAATAAAGTTCGGTAGCGATGGCCGGAGCCGGGGTTCCCCTCCTCCGTGCCTAGACTCCCCCCCCCTTGTCCTTCTCCCCCTTCCCCCCACGTGAATACTAGCCCGAGGCGGGCCTGGCCCCTTCCTGTTTGGGAAGTGATACTCGCAACAATTGCCGTTTTCCCCTCCCCCTCCGATTTCTTTTCAACAGCGAATAGGCGTGACATGGGGAGAGTTAGTACCCTCATCCCCCCTTCCCAAAAATATAAAAAAAACTCTAACGTAAGCAGTAGCTCTTAATAATTTGTTCCAGATATATCTAGCATAACAGCGCTATAGTTGATAAACGGCTCGCATTAAAGACGAGAAGGCGTCGGCACAAGCTCGCGGTGGTATTCAACATTTTTTCCCCTCATACGGTTTCAGTAGCTTGCTAATTGAAAAGTAAAGCCCGATTAATTAGATTACATTGCTGCAAATTATATCTTAAGGGAGTTTGCCGGCCGAGCAGTCCAGCGCCGCGACCGCTGCCCTGTTACACGTCCCGACATGACGGCAAACCGTCTCACGACTCTGTAATTAAGTGATTAAACTGCGCCTGAATTTTGGACCGACATGACGGCCAAATTGTTAGTACGAGGTCCGCAGAATTGCGCAACCCAAAATGTTGCACGAACGTTTGCGTCGAACTGTTATCCCTCCGAAAGCGACCGTCATTTCCCCCTGGAGTTATACACATAAAAACTGAAATCACGATCCTGAAAATCAATGCAGCATCATGTCAGTGAACTACAACAGATACCCCTGTGTAAGGCTCATACCAAGTAGAAATATGCAGTCATCAAACTAATTTTATTCCTGATCTTACATGATATTAGTACAATTTATTTTTATTTTATTCGAAATATTTTCACAGATATTTAATTTCTCTCTCTTTCTTGTTATAAGTAAATACAAACGCTCCGTAATTTTTCATTATCTATCATGCTGAAACAGAATAAGAATTAGCTATTCGTACTCCTTCCCTACTTTTACAATTTCTGCCTACCCTCTTGTGATATGTTCCGCCTTCTTGCGGGACGTATTTTGGACACAAAAGCATTTTAAAAGTACCCAGAAAGACTGATAAATGAGAATTAAAAAAAGGGTTATTTATTTAGTACTACCCAATACACGTCTTAGAATAATATATTTCTGCAATACGTTCATTCACCTTACAGATTATGCAACGTAGGAATTACTTACAATAATTGAATTATTTTCCTTATTATGACTAAAAACACTTACTTAAATATATTACTTTCAAGTACTCAAATGGCCCCGGACATTACAGCAGCAACATGAAATTTTGTAATATTTTAATTAAAGAACTGAGGCGGTCCGTAAAGATAGGGGACGAAAGGTATTCAAATTAAATTATTCAATTTTTGACTTTTCGCCATTCTTTATATTTTATTTAATATTATAACGTACTTAAACTAATTTTAGAAAGCGCGTGTTCATCCGAGAATAAGAAAATGATGAAAATATATTTCCTAGGACTGAACGCCAGAGGCCTCTTCTAATAGAATACATTAATATCAAAAATTAAATTCGAATGCTATCTTCAATATCTTCTGCTTCAGTTTATATGCTCACAAAATTTTAAAAGAAAAAGAATCCATGAGAAAGGTAACATAAAAAAAATTCAAATAAAAGTGTTTCAAGTAATGGAATCGCACAGGTCTGCTTTAGCATGAGTGGAATTAAAAATAAGCCTTTTATACCGGAAGTTCGAAACGTCGATATCTAAATAAACAGTCGTGGAACTTCAGTTGTAAAATGATTACGGTGTTTACGCAATAAATATCACAACACTAAAACTGAGACCAATTTTTTATTTATTAACAATTAAATTATGTTAATGAACAATATTTAATATATTTATATATGAAACGTGGCTTTGAGTACAGCTTATGGTTTTGTTTGAATTTAAAATGTCACAAGTTTGGTGATTAAATATTCCCTTTTCCGTGAGAATATTCGCATCATTAAGAAGATTTCTCTTCAGCTAAGTTACACATTCGTGTTTACGATTCCAACTTGGAGAAATATGTAGGTACGCGTTCATAAATTAATTTCGGGTCTGCGGCAGTAAACCTCCATACAGCTTCCTAAATACTATATATTGGAATATCGTATTAGGGATCAGCTACCCTTCGATTAAGTGGGATAATGAGCTGGGAAGAGGGTTATCACGATAGTTAAAGGCGATCGAGCTATTTTTGTAGCACTCAGTGACATGCAACGAAAAGATCAGTTAGTAAAAGCTCATCACGAGGAGAAAAAAAAAGTCATCTTCCATGTTTGTAAGTCCTGGGGCTACATATATTTTTGCGTGTCGTTTTCCTCAAGAAAGTTGTTGAACACATATTTTAGTCTTCTCAATTTCCGCTAGCCACGCACTTACAGTCTATATCAGATTCATTAACTTCTACAAGAAAATAATTATTATATTTTAGCGTTGCGATAAATGAATTTACTAGCCCACAGATACTATACAAAAAACTCAGTTCTCTAATTTTATTCCTGATCTTATTTGATGAGCCTAGAACTGTTATGTTGCTATATTTGGTACTGATAAAAGTCTGAAAGTTTTCAAATTTTTTTCTTATGATCTGGATATCGGTGATTTTTAATCAACATCAATAATATTCAAAACTCCATTGATAAATATTTTTTACATTTGTTAAAAATTTTCATGAAAGGAACTTTCGGTCGATAATTCTGCCACAATCTACAGAGTTGTTTTCAACTACAAAATTATATATATATTTCTGTCAAAAACTATCGTTTTAATAAATTCTAATGCAATGAAATTTTATAATAAAAGCGAAATGACTATAGATTATTAAGGCAAAATTAAAATGACGTTCCGAATAGTGTGAGATGAGATGGAATCGAAATCTATCCGGACCATAGAGACATAGTAGTTTATTTATACAGGATTACCTTTTGGACCCGGTTCACTGAGATGAAATCAATGCTCTACGTGAGAAATATTAGGAAAAATATGGTTACTATCTGAAGGTGAGGCCATTTTTGTTTCATTATAAAATTTTGATGAATTTTATTCTACAAAAAAGAAAGTTTGAATGTTGACAAAAGAATATACGATTAAAAATCAGTCGTAATAAATTTGTTATCCTTGAAGAATAATTTACTATTTTTAAAAATATTCTTCCGCGCGCGTGGTGTGCTAAAACGTCTGCAAATGATCTTATTTCCATTGCGACATCTGAAAGTAACGATTGACAAACTTTTAGAGTGAATTATATTGATTTTTTGTTGTCTAAAATTTATATATTTTTCTGAACCATTACGATTTAGTATTATTAACGAGAATTAAAATAAAACTAGTACATTAAACATTTTGGGTTGGAGAACTGTAAAGTAAAATTGTTGTATCAACTTTTCGAATACATATACAGCTATAGAAATTAAATAAATATGTAACGATTTTAAACGTTCCTCGGTTTCTGGTATTAACAACGTTCTTCAAGCCGATGTTACTGATTAATATTCCACATCTTTATACTCTCTCAAATACGTATACGTTAAGTAGTCGTGATTGAGTAAAACCCCAAACATTTGTTGCCATAGTCTTTCAGCCGTCATTTTCCACTGAGACGTTTAGATATATTCGAAGGAAGACGCCTACGTCATGCTTTCCCAAAAGCATACATCTTCGCAGTGGGAACTAATGTCATATTCTTTAGCAAGTTTCCGCGAGACACGCCTACATCCTTGCGATATCTGTTTTGGCGAGAGATCGCGGTGCGAAGAACGAGTCCTGATTTATGAAAATCCGAGTCGTCGTAAGAAAAACGGAGATAACATCTACTTATTTACGTCGGATGTTTCTTGCACCCCTATTCATGAATAGACCTCTCAAGAAGTTTAGATTAATGAGCGTTTGCCGAGCAAGGGGAAAAATAAACGAGAATTAATCATATCACTTTTAAAGTGAGTTTGTAGGCAGGGAAGCGCGAAGTTAATTCTTGGCAGTGGACCTGTAACAGACGAAATCTTTCCACGGCTACGTCCACGTTCGCCCGCTCCTTCCACGGTCTACGAAATTAAATGTATTAGGGAACCTCCTCCAAAAATTCTCAATATTGTCATCAAATGGAATGAATTAACGGGAATCCTGTTTGGTCATTAAATTTCTATTTTACAATATTGTAGGAGCTATCTATAGTACCATCAAATAATGATTGCGGCGGGACTGTCCAATTGGCAGGTAGCAGAGCGGCTGTCTGGCCCAGAGGCCTCATTGCTCATCAAATAGACTTCTGTAGATACAATTTCTATATACTTAATTTGACATTTTATTTAAAAATATTACACTACCTCGGCGCCCGGCGATACCCGGGATATTAATGCTTACTTAAGTTATAATATTTCTTGGTTCGCCAAAGGCTCCTTAAGGGCTTAATATATGCTGTAGTAAGTTTTGCATGTCATTAGGGTAGGACGGATACAAATAGTGGCGCCCGAAACACCGCAAAAGTAATTTTATTCGACGGCAAAAATGGCCGATTTTGCATACTTGAAAATTTCCGCCCCCTCCACCCCCGCCCCAATGGTTGGTAGCCGTGTCTTACACCGACAGTGCTGATTTCCCAGACGCAAAGAACGTGTGTTTCAACTTTGGTTGAAATTGCTGCAAGTGTTTAGATTTGTATGCGGAACATACAAACACACGTACGAAATTTTTAGCTTTTTTACACATAAAAAAATGAATTTCATTTATAAGAATAAGGTAGTTGATCCATCTATTTCGTCTGTTTATCACGAACTTTCTTTAACATTATTGAGCGTTTTATATAAGTAGCAATATATTTTAAGTACCTGAAATATATACATAAATGTTTATCTCTCAAGTGCGACACACGCTCCGCCATGTAAATACGACACGTTGGGGCCGCTCACAGTCAATTTTATTTTGTTTATCTGCTAACATGCTAGCGGCCTGCTCAAAGAATATGAAACAATTCAACAAAGACTAATTATTCATGGCAGAGATGGAATAGTAATAGGGTTAGTATCAATAAAATTGAGTGAAGTGGAAATAAAGTAATATTTTAATAAGGGTAAATATATTTTAGCAATTACAATGTAGTGAAGTGAAGTGCAAGGGGAAAGGTGTAGGACAACTTTACTAGTTTTAAAAATATATAATTTAATTGTGGTAATGGAGCGGAATGTTTCTAGTTTTTTTATCTTATTTTATTTTCCTTTTTTCCCCTATTTTCTTATATTACTTTTATACTTTAGTTTGTGTTGCTATTATTTTTATGTATCTTAAGCTTTGCCACCGGGCTATGCCTATTGCAATGAAAATCAATCAATCAATTAATTATTTAATTTATAAAATTACAGACACTTCTACAAGAAAAATGATGCCACACAATTTATACTTTAACGAAATAGCCAATATCAGGTCAAATGCTAACCACGATTCAATCTATAATTTACTTTAATAATATATTCAACAATATAAATTCAGCCTATCAATAATATTACATTCAATAAGTTCCAAAAGTAACTAATATGTTGAACTCCAATTCAGTAAATTATAATTTGTTATCATTTTTCTTGCAATAGTGTTTGGATTTTATATTTTTTAAATATATTGAAATAATGTGGTAGAAGTCCACTTAGTGAGTAATGAAGTGGGAACAGGTGCTTTCCTAACCCTCTGAACCGCTCTAACAGTCGCTAGTTGATAGATGTTTGAATATCAGAATCTTTTTCCGACCATCGCCAATAATTTGTAGGTGAAAAATGACTCAAAATCTAGAATTCTGAACAGAAATGTTCAATAAATCACTCCGGTCAGATTTCTGTATTACAGCTCTTAATTCCTAACAACGACGAGAGAAAAAATCCCGCATGCAAAACGTGGAAATTAAATTTTGCGTCTTAATTTGGAAATGACGAATGAGTGCTAACTCACGTAGTTTATGTAATATTTCCATTACTTCCTCAATAATACTGTGAGTTCTATATTCTGACTCTTCTGTTGCTTCACGTCATTAAAATAAACAATTAGTACCCGACTAAGCCTTAGGTTACATTCACAGAGAGTCGCTTATCGGAAGAACATATCTTTGAAAAATAAATGTAGGCATCGATCGAAGTCCCTTCGGCAGTTTTTCCATCTCTTTGAGCCACCTGTGTGCATATAAGCTAAGGTTTAGAAGAAATGTAAATAAATGTGAGCGGTAGAGAAAGGGCTTTGTGGGGGTTATTTATAGTTAAAGCTTGAGCCCGGAATGCTACGATATTTATTTTCAGTGAAAAACTAATTTTATGAATATCCGTTTCGATAAAATTTTTAACATTCATTGGTTGGGGCCATTTTGTTTATAACCGTGTCGAAGTTGCTGCAGGAATACAATGCATTGGGCTCTACGGAAACAATTTGTTAATAATTATATCTTACACCTAACATCAGGATTGTGATTGTCACAAAAAGATCCTAATTTGGGGTTTCCAAAAATTTCAGCTCAAGGTTGTCATTATATTTAAAGCACCTGATCGTTCTCTTACTTCATTACGGAATGCATACAAATATTTTCACTCAACGGGACGAAGTGTCACATCACTAATTTCATTCAGTCAACAAATTGATGTAAAAAATGTATAAAAACCAAATTCTACACTGTGCGTTTGGTACCACACTGTAAAAGCACTCTATTTTAGTTTATGATATTATGTTAAATAGACCAATCATTTCTACTCAATCTTCTAATAAGCATTTATTCCTTCAAATGGCGACGTTGGTAACAATTTCAGTTATTGAACGATCTTCTTCAACGTAATCATTTGTCTGCGGTCCCCCAAGTCACATTAATGATGTTTCACGTTTATGTTTCCGTATAAACACAGTGCTTCAACTCGTCTAAAAGTATAAAATCAACCAATACATTTCAGCTCAAATTAATTTCTAGATAGGTATGTACAGTATCTCCGCTAACGTAGGAACCCAAATGTATTCTGGACACTTTCATTTCATTTATGTCACTATATTACACTTCGACCACCATGCAATTACACCTGAAATTTTGCCGATGACACAGTCTTAAGCATTAAAAATAATAATTTAAATAATTATAATGCTCTAACTTAATTAAAAATAAATTAGTACACAACCTATTTAGTCAGAAACAAAATTGAATTTAAAAATAAAAATTTATTACATCACGACGTCGTGTTCTTTTCGTTGGAACCTTTTCAGGATGAATAATAAATTACTATAAATAAATTCAAGAGATATAAACTGATGGAATTTTGGTACTTTGAGTAAACTTTTATCAGTTTTGTGTCTTGAACATATTTGTAGTAATTTATTATGAATGGAACGCAGCGTCGTGGTCTACTTAATTTTTCTTATTAAATTTAATTCTGTTTCTAGTTAACTATTCCACAGGTGGGGACCGTGAGTTTATTGTGCGGCCTTCAAGCTAGTACAGTGAAACCTCGGATTTCGTCGATAATACTTCCGAACACAATCGGCAAAATTCCAAACCCTGGCAGTTATTTTCATATGAAGCCATGTATATCCAATTAATTCGTTCTCGGTACTCAAAAAGAAAAACAGATTTTACGGAGAGTAAACAGTTTGATTAATTTTTTTTCTAACTTTTGATGAGAAACGTAAGTGTTACCTTACTACTGCAAAGATCAGGTTTTAATAGGTTTGAAATTTACAACGACCCATTCTAAACAAGGAAGTGATCTTCCAGGTGTATGATTTTGCAGAAACATCGCATTTTTGAATGATACCATAACAAAACAAAACAAAACAAATTAAATTAAATATTTGCCTGCAAGGTAAAATGGAACACTTTTCAGAGCTTGCAGAAACGTAGGAGTAGCAGAAATGTGAAAATAAAATATTCAGTGAATATGTCGGTTTCTTGGATACCTTACTAGAAGAATGAACTGGAAGGTTTTCAGATATTGACGACCAGTCTACAGCTATGAAAGTTTTATTAGAACCTCACTTAGTACATATATCCAACGCACTTGTGGAACTACAAATGGAGTTATTTCAGTTGCAGAGGATGGTATACTCAAATCAATTTTTGATGCTGAGATGTATCCTATAGAAGTCTAAAAAATTCAATTGATTTATGATAAGATGAACTTTTTCTCTCTTGACAAAATGAAAAGTATTGTAAGTACGAAAATTGTACATGATAATTTAAAGGATAAATTAAGGCTTCGCGTCACGAAGCCTGATCCAAATATTCAATTACTTTCAAGCATTAAATAAATGCAAATATCCCAATAACTTAAACTTTATATCGGATTGAAAATTATTTTTCGTATCGTTGCTGAGATATTTAATATTATTATTTTATATTTTATTTATTTCTAAGGTAATAATTTATTTAAAAAACTAATTTGATTACTACTTGTATTTAATATGATTATTTTTCTATTCTATTTCTTTATAATGTAATTAATTTACTTAAAAAGCTTTTATTTTATGATTATTATTTTTAGTGTTATTTAAATATATAGTTGGTTATAAAAATAATAATTTAATAGTGTGAATACAAAAATATTCTATATTGAAATTTAATGTTAAGTTAATTTCTTTTGTGTTGTGTCTGTTCAATGAAAAAACTATAATAATTTAATTAAAAGTCGCTTTTATAGGTATATCAACTTATGCGCCCCCCTTTATTACTGGCCTCGAATTATAGAAAGGTTCCCCTTTCTGTTTATTCATTTAATAATAATTAAATTTAAAGAACTGACAATGAAACAAACAACGACGCCCTTTACCGAACTTTTTTTTGAACAAAATATCGCGAGGATTTTTTCAGCTAAACCTACGATTACAGCACCGTTCTGTTAGTCAAGCTCAGAAATGAGACTACTTGACATTCGTTTTCCAAAATCATTATTGAAATATTATTTTAGTAATATCGACACCGGTGTATCGTGAATTTCCGTTGAGTGGTGATGTGCGTGGGCGTTACGACAACACTGGTTGTGTAGCTGTCACGTCCGACATAACGCGCTCTCAGGCCGTGAGTCGGGACCCTAAACTCTGTCCAACAGAAAAGGAAAAATATTTAAAGCAAACATTTCTTAGTTCGAATTTGGAAATCCTTTGCAACAAACAGCGGCCGACGGAGATCACTTAATACGCGATTACGGACTCAGGCAGGTAGATAATCCTGATTACTGAATTTATAAATGGTTTATTTAGAAAACATTACGGAATCCACGGCGATGTAGAGTCAATAGGACAAAAATCAATGTACGAATTTTCAAATTTATTTGACTCAGTTTTACGCCTTGCTGTACATTTCAAAGTTGTTACAGACTTCTAAAACGAGATCTTAGCTCCGGAAATGTTATGTTACGTTATTGTACCCTCCCACTCTTCCTCGATAACTAAGAAAACTAGAATAAGTAGTGCAGTATGTAGGGAATGCTTCAGTAACAAAGGTACAACATTTCAAAGAAACTCCTGAAATTTGAGACGCAAGAGACTCGGACGAAATTAGAGTCTTTCATGGTGAGAATTGATAAATGAAAGATGAATCGTGGAAAGATATACGTGATAATTTCGAACAACCACTTTCATTAATTTATTCCTAAATTATCGTGACTATCGTAACTACTTATTGTCGACGCGTTAATCGTGACCATACGATCGAGCTCTAGCTGCTTATAAGAGGGAATCTATGCAATTCAACTCGGTTCATCTTTAATTATATACACATATATATTACATAATTTTTGTAATTAGATGCTACAGCAAACTCCTCTCGCATCATTCGGAAAGGCGTGAGACAAGTATCCAATACCCCGGCCTACCTGATGTAGTTTCTCTATGGTTTGCCTTGTATCCCTTTCTGGTGAATACCGGGAAGGATCCTTAAACTACAGCCCGGGCGCCTCAGTAATTTTCTTCGTTCACTCTCGCTTCCCTTTTCAATTTCCCTTCCTATGCTATGAAAGGGGATTTGCTATCACGATGATAACATCATGTAACCAGTCATCGTTAAACATTCCGAAGGGAAATAATAAAAATTATATTTATTCATCATGAAAAATTATTTTGACGAAAATGTAAAAGTTCCCACTCTATTATATAAATTCCTACTCGCCCAGTTTCATAGAAGTAGATTAAACTGATTGACATATAAAAATAATTCAAGTACATCCACAAATACTAATAACCATAGCAACATCGTTTCACTATTTTTAAATTAATCATCCTATTTGCCAATTATGGTGTGAGGATAATTTTGAATAATTTTATAACTTGAATATTTTCAAAAGTTTTTTAGACGGTTATTTTATTTGGATTAACATAATGTTGTACATAAAATATGTACACGATTGTCTATATTGTTCAAACAAAGCGTACGATTCGAACCAGAATTAAGGAAAATTTCGTCAATTGATGACATTCAAAAAATGTAAACGGACACAAAATTTAAAATTCTAGACATATGAATGTGTATTATTATGATTTGAATTTAAAATAATTAGTTACAACTCTCGTTTAGGCCCTGATAGTTGTCTAATTTTTTTCTGTTAAAATTTTGTTAATTATGTAAGTAATAACCAATAAGGTAGAGAAGGACTTTCGAAAATGTATAAGGTTCCAGCCAATTAAAATGTCCTCAAATATTATACAAATTAATTTATTGCATCGTCAAAACAAAAGCTTTCGGCCATTGGCCATCCTCAATCTGTAAAACATATATACAACAAACAGCCAAGTTACATCGATATTTTCTCTGCTAGCAATTAATGTATAAATATTCAATACTTTCAATATAAAATCTCCATACATACGAAGCAACGTCCGACGTCTAACAGCAAGGAAACATACAGTACGTAAAGGCCCACTTCACTAACACGTTTAATTTTAAACAAATTTCCCCCCCCCCTCTCTCTCTCCCTTACTACCCCACTGGCATCTGCTTGTGGCTCGCTTAACTAACATGTTTTTATTTAATTTTTTTAATTTCTTATTAGAATTGCAAGAAATTAAATTGTAAAATATTTTAGGACATTTTAATTCGTTGGAGACCTTATGTAAGGAATGCTGGCTTTTTTGTTAGGAAGTGAACTACTGTATTTTTCGTTATATTTATTTATTAATTTCTAGGTACAACTGAAGAGGTTCTCGGCTTAGGGAGGAAACATTTCGTGTGATGTAAATTTCAATATAATCTGACTTTTGGCTATTGTATTTACATTTATTTTATTTATTAATACTAGTCCGATTAAGTTCCCAATTTTATTTATAACAACTGTTCTCATATAGCAGGGGCTTTATTCCACAGGTGGAATTACGTGACACTTCTAAGCGTTAATAAAGACTACACTAGGAAAAGAAATTGTTAATATTATTATTTATTAGGCCAGGTAACTAATCTTCGAGATGTAAAACGATAGGACGGGCCTGTTTATTGTCTTGGCAATTTGTGTGTCTCTGCTCGGCAGTGGTTTGCTTATTGCACGAAGAGAAATGAGAATGGTGGGGAAGAAAGTACTGCCTGCGGGCAGTTAGCTTCCCCCACACAACCTGTGTTTGCTTCTTTATTGCGCCGGAGTATGGTAAAGATTATTTGCTAAACAGCGAGCTTGGCAATTGGTTTCCACCTGGAGTTGGGTCTCTGTTATCGTGGATTACTGGAACACTCGTGGCGAACCTTGGCTAGACGCATTGTCGTAATTAGGTGCGGACAATTTCGCGGTCACTTCACCAATTAAGACTATTTCCCGGCAGATTAATCGCTGCAGTTTGGATCTTTATCGCACACCACGCAATGGTCGTTACTTCAAATGACGACATCACGACATTTCGTCAGGCCACTCAAAACGGACTTATGGGGAGGGAAAGATAAAGAGGGACAGCTAGAGAGAGAGAGAGAAGGGGGAAGGATCTGATAAAGCAGGACATACCGTCACTAGCATGGCTTCTGTATTTGAAAGCCCTCGTGCTGAAACCGTTGGCCAGCCTCGGGGAAAAATTAATCTGTATCGTGTAATAACTAAGATGTACAGATAAAACCAGTCGTTGTTACTCTGTCTGGAAATAACGGTAGACAATAGCTACTTAGCGGACAGCCTTGTTAGCTGTTGCCACGTCAGTTGATAACAACTAAAAAATAATGTGAATTAAAACATTAATTCTCCAAAAAAAACTTTTACTGGGTTTATATCAACGCATTTAGTTACAGGAAATATGAATATGTGTATTGTAAGAAACCTTCCTTTAGGCTGTAACGTTCTTCCTATAGTCAGCGAGCTATATTTTCCCTTGAATAGTAACTACGTCTAAAGAATATAAGTAGGAAATTACTAATTAGATCTTGAATTTTGAATTGTCCCTTTTGCTTCTCAAACCCTCATGTATTTTAATACTTTATTAACTAAATATCTTAATTGATTACGAGTAATACATTTCTGAATCTGGAAAAGATTATATATATATATATATGCATCAATAAATGATATTGTCAGGTTAATTGAAACAATTAATAAGGATAGGAAAGAGGGACAGAAAGTTGGTGACTTACCTGAGGTTCACAGATAGCAGGCTCCGTGTAGGGTTTGAAATTCTTGATTTTTCAGAGGCACCGCCCCCTTCATCAGGAGGTTTGGAAAAGATTTCCAGTGACGGCCAGCCGTCGTGGGCGGTACCTCCGAAAATTCAAGAATTTCAATCCCTACGTGGTGCCTGCCAACTTCAGGTAAGTCACCAACTTTGCCTCTTTCCTATCCTTATTAATTATATATATATATAAGCTGGGTGCGTGGCGTTGCCCGGTAATTAATTAATTAGCCCGCTGCAGTATTTAATTCGAGATTGATTAAACAGACACATTTTTGAAAATTTACCTTTTCACTTACACTCATCATCGAAATGGCACAAATTAACGATGAAAATAAAATGTTTTATTAAGTTAGATGAAATGCCACCGAATGTACATGTGTATAAATGGTAATTCAAACAATACACCTTTCACATTTGCACACTTCATTCGTTCAATGTCGAATTAAACGATAAATAATACATTCAGTATGCACACAATTACAATACACGTAATATATATAAGAGCTCAGCAATCCGAAAGGGAAATGTCAAAACAATGCCAAGCTACGACGCAATGCACTTGTGCTTGTATTGATGTATAAATGAAAAGCCAAAGATTATTCAAACGGCCAGGCTGAAATTGTAGTATCATATGTTTCTTATGTGAGAAATCCAAAAATATTTACATAAAAAGAATTCTAGACTTCGACAAATGCGCCTTTACCGGGACCAACCATATCTAAGAACCATCCTGGTGACGACAAAAAATCATCAATATCGGTCAAGCCGTTTAGAAGGAGAAAACTTACGAACACACGCACTCCGGAATTTTATAAATAATGACCTGTTACGCTACCGAAAATTATTATTTGTAAGACATCCACGCGCTTAGCATTAATTAAATATGACAATTGCCTGTAACACATCTCGACTTTTTCTTGGAAACTCAAAAAGTACATGCAGTAGTTAGTTATCTATAATATAGTTGTTTATCCTAACACCAGAATAACAACAGTAGTTTACAGAACTAATACCCACAAGGGTATTTGCATTAGCATTTTCATTTCTTATATTCTTCGATTCTATTAAAAAAATCATGAAATTCGTGTATATTACGTTAATCAAGTTGTAAATAGGTTACTGCAAAATAGACCCCCAACTTCTCATAATTCAAGAAAATGTAAAATGCTATCTGAAGTCTAAGATTGTTTAAGAAATAATAAGAAGCATTACCACATTTTTTCTACAACCAGGAGGGCTTCTAGCATTTTTAAATTTTTGATGCAAAATAGTACAGATAATTTGTTGCTCACATATCCTTTATTATAGGAAGATTAATTCATTTATAATTCTATAAAACTTAAAATCTAAATTAATGACAACTTTCAACGTTCGTCTTTTATTCATAGAAGTAAAATATAAGAATACCACTGTCACAAAATAGTTAAATAACGTGATCGTTAATATTTTCTTTTCAAAAATAACAAATACCATTTTTTAGTTCAGACTGTCGTTAAATGAGTCGAAAAGATTGACTACTAGAGGTTATAAAACCCGGTCATACAGGTCTTGGAACTTTAGAATAAATAAAGGTTAATTCGCTACATGCTTAGGATTTTAAATCAAGAAAGAAATTAAATTGCAGATACAAAAAAATCCTAAAGAAGTTACGCTTATTAGTAAAATAATTAAACAATTAAAAGAAAATAAATCTATTGAATATTCTTTGAAACAGCAATGTTAAATTGTTATAATAAATGAGTTAAAACAGCCTCTTTGTCAGTTTTTTAAATTTAAATATTAGAAAGTTTCATCTGTCATTTGAGACTTCTTCAGGTAAAAATATAGCTGTACATTGAACCTCACTCCATGACTCCTTCGTCCGAAAATATTGACTACTTTTCGACCGAAGGAGACGTGGAGTGAGGTTCCATGTACAGCTAAATTAATACCTGAAGAAATCTCAAATGAGAGGCGAAACGGTGTAATGTTTAAATTAAATATTTAAATTTAAAAAACTGGCAAAGAGACTGATTTAACTCATTTATTATATATTAAGTGTCAGATAAACTGTTTAATTAAGACTTTTTAATATTCACAGACAGGTAACGAGAAGATGAAAATGTTTCATAAGTTAGATGAAAACCGTAGAGTAATATAGACGAGCGAGAACTTATTTAATACTGGATTCGAGTTGTTTTTCAACATAATTTCAATATTTAGGCGAATATTTAATTGTTTTTAAGTTCTGATAACTTCACTTTTGCTTCTGCAGCCTTACAACATTCCATCTTCTAATGTTTTCAGTTATTTACAGATATATAAATCGTACAGAATAGAAACTACATTCATTTTTTTGTCGTCCAGGGAAGAGAATGTTATTATTTAAATTTATTTTCCGATAGGGAATTAATATTTTAGTAATTAATTCAAACATAAACGCGTATCCCAGAAGAAATATTTGGAATAAAATCTCGAATTATTCTATTAGTCATTTTTAAAAAATCATTCCTGTTACTGCATTATTCCAAGAAGCATAGTCTATTGCTCAGTTTAGTTGATCTGTCACCATTTTAATAGTAATAGTGATAATCAGTGTACCGCATAATAATTAAAGAAAACAATGGAATTTAATTTTGTGGTGACAAATTGACTTATTATTTACTTATTTGACGCTACCGACACGGATTATTTAGAAGACAATCCGCACGCTTAGCATTAATCAAATATGACAGAACTTCATGAAATGCAACTAGAAATTTTTTTGGAAACTCTAAGGTACAGAGGTAGTAGTTATCCACATTATTGTGTATCTCAGTTATAGAATAACAGTCGTTTACAGAATTAATATCCAGAGAGGTAACATTCTCATTTATTTATGGTTTTCGACTCTACTAAAAAAATCAGAAAAATCATATGCGTTAATCAAGTTGTAAATAGGCAACAATACTATAAAACATTAAATGAGTTGTAACAGCCTCTTCGTTAGTTTTTATTTTATCAAAAATCAAAAAAAAATTAGCTGTCTATGGACCTCACCCCTTCGGCCGGACTCGATTTTGAACACTGAAGTTCGCAGCAGAAATAAGTATTTGTGAAAAGCTAAATTTTTATACATGAAGAAGTCTTAAATGAGAGACGAAACGTAGTATAGTTCATTATTTAAATAAAATAAAAACTGACAAAGAGGCTGTTACAACTCATGTAATGTTTATTTAATTGTCAGAGAATGAGGTAAAACACTCCGTCAGATTTTTATTAATTCGAGTAAATGAGAAAGGTTACAGAAACTTTGATGTTGTTTAAAAAATTATAAGAAACATTACGGGCTGTAATCTGAACGAGCGTTTTTATGATTTGTAAGGATTCCTTTCGGATTCTTAGATTTTGAATACAAATTTTCCACCTTTGACTTCACTGCTGAAATTTCTCAGTGGTGATCTACGAGAAGTCGTGAGCCATTGACGAAGAAGAAGTTTGTCAACGTAGCGTCCAATCAGGGCGTGCAACAACTTCCCCAAATTTGTTGCACCCCCCTCAGCAACTGCTTTCTATTCTGTATTCAAATACAATACAATTCAAAACATCAACGCACGCTCTCATCTAACCGGTTACTAACTATTGTCATCTTTCCGCTGACAATTCAAGAAACTTGATACGAAGCTCCAACTTGCGATTTGCGAGTTGAAATAAATGAACAATAGCTGAAGGGCGAATCAGACGAAAGCAGAAACAGGGCATCATTACGTATCAAATTTGCTGCATACAGTTCTATTACTAACACAATGGTTCCAGCAAGGATAATGTTGCAAAACGGAGTGATCATGTTCGCTCGGTGGTAAAGAGCTCGATAGAGTCTCAATAGGTCTTCGAAAAATTAAAACGTAGGTCAAACGGTTTGGAAAGGTGAAGGATAGTTGATTTAAGGCTTTCTTTTATGTTCCAGAGAAATAAAGTAGAAACTCACTTGTAAAATAAGGTAGAAACGCTAAGGAACAGATGTGATGGAGCAGTCAGTTCTTAATAGGTCGAGACTGACAAAAAGAATTTTAAGTTCTTTCTGAAGAATGTCAACAGTGCCAGGTTCTGGAGGCACTGTAGTAAACATTGGTGACAATGAAATCATCTGAAAAAAATACTGAAGGTTCTTACGCTGCTCCTAGACGAGGTACTGGTAACATGTGACCATTTTGATAATATAACGAAGCACCTAACACGCAACAAGTTTTAAGTAATATTTAGTATACAACTGTGGTCCCATGAGGTCAAAAGCTTCTAAATAAATCATTTTATATGCCAATGATTGTTAAGGGTTATTTAATTCAACATTCACAAACAAACGGACAGACGTAGCGATTTAAACAAAAAAAGGCTTGGTGTAAGTGCTTTAAAATAAGAGCAGACATATTTCCGTTTTTCATTGGAAAACAAGGGAAGTATACCAGTTCTGAATTTACCTTTTCCGAAGCCCAGAGTTTCGCCTTCGAAATTTTACGGGTAATGTAAGCTGAAAACTGAGGGTGGGAAATTTCGTGCTCATCATTGTGCGATACAGTGGATCTTTTCCAGGTGTGCATGTGGGAGGTTAATCTGATCGCGAGAAACTAGCGGGCATACGTGGTCCAGGTCGGCCATATGGATCGTGCTTATCCTCGTGACTTCACGGTTAACGCCGCCATTATCCATGACTCCCGATCTCTTGCGGCGCTGTCAACAACCATCAGCATGCCCACTTTCTCATTCTAATCTTCTTAAAGGATTTCCCATCACCACACCGAACCCGAGCAAGACGCGACAAATACAAAGTAAACAAAAGATTATTTCCGTGGATAAGTTTTGTCTTTCTATACAGTTGGGATGGAGCTTATTACTATTTCGGTAAATGTATGGTTTAACACGTAAAACCCTTTCTTTACCAAGGTTTCATTCGGAACAAAGTTGTTGTAACACTCTGTACTCGCATTCAGGATTAGAAATGCCAATCTTGGATTTTCGTCTTATTGCGTTAGTGTTCTCAGATCTCTGATATTGTTACCAAGTCTTTCTCTGCACTGACCGCCCGTTCAGAATTGAAGGCTGAAATCGGGCATAACTAGAATCAAGAATAAATAAGCTGTCCTCTGATGAGGGTCAGAGTAATGGCATATAAGTCCGATAATTCGCGTAGGCTCAGCAAATCCTCTACAAAGACTCACCTTTCTACGATTACAAATTTTTAGCATAGAATCTAAGACCACTCCTGTTTCACTCAAAGTAAAATATAAGTCACGGTAATCTATGAGCCTCGATTATGAGATCACATAACAATACATGGAATAATAGTGCATTCGACTTTCAACACGGACGTTCGCAGAAAAAATAAGTATATGACAATAAAAAACGGCTGCATTAGCTCAAAATTAAATGCCAAAAACAGCGATTAAAAATTAATACTACACGCTTCTTTACATTTGGTATGTTCCATCAGGTGTATGGTCAAGAACTAAGCTCAACTCAACAACAGAAAGAAACAACGTTGAGTGGTATTTATTTTTAACACCCAGTTTTGCCTTTTTTTTGGTGATATATTTTAAGTTTTCTTTCACAAAACAATTCAGAAATATGTTTTGGAACGCGTTTACGCAACATTATCGCGAATTATTAATGAAAAACCGAAAGAAAAGAATATATCGTTTAATGTCCGATTTTGAAAATAATTATATAGAATTGAAGTACGAAAAATTCACATATAACCAAGTTTTTATTTTACTCATAGAACGTTTCATCCTCAAGTTTACGCACGCACGTTTATTCAGGATATTAAAGTTTTAAGTATATAGTTTCACACTTAGTTTAACAAAAAATTTATATATTTGAACTTGTATTCTTTAGTGAACGTTTATGTTACATCGTTATTGTAGGAAGTTAGCTTATTAGTCCCAAATGTGAGAACGAAGTAATTTATGAAGAGAATAAAAACTTGGTTTTACTGTGAAATAGTCTCTTTAGAAATAAAAAAATTACATAATTTAGAGAAAAGTATTTTCATAAATTAATTATTTGATTTTACACGAAATGAAGAGTTAGAAGGGTAAACTGGGAATCGGATAGAAATTTATATAAACCGAAGAATTTGGTCAATTGTGGGGAATGAAATGATAACATGAATATTAATTAAGTAGTTTATCTGATATTTAAAAAATAATTAAATGAATAATAACAACCTCTTCGTAACTAGTTTATATTATTTAAAACATGAAATATACTACGTTTCGTTTCTCATTTGAGACTTCTTCAGGTATACAAAAATGAAAATTACAATGGATTTCACTAGGTAATATGTTTTATATTTTTTAAATACGACAGTTAAAAACCATGTATCCTATTTTTTTTATAAATGTAACATATTACCTCATGTAATGCATTGTAATTTTCATTTTAGTTTACCGGAAGAAGTCTCAAATGAGAGAAGAAACGTAATATATTTCATCTTTTAAATAACATAAAGAACTGACAAAGAGGCTGTTATAATTAATTTCATGGATAAATTATTTATGAGTACCGAGAAAAAACTAAGGAAAATAGCCGATTTTTTGTTGTCTATACGCTGTATAAACATAAAATTATATATAAAAGGTTGGAATAAAACTTGCAATAGTGTTCAGAAGCACTTACTAGTTTAATTTTCTAAATCAATTTCCGGGATCTTAAAAATTGCTGGGTTGTTTGGAAAAACCCGACAATCCTGCCTCAAGTCGAATTTAATATAATTTTTGTTCCAAAATCTTTATATATGTTAAAAATGTTGTTCCTGTTACAACAAAATCTGAATCGTATAAGAATGTCCAAATCGATTTTAAGCCAAATAAAACGCGTAAGCAGAATAAAATGAAAAATTTGAACAAAGGCCCACACCACGACTACTTTTATAATTTTTTTTCCTCTCTCTCGTTTCTTTAGCCTCTTCAATGGACAACGTTCAATCGTTTAGCCTTGAAGTGGTGTATTCGACGCTAAATGCTTTGATAGACATTAGGCGGGACAGGGCAGGCGCTGGTTCTTCTTTACAAATTAAATTCTTTGTCGTGTTAAAGCTTAGCAGAGCGATTTAGCGTGCCAGTGCGTAAAGGAACAGTCCCTTGACGAATGGAAAGTGTGCTTAATGACGGCGAGGCTCACAAAAAGGAAAGGCGTATAAGATTACCCTCCTTCTGGGGTAACTCGCTCTGACATTCCATCGCCTATTGGCACCACTGGCGTCATTCATTTCATGCAAAATAAAGTATCCCATCAAGGAGGTAACGTGTTCGCGTTTCACAGCACGTCTTCAATGGTGACTGGAATTACTGCCTAACGTTCACTTCGTAACGAAGATTATGAGGTTCTTAAAGCAATCCGAAAATACTGAACTCCTTTGGTGCTGTCCCGATCCAAAGAAGGGCGCCAAAAGTAATCCGTATAAACAGAACCTTTTGCTGACGAAAACCAGAATTTTTAGATATGATAATATCGGTGCCTGCTTCTATGGTCGATCAAACTTGATACGGAGGAGGAATCCTATTTAAAACAATATCTGATCACGTGACACTGAGGAATGAGCCTGCACAATGAAAGAATGGCTGAAAAGGATAAGCACATGAATTTGAAAAACAATTAAGCATCATTTCAACAATAGTAATGTTTCGTGATGATCTAAGCTCTCGCCCTTACAGAAAATATTCTATCAAGGACCAACTTGGGTCATAAAAGGCCTCACAAATGGAGTTCGGAGAGCACATCGTGAATATGTCATTAATTACATTGTGACCTATCCGAGGAAAAATAATCTGTAATCGGAATGGGATAAAAACAAAAAAAAGTTCGCTATATTACATAAAATAAACTTATTAAAATCTCTTCAGAAAAACCATATGCGGAGAATAATTTTCAGAGAGGTCTAAAGTACCTTTTATGGTTTATGTCACTAGGTTTCAATTAATTGGTTCCGTTGACTCCAGTAAGCTTCTCATACGTGACACTTCGTAACTCTTAGCTAGAAAAGATAATGATTCATCAATTATGAAGGAAGTGAGTATCGCACAGTTTTCGCCTGTGGATCAGTTAGATCAATCTCCAGTAAAGAACAATAATATTCTTAAACTGAAATCTGAAAATTGTAAATTATTTTGTAATGGAAAAATACGTTTCGCCCTAACAATGAAACCTGAACTAATCCGTTTTTAAAGAATCTGTATTTAAAATGCAAACAGAATTCATTTATTTATTCTATGTCCATGGTGGAAATTATTTGGAACGTAAAAAGAAGATTTGAACTGAATGTTGCAAAAAATAATGTCTCAATGAGGTGCAAACACCGGAAACTTTCAATATTTTAATAACAGTTTCCACCGCGTAATGACTTAATGTGCTATCCGCGTCCTTAATTAGGCTTTTTCCACCCTGAGTCTATTCACAATGAAACTGCGTTCAAGATAATTTGAGTTGGTGAAGTGGACGTACTGGATTTATCTCTAAATCCTGTGAAACATTCGAATTAAGACACACTACTGTAAATACATAAAGCTTCGTCCGAAACAGTGAGAAACTCTCTTGATGAACATATTTTACCACAGTAGCCTCACCTATACAAATGATAGTCAAACGTAAGTGATAAAAACTCATAATCAGTATAATTTCGCATAAAATTAGAAGTAAATAATAATGAATTTACAGTATAAAATAAATTTGTATTCAAGCGGTGTTCGTAAGGAGATCCGTTTGAAAGAAACAAGGCTTACGGTTGTTGAATAATTTTGAATTCTCAATTCTCTCTTGACAATGCCTCACACGTTTCGAGCCACAATGAACATTAAAACAATGAAAGTGCCAGGCAATCGGAAATGCGATTCACGAAAACTAGCGGCTTGGGACAACGGTATCCGTTGTAAATTATATTTTGGAATCGTGGACCTCCACACCGAACAGTCGATCTCTCTGCACAAATCCTTCGTAAGGCTCTGCAAGAAAAGATAATGATTTATAAATATTCATGGAAGTGAATAACTGGAGTTTTCGCTCGTGGATCAGTTAATTCTGTTCAACCTCCAATAAAGAACAAAAACATTCGCAAACTGAAATCTAATATCATTAGATAGCGTAACAAAGATACGCAATGGCTTAAAAATGAGAATTATTTATTTCCAGGAATTTCTCTGAAGCCAGTTTCCCCGAGCCCTCAAAAGGGATGAGTAAGCTCCCCGTGAAGTATTTCAGTAATTAAATGTCGCGCTATTAGAGGAAAGAAACACAGAGAATATTAATTAAGTCATTATAACTGAGTTTTTACACAAAAAATAAATATACGTAATTTAAAATTTTCGATTAACCTCGTATTATTCCTTCAAAAAATATACCCGTCAATATATACCATCTAATTAATAAAAATTCTTTGTCTAAATCATCATCAGTTAAAACCATAAAAATATCTAGTATTTTTCCCGTACAGATAATCATTTACTCGTCCATCTTAAGTTAAGTAACTATATAAAAATGGTGAAATTCCTAGATTTTTATCAGTCACACCATTTAATAAGCCAAAACTATATATTAATTTTGATTTCAAACTTTTTATTGAATTTTGCAGGAGCTTTCGATATATGCCATAGTCATCTACAAATTTAATGACACAAATTATTTGAGGCATTATAAAAAAATTTAAGCAATTTTTACAAAATAAAAGCAAATAAAATTTCCATAAAGAATTCCACAAATAATTTGTGTTTTTAAATTTTTATATGACTATGCCATATACCGAAAGCTCCTGCAAAATTGAATAAAAGATTTGAAATCAAAATTAATACATAGTTTTGGTTTAATAAATGGTGTGACTGATAAAACCTAGGGATTACACCATTATTATATAAATTAAAAATCAGTCATTTAAAAATTAAAAAATTCCTTGAAGCTGTTAAGTAACTATTTCTGTCATCACTAAATTTATTCTATTGTTTATTCATATATAAGTATCTAAAATAGGACAGGAGTCTGTGAGGCTAAATAGAAATTGCGTTAAGGACGATATAAACGTTGATTCGCAGGCACCGTGGAGAAGGAGGGAAAGGACTAGACTTTATTTAGTGCCATGTAAAACTTCACATGGGAAATCAATACGTTTTGGAATACAACTACAAATGTGTAGGAACTAATAAAGTTTCGAACAGCATTAGTTGAATTTAATAGAAAGATGAACGATCGTATGAAATGATGAGTTAATAGAAGATGGGTGGCTGGAAAAGATGAGTTTTTCCAAGAAATGTCAAAATCCTTGTGAATGGTCCAGATATAGCCTAGAAATGTTAAACTCAAGTAAACTGTTTGGCCCTAAAATTATCTCTAGTAGTCACTGGACGATTCTTCTCTTATATTTATTATTTTTGTTAATGTGTTAAAATAGCCTCTTTGTCAGTTTTTTAAATTTAAATATTAAACATTACAACGTTTCGTCTCTCATTAGAGACTTCTTCAGGTACAAAAAGAAATTTACAATACAAAAGTTTAAAACACGGTTTGTATTTAAATTTTTTTCATAACATATTATCCAATGTAATCCATTGTAAATTTCTTTTTAGTACCTGAAGAAGTTGTAATGTTTAATATTTAAATTGAAAAAACTGAAAAAGAGGCTGATTTAACTCATTGTATATTTAATTGTAAGACAAACTATTTTATTATTTTGTTCTGAAGTGGACTATTATTCCGTTTTATACCTTAGAAGCTATAAATAATCTCTATGGCATTATTATGCACACTACATTTTTACAAACATAAATAGACATTTGTATGTGTGTGTGTTTGTGTCCTGGTCCAAGAAACACGACGACCTTTGTAGAAAGCAAAATAAATGCCACACTGATTTCGACGAGACTTTTTTTTTAGATATTACGTTTCATAAGATCTGAATGTTACACAGTTCGGTAGTTAAGAAAATTAATAATTTAAATGTTTTGTAAATTCTTCAGAAATATATTCAACAGCTCTTCGATAGTTTGTGTGTTATCTGAGCTCGGAGAAACGCATTAGAAGTATATAATTACTGTAAAATAGACATAATTAGACGACAGTAAATATGATAGAACTCTTGTGATGCTGAAAGGAATCCGACAGAGAGAAAAAGATACGGAGAAAGGGTGTGAAGTAACCGTAACGTTTCCCTGCCTAACCACGGGGAGAATATTCAATATTTCAAAAATAATAACAGTAACATTGAGAGTCGCGTTTTGTCCCATGAATTCCAGACAACAGCACAAGAAAAAACCAGCCAGCTCCCAAACGAGGGTAATCTAATTTTAAAATAGACAACTTTATCGACTACTTTGGAAAATTTTCTGTGTTTAAAATAAATGACATATGGATATATTAAATGCCGGTGAGCTGAATGCAAACTGTCACCTAACTCACAAATTGCATGTATTTTTTTTAAAAAAAAAACAGCGTTCTGAAATTTAGATGAGGCACGTGTAATTTTACACAGGAGATGAATAATTTTTAATAAAAGTTAACGTTAGAAGAGTCGTCCATTTCGATTCGCGGACTCATCCCTATCGGACTACCGAACACTTCATAATGGCAAGATATGGCATTTCTTGCAACATTTCACAGGAAATTACGTGATAAACAGTTTATTCCTGTAATTTGTGAATATATTACTATAACTATGCTGAAATGAATTTCGTAATTGGAAACGCGGCTTTACGATATGATGACTCGCTTACAATAATAATGACGTTACTAAATCGTAATTATATAACGGTGCAATATTCATTATGATTTCCATTTTGGAGGGGAGCGAGGGAGGGCGAGTGGCTTTGATAAAAAAAGGGGAAATGTTTGTGAAAAAGGGAAGTTAATTGAAAATGTGAGTTGATACGATTTGTGGCAGAAATCCACATGAATAATAGAAGGCGCTTTATTCTGCGGGGAATCCCGTCAGCCGGAACACGAGGAATTGCCGGTTTTATATTAAGACCCAAATAGGATCAAATCAAAGCGTCCCTTCGTAAAGAAATTAACTGCTGCCGTGAGCAGAAACGACTCGGGAATTGACAGAAGAGTTTTTCATGTTCCACGTTACGCAATAACTTCCAACTCATTTAACACACATGCTCTCCGAATATAATTATGACTCCAGCGTTTCCATGCACGTTTTCGGGCTTTCTACGTTCAAAGTGAGCAAAGCGTCGAGTTTGCGCTAAACAATTTCCGACATTATAGCCATCAAAAAGCTATTATTCTCTCGTTTATGAAAAAGTAAATTCAGACATTAGTCGGAGAAATGAAACATTTTTCCTAAGGTAAACGAGTAATAGGTCCGGCATATTTCGAATAGAATGATTATTAACATAAACAGATCATCGAGGAGAATGGTCCGCAGTTTATTAACAGAATGAAATAATCAGATAAGTCATAAAAGCTTTATGGCTGTTTTACGAAAACAAGCTTGAGCCATTCTCAAATTGTACAGTTTTTCCCGGACGAGAGAAACTTTTAAGACAACTATATTTTTCATTATTATGCTGTGAATTAAGATTAAAAGGGTTTTAAGCTGTTATTACATTCCCAAGGTTGTTTACAGTCATTCACTAGTTATTAAATGCTTTTTTTAGTCTCCCCCCGGTGCAGGAGTAGGAAATTTGTGGTTTCTATTTTTCACGTTTCAGGATGAGGATTAAATAACTTAATTTTGTTACATGTAGAGTTCGGGACTAGTTACAAACAATTCGTGGTTTTAATTTTTGAAATGACCAGCGTCTAGTTCTGTGCAATTCCTGTATACTGACAACTTAAGTGAAATCGTGCGATAAGTCGTAATTATACCGATCTACATACATATCGTTCTTAATTACAAGGATCTATTCGGTTGAGTAATGAATTCACTTGGGAATGAATGATTCTAAAAACTACGGGCAGTATGAAACAGAAGTACATTCCGTTTACCACTCAAAATTGTGGCAATGTTTTGGCAATCAATTAAAATGAAGTTATGACTAAGGAGAGCTTGGGCGTCAAATAATAAATAATCTCAATTATGTTAAACTTCGCTGCTATACCGATCAGAATCGAACTAATAGTACGAGAAAGGTTTTGCTGTTACCAACGTAAATTCTTTGCTGTGTAAGATTCAAATTTCATTTCTGCGAAGCTTTTGAATAGATTCCTAAGGAATATACACCTTTATTTATTTTCTAAGGTAAATATTTGTTTCCAAGTCTAAGTTAATTACTGTGAACTATTAGGAATAAAGATCGGCAACGGCTGTTCTAGTGTTCAAAAATGCTTTTATCTGCACTCACCAACGTGTAACGCGTTACGGAAATTTATTCTTATCTAGTCTTTGTAGGAGGGCGAGGAAAACAGGTAGTTATCGTTCCAAAAGAGATATGCGATAACTGGTTCGGAAACGGCAGTTCCACTCAAAGTTTGCTGCCACCGTTTCCTGGGACTGAGGAGTGAGGGAGAATCCGGTTCGACGGAAATAAAAAAATAACTCAAGATTTAGTCAATAATAAATTATTATTTCATTTATAAGTAGATCAGTACAATTATGTTATCACAGCAATCAGAAAATGTCACTTATCCCGAAAGGGACGAAACGCACAGTCGAACGACGAACGACAACATCGATAGTCTCTTAACGTAACGTGAAAGTGAGGTACGACGATACGAGAAGAGAAGAGGCGAGGCGAACCAGGCCGAGGAACGCGTAAAGTGTAATAAGTTAAGGAATTGCACGCACGCTCACACTCACACACACCAGGAGGACGAGACATACCTATGCACACTCTCGATTCACACGAAGTACGTCCGGGGCCGCGTGTCGGGAATCGTGCTGTACACGTGTCTGTGCTGGAAGGCGGCGTACTCGTCGTCGTCCTCGTGGTCCGTGGTTCGCTGCGACGAGTTCTCGGACACGTACGTGGACTGCGTGGGCGTCGGCGTGGCCGTGTACCGCGGGGGCGGCTTGCGGGGCGGCGGCGCCTCTCCGCGCTTCCGCACGTCGGGCATGGCGTAGCGCAGCTTGTCCCAGCAGCGGCGCCGCCCCCACTCGACCAGGCTGCAGGAGCGCAGCAGGCGCCGCAAGTCGGCGTCGGAACGGGCGTCACCCACGTCGCATGTGGTCAGAACGACGCCGCGGAGACGCCCTCGCGACAGTGCGGCCCCCAGGGCGGCGCGGAACTCGGGCCGGGACCACTCGACGCGGAGGAAATTGCCCGACAGCACGACGAGCAGGCGTCGGGACGCCTCGGCAGCGCTGAGCACGCTGTCAGCCAGGTACGTAGACGCCGCGTCCAGGTGGATGTCGCGGTGGTGCAGACAAAGAGCGTAGCCGCCCTGCTCCAGCTCCGCTGCCAGGACCCTGCTGACAAAGTCCTCGTCCTCGAGGCTGTACACCACGTACGCGTCGTACAGCCGGTCTCTCTCAGCGTGGACCTCGGCGCCGGGGGCGGACGCCACCCGGAACAGGCGGATTCCGTAGCGCGAATGCGCCCACAGACGGACGTCGTGACGAAACGCGTACACGACGGCAATGACGACGAGGATGGCGGCCAACGCCGCAGCTGCCGCCGCCAGGAAGGGCACGTAGGCGACGCCCTGCCCCCGAGGGCCAGACGCCGACGTGGCGGCTGACGCGCGGTCTTCGCGCTCACGACACAGGCGCGCCACCTGAGCCAAATCACGACGCTCGCCGTCGGCGTCCCTGCACATGAGGTTTTGCGCCCACGATGCTGGCAGCTTTGCAACACCGCAATCGCAGCTCCAGGCGTTCTCCTCCAGAGACACTCGCGAGGCTGACGTCGCTATGCGGCGCAGCGGTGTCAGGTCGGCCAGCTGGTTGGCGTCCAGACGCAGCACG
Organism: Eucriotettix oculatus; assembly: GCA_034510155.1. Taxonomy (NCBI): domain Eukaryota; kingdom Metazoa; phylum Arthropoda; class Insecta; order Orthoptera; family Tetrigidae; genus Eucriotettix; species Eucriotettix oculatus. The sequence goes on along the minus strand of CM067380.1, from coordinate 37,091,211 downwards.
TCCAGGACGCCCATCGCGGAGAACGTCGCGTCGCCCACGTGAGACAAGCCATTGCGTTCTAAGTACAGCTCTTTCAGGTTCTCGAGCTGCTCGAACTCGTAGCCCCGCAACTCCCGCAGCTTGTTGTTTTCCAGGTGCAGCACCTTCAGCGACGTCGCCCCGTTGAAGCTTCTGTTGTGAATGGCGTCGATGTTGCTGTTGTTGAGGTACAACGCCCGAAGCTTCTTTTTGCCTATGAAGACGTGGCTGCCGAGCTCTCCCAGGTCGTTGCCGTCCAAATATATCTCGGTAGCGTCCATTGGAATCCTGGACGGGACAGTTTTGTGGCCCCCGTTCGAACAATCGACGACGTTGGCCGACCACGTGTGGTCGTGGTAACACGTGCAATTGTCGGGACACGTCATTTCGCAGTCGCAGGCGTCGAAATCACAGCAATGACACAGCGCGAAGCAGTGTGCCTCGTAGGGGCAAAGGAACTGCGACGGGTCGAGCTCGAGCAGAGGACGCTCGGCGCCGCCCCTGGCGTGAGCGGGAGTGCAGGTGACGGCGTCGAGGTCGGGCACCCGCACGTGGCCCAGCTGGTTCACGCGTTGGAGCCATTCCAGCGAGCAGTCACATAGGAAGGGGTTGCCGCCCACGTAGAACTGAGGCGGCTCCACGTCTCTCGGCGTCGGCTGCACGCTTAGCGCAGCCGGGTCCAGGCTGCGGATCTTGTTGGCGTACAGAACCACCCTGGTCAGGTTCGTCTTGCGCGAGAACGCGTTGGGGCTCACGTGTGCGATGAGGTTGTCGTTCAGGAAGACGCTCTCGACGCTGTCAGGGAAAGACTCCTCCCCCACCTGTGTGAGCCTGTTGAAACTGACGTCAAGCATCTTGACGCGTGCCCCGTCTGGGTTCCGCAGCTCGTCGACCAGGTTTTTGTGCATGTCCAGCCACTCGACGCTGCGTGGAAGGAACGAGTAATCGAAGTGGCGTATGCTGTTGTCAGAAACGTTGAGCCACACGAGACCCGCCAGCTTGTGAACGATGCTGCCGATGTCGACTATTCGGTTGCCGTCTAGACGCAGAGCGCGTAGCGTCGGCACGTTGTCGAAAGCGCCGTCGTCGACGACGGCGATCCTATTGCAAGCCACGTTGAGAACCTCGAGAGAAGGCAGATTTGAGAAGGCGTTCCGCGGGATACGAGTTAGAGAGTTATCAATGAGCCTCAGCCCGTACAACTGTTCCAGGCCTTCGAAAGACGAGTTCTTTAATTCCGAAATGCGGTTCTCGCCCAAGTCCAGTGACTTAAGGAAGCGCAGTTTCTTTACGCTCTCCGGCACGTCTGTAAGTTCGTTGCCGCTCAAAGTTAAATCTTGAAGGTTTGTGCAATTTTCGAACGCCCTAGAATGCACTTTTTGAATTCGATTCTTGCTCAGGAAAAGTTGATCCAGAACGTAAAGGCCTCTCAAGTGGTACGCTTCTATTTCGATCAGTTTATTGTGCGACAACGTCAAAGCGTGCAAATTACTTAATGTATTAAAAGCTCCTTCCGCGATTACCTCGATGCCGTTGCGTTCCAAATTGAGGATTTGGAGACTGTACAAATCGTGAAAAACTAGAGCGTCCAATCTGGCAATATTATTATAGGCCAAGTTTAGAACTACGAGTCTCACCAGTCCGGAAAAGGTGTCTCTGTTGACCCAGCTGCTCGTCAGCTGGTTCCGTGACAAGTCTAGCACCAAGAGTTGATCCAGGCCCTCGAGGAGGCCCGGCGCCAGAACGCCGATTGAATTGTTCTGGAGGTAGATCTGCTGGAGGTGCCGCGTGCTCTGGAACAGCTCCGGCGGCAGCGTATCCAGACGGTTTCCGGAGACGTCGAGGACTCGGAGGGCGGCGAGGCCCACGAAGGCACGGTCCTCCAAGGAACCGATCTCGTTCTCCCGGAGGTAGAGCTCGCGCAACGAGCGCAGGCCCGAGAGGCCGTTGTCGGGCACCACGGAGAGATCGTTGCGGGAGAGGTCCAGGATCTCGAGTCCGGCATTGCAGGACTTGCCGGGTGCAGAGGGTCCGCCGCCCCAATCGGAAAATCCCAACTCAACAACGTCCTTGAGTCGGTTCCGGCTGACATTCAGTTTGGACAGGCTGTGCAGCGGACAAAACACTTCGCGCGGGAAGGTCCAAATATTGTTGTCCACGAGGTCCAAGCTCCGGAGCTCGGCCAGGCCGCGTAAACTGTGCGGGTGAAAGTCCATAGTCATCGCCGACCACTCGGTGTTGTGCGTCCGCAGAGACAGGTGGCGGAGTTCCCTGAGCGCAGATAGCGCCGACGCCGGAACGTTGCGTATTTTGCAGTGTTCGATTCGTAGATCCCTGAGGCGTCGCAGCTGCCACAGGAAGCCGCCAGTCTCCAGGCTGCTCTCGAAGAACAGCACGTCGCTGCATTCCAGGCGCAGCGCCTTGACGCGTTCCACCTGCGCCACGCTTAGATTGCCGAGGGAAACTTGGGCGCCGCCGATGGTCCGCACGCGACATGACAGCGCCGGGTCCTCGGCGTCACCATCGTCGTGGGCGTCGTCGCCCTCCAACCACTCGCAGTCCTTGAAGGCCTCGTCGGTGGCCGAAGCCGCAGTCGCCGTCGCCGCAGCGACGCAGCACAGCAGGACCAGCGAGAGCCACATGCTGCCGCTCACATAGCTGCTGCCACACTGGCTGGCTCCGCCTCCGGGACGCGGCCTTATCCTCCCCTCCCCTCCCTTGGTGCCGCGGCCGCCGCCAGATGGCAGGCGGGGGCGGGGCGGAGGAGGAGCCTATTCCCGTAATTATTTCCGCGGCGCCTATTTCTAATTCATTTTACTATTTCTTTGGTGGCTTATTCCTCTGTCTTCCGAACTAACATCAGTACTTTTGCCACTTTATTCAATTAAATGTCGTCACTCGATTTCAAAGTTCAATTACATTTCGTTCAAGCGAAATTATAAATAGTATAATAACCTCTTAAAAATAAAGTGGATACTTTAAGAACGATTTACAACTCTGATAAAACTGTTGACATTCCGTTATTTGTAACGTTCTGTAATCCGCTATGGGATTTCACCACAGATACGTTTGCAATTTCTTTCGGTTACCAACAATTTTCCTCCAGGTTACACAAACCTTTTCTGATGAACTTGGGTCAATTTAGATTCTTTCACGACGAAATGCCCAATTATTTACTTCCTCCTTGACTTTATTTCCAGTTTTATACGTCACAATAAATATAATTGTCTTGCAATTATAAAAACTGCATCATACTTGTTCGTATCCGTCCATTCCTGAATATTTTCAAGTCAGCCTGAACAGCATCCATGACTATTTATTTTACAGTCTAGGGCAAACAATAGCTGAAAATAAGGCGATTCATAAGATAACACATCGAAATCGCATTATTTTATTAATTTACATCGGTCCATCGTTTCTCTTTATCTTGATAGTGTGTAGAATGTTAATTTGATGCGCATAGACCCATTTCAAAAATGAATTCTACCCCACTGAGTTATTTTACTCTATGTTTATTTATAAATCAGGTGCAACACTGTTTCTGGCGAAAACCTTGGCGTGAATTTTAAATTATGTGATTATGAATGTGTGAACTGGTTATGACATTCTATTTTTGTAGATTGAGTAATATCGATTTCTGTAATAAAAACTGTTCCCAAATTTGATTCCATTCGATTCTACTCGTTGAACCTGCCAGTTTGATCTTGCAAATATTCACAACAACGCCAACAAAAAACAGTGAACCTGAAAATTTTAAAATGTTTTGCTTATTTTAGCGAGGTTTTTTTAGATTTTACCTCAGATTAATTCGTGACGCTTTCAAAACACACAATATTAATAAACACGTCCCACACAGAGAAAATAAAAGATTTTTACAAGAGGTGCGACGTATAAATTTAATTTGTTTTACGTTTCCGTTGGTATTTTCCAGAGAGGGTGTCGATACATCTCTATTAATGGATCCTATCCGACTAATCTATAGAATTTATTAAATCTAATGAAGAAAAGAAATTTTGGCAAACATATGTCCAAGGGAATCTTTGATTTGAATATTAACTAATTACTTTTTTCAATTCACAAGGTTTTCTTATTGCAGTGGTAGAAATGACAGCTGCCGAAACGTCGTGGAATAACTTTGTTTATACCCGGTTGGAAGCCCAAGAAAACCTTGTGAACTAAATACACCAGGAAATCCTTTATTCGATTATTACTATTTTAAGTTATGTTTTATCTGATCCAAACTGAATGAATCATGAAAAATAATCAAGCTAACTCATATCCATATAAAATAAACAACAGAGAAATACTATACATATCAGATTAATTCGAAAAATATCCTTAAAATATTGTTCAAGAGGAAAAACATTATGAGGAATCATTCTTTCAACGATGATGGTTTCAAATTGGGGTGTCCTTAAGTAACAAAAGGCGAATTTCGGTCTTTATTTTGCAAGGGGATGTTAATGCTTCGTTTGAACCGTTCGTGACCTTATGTTATGACCGTCGCAAAACTTTTATTCTAAAATATTTTATCGACCTAATAACAGTGATCTAAATATTAATTTATTTTATTTAAATACAATATTCCCCGAAGTATATATATTTTTTCTTTTCAGGTCTCTCTCTCTCTCTCTCTCTCTCTCTCTCTCTCTCTCTCTTGACATATATGATATATGATAATACATATATATATATATATTATATTTATGTGGAGTACATCAAATAAATCTTGAGTTATTTTATACCTAAATAATTCATATTTTCTGTAACAATGAACAGATAGAAGAACCTCCTACTTCTCTATAGGCGTTTAAACAATTTAGTATACATCAACTGTTTTTCCTAAAGTTAAGCAGTGTACCAGAATTTTCTCCCTCTGTCTGGACGACCTATTTTTAATTAATGAACCGTATTTATGAAAATATTCGTTTATATATTGATCGTGTAAGGCCTTATTTTAGAATATTTTATAAATGCGTAGAATATCACTGTTCGAAAACTTTAGCTATGTTTTGAAAATTTTACTGTATCAAATTCAAACTCTCCGACATTTTCAGCCATTTTACTTATCTCCTTTCCCCTTAATAATTTACTCTTAATTGAGCCATCTCAACGCCACACAGGAGTCTCACCTTTATCTAAATTTACTCTTAAAACTACTACGTTTTCTACCGTTTTGGTATTAAAATTCGAAATACATTTTGTGATGTCCAAGAGCCAATATTCCTACTTCCCTATATCAAAAATAATGAACACAGCGTTATTAACAATACCAATTGTTATTAAGTTTCTGAATAGAATTTGTTGTGTTGACCGTTGTAACCCAATTATTCCATGTTGTAAGCTGGAAGGAAATGATAGAAAGGTTCTTAATGGTTCAACGCTAATGTGAAGTGACTACTTCTAATGCTCATGGCAGATTTTCTATAATCCAAAATATAATGTAGGATATACTGTAAAAAAATACGCTAATATTGATCGCTGTTTTTATGGATGGTTTGTTATTACGGACAAAAGAGATACGTAATTATAAACCCCGGTGAATTATTGGTTAACGTGCCAATCCTGTAAAATGGGAAGCTTGAGTTCCATTCTCAGAGGATGACTAATTTTCTTTTGATAATAAAATCTTGATCATTATTTTGATAGATATTAAAATAAACTGGGTTAACCTATGAGAATATTTTACTAAATTCTCGAGGATTATAACTATTTTTTGTAATAGTTTAGAAGAAAAACGTTATTTACTGGATTAAAAGAAATTGGCGCATGGAATGTTGAAGTTTCTGTTAAGTTTAGACTTTGGTTCAAGTTAAAATTATTGCTATTTTCTAACCACCATAATTAGCCACTTTAAAGGTATGGTCAATGAATAATTAAGGTGGTTGTACAATGTTACCTTGAATCATAACCAAATATTAGAGGATTTCAATTCATGTATGGCCCTATATATATAGTGAGTTTTTCTCGTGTTCCTTTGATTAGGCCTGATTTTCTTAAAAATATATTTCCTCGACAGGAGGCAATGGAGTCGAAGCGGCAGTAAATAAATGTGGCTCTAAATTCCATTCTTTTTTTATGTGACTTCATGAAAGAATTTTTTAATAATTTAATACCTTCATTGACCAGTCCACTTAAATGTTGCACAACTTTTCAAGAAATTGTCTATAAATTTCAGAATCTTTCACCCCTTTCGGGCATATTTATCTTTCATTCCGAGGTGTTTCTCCTTAGAAAATTTAAATTGTGATATCAGTCAATGTTTTTTATTAGAAAGAATTTTGTTGGAAAATTATTTTTACTCTATGGACACTCCAGAACGATGGACCGAAAACATCGCCGACGATGATAAAAGGAGCAAAGATGAGGTTATTATAATAATTTCACAGACTTGTCTATTCAAATTCAGACTCTGTATTGATGGACGTATTGTTTGAAACAATATTGAATTTCCCGCAACTGTAACAGAAAACACTCATTTAACGAGCTGGTGCCAAACGGATGCAATCAGACCGCTTCGGCAACTAAATTGGGAGAAAGCTTTCTTTTCTGAAGTTATGTGCAAACAGAAAGAACTGCTTCCTGAAAGATAAGAAAAATAGAATTTGAAGAATGCTGGAACCTTAACAATGGTTGTTTGTAGAGAAAATATTTATTATTGAACACCCGAAGGCGGGAAAGACGACGACGACGACGGCGACGAGGGCAGAGAAACTCGCACAGACTGACATCTGTTGCGCGCCGCAGGAAACACAACAACATAGCAACTGCTACTACTCGCACTAGACGAGTACATTACATTTAATATCATCCTCGAATTATTACATGACGGATGGAATTTAAGTGGGTGCCAATTCCATGACATGTGGAAAATTATTATCACAAAGACACGATTCTTAACGCGTTTCAATTACGGACCACGATTAACACGAAGAAAATTAATTCACGAAATATTAATTGAAAAATATCTGGCAATCTTGGCCAAATAATTCAGAATAAAAACTTCAATAAACAGATTACGAATTTATTAGACATACTCGACGTTTCGTCCTTACACCACGACCGCTTCAATTATTAATTGTTGCTACATATTATTCAGTCCATCGCATTTATATATTTCGTGTCTATCGGATTATATAGAGCCAAATTTCTTGAGAACGGAATCACCCAGAAGATTTGAAAAATATATATTTGCCTTTTCCTCCATCCCAAAATTGGCTTGCCTTGACTTCACCGGGACAAGACGTCAAAAGTTTCTGTCTTTAAATGTTTAATTCCTCGAATCGTGATTGAAATTTTAATGCTATACAGTGCTTCCTGATCATTATTTACAATTACTCACTAAAGCATTTTGAACAATAGGAAGCGACAATATAAAATGGGTTGTGAGCAATCCTGTAATTTCTTTCATTCGCGGTGTGTTTTAAGCATAACAACGAAAAAAGTTGCTAATTAAATGATTGAAACGTTCTTGTCATTTCCTAATGCATAGGGGGAGTAAGTAGTGAGCTAATGGTGTCAGGATTAAAGTAGTGCGGAGATTTGGCCACACAGGGGCAAGCTGCTGATTCCCGTTTCAATATTGACAGATGGAATTTCACAACCCTTCATGCTCGAATGAATGACCATCTGCCCTTTAGCAAGAGATTGTTTGCCTAGCTAAACACGCTCTCGAAATGTAATCCATTTTGCCCTCCCCTCCCCTCATTCCCACTTTTGTGGGCTTTGATGTTGCCGCATGGGCTAGCCACCGTACCCATCTTCCAAATTACAGCTCATGGTGCAAGAAACCTGAACCCTTACTTAGTGGCATGATTCATCGCGGCTTTGCGGACCACGTTAAGCTTCACTGCGTCTCATTTGAAATCTATCACCAAGGGTAACAGTTCGGCGCTGCGACTTTAAATTAATTTCAAAAGACCCGCACGTCTTACCAGCCACGAAATAACAGACATGTAGTCATTTTATATATATATTTTTGGAAAATATATAAATTAATATCGAATGGAGTAAAAGACCTGACTATCCAGAATTACATGAACTGTGGACATTATTTATGTCATGTAAGTCAAGGAAGCTACCCAATTATTGCGAATGTCTTTAATTAATTTCGGTCGCTGTTTCATAACCAAGGAATCACAAAAGTTTGTGGGTGATAGCAAGTATCGATAATCTTTTCTGAATTTTATAGAGAATGGTTAAGGATTGACGAATTTCCGACCTCAGGCAATTCAGACTTTTTCTTATTCCTTTAAAATCCGTCGGTCAACTGTACAGTAAACTTTAACCGTATTTAAGTCTTATGTATCTCTTAAAACATTTTCTCTTTTATTACCTACAATGAAAATATATTTTTCACTAAAGATCGAAGGCTTCCCCGGTAAATTGAATGAAGAAAAGCTAAGTGCCTGGAAGACTCTGGTAGTGAAACGTCGCTTTTCTTCAATATTACACGGGTGGAAACCCGAGAATCTTTTCTTTATATTTTTCACATTTATATAAAGGATTCTTCCATTCGAAACATGTGGGATTATCTCATTTGTGAGGGATAAATTTCGCATAATACAATTGTTTTTCCGCTGCAATTCCAATACTAACATTTACTTTATACTATATAGTTAACTGTAAGTACCTGTCTTTTTAAAATTTATATAATTATTAATGTTTAACAAGATAAAGTGCATTTTTAAAAGAATTGTCCTGATATACATCTGTTATGTATTCATTAAATGCATATTATTGTTGAAAAATAAATTCAGCGTATTGCTATAAATATTGAAGAAAGAATTCTTTCAGTTTACAAATTTGCATGCTTATTGATCAAAAATATTTCACGTGTATTGTTGGCAACACTTCGTAACAAAACAAACACTACAGACCAATCAGAAATAAACAACTAATTTCGATACAAAAATCAAATGAATTTAATGAACGTATAACTTTCTTCGTTTCGTTGAATTTTCATGTTTATTCAATTGTCATTTTTCACTCCTTTTAAAAAAAGGTTAACAGTTTTAACATCACAGATTGATCGTAGAAGCAGTATTTTCTTGTGATGTCGTTGCTATGGTAGTTATTGTCATAGGGAACATATGTTTATTATTACAAAATGTGATAATATTTGCGGGCGACCTGTTCCCAAATATTCGCTTTAACAGCACAAGCTTCCTGAAATAGCAATAGAAAAATCTGGACTCGTTTTTTGAACAAATATTGCGAATGTACACCAAGTGTTCTTGACCATAGGTAATTGAAACAATTTTGATTTTAAGTTCTGTTGTATAGGTTAATGATTCATTAACTTTGGCACGACATGCTCAAAATTCAAATTATTCAAATAAACTGTATTTGGGTGCAAACTAATGAGTTATTTTCTAGACAGTAATATTAAATATGGATATAACTGTCATACTTCACATACATTTTTAATATGTATTAGCTGCAACGATATAACCTGTATTTATAGTATGTTAAAAACTGATTTTGGTTTATTCCTCGAAATGTATCAAGTTTTATGTATTTATGTTCTAATGTTTACTTGCCTTCCAAATTTACTATTGTGCTCTGATAGCTTTAATCGCAGCATTTTAGATACATATGTTATAATTTCTCAAACATAAATTTTTGTTTCCCTGCTATAGATTATCAAACAAGGAAATAATTTGTGAAAATAACATTACTACAATGCCAGTTTCAAACAGAGAAATGATTCTGTTGAGTTTAATATTACTCTGTGTCCCTGTTCAATATCTTATATCATCAAATTTAAGGAGTAGCTATGAAAGGTCACAAGCAGTATTTCATATTGTAAACTTCAAGAGTTTGAGAAATTTTAAAGAAACTTGGCTTCAGTGGGACAAGTGGAGTGATTTGTGGAAAAGCTTTATTTCAACCGTTTTGAAAGGTACATTTACTAAATGTAGATTTTATGGTATTAATTTTGTTTTACTTGTGGATACCATATCATTTTATTATTTAAGAAAAACTACTTTTTATTGACCACATAAACCTAATAAAAGTACAGATGATTTTCTTTATTAATTCAATTTGGTGCTGTTATTTCTAACTCAATTGGCATGTTACTTCTTCTGATGAAAGGTATTCCAAAGACTAAATTCTACATCATTGAATCAAGTATCAACAGAAAAACAATTTAATCTGAGGTGTCCACCTCCCAAAAACTACAATTCTTTTCTTCATTTGTTGTTACTTTAATTAAGCAAATAATAATTATATGAGACAGTCTTCAATAGTTAATTTTAGCCACTTTTTCTTCAATCCCCCCCCCCCCAAATCTGACCATTAGAATGCATATCATTTACGCCTGAATACCCTAAACACAATCTTTTATTGTTTATGACAACAAATAGTCAGAAAACCATGCAATTGTTGTGTTCATAGCTGCCATCTATTAATACGTATATTTTCAGATTGGATTTAGCCCTGTGTGAGTAAAATAGTAATCTGATCATTACTGTTTTTCCCTGCAAGTTATAAAGCTTTACATTATAGCTGTGTAACGTTGTTGCTGATCTCAGTATTGTAGAAACTGTTATTTAATTTTAGAACATAAACTGTCTTGTGACAAATATTTCCCTTTAATGCTTTCACCTCCCACCACAAGCCGAGTGAGCCATTTAAAGTTTCATTTTAGAAACTAAAAGATTTGACTATTATTACCTATATGTACAGTGTATAAATAAGAATTTGTGATGGAATGAAGAATACTCATCCATAAAATTGCAAAATTATTTGGACTATTTTGTTATGTAATTTTTCACCTTGTTGCAGAAAATTGTTTCAAACACTGTATTTCATTCTAATGCTTGTTGTAGGTTTAAACAATATAATAAAGACCAAAACAGCTTGAGTATATGAAATAAATCATTTGACATACATTTAAAATGTTATCATACTATGTTTAAATTTTTTATTTTCCCAGTTGGGTGGTAAAGAAATTAATGTAACTGTTTGTTATTTGCAGTATCTTTTCACCATGCAGACAGACCACATAAATCATATTCTATTAGTGATGAAACATCTCCAGCTATTGAAGTTATAGAGTATCGAGAAAATAATGGTTTGTTTGGCATGTCGCTCCATCCAAGAACTGAGAGACCATATCATCTGAGGTTCAGAGTTGGACAAGTTGTGAAGCACAGAACTCTGGGGTTCAGAGCTGTAATTTATGGCTGGGATCTTACTGCAAAGGTAATAAAATATTAAGTGCTGAATACATGTCATAAAATAATATTCGCTGCAAACTAACATTTTGTGTAGTTTAATTTCAATCCTACCCCAATTACTACTCATTGAACAGTTCCATATTAAACTAAATTAACTTAAATGAAAAGTTATGATTTACATATTTCAAAATTCTTACTAAATGAAGTTAATTAGAATTTGAGTCCTGTTTATTGCTGGTTGAGAACATTATTCATCCACCAAATTATTTTTGGGCAATGTATTTAAATGCTCTTCATTTTTATAATTTCTCACAAATGTCTTCATATAATATTATCTGGTTGCTTAAATAACACACAATACTATTTCCTTTTAACATTTTCAAAATGAAACCACTCTATTCGGTGATTGCTCTTCAAACTGACATCTGAATAGAACATTTTGTAATCATACATTGATCATGGCAGTAACTTTCACCATAATCATCAGTTTGAGTTTCATAAACTGTAAGGTGAATGTAAGAAAAGTTCATGTGAGAGGACATCTTGTCTGTGTATTCTGGTCTTGAGTTTCCTATAAATTAATGATCAACATTTCACATTCTCTGAGTCCATTTCGTTTGCCTGCAAACCAGTATGGAGAAATATAAAGAATATTAAGCTTCTTTTATTTTCAAATAACTACAACATGTATTCAGTTTCTAAGAAAAGTATCCAGACTGTGATTTTCAATGAAATGAAAGTATAATTGTGAATGTATTTTAACTCACTTTCTGATACTAAAATTCAGGGTTTTTTATTAGAAAGAAACATTAATATGATTTTTAATCACAATTAAGTTTTAATAGTTATATTTTATTTAAAAAATTGAAATTGTTATTTTCAGGCACCTGAACGTTGGTTGCAACGAAGGTATGGTAAAAACAAGGTAAGAATGACTTGTGTTAGAACTACAGCTTGTAAGTGTAATAAGTGGATAGCATTTTTGTTATTAGCAGGATTGTGCATTGTTTGGCTTTTTACTCAACAAACTGTCAATGCAGCTTATATTTTGAAACAATAAATTCATCTTAAAGTTTGCTGCGAGCAAAAAAAAGTGTTATACAAAGATAAAAAGAAAATACAGAATTGGAAGTTCAATAAATGAAAAGTCATGTTCATTTTCCAGAAATATCCACTTCTTGTTTGACATCAAGAAGTTAGATACTCTTGTTTTACACAAGTATTTGCAAGATAATTTTATATACCACAGAGAGGAAAGATTAATATAATGATTACAAATGGTAAAAAGGAAATTATTCAAAATTAGTTATTAAAATTTATTGCCTTTCTTGCATGGATGAATCAAGTGAAATGAGCTCTGTATAATAAAATTGTAGCACTACTGGTGTTTCTTCTTTCCTTCCAAATTAAGAAACAAAAAAAGTTTCAGTATTTACAAATATTACTGATATGTATATGAAAATTGGATAGGAAAGAGAGAGAGAAGAGAGTCATTGACTGACCTTAATTGATAGCGTGAACTTATAGTGAAGTACGAAATAGTGAATTTTTCAGAAAGTGTGTCTATTGCATCTATTAAATGTGAATTGAAATACAAAACAATAAATTATTTTTTGTATAATAGATTATTCATTCTATATTAAACTGTGTGTGCAGGAGAGTCCCATGTAAAATATTTTATTTTATCCCCATATATCATGTAAATAATTTATATTTCATTAACTATTTGTTTACATCTCTTCTAACTGATTTCTTTATATGTAATGTTATTCCAGATTTTACGTGAATGGCCTCATTATGCGCTTATTGTTGACTCAAGAGATTGGAAATCTTCACCGACTATGTATATCGTTCAGGAACAGCTTGAGTTACAAAAAAGCACAGAAGTCAGTACATGTTTTAGAATTAAGTTAAAGGTTCATTAATTAGCTGAAGAGCTGAAGATTTTTTATTCTTTCACCTGGAAGATTTCAAACTATTGTTCTACAAAACTGTTTAGATTTATTGTTCCCTTAGTCTCCTAAGTTTATTGAACCACTCTGTTATGTGGAAAATATTTCAGAGTATGTATTAATTAAGTTTCTTGTTTCATGTCAAATTTCTTTACTTTCCAGATCCAACATCCTAAAATAGAAGAATATTTTCAGCACTTTGATGGGGCCCAGTATATTCCCAAGAAAAAGCTTCAATCACTTTATCCCAAAGATTAATTGCATGTACAAATGTATTTTAACTTAATACTCCAATAAAGTTTTGTTTTATATTAATAAATAAACTGTTAATATTTTGGGTTAACTAAAGTCTTCATGTCAGGCACCTCAGTCAGGAATTAAAATATATTGACTTGTTAAGTATTATATGAAAATAATTTTATACTTTTATTGTTATTTGATTTACATTGAAACATGTCATAATTATTTAGGCTCTTAAAATTAGTCTTGATTGTGTTTATTAGTTTATTTTCTGACAGACCACAAACCTTAGCCTTTTTAATATTGTTCCACTTTAACGGACTGTAATACCATCAAGATCAAAATAACTAGTAGTGGTTATAAAAAAATTATTATAACTTATGAAAATTTGCTTATTTTCCTTGTTGTGAACTAAAACTATTCAGTGTCACTATTAGATTGAAAAACTTTCCCTAAGCAAGTCATGAGAAATGTGCACAATTCTATCATTGAACTACAATTGATGTAATAGAAATTTATGAATCGATAGGAAAAAGTTTGCTAAAAATGTGCAAACTAACTTTTGCAACAATAGTATTGAAGTTGGTAAAGAAAAGGTGACCTCCAACAAGCCTATTTGCTACAGAATGGCAAGCTGATGTAAACATGTTCAGGCTTTGTATACTTTGTTGTCAACTAGCTGGGTGCCCGGCATTACCCAGGTATTTGATAGACAAGAAGGAGACCTCAAAAATTATTTATTCAGCATAAAACAAAAATCCATTCTCAATCTGCATAGTAGAACTTGTATTCTTACTAGAAGATTTAATTTATACAGTACTTTATTTTTTTGCTAATTTATATATTTTTGCCACAGAAATTTAAGTTCAGGCATTTTTAAAATTACGACTAATGAACAGGACTGAAACTGAATTTAAATTCATTTCAACCGCATAAAACCCCTTACAGTAGTGCTCAAGGCATAATAATAATGCTTCCTTTCTATGCTGGGACTATCTAGAGAAGTGCTCCAATTATTCTAAATGTTCTTTCACTTTTAACTGCATAGTAATTGAAAGTTACAAATGGTGTATTGTATAAATTTAAGCCCGCATGTTCCCCTCAATGAAATCTACATTAAGATGGTTATTTTAAAGTACAAATTTGTTGTGTGTTTTATTATTATATCTTTTCTAAACCTTGAAGTATCTTTCATATTCTCTCCAAAATGCTGCGTTCAACCACCGCATTCTTCCAATAACCTCATATGGCTGTTTTAAGCAAGCTTTAATGAAAAGTAAGCAGTCCTCTTTTTTTTTTCTTCATATATCCTGATAATTATTGCTTGGCATCTATTACTTAATTAAAGTGATTATATTTTGGAGAGTGGCTATTTTCAAGGTTTTAGCAGGTTCCGCCTCCATTAAAAATGTTGACCTTTTAGCAGTCACAATTATTTATTTGGCTTAATGTCTCAAAATAAACCTGAGCTTTTGATCTACAGTAGATCATATTCATCGAAACTAAAATAGTACCAAAATATATACAACGTGGTGCAGGAACGGCGAAAGTTTTAGTGAACTGCTATATGCATTAAACAGAATAGAGGAACTCTGACAGTACTCAGTGCAAGCACAAATAATTTTAATCAGGAATTTATTAGATACTAATGTTAAAAACTGGATTAAATATGTTATTTTTGTGCTATTTTAGTGTCAATGAATATGATCTTACCATAGATCAAAAGCTCCGGTTTATTTTGAGACATTAAACTGTTGAAGATTGTTGTTTCCTTCAGTCTCCGTGTCTTGGATGATTGAGCAATGAGTAAATTACCGAACACGTTTAGTTATGAGATGTCTTAGTTTGAATACAAATTTTGTCTAGAAAGATTTCTATTCTCAGTGTACAATCGGAACTTGTTCATCACGTGGTATGTGGTTGCTTGTTCAATTCGAATCGATTATAATTTCTAACAAGTGTGCTTACGGTACGTTTTCTAAAATTCTAAACAGATTAATCCGTTATATTCTTCCGACAAGACCTCAAAGGCTACTTTGACTGCGTTAATTATTAATTCCGATTGATGCGGTGGATACAAATGATTATTTCACGTGAGAGAGCGCACATGTCCATGCTGCCGTACCATATTCGATTTCCAACGATGAAGAGATTCACAGAGCTGCTGTTATTGTTGCTGGCTGCCGAAGGAAATTTGAGCGAAATTCGGGATGATGTGATCAACACGGCCATTCAACATTTTGTCGGCCGTAGTGTGCCCTCGGTGCTTGTATTTGCTTGCTCCTTGGCCGGTTAGTACATAAATTTAACCAATAATTTAAAAACCCGATCATCGTGAGACGTGTCCCTCACTAAGATCCCCTAAATTTGTCTGTCATTAATATCTTCTGCTGTTTTTAATTTATTAACTACACGAGCACACACGCTAACAATTTAAGGTGTGGTATTGTTTCATTCTGATAACAGATTTAACTACCACAAAATAACTTGTACAATATTCTATTGAGACAGTTCTCGATGGACCTGGTAAGATTTTCATTGTTTCAGATACTTTGCGAGTCATGAAATTTGGTGAAGCTAACTCCAAGGTTTGGTACAGCTTAACGCTTCCCGAAGTCAACACAACTAGCAAGGCGGGAATTTTCGTCGACCATAGCTGTCAGAGAAACAAAAATTTTCTCCTTGAGGTA
The DNA here is from genome assembly GCA_034510155.1 of Eucriotettix oculatus. Taxonomy (NCBI): domain Eukaryota; kingdom Metazoa; phylum Arthropoda; class Insecta; order Orthoptera; family Tetrigidae; genus Eucriotettix; species Eucriotettix oculatus. The sequence continues at coordinate 37,075,125 of CM067380.1, read as the reverse complement.
AGTTTTGTTGTTGAACACAAAATTTTGTCGTATTTATTTCACAGAGGTATTTTTCTCTTTGGCGAATGCTTTAAACAGTTGCAAACTTGCCAAAATTACGAGGCAGAATCATGAAGCAAATATGTACAGTAGAGTTGAAAGCACTTCCTCAGTTTTCAACACAGTCCCCATCACGTTCAATGCATCAGTGCCAGCGTTTCACAAATGTCTGGATTCCACGAGAAACAATTTCTTCGGACTGTCTGCGTAAGCACTCGTGCACCGTGTCTTTCATCTCATCGTCGGTGCGGAATTTCTTGGCACAAACACATGATAGCTACTCAGCATCCCTAGATCGGGTGAATAAGCAGGATGTGGTGAATCATTAGTCATGTAATGCTCCAGGATTGAACCCAGAAGTGCAACATAGTTGTTCGGAACTTCTTGGGTCTCGGCGATGATGAATACCGCCACTCTTTGCTGGTTCCCTTGGTCTGCGATGGGAAGTAGTGAACCCAACATTCATCACCATTTCCTTCGGTTTCACAGAAATTAATATGTCGTTCTTTCAGTTCGGCTGTGAGATGTTTTGGAGCGGAGATTTTGAGGTACTGCAGCTCGTCGTGGATGATATGGACCGCAGAGCGTTGATTGATGTTCAATTCGTCGATTGTCGCCAGTCTGTGATCTCGGATCACTCGGTCCGCTGGAGTAATGGCAAAGCGGTCAACCGGAGCGAATCGCTTCAATCAGAGTTGACACTCGGCTTTGAAACTTCCCGTGCCACTCATAAAACTGCTGAAGCGACACACATACTGGATTTTCATCCTCCGATAAATATATTTTTTTGGATTTCGCCCTCAATACCGAAAAACGGATAACTGCTCGCTGCTGCTATCTGGTGCAAGTCTGTAAGAGCGCTGCCATCATGTTACTGTCGCAGACGTCATATTTCCAAACATATCCGTTGAAATATTACAATTTGCTACTAAACGAGACTGATTTTTTTTATTTCTAAGGTAACCTTTTTCATGGGGGTGGTTGAGAGGCAAAGTGCAAAGAGGAAAAGTAAACACCAGAAACAAGTTGGCTGTTCGCAATATGAGTAGCGCGGCCCTCGTACAAGAACGCGAATACATCGGAAGACACGTGGTGTTGTCAAGAAATTTTGAAAGTGTGTTGAAGTCGTCGGTGGGATTTATGAAAAATCAACCATATTTTCCAAGCCTTTCCTAAAATTCATTCTTTTTAACTAGTCTCTTAAACTTTCCTCCACGATGGAATTCTGTCTGTTAGCTGCTCTCGTACTGCTGCTGCTACTTATAAAAACACTTATCTGCACTCTCCTGCTGCTTCACTGATGCTCTCCTACATCAACGTTTTCTTCATCCTCTCGTTCACTTTTTCCATTGGTGACATCTATGACTTTATCTACGATAACAGTACCTGATTATATCTTCTCAGTTGCTCAGATGTTTAATTTCCTCATGATGAATTTCTTCGCACAAACAGGACTTGTATATCAACTGTGATTCGAGCTTTCGCCAGTTAAGATACCAGCTATTCCTTTCCAATTCATTAAAAGGGCGCTGGGCGCTCACAATATCGCAACGTAAGCACTCTGTTCATTCGTGGATGAGCTTTTTTGGTAGGTTTTACGCGAGCAAGTCATAATGTACATACCGCACGGAGGTGCTTTCCTTCTTCTCCGCGGGGGAGAGAAGGAAGCGGAGGAAGAGAGGAGAGGGCAGCGTCTCAGGGAAAGAACTCGACAATAATCCTTCACATGTAGTCCCTTTATCGGTGTAGTCGATCCAAAGGGGAATTCGGAAACAAATTTAGTTAATTGAGAATGTTTTTTTTTTAATAAAATAAAAATCAACACTGTTTTCGTTGATCGACGCGGTACACAGCTTTTAAACACTGCGTGATTGATGGCGCAGAGCTCGCGGGAGCGTCGCCTGCTGAGCGGCCGTCTGGAGTGGCTGGTGTGGAGTGAGGAGCCGTTGCGGGCGTCGAAGCTGGGCGCCTTGCAGCTGCAGCTGAGCGTGGCGTCGCGGCTCACGTGGCTCTGGCGGGGCTCCCAGGGATCCCTCGTGGCCACGCTGCTCTACAAACTCCACGCCTCAGGGCCGCTGCTCTTCCGCAGCCCGGGCTCGTGGTGCTGCACGGACTTGCGGGGCCTGCGCCTCACCGCGGCTGCGGTAATCCTCTTACGCCAACGAAACAAACCCAAACATCATTGAAATTTACCCTAGAAAAACGTCCCCGGACTCGGTCATATCGAAAAAAGTCTCATCTCCCACTATACCCATTAATCGACTGCCTTCCGAAAGTCGAAGCGATGATGTTTTTTTTTATCTATTATCCTTACTCTAGACAGACACTGTTTGTATATCTTCCTGTAAGTTCTTGTGGCTCAAAATAGATGATAGGGTATAATTGTAGTCTCTCTGAATATTTTTCTCCTACCTCTGACGCTAATTATTTCAGACATGATATGCAAAGTCAGTATATATTTGTTTAATAGACTAACAGTGGCGGCTCGTGTGTTTTTTAAGTTGTGTGCTAATCGCCCCTCGCAATTTATTGTGCTCAACTCTAATTTAAATTTTAATATACTCGGGATGCTTGCTGGAAAGAGAAATTTTAGGTTAACTGCTCAACAGATGTACAAGAATCTCACAAAGTTTTTGAAGAACTTTTGTTTTCCAACAGGTGTTTTGCGAGTAGATTCAATAAGATAGTTGTGCAAATGGAGAGCATAATACTTAGCCTGTCATACAATATGATTATATATCTTTTAAGTGTGATATGATGATAAGAAAATAATTTTTACGAGGTTAGTTACGTAAGATATTAACAATAGTACAACAGCGACAGTGTTGGTTCTAATTCCGTCCACAAGTAATAATGTCTAATTTTTAAATGCAGAAAATTTTTAAAACGAGTTGATTCACGTCTGTAACACGAATGCATTTTTCTTCCATCTGTGGCATATTGTAGCAATATAAATTAAAATTTATGCCTATTTACGTGATATATTGATATTTTAATTTGACAGCCGCTATCTGTATACCTACAGAAATGTAAAAACTTTATTGTGAAGAAACTTTCAACAATAATTAAGAGTTCTTTATTGATGTTAGTAGACGGCAAATTTATTGCCATATTCCGAAATATTCACGTTTTGACTTTTCACATACTTGAGTTTGTTTTTCTGTTCCAAGGTTCACACTCAAGTAGAAAACGATAAATCCTTATCCGCCGCGATGAAGTTCAATGAAGGAATCGTCCAAATTCTACAGAAGATGTTCAATTTCACGTAAGTAGAATTGATAATACATCAGTGAATGAGGAGGAATGACGGGTGCTATATAACGACGTGGCCATACACTCAGCTGTTCATTATTCACCCCCATACTTCCTCTAAAACTGACTTTTGTTTGGACGCGGAGGCGTCGCAACCTGGGGTCCAAGTCCTATTTCTTGCTGCCGGTTTCTAAGTATTCGTATTCTGAAGACACCAATTCTCTGGCTTGATTTTGCAACACTTGCCTCCTTTCATGATTTCAGTTATGACTGAATTCTGTACTCACCGGTGAGAACGTTTACGGTGTCTACAACAATATCTGTAGAACGATTTCAGATCGAATGACTCAATTGGACGGGAAAATAGGTAATTGCTTCTGCGCATCCTGAATTTGCGACTTAAAATGAATCGTTTCACTTGCAGATTACACGTTGTGAAGGCAGACTCGGAGAAAACGTTGGTGGAAATGTTAACTGATGGCAGGGCTGAGTTCGCCATTACTTCTCTGGTACCTACCAAGGATCTTCTGGACAGCGTCGTGTTCGTAGGACCAGTTTGGAGAATAAGGTGAGAAATATTAACTTTTGCCTATCTCAAACTATTTCCATGTGCTTCTACGCCCTTCGTTTCGTACAGAAATAAATATAAATATAGTGGTTTTAAAAATATATATTAAATATAAAGAGATGGAAATGAATTAAGTTTACATTTATTAATTTACAATATACAGTAATATAATCAAATTCAATTTACGAAGCCGTCATTTTTTATGATTAACAATATATACGTAATGCAATATTTACGAACATCAAATTTCTTACACACTAACATTTAGAAACATGAGATTTATTCTGAGGTCGTATTGAAGGGGCTTCACATAGAAACATATTTAAAACACGAACCCTACACGATTAAATCGGCAAAAAGATTACAAATGGAGTATTTGTTGTCTTCAGCTTTGCCTGGAACTCGCCGCTCGTCCTCAGATCTCGTACCGGTCACAGATACCTCTACACTTCCTTGTTGTGCAATGAACACCTTTCTCATTTAATCTTCTTATATGCCGCCACGGACAAGAGCAAGCATTCCAGCCTGAATCAACTAATTCAAGACCACTTCACAGATCAAAACACCCTCTCCGACCTGCGCTTGGTTACCACACGCTCTAAGTCTCTCACCATATACCATTATCCAAATGCTCATTGCCAATTCCAATCAGTAATCTCTTAATTTCCAACATCTTAATGCCTTATTCTTAATGCACGAAATCCATTTGCGTCCCTTTTTAGTAATTTCTCCTCACTCTATCCTTTGATTTCCTTTGGTGGCGAGAACGAAGTCCTCTCCAATCAAAAGCATGTGCTTTTAGAATTTGGGATTAGCCGCCCAGCCCGCCTTACCACCGATCTTTTGGGGAAAACACCAGATCTCACCACAGCCAGGTGTCCCAGATTCTCAATGATTTTAGAAAAGCCAGACCGACGCCAAACTGTCTAGGTTTTATAAACCTTTGATTTTGTACCGCCAAATTCCATATTTCGTTGTGTTTTACCACTACAGTACAATGTACGTATTACGTCCAAATCCTGAATTAAAGAACTCGCGGTCTTCGCGTATTATTTCACGTTGACTTGTGGAACGTACAGGAGCGTGGCGCTGCTGCGGCATAACCCACGCGGAGCCGCGATGGACGCGCTGTTGCGGCCGCTGACGGGACGCGCTTGGTTGGGGGTGGCGTTGCTGCTGCTCTGCCTCGTGCTGGGCCTCCGAAGTACCGTGCGCGCCCGCCACCTCTTCGGAGACACGTCGGTCCTCGACGAAGACTCTTGGAGTTCCACCCTCGTGCTGGTCCTCGGCGCGCTCAGCATGCAAGGTCAGAGCCCAGACAAAGATACAGCGTGGGTAAAAACATATTTTATATAATTCGCACGATTACCAAAACGGTAGACTGCTATTATAAACATTTAACTCGCATGTATCCAAACATACCTGCGAAAGGAGAGCTGATTGGTAAGAGGAAACGCCGGATTTATAAGAAATTGCCAACAGAACCGCTTGCAAGATAATAAGTACCACTAGGTACCGCTAGGTACTCTGATAGCTGTGTAGGCCATGAAAACAGGAGTTGTACTGGAACTGAAATTATCGACGCAGAATAAAATTCTCAGTAATGACCTGTTTAACAGAATATCGCTGCTACAAGAAATATTTCAACAGTGACTTATACTTAACAGTTTCACAAAATCTGACGTGAAGGGTTCGGAGAGCAAGCTAAGTTGCACTCTAAATAGCTTTCCCGATTGTGGTGCATTAAATGAAAATGCTTCAGTTCAGAATTAATAATGAAGAGATTAGGACCTTTTAAATTTATATAAATTTTTAAGAGTTATATTAAATAAAGTTAATATTGGACTTAAAACATGTGATAATGATAAAGAATAAAATGGTACAGATTCTATTTGAGAACGACCAGAGCAGTGCAATTCAGCCTTGCACCTGGTTGATAAAACTTCCGGTACCAGAGTTCGACAGCAACTTCTTCACACCGCAGGAACGTCGACGGACTCTCAGCAGCTGTCATGGCGTCTGCTGGTGCTGCTGACGTTCGTGCTGTCGCTGTTGCTGAACACGTATTACTCGGCCAGCATGACCGTGGCGTTGCTGCTGCCGCCCCCGCCGCCCGTGCGCTCCATCCAGGACCTCGTCGCCTCTTCCTTCATGCACCTCGGCCTCGAGGATTCCCTACACACACGCCACCTGCTTACGGTAAGAGTACGGTGGGCCAATGTCACCCACGTTCTGCCTTTGTTAATTATTGCAAAGTAATTTTGATATAATAAACAAAAGTAGCGGTCCGTGTCCAAGATTCTCGTAGCGAACGGCACCGGAGCTTCCGGTACCTCAACAATGGCAACGGCAATTACTGTCAGTGTATATGAATCGACATAACGTAGTCTTTCTAGCGCGTCCTCGGTTCAGAGCACGACGGCGCCCGTGCTGCTGAGGCTGGTGGCTGAGAGGCGCACGTCGCTCGTGAGCGTCCACTCGGGTCTGCAGCGCGTGCGTCGCGACGCGTCCTTCGCCTTGGGCGCCGACACGGCGTCCTTGTATCCCGAGTTCGGAGAGATGGACCGCTGCTCTCTGTACGAGATACCACTCTTCCCTCAGGAGGATTCCATGCTGCCGCTGTCCAAGAACAGTCACTTTGCCGAAATACTCACCGCAGGGTAAGGAAAACTTGTTAACATTATAGCATAGCAGAGCGATGACCTTTCGTTTGCTTATCCCTCTGCTTCTTCCGATAACTTTTCATTCCTCTTTTTGCAAGAATGTTCGTTTTTTGTGCGGCGCAGGATTCGCGCCATGTGGGAGACCGGTGTGGCCCGCAGGTTGCAGGCCAAATCCTTGGCGGTGCCTCCGCTGTGCGTGGGGAAGCCCCGGCCGGGGGAGGTTCGTTTACAGGCTGTAAGTCCCGCCTTGGCGATGCTCGGGATCGGTGTCGTCGCGGCGACGCTCATCCTCGTCCTGGAGAAGCGTGTCTTTCAGTAAGAACTTCAAAACTAGATTATCTGCACGACTGTCCCAGTTTCAACAAAGAAAACAAAAAAATGTAAAACTGCTCTCGAAACCGGTCTTCCTAGTTTACGACTTCTTATTCGTTCTTCATATTCATTACGCCCTTAATAAAAGAACAATATTTAATATTTATAGATAATTATTATTATAGATAATTGCTAACATCAAACCAAAATGTTATCTTAATATGCGTCTTTATTTTCAAATTTCCATTACATCTGCAGGAGCTATCGGCAATTTATCTGCCATATTAACAAGTGGTCGTTACAGAATTGTAATTGATACATTATTTACCTGCTAGAACAATTTCGAATATTCTTCCATTTACGTCAATGCAATTTTAACAATATCGGCATTTCATACCGAAAAGTTGGTGAAATTCCATCGTAAACGCGGGAATCACGTGATTTACTATGTTGGTCATGTCAAAAGAGTACGATATTCTTTGGGTCATGTTCATGTCGGCGCCATTAAGACAGTGAACCTTCCGTATTCTACGCGTCATTTCTTTTCCATTCTAATGTATTGCTTTTGTAGGATTGGCAAACTTTACAATTAATTAAACTAATAATTATTTAATTTCATTTCATTCCAAGGCGCTTTAACACGGGTACAATTTATAAGGGAGCGGCAATTTGACGTATGGCCAAATGGCTGATAGCCACTGCGTTTCTTTACTGGCTTACAAGCTCGCTCTTTCATTCATAGTCACCGACTACGATTGTAACTGCAGCGTTCTTTTTATTTCGTCTCTCTTTGGACGTGTGACTTGTTAATTCACGAGCCGAAATATTGAGTTGAACTACCGGACTGGTCGGTTATGCGCTCACACCAAAGTCAGTCCCATAAAATGAATAATTAATTAGATTTAAAACAAGTTTTTCGCGATTTTGCATAAAAAATTCGAAAAAGAATGTTTTAATTTAGGTTTACACTTTGTATATTATTTAAATAGTTTTGTTTATTGATTTAAACTATCTCCAAGAATAGTAGTTACTAGTTTTAGTTTGGAAGTGCATTATCTTATTTTAGGAAATGGGGGAGGGGGGATTTGTCAGGTTTGCCTTCGGCCGACCCTGCGAATAATTGAAGATATATATATTATATTTTAATTTGTCCCAGTTATTCCTGGATACAAAATTACTATCCAGAGACTCAATCACAGCGGCACATGGTGGGTTTCAGCCACCCCCTTATTTAGGTATTTAAATCCAAAAGGCTCAAATTTTACAGAAACTCAAAAATTTGAACCGTTTACAATACAGAAAAATTTTTTAAACAGTTTAAAAATTATTTTCTATTATGAAATTTTGCCGCCCTCAAAAAGTTCCCCCACCGTGCTATGCCTCTGACGGCACAACATAAATCAGATGCTGAAATTACAAAGTTGGTAATAAGTATAAGAGAACAAGAAAGAAAATAGGAACTTGATCAAACCATTTATATGTATATTAAACACTTTTTTTTCCTTTGTAGGAAATTGACTGAAGCACATCTGATTGAGAGCCAAAGAAAACTGGATGTATCTGCAATCATGAGAAGGAAATTTAAAAGAAGTAAAGAGACTAAATCACCAATATTAAGGCATTTCTTCAAAGAAAAATATGTGTAACATAAATAAATCTAAATAACCTGTTTCTACGACAAAGATGATGCCTCAGACTATTGGATTTGAAACACAAAAAGAAATATTTAACTTCTTGTTCACTAAATATGGTATTTTTTCTGCTGATGAGGAATCCGCTTTTATTTCTTTTGGACAATGATTTGCACATTTGCTATCACTTTATCTTACAAGCATATAAGGGATTTTTGTAAAAGAGCAAAAATATGCTTATGTAAGTTCACTGTAACTTTAAAATAAATGCATTTCTATAGCATTGTCCAGACTTTATGTCCTGAAGCCCCCTGCTCAGTGTCTCAAAAATTTGGCCTGACAAGGCAAACTATCAATCTCCAGTAAGTCAACTTCTCTCTACCCCTTTGATTATATATGACAGCAAAGTCAAATTAATAGTAGAAGTTGGATTGGAAATGGAGACAAAAAAGTCACTAACACTCAATTGTTTGTAGAAGAGAATTTAGACTCTTGAAAATTTACATTTTCCCGGTAGTCAATACCTAGTATCAATTGAAGATATAAATATCATTATTTTAGGATTGGCAAAGTTTATAATTAATTAAATTAAAAATTATTCAATTTTATTTCATTTTAAGGTATATATAGTGCTTTAACAATGGTACAATTCATTTATACAACCAATAAATAACAGTACATTTATATTGTAAGCTGTTGGAGTACCAAAAACTCACAACCTTATTTTTAATTATCAAAATAAATGATTTATTCATCAACATTTGAAATATTGCTATATTAAAACTTTGTACAGGTAATGTGCAACACAGAATTTTAAGTATAGGAAACATTTTAGATAATTCATCAGATATAGGCACAAAAGCTTAATTCGAAGCACAAAATTTAAAGTGTCTTTCATAATGCAGAGAGGGCAAATAAATCGGTATCTGTTAAAATTAAAATTTACATAGATATAAATGAACAACAACATTTCTAAATTAAAAAGTTTTCTTTTTCATTTTTCTTCACGAAATAAAAATCCAAATAGTATTTTAAAAACAACTGCTCAGTGAATTGAGATGATTAAGCAGCATGTAGCGTTAACTGAATAGTACCAGCAATGGAATGCATTCTGTTCTCATGAAAAGGGAAAGAGCATGCTATATTAGCTACTTACACAACACATAACTAAAATTTGTCAGAATTATTGTACTCATCATTCCCAGTGCTATAAAAATATTACAAATAAAACATCTGAGTTGAAAATTATTTTAATATGACAGTTAATAAACAAGTTTCTAAGGATTTTACAATGATGATTGAAATCATGGAATAAAAATAAACAACAATACATGCTGAGAAGCAGTTGACAAATATAGAATAAGGAGAACAAACAGGACAGTATCAGAAAACATCTTTATTGTGTTTAGAGCGTTTTAAGCAGCTTTCGGCATTGTGTCTTATTCATCTTATTAGCTTAATTTCATTTATCAGACACACAGTGCCTCGTCATTACCAATATGTGTGTGTCTGATAAACAAAATTAAGCTAATAAGATAAATGACGCAATGTCAAAAGCTACTTAAAATGCTCTAAACACCAATAAAGACATTTTCCAAGACTGTCCTGGTTGTTCTTTTTCTACTTCATTGTACTATCTATTTGATCAACATGTTGACAAATAATTGCGATGATCACTTGGAACTTAGGTTTTGATACTCAAAAGTATGTACTTTCCATTCATGGTTGATATTATTGAAAAAAATGTAAAATAATGTAGGTAAAGTTAAGTCTTCCTTAGTAATGCAAATATAAAATTCTTGTGTGTTTCAAGAATAGGTCAGACCTAATCTTGTAAATTACTATTAACTCATACTGAATCAGGAGTGATGAATACAAACAAAATACAAGTATTTTTCTCATTACATTATTTCTCACCTAGTACACCAATATACAACCCATCTATACATTTCTCAACTAATATTACCTTCTCAATTTTCATAAATTAGATCATTCAGCATTTAGTAAAAGAAACACACTAACAAAAGTTTACCCTTCAAAGCTATATAAAAATAGTTATTCAGTTCTTAAATGCTTTCAGAAATTTATAAAATGTTCCACCCAAATTTTTAATAATTTATGATTTTCATTATTTAAAATGAAGGTTATTAAATGTATGACAACACAATACACCAAAAGAAATTAAATAGTTTTATCCTTAGGCATTCAACTACTTTTAAGAATAGTATGAGCTAAGTTGTCATGAAGTTATATACAGACAGGTTTTTTTATATTATTACCTGTAAGACACACACAAAAACACTCAGGAATTTTACTAATAAATAACATGCATATACAACCCATTTAGGCAGTTTGTCTTTAATAGTTACATAGAATTCAAGTTATAAAATGATCTGATATTTTTATATCAGTCTTTTATTTAATATGATACAAATAATTATAACAAATTTAAAACAATTACCATCTATTACTACTTTCAGGCTGAAAATTTTCTTCTAAATGATATTATAATGAAGACAGCTGTTTTATTATTTATAAAAACCATCACAATTTGGTATTTCCATTGACTAATGGAAGGAGGATTTCAGAAATGAATTAATATTTTTCATACAGTATTCCTCTATAATTTAATTCAATCAATAAATTCAAACATGTTCTATTCATTTTGCTTATTCAGTTGAAATGTAGTTTTTTATGGCTGAATGAAAGAGGTATATTTTAATATGATGTGTTTCATAGAATAAGCTCAATCAATACAACAATGACCTTATAATTATTAATTATTTACATGAGAATATGTAGGCCATCATTATTTATTTTATTAACATAAAAGTATACAAATTACTGCCCAATTCTGCTAAGGATTCCATTTTAGTGGAACTGTAGTGGTACTGTATTACAGGGACAGAATTAAAAGTCAGATTAGGACAGATAAATTAACTAAAATTTGTGGCACTTCTGCAGCTGTTGAGGTTTTGTCACAATGTATGTAAACAGAAGAAGTGATACATTCTCAGCTGTCCAGTAAAATATGATAATTCATGTATTAAACCACAGCACATTGTATGTCTGATATTTACTCTTCACTCAATAAGATGCTACTTCAAAGAGGTGTGTCTATTGACACAGTGACTTGTATATCTTGGAATAAATTCTCCAGTAATAGAATCCTATGACAAGCATATATAATTTATAATTTTGCTTTCTTAACTTTTTTCACTGTTTCACTAAAATAATTTAGTTGTCTTCAACTTTGCTCTTTTGGTATAGTGTGTATCTACTGAAGAAAAGTCATCAATAATGAACTATGTAATTACATTACTGTTCAATAATGAGAAGAAAATGAAGTGTCTACACTGTGTTTATAGCTCAAAGCAATATTATCATTGGTAGCAACCTACAGTAAGCAAAGTGATTTACAGCATTTTATTAAAAGCTATGAAAGATGATCAATTATTTTTGAACAACTGTAGTATATTCTAATAATGTTAAGAATTACATTAAAGAATGAATTCATATTCTGATCATTTAATTATTTTACAAAATAAGGATATCACTATATTTTTAATCAGTATTATTTACATCAACATATTTATTTAAACCATTTGTGATTTCAAGTTTAAATACAGAACATTGATAGAAATTGATGATACAGCATACAGATTGGTGGAGCTAAAAATTTAAACAATTACTTCTTGCACTGAAATATAATATAATAAAGCTTGTGAACCACAAGGCAGAATTATTTGTATAGCAGATCAATAAAAGTAGCAAAATCCATCATTTATCTGAAGAGAAAAATAGATATTTTAACATATAGGTTTTCAATTTTTAAAGAGGAAGAAAATCTCTCAAGTTATTTCATTCCAGCAAAAAGACTGTTGTTTCCATTATAGAAAGAAATCATTGTCAATAGTACAGTCTGAAATCAAGTACTTTCTCCTTATATTTCAGAAGATAACAAGCTTAAAATAAAATCTATATACTCAAAAATTTTAAAAATAATTGTTCATTGATAATGATCCATAAAATCATAAATGGCTTCCTTAGAAATTTAGATCTAATTCATAGTGCATAACAATATTTATCACTTTAATAGCATTAACCTTTCAATGAATTACAAAATAGTACAATGGTACTATGTGAAGAATAATAAATAAATGTGAATCATTACAGTTTTCAAGGAACCATCAAACAATATTTAAAAAAATTCCAAACTAACAGATATACGCTCACTAGTACTACTTGCTTGTGGAAACAAACTAATAATCAAAATAACCATAGACAAAAAACACATGATTTGGTTCAAATTGATATAAATATCAATATAAGAAAATAATTAGTTGAAAGTAGACAATTTATTAATTTAATAACCATTGTTATCAGACGAAATTTATTTTCATTTTAAGATGTAGAAAAAATTGTAAGTATAATGAAATTCATAACAAATTTATTATAAATTACAGACCTTTGTTATTAAATAATAGAAATTATGGGTACGAAAGTCTCCCACATTATTATAATACTCTTCAGAAATATCACTTAATTTTAAAGTTTATACAAAATTTATGGAAAAAAGTAAAATTTCAGATATTTTCCCAAAACTTTTTCAGTGTGAACAAGTTGGAGCAACTCACAGTCTGCACAGACCTGCAACCAAAATTTTCAATTCTTTCAAGTGTTACCTTACTCTTAAATTTTATAGACATAAACTGCGTGATTTCTAAATCATACATAAATTATTCAGCCCGTATCTAAATGAGAATAAAATTGAGCATTCATGTCGCATTACTGGTATTTGCTCTGTATACAAATTATCTACTTTGATCAGTGTTTCTGTAAATCTGCATTCATTTTGAAATGATGTTTCTAATCTATGACTTTGAGAATTTTTGTGATTAATATATATTAATCAAATATGAAATTTTTATGATACATTTACAATATGCTTTCAATTTTTATACAAATGAATATAGGATTTTTTTTGTTATATAGCCTGTGTATTTTATAAAAGTTACCTCACCCATTTTGTATACACCATATGATATTTCAAAATGGTACCAATATAATTAAGGATATAAATATTTCAACATCTGAATAATTTAGAGTATATTATGTCACCACAGGTCAAAAGTAGTTATCTTATTAACATAAAGGGAGTGGTTTTCTTTATACCTCACTTGGGTCATAACCATAAAAATATATTCATATTTTTCACAGAAACACTTAAATGGGTGTTTGTTTGTAACTAAAGAAAGCGAGCAAAGATATATTTCATGTTAAACTGCTAACTGAAGCCTTGATGAAGCCAAGAAGCTTTTGTTTCCAATAATTTGATATTAATTATGACTAACATGCACAAAATTAGCAACATGCAATACAAGATAATCATTAATCAACACACAACCTTAAAATTCTTTTCAAATGAATATTCAAGCTCATTATATGAACTCGAGCTTTTTTAAAAAATACGAGAAACTTATAAGTGATTGTGTGTCAAAAAAAATGCATACTCAACCTAGTATGAAAGCTGCAAAATCCAAAACACTAATATTAATTTCCAAAGGAAAATGCATCAAGATGACTGACACAAGCACTAAAAACTTTTCTAACTTTAATACATCACAATACATATACAAAATTTGAGAAATATTAGCACACTGAAAACAGTACAAAACATACACACACACACACACACACACACACACATATATATATATATATATATATATATATATATATATATGACATTGGTTAATTAAAACAATTAATAAGGACAGGAAAGAGAGATATAAAGTAGATGACTTACCTCAGGTTCACAGATGGTAGGCACCTTGTAAGGTGGAAGACATTATGATGAAGGGGGCGGTGCCTCCGAAAATTTAAAGACTTCAAACCTTACAAGGTGCCTGCCACCTGTGAACCTCAGGTAAGTCACCTTCTTTCTATCTCTCTTTCCTTTCCTTATTAATTGTTTTACAATGTCATTTCCTGATGCTATATATGCTTTTCATGTTTTATATATATGTAACATGAAAAGCTTGTGTTCTTTTTGCTTGAACACTTACTCTAATAAGAATCATTCCAATTACTTTTTACTAAGAATTTATTTAAACAAATATATAAACCATATTATTTAAAAGTCCTCAAACAATTGGTACATTTGTGAAAATTTCCTGAACTGGACAGCATAACAATACTGCATAAACAAAAATTTGTTAAAATGAAATTAGTGAAATGTATTTGATATGCAAATATTTCAAATATAGTAGAGGGTTAAATATACAAATTTGTTTTGTGCATTGTAGATGATGCCCATAGAGCCAAAAGCTCCTCGAAGTGTATGTTTGAAATAAATTGTAATCGCTGTGTTACCCATGTAGAAGCCTAGGAACTATTTCTTCAACAACTGCATCAGGAAAAACTTTAATTTTTAATTGTGCATATTGCACAAATTTACCAATTATTTGAGGACCTTTAAAGAATATGATTTATGTTTGTTTAAATTACTAACAAAACGTCTTTCAAAACACAAAAAGAATTTATTATCCAAATCTGCATTCACAAATACTTTACACAGGGAGAGTATCTATGATAAGAAATTGGTGATTTGTACATAACAAAATATCTTCATGTAACATTAAAGGTCCTGTTTCAGTAACTATGCTCCATGTAAGTATGGGCATATTGATAATAGGATCGGATCACAAATATATCACTGCATGTGTGTAAAAGGTATTGACAGTTTCAGTAGCTACAGTAATGAAATTGATAATGTTACCAAATTTGAAAGTTTAAAAAAATAGTTTGGACAAAGCCCAACTCAATTGGAATAATTTTGTATGATAAGAGATGATAATGAGATGTTTTTATGTTTCCCATTAACAACTGAAAAGTGAGGAATGTCATAGGTTAAGTGAAAGGATGATGCACTAAAGACCATCAGTGTATATGAAAAGAAGAAAGTATTGCACAACACACCAAAGCATATTACAAATTAACACTAAAACCATTCAAGGGCACAATTCATTTTTAATTCTTTACAGTTTCACATGTTTCACCATAAGATGTACCTCAACACTGATCTATTCATTGTCATCTGGAGAAAGTTTATCCTTTCATGCTGTAAAATGAATTATGTAAATACCGTTTTACCAAGAGGAATATAGTTATTACTTAAAAATCACAAATTTATAATAAATGGTAAACTAGGATTAAGATACTGAAAAATTCAGATATGTTAACAGGATATCAAAGTGCTTTGAATATAAATGTGTATCTGAAAACAATCAAATTTGACAGTACCTTTTACTTCTTTCTTTCGTGTATGTTCATTTGAATTTTATCTTAATATATGTAATAAGTATCATTTCCTACATTAACTATTTCTTTCAAAGCAACTAACTGTCAATTAAGAATAATCTATAAATATGATGTTTCAAGGGGAAGCAGAGTTGATAGAAACTTCAGATAAAACATATGGCCTATTTTCAATTGTTTTAAGGTAGCTCTTATATAAGTAAAGAACTTCTGTAAAACATGAACAAGTAATAGAGCATGTGTTACATAATATGAGTTAAAAAGTTATATATCTTGAACACTTGCAAATGTAACATGTGTTTATTTGAAGTCTTAGCATAAGAATGGCCTTATTAATAAATGAAAGTATGTTTCCTTTTTAAGCCCAAACCTCCTGTACAACAAAATTTAAAAGTTTGAGTGAAAGGATTCTCTTAAAAAGATAAATGTGAAATAAACAAAGCAACAATTCCAAAGTATTTCTTGACTATAACTAGAAGGTAACAAGATATTCATGTTAACAAAGTTTATTAGAAGAACACCAAGTACATTTTACACAAAAATGTACGTTTGTAACTTGGTAAATTAAAGAAAAAAACCAAGAACACAGTAGAAAGACTTTAAATCATTACAAAAATATAGAATTAAAATATACAATACAATTGCATACACGAATAAAAGAAGACTATGGAAATTTTTATAGTGCTCAGAATGATATTTGTGCAACATACTCCAAATAGAAATTCAGATAATCAGAGATAGAAAATTAAAAGAAAAAAAATTGAGGAATAACTGTTTTATGCACGTAGAATCAGCATGCATGTAAGGAAAAAAATGATACCTTAGATTCCATTTTTCAATTTGATATTGAAATGCTTGAAATTGTAACAATTACCATATTCTATTTCCCAACTGAGGATCATAAAGGAAATTACTGGCATATGATCATATAAATAATGTGTCTAATCAACTTAAAGACACATGAAAATATGATAAACAATTAATATTGTTTATATTATATTAGCTGGAAACATGACTAGTATTAATAACAGTAATTTTGTTTATAAATGTTTCCACATAACATACTATGAATATAAAAATAAATTAGCAAACAAGAAATTAAAGCAACATATATTCAGAATAAAGAAATGCAAGTTTCTTTCAAAATAAATAGAGAACAATCAAGTGTAACAGCAACTTCACAATTACCTATATAACATTACAACATAGCAGCTCCATGGCCTTTAAACTGTTGGATTTTTGGACACAGAATGAAACAATGAAAAGCATTTTCAAACAAAACAGAACTGCACCATGAATAATAAATTACCTGGGATACCCTTCAAATTACACTGTAAATTGATAATCAGAATTACAGAACAGCCAGCACCCAGCACAGGTACATGACAAACTTAATCTTTTGTTAAATTAAGACTACCAACTATAACACAATCTTAGACAGCAGCATTTTTTCACAATGAACATACTTCATCAAAACTGAAATTTGTTCAATATCACAACCATATTTTTGAAACACAAAAAATATTGGTATTTCTAGTAATACAATTAAAAGAAAAGTAACCTACAAAAGTAACTTTTTCAAATTGATCAGTCTATGATAATGATAATGCTTAGCTTTTATCATTATTCTATTGTATTGGCAGTTTCAAAGCATAAATAAATTAACACTTTGTGATAAATAATATAAACATATAAAAATATATTGAGAAGCACAAAATAAATTTGAAATGTCAATAGTTATAAGGTAAAATGATGAAAAAATTTAAAACCAAAATAAAACTTTGATGTTAAAAAACTTTATTGTACTGTAATTTGCATGAACACAAATTTAATTTGACTAGAATTGCAATACTGTTGAACAGGATATGAGTAGAAAAAAATCTATTCTTCATTTTATGGCCCCTGCAACAAAAAAAAATTAAAATGTGTATAATTTATCTCACCATCAAATCAAGATGAAAAATATGAACAAAAAATACTAAATGGGTGCCAACATTTAATTTTCCTGTTTTATATCATTTATTTGCTATATATTTTATATTATGGCAAAATATATCATTTGTGGGGGAAAAGTAACTAAATAAAATTTTAAAACAAACTATTTATCAATTAGATTATTTAAAAAATCATAAAAATTAAGCAAGTTGCATAATCATATTGAACTAACCATTTTATTAATAAAAAAGCATTGAAATGTAAATATGATTTTTAAATCCAAAGTTTACTAAAATTTATTATATAATTCTTTATGCACAGAACATTGATAGAGGAAAGGTAAGAAAGATGTAAAGCAGCTTTACTTTTCAGACCCAAAATAGTTTGAAATATTAAGTGACTATACTAATAGTTATGTTTGCTATCAATCAAACGTTAATATGGATTTAAGTAAGATTTTGTTTCAAACAATAAAAGTGTTGATTAATTATTTTCAAAGTCAAATAATATGATATACAAAGAAAATAGTAAACATGTTGTTGGAATTTTCAAAATATACACAGCAGGTTTTCATCACTGAATTAATTTAAAAACAACAGAAATGTTTCTAAATATTACATTTCTTTATGAAGTCAGTTGGCAATCTGGAATACTAAGTTTGTAAATTAACTGACTATTTCAATAATTCATAATCCTAATAAATATAAAGAAAAACACCTATTAATTTACAGATATCTCAGGAGATTCAATTACTGTGATGCAATTGTGAAAATTTCTCACAATTAATATAAATATGATTATCAAAATATATTTACAGCATACTGAGTATACCATTTGTGACACAATGTTGTGCAATTATATACAATTATAATGTTTGAGGTGAACTTGGGTATAAATTACTATGGTGTAATTAATTCCTTCATTAAAGTTCCTCAAATACATAACAGCGAAAAACCATCCTTGACTGTATATGTAAGGGCTATTTTCTGAAATACACTTGAAATATTTCTTCACACTCTGGCTTTTCACACTACATTAGGAGTTAATGTAAAATTGCACATAAAACTGTAAATCCATTTATTAAGCTGAACACATGTCTATAGATATAGTAAAATTTTGCTTCAAAGCGAAGTCAATACATTAAGAATTATGGCAATTTGAACATTTAAACTACAGTTTGGTAATTAGATGAACTGGAGTTTGGAACTACACACATATACATTAGTAATATTAATTAATATTGGTGTGTTCTTCTTCATATGTATGCTGATACGCATAAACTGTAATTTTTCTACGAGCAACAATAAGTTTTGGTGCACATATTCTCTAAACTATGACCACATTTATAAATATTTTCAAGAGATTTAAAAATTAACATTTGCAGGCCACATTTTATGATAATTTCATGATAGCAAAGTAAATTAAATTTTTTATTACTTTTGACATCATTTTGTTTATTGGAGGTAAAATTGTCTTCAAAATTAGTTATGCTTATTTAAAAAATAGAATATACAACATGCAATTGAAGTGGCTTATTTGTAAACCTGTTATAGAGAGAATATTTAATTTTCTAATTGTTCTATCAAGTGATTACCATGCACACAGTATATCAACATCCAACACAACAATACATATATCGTCATTTAGTGGTGATGTCAACAGAGCAATGCATTCTACACCATTACTTGTTTGACATAATGTATCTACAGCATTAACTACTTTGCTTCACTGGATCTAGCACTCAGTGATTAGTGACTATGATGACTGGGTACCTCTTGCCCTCATGTTCTCTTGTGTCAGCCCATTCTCAGGATTTAATTGCCTCATAAATTTTTCTAGCTTGAAACCTAATGTCTTCATTCTTGTGTTGATTCATCAAAACAAACACTTTACTCAATATTTTCTCCTGAATGTTTACACCATAGATGGCCGCATACCTGCTGAAGAGAAAATATATTAGCTAAAACATTATTCTTAATTTGACATGGCACATTCAGACAACAGAACATTTAATTCACAAAACTTCAAACATTATCTGGCAAGTAAAAACTTGTGAGCAAATACAATGACAAACACATACAGACAAAATCATGATTGCATCTAAAAGTCTGTATGTTTTTTCTAAAATACAAACATGGATGTTGTTATTCTTGAAACAGAGGTTCTGAAATAAATAACATCCGTCTACAGTTATAATTATTTTATATAAAGTGAACATGAATGTTGGTAGTAGTATTATCTAAGGATTGCTATATGCTGCTATATAATTATTTCAATCAATTTCATGATCAAATACATTATATGTGTTTACAAGTGCACAGAATACTATACTGCTTTGCCTTGATGGCCCAAATTGTAAGAAGAGAAATAAAATAAATGTTGAATGTGAAGATTGGCTCTAATCTCATTTCTTGAATGATACAGACTTTTAATTATATGCAATATATTAGTAACTTCACATCTCTTTTATAGTGCATTAATATTCTTTATGGGGCGCATTAGTACACATATTATTCTTCATAGCTTCTTCAGAATATTTGTCAGTAAAGTTTGTAGTCAAGCTGAATTTTAAAGCTGTATTACAATATTATTATATATTATGGAAATATTTCTACAAAATTACTTCAATTTGCTACATATCTCCAACACTAAAAGAATATTATCATGGACACAAATAATAAAAATTAATAACAAGTAAATCATAACATGAATAATTGTTTTGGAAATAATACTAACATTGTATCAGGGGATGCAGCTTTATCTTCTGCAGGCAGATCAATAGTTGGATCCAAATTTTGATTTTTAACAACAGTTGTGAGATTTCCCAACAGCGTCACAACACGCAACAAAATTTCCTCATTGGTAGTGGGGTCCAGTAAGTAAATTAATCTTCTGGGAGCCTGAAGATTAAAGGTTTAACTCAGACAACATTAAGCCTTGAAATGGTAACAGATAAATTTAAATACAAATTGTAACAATCTAATACAATTACTGTAACAAAATTCTTATTACAGAATTGTGAATATTCTTAATAAACAGACAATATCTAAGTTTAATAAGGATAATCTTAACCCTTCTCAGACAGTTCAGACCTATCTGCAAATAATTTGAAAGTTTTCTTTCTTTCAATATGACAAAAGAGAAATATTTTGTCATCAAACTACATGAAAATAGCCATTAGTCAATACAATTTAAACAATGTTACCTCGGGGTTATGAAGTGGAATGTAAATCTACGAGTGTAACACACAGAAAGTAGATTTCTTCCCACATTTTATTGAATCATTATCGATAGTTTCTGATATATGACTGATGTAACATAACATGATTTTCCCTCAAATAATTACTAAAGAAGCAATATGGCTAGTTGAAGAAGTAAGGAATCCAAAAGCAAGTACCATCACTTCTATTTACATTCAAACTACCAGTTATGAATGATGATGAAAAACTTGCTTGTACTGCTTTTATGTAGGGTAATTCAGAAGCTCACTGTGGTGATTTATATTAACGTTTTACAATGGGGTAGGTTTTGATAATAAAAAATCAATATTTTTACAAACAATTACAAATTTATTATTATGCAAATTATAATAAGTTATAATTTTGTTTTGCTGGCATTAATAAAGAGATTCCTTTTCTTTAGGGCATTTATGGCCTAGGACAATAAATGAATGACTTATTGACATAATGGCAAATAAACCCAGTCATCCCAGGAGTTTACAATACCTCGGATTAACCTTGGCGAAAGTGTGGCAGCTCTCTCTCTTGGTTTTGATTTCCTTGGCTGCTGACTGGAGGAAGCATTGACTATGGTCTGCACTGTTGTTGGGACACCCAAACCTGATGGTTTCTGGGCTTCTAGACTGCCCAGCATAAGACCCAAATAGTTGTCTCGCCTGCCTAATGTTAGTTTTCAAGATTCATCCTGAAGAAATACTTTGTGGATGCTAGGCCCGAACACTCTTTAGTGCTGTTGGGACCAAAATGATTATTTCTCCTCTCATCTGTCATTTCGTCATCTTGGATCCTCCCTTCTAGAGCTGTACTCTACCAATCAGATTGCAGGCAGTCTTCCTTTCTCACAGGAAAATATTCCAGTGACTTGGACTTTCCCTGGTGTGAAAAAGATATTCTTCTGCCGGCATTGTGTCCTTTGGCTATTCTAGCCAGATTATCCTCGTCTAGCCAACGCAGCATCTTGGCAGATGAGAATTTCTTTGGCAGAGCCTACACTCCACTCCAAGGTTAATCCTCAGAAATACTCACTATTTAGGCATTTCTCCCCATTTATTATTGGTAAATTTTGAACCATTACAAGCTACCCAAATATATAACAGAATTTAAAATTATATCCACTCTGGTGTTTCTTGGTTATGGTGGAAGATAAAAACCTTGTGATTCATTAGATGGGGATATTACCCAATTTAAGTTTAGGAAGACATCATATTCCATTTATTTTGAGAATTGAAATATAACATAGTACAACATACAATACACCAATAACATTAGTACCTACACTTTTCCTATGGGTAAGAAAAATTAATCAATGAATCAATAATGCAAGCAATGACTTCTCACAATTAATCCATGCAGTATTGATATATAATAATAGTATTACAGGAATCAGATAGGTGCTAATTCCTATCATATTTAGCTTTTAGTACTCACATGAGCTGCAAGTAAACTGGGCACCATATCTTCATTACAAGACAGATTCACTAATAGCTTGAGTGCTTGTAGCTTAATTTGTGGTGTTGCGGAGTCCACAAGATAGTACAGCGTATGTAGGACAGGGTAAAATTCATCATGCCACTCTGACAGAACAGCAATGTTACTCAATGTAAGTAATGAGCTTAGCATCAGTGGCTCACACTGTTGTTGCTTTGATACAAAACAAATAAGTATTGGAATAGCATCCTGGAAAAGGTAAATAAATTATTACCAATATTTGGTAATATCACCTTGGAAAATTTGTAAATATACATTGATATGAGTGGCATCAACAAATTAACGTAAAAATTATAACTGCATTTCCCTCATAAATAATTACTAAAGAAGAAATATGGCTAATTGAAGAAGTAAGGCATTCAAAAGCAAGTACCATCACTTCGATTTACATTCAAACTATAAGTTAGGAATGCTGATGAAACACTTGTTTGTACTGCTTTTATGTAGGGATAAAGCTAACATTAAACTTACTGGTATTGTAACAGTAGCTGTGTAATACCAAATCTGGAAAATAATGCTGACATGCAACTAATTGATGATAAATTATATAGGTCCTTTTCATTTATGCAATACATTCATTATAGCTTTATCCAGCATTTCCACACTCCAAAATTCATTAGCAAAGATTAACACATTACCTTAAGCTCCTTTTGATTGTCCTGATTGAGGGCAAGATTTCCCATTGTTCTCACTGCAGCCAACTTCACAGCTGGTTTGGGGTGAGTTAGAAGATTTTTAAGTCTAAATAGGCAACCAGCTTCTCGTAGGGTATCCTGAAAAATTTAAACATCTATGAACAACTTATTACATTACAATAACTAACAAAAATAATAATGGCAGGGAAAGGTTACTCAACAATTTGCACATGATATATTATTACCAATCTTAAATGCAAACAGAAGACAAGCATCTCTAAAAGGAAAAGGAAAATTTAGCTATGTATCCTCTCAGACATCTTCACCCCATCACAATCTCTACTTTTAAGCAACATGCTGATGGCCTTCTGACAAAGGGGATGTGGTTGCCTCCATAAACAACACCACACTCGTCATGGTGTTTGTCAGCTTTACACTTCAGGTAAGCCCCCTCCTTTCTAAATATATATAAGGAAAGGAAAGAGTGATAGAAAGTAGGTGACTTACCTGATGTTCATAGAAAGTAGAAACCTAGTGAGGTTTGGAGTTTTTTTTAAATTTTCGGAGGCACCACCCCCTTCATCAGAGAGTTAGGAAGACATTTCCAGTGATCGGCTATCCGATGATTGAGATGTCTTCCTAACTTTCTGATGAAGGGGGTGGTGCCTCTGAAAATTTAAAGAACATCAAACCTTACATGGTGCTGCCATCTGTGAACCTCATGTAAGTCCCCAACCTTCTATCTCTCTTTCCTGTCCTTATTAATTGTTATTAAATGTTTCTTTATATGATGAAATTCTTTGGTGAGAAACATTGCAATGACTATGGTGATGTGAAACAGGAAGTGCAGACTGGGTTTTCATCGCAAGCATCATCTTGCTTTGCCAAAGGCATACAAAAACTATTTTCTATTATCCCATTATGACCAGTGCCTGGATAATGGCATTGACTATATAGAGAAATAGTTTGAGGTGTAATGGATCTGGAAAATAATGTTATTTTTTAAATAAGTACTGGCATTTATTTTAAAGAAAGGCCTCATATAAACAAACAGTTACAGCAATAAATAGCTCACCTGATTAGCAGAAAAAGTGCCACAATTTTTTATTGTGACCAGTGTTCTTTCCAAAAGAAGGTCATCATTGCTATGTAGAAGAGCTACTAAGCTTTTTGCTTCCTGTGTTGTTATGACTCTGCAAATTTTGAGAATAGAAAATTATCTTTAATTAACCTGAAATGTCATTTACACAAATGAAATATAATTTAATTACAACATTACATGAATTTAGCATGCCAAGTTACTTTGCTAAGAGCTCTTGCTTACCTATCTCGACAACTAAGTGAGTCAAGTCTTAAGCGTAGTTCATCTTCTCCATCTCTTAGAAGTTTCTCAGCCTCTTTGCGGGTCTCTTCCTCATTTTCTCTTAAGCCTTCAGGACTGTGATGTTTGGACATTCCTACAGACCGTCTAAGTGACCGACGAGACCAGCGTCTCTTAATAGGTGATCCAACAAGTTCACCATGTACCGATAGAGTTGACAAATTTTCAGTTGATCGGCTGGCAAGAATATGACGAACATCCACTGGACTCAGAATTCGAGGAGAGCTCCATGGTGAACACTACAAATTACGATATTTTGAATCACAGCAGTAATGTAGCACTAACATAAAAATAAATTTGGTATATGATATAAAAATATTAACGTTCATTATAAGTACTGAATTTATTAAAGAATGTTAAGTTACTTTTTAAACATCAATTTGTTATGATATACTTCAAAAGTGTCATAATTTTTTTCATTTTACAATGCATATATATCCCTGAAAACAAACCCAAACAACTCTTAAAATTGAGAAAGGGCACGCAAGGAATAAGTGAAAATACAGACGTATGAACTGTATTATTAAACAATTAGCACTACGATACTGATAATTTTTCAATCAACCAATTCAGAAATGCCAAAAAAAATATTTAACCACAATATCAGACTGCCTGGCGTGACATTTTCATTGGTGTGTTCAATACTGATAATTACACAAGTATTATTGATGGCAGTAAGACAAAATTGTGATAACTAAATGATGTGGCTGAGTTCAAACTTATATTTAGTACAACATATAATAAACAGGAAAATAATTTGGATAACATATCACTCTAGTAGAAGGTGCTAATTTAGGAAAATGCAGTTAATTATATAATTAATATGGTGCACTTAAAATTATTAAATCACTCTCAATGGTGGATTATTATATAAATTTTCATCTGATACCAAATATCATCACCTGGTGGTAAGCAAATAATTAGCATTACCACATAAACACAAAATTTATATTTGGTAATAGTACAACATGGGTCTGGAAGAGCATAATTAAGGAAATATCCAAACTTTTATTAATGTTAATGAATGACTACATGCCTTGTTATCTGGACTAAAATGTGAGACTTTGGTTACAATTGTTACATGAGGAAACATATTGTGAATATAATTGGTATTGACCTGAAAACTTCTTGACACCCATCAATAATTACCAATCACATACAAACTCTCTGCAAACACAATGTGGCAGCCTGTCAGACAGTACACACTACACCATGCAGTTTCAATTGTGTTCAGAATTCAATTCTGGACCCACGTTGTAATACGCTTTTTTCTTCTCTCAATATAAGAAATTCATTCCTGAAAATTTGCCACAAGTTTTGTTACACTCTCCATAAATAGACTGATATATTTGTATACAGTTTTTTTTATTTTTCATTGCGTACAGAATTTTTTTATTTAAACCTAACCAACAGTGCAAATTTTCCCTGGGTGGTTGATAGCTTAATCACTAAGATTGAGAAGTTGCATCAAGTGGCTTGCTGACCATGTGTATACTTCCAGTTTCTACAGGTACTTACTTGTAGACTTCTGGGGCCTGGCACTGGGCTATGACGAGGTGAAGGTCCAGCAGCTTGGATAGCCAACATTGTATCGGTGAACATGCGAGCTCTGAGATTCAGTTCCCTTATACGCTCCTGTACTGTCAGAGGACGAAGTATTATTTTTCCAGATCCACCCAAATCCAAGTTTCCTAGAAGGACATCTGTTTGAGTTGTTTGTGACAGACGTCTAAAGTAAAGGCGATGTTCTTCTGGAAAACCTGAAATGGCAACCAAAACATTCTCTAAGGATAGTTTTCTCAGTAAAAAAAAAACCAACCTTATGTTTATGATACAGTTTCAAATTAGTCCTCATTCCTCAAATGCTGATATCCATATGTAACCATCATTCTCAATCAGGCTGAGACAATAATTTAACATCATACTATCTCTAATCACATAGCCTCCCTTCTGATATGTTTTTGTTTTCTTTCTGTTTTCTATTGAAATCTATTTGATGTAGCTGATTTATTAGATTTATCTTAAGAACAATTGGGCACCGTATGTTTACATATGTAAATATATAATATTAGTAACTTGTTCCAACATGTCTTACGATGACATCAAAAGTTTGGGCAATTATAGTTTACCTCTCAAGTTTCCTTTCTTGTCAGTTGTTTGACACTCAACCTTAACAATCTTGGATACAAGGAATGAGTTACAAAAAACATTAAAGACTTCTCCAAAATAATAAGTAAAAAAGCAGCCATTCTTAGCACCACAGTAATTTATTTAAAGGTGCTCAAATTAAAGCGACGGTCGATTGGAGTCCCCTGCAAACTAACTGTTGAGACTTTTTTCCATGTGGATGGAAAATAGTAGGTCAGTTTTCTCCCATAGATCGGTACGGCGCGCGTTCAAAATTGGCGGCTACATCTTGTAAAAAAACATACTACCAGTGGTAAAAAGTCATCCAGGGGATAGCAAGAACCGTTAAATAATCAGTTTCAGTTTACATAAAACGCTTGAGAAATTTGAAATATTGTGAAAGGTACAGTTATTGGGTAGAAGGCTTGTTGCAGGTAAACAATAGTAATTTAGGGTCCGAGGATTCGGGTGGAAACCCGTGATAACTCCAGGATTTCATTTGCGGTCTCTAGTAAAAAATGAACAGCAAACACTTGTCATCCTCCTCGAAATGGACGATAAACCGGAAGTTACACACTGACTATCATTTAACGTGATTAACATATAGCATAGTTAACCTGGGAAAACTACTCCGAAAATTTGGGAACTATAACAACTCCGGACCACAATTTTACTGTATTCACATTCTTGCTTTCATTACTTACTGTTAAAATTGTCACCTTTACATGCGTGCAAGTATACATATAACAAGTTCACTAAAAGAAAATGACCAAGGATAACAAAGTTCCGACTAGAAGATTTAGTTTTTGCGCGCAACTTCTAAACAAAGCATTAACAAATCTAGCACATGTACGACACAGGATATAAATTATTTATGAGAACTCGATCCACTTCTGAAGAAAATCGATTTCCGTAGCTAAAGGTTCGGGGTAGTAAGAGTGGGCAAATGCATTCGTGAATGTGGTGTTCGTTGGTTCTTCCTCCGTAGCTATAGGTGACTTAGCTTGGGAAGGCCAGAAATTAACTTCAACCCTAGGTTCCCCGAGGATATATGAATCTCTATACACACGAAGTAGAAACCGGTTAGCATAGAATCGGGAAACTGTGCATTTGATTTCAGTCTACAGTCGCATTGGGTTCAATTTAAACAGATTTACTGGCTAAATAGGTACACAATTTCAAAGTACACTATTTGCGGCCTTCGGAAGCTCTTCGCAAGACAGTGATAAACAAAGCGAGGTCGAGTCTTCCTGCAGTAGCGCGTCACAAAATCTCATTAATAAACATCTGGATAGGCCCTATACATCTCACCCTAACGTTGTCAATGCAATTATAAATACTTAACGTTTTATAAGTAACACTTTCGGGTGCTCAAACGAAAATTTGTTTTACTGTTGAATCCACTTCTGTGGTAATTATAAAACTACACAAAAATGCTCGCAAGTCACACCGACAGCAACTGATTATTAGCGACTATACATTAGATTTCACCAAACAAATTTATTACTTTTAAGAAAACTACTATATCTTTCTGATGTTTTGGGGAGTGGTCCATCTCGTTGGTTTTTCCAAATATGTGGTCCATTACTTGATGGAATTTGCTACGTTCAAAAATGTGTTTATTTGGTATAGCAAGGGAGTGATTAGTTAAGGTGGGTAATTTTGGAGTGATCAATACAGACCCTTGTGATAGTTACTTGGTCCCTCCTATTTAAGGCAAATGTGTTTTCAATGCTTAGAACCATGTATTCAGCTCTGATTTTAACCATTCTGTCTGGTTACCAGCAGTTAGTACTGATTTTTTTTTACTGTTAAAAACTCTTCCCTAGTTCAGGTAGCACATGAAAAGATACCTGTGGGAGTTTTCTCTCAGAGGCATTTCTCCCCAGATTGACTGAGGGGCTCACCTGACTGTCGGGAATGCCTCGTACTATCTCTGGGTCTTTCAAGTTTCTCACATGCTGAGGCACATTCACCTATTTTGGTGTCGAAGACCTTTGGCATACAGGAAGAGTTGTCCGCAGATCCCATGGGGTCAGTTGTCATGGTTCTAAGCGAATGTTGTGACCCCACAAACTCCTCTCCTGTCATTCGGAAGGGCATGAGAATAGTACCCAAAAGCTAGACCTACCTGATGCAGGTTTTCTAGGGTTTCACCTGCATCTCTTTAGGTGAAACACTGGGTAGGATCCTTAACTATGGCCTGGGGACCCTAGTCAACCCTTGTTCTACCTTCCACATCCCCCCTTTTCAATTCCCATCCTATGATATTAAAGGGGAGTTTCCCATTTCAAAAACAGGTAGCAACTTCTGCCATTGATTATTACCTGGATGAAAGGCATGTAGGCCATAGAAGAAAGAAAATTTATAGCAGTAAAATCCTCTGTTCATTCAGCACAGGTCCCAGACAGACTAAAAGCATTCTCCATCTGAAAACTGTCTCTAATCAAGAGAGTTGCAATTTCAACTATCACCGAATTAAAAACTTCTTTCTTTACCTTCCAACATGAGCAGAGAATAAAGATTAGCTTGGAAATAATGGGTTCCACCATATTTTCTGAAATGTTCTATCCTTACAGATGATGGTAATTAAAAATAACTAATAACATGGGTGAATATAACTACAAAGAATCTCTTAAAATAATTATTCAAACATAATGGTAAAACTGTACTACTTTTGAAATTACTGTCCCTATAACTACAATAACTGAAGAATGTGAATAGAGTAACTGTGCCGATGCAGACTGCCTAGAAAGAACAAATTCATGTCAATGGCACAAAGTATACAAAAATATAGGTCATGGTTAAGAATGTACTTAACATGTCTGAAGTGAATTTACTTTAAATAACATGTTTATTGTATATATAGCAATATTAATGATTATGGTATCTCAAATCATTTCTTTAAAATCAAACGTATTAAAGGATCATTATTTACTCCCACAGTTTTACAAACAATTAATTATTGCTTAACTGTTTAAGAAAAAGTATAAGGTAGAAATTAAATGAAAGAATTACTAGTAAATTTTAAAACTGTAGAACTGCCGATACCAAAATAATTGAATATAATATGGACAATAGTCATGAAATTTATATTACGGTATAACTGTAAAGTTATAAGTTTTGTTTGTAAAAACTAAAAAAGTAAATATGATAAAATGATAATTTAATAAAGGATACAAAGAATAGAATCCTCAAAATACACGTAAATACCAAACAGTAGCAGTTACACACCTTTCGGAATTATAAATGCAAAACTTCTTGTATTGTAAAAAGAAACTTTAGTCAGGTTCCTCAAATTATTGTGATTACATGGTACATATTTGGTATTTACTATTACTTTACTCAAATAATATACTTTACTCTAAACTGATAATTACCGTCGCCTTCCCGTCGTCCCAATTTTCGACAGAAAGCAGTTCTCACTACAGAATATCCTACATATGCGAATCCCGCAAAAATAGCAGAACACAAAGCTACTTTGTTAATGGTTTTATCACCGCCAGAATCTGCCATTGTGATATACGAGGAATTGAAATTAATTACAGACTTCAATTAAATGATCTGCATTGTGCAGTTACTTGAAAACAGTTACATAATAGATAATACAAATTATTCCTTCGCTCTCAATCCATGTCCAACCATCGGACAACTAACCCAATTGCACTAGCAGACGATTCCAAAGATGTTAAGATTAGAACCTATTAAATTTGCAAATAAATATACTTACTTAAATTTTAAAGCTCAGCGCACATCCATTGATAATAATATATAAAATAAATTTTCTTTTATGATCATAATATGACAATTAATGCTAATTATTATATAAAGTTTTTTTAAAAATAGTGAAACTAATTGTATTATAGTAGGAAATAAATTTTAATACGGAAAATGGTAAACACTAGATTTGGAGGTGAGAATGGAAAAATGTTGACATTAGATTTCCATTGCCCTCTCTTCTTTACAATTACGTTAACACATTAAAAAGAGTTGTGGAAAATAAATTTCTAGTACTTACAAGTTTTCGTTAAATATAAAAAATAATATTTAACGAGAAGACTAAATGCTGTTACTACTCCCAAAATATATCATAATTCAATAAAAGGAAGAAATGATTACCATATTATCAATCATTGTGATATCAAAAGATCGTTTAAATTTCCAAGTATACAGTGCTACTAATAAATTTGGATATTCATATTTGCTTAATTTGGTTCACTAATGTGACTTTTCAGATTCAATTCACCATCAAAAAACAATCTTAAGAATTTTGAGCTATAAACTTCACAAATTTGATCATTTTGTTACACAATTTCTATAGTGCTTTTGTTAGAAGCTGCACAAAATGAGTTTTGTCACAATTATTCAATACTCCGTTAGCTGAAAACAGTGCAGTAGATAATTGAATGCACCACTAGCTATTTTCTGATATTTTCATGTTTATAATTTATTAAAAAGGTGTCCTAGTTTTTGGCAAGACATACATATATTTTTAAAAAAAGATAATGGATCCAGAATAGAGCCTTGTGGAACCGCCGCCTTTATTTGTCTCATTTCAGAATTTCTTCGTTTTTTGCTGTTCACATATGAAGTGAACCAGAAATCGGAGGTTTCAATTAAATCAATGATTAAATTTTTGATTGTAGAATATAATGGCCAACAAAATCAAAATAATTTGGAGAGGCCACATAAGATTCCTAAATGACACTGCTTTTTGAAAATAGATTCTACCATATATATAAGGAAAATTGGTCTTTTCTGTTGAATATTCTTCCTGAAGCCATATTGAGTGTTTGCAAGCAATTGTTTTGTTAACTCTATTGTAAACAATATAATCCAGGATTAATCACACATTTTACACTATCAAATAAAATTACAATACATACTGGTATATTAATAACAACTTAATACAGGGCTGATAATTTCTGAAGTATGTTTCAAGACAATATTTGAGATTCTATCATATATAAATATAATTATTTTAAAAAAAGAAAATAAGATGTAAATAACCAAGTTTTTTATTTGGTACCAGCTGTGGCCACTACATGATGGGGACATTCACTGTAGTTAAGCACATTTTGTTTTGAAAAATTGATGTTTAATCTGTAATTATATGACATGTAAGCTTAACTTTTAATGCTCAATTGTATAATTTTACAGATGAATATGGCCAATTAGGAACTTGAAGACTATCAAGGGTTCCTCAAAATTCCTGTGAAATTTAAGTTCAAATGTCATTTAACTTTGTCAGATTTATAGATTAAAATATTTTATATTCAGTCCTGTTAAATAATCTGGTTGCACATCAGTATCAATTATGCAAAATAAGCTTAAGCTGCTGTTTAATATAAACTATTCTCTAAATAATAAAAAAGGTGACCAGTTCTCTATGTTAATACTTGAATAGATTGTCATTGTGATGCAGTACAGGAAACACAGTGATAATAATGGTACATAAA
Source organism: Eucriotettix oculatus (assembly GCA_034510155.1). Taxonomy (NCBI): domain Eukaryota; kingdom Metazoa; phylum Arthropoda; class Insecta; order Orthoptera; family Tetrigidae; genus Eucriotettix; species Eucriotettix oculatus. Next base: position 37,043,076 of record CM067380.1, on the reverse strand, counting down.
ATCAATATAATAAAAAAAACAAAATCTTTAATAAGTAATATCAAACGGTATAAGAAATTAAAGATACAAAGTTGAGTCAAAAGATATTTTTATCATAATCTAAAAATAGAAAATTATACATTTGGCTTTGTTTCTGTATTAGAAAAGATTTGCTGCATAACACACTTTTGTTGATATATAGAATATTAAATAACAATTATTTTAGAAATTGTACTAAAATAGTTCAACAAATGTCTTCTATAAAATGCACACTTTGGCTTAATTTAGGTTTATTATTATAGAGTATCAACATATTTAAGGCAAGTATCATTGCCACTACATTTTAATATTGCCACAGTATTGTCAGTCGTTAAGTGTTTTGTTGTTTCAAGTCAAGAATGATTTAGTTACTATTGCACTTAACATCTTATGAATATTGATAAGTCTTTAGGCACTAATGAATTACCAAAATTGAGCTGGCAAACTTCAGTATGGTATAAAAGGAATATTTAACTTATCAGTTAAGTGAATATCTCAAATGTTCAGAAGATACTGAATCAGGTTTTTTTGGTGACAGCACGAACAGAAATTAAACATAGTTTCCTATAATTGCACTTCTTGTTTAATATAAGAAAAGGTAAAATACTCATACTGTTGGAGGATCGATCCTTTGACCATGTGTCACTCCAAATTTGAAATGTGTCATGCAAAATGACAGTCCACAGTCTACTTGGTAGGTCCTGGCTGTAGAGCCATGGAGAAAAATACTCTTATAAGGAATTTGTGCTAATATTCTCTGATTGCATATTTCATTGTTTTTATAAAACTGACATTACAGCCATTTAATGATTTAAGTACATATCACAGTTTACTCCTGCAGAATGTTTTAATAGCTTGTATGTCACACAACACTCACAACTACTAGCAGGATATTGAAAGTTACATTGTAAGGCACTGGTAGGTTATAACACATCCAATGGACAGCTTATTCTTCTTGACAAGGAAATCAAAACAATTTATAAAGATATCAAGTTGTTCATTGTTTATAGTAGAGTAATTTGTTGGAGAAGGGAGAACAGTTTCAAACACAGAAACCGTTTAATCTTCAGTAGAGATATGGCACAAAACACTGGAAGCTTCAGCTGAAATAATACAACTTAACTAAGGCTATTCCATAGAGAAATTATTGAGGTTTATTTACATTTCACTCAGAAACCCATTAAAGTAAAATTAGCCTGCTAGCAAAAAATAAAACCTAAAACTCTTTGTAAATATTCTAGAGATATCTGTGCTGATGGAAGAAAATTCTCTAGAATATGACAAACAGAACTGGTCAAAAACAGTTCCACAGACATCCACACTGAACTGTATAATTTTATCTGCAAGTCCCAACCTCCTTCAGTTAGATGCTGACTCCCTGTAATGGCTTGAATTAAGCAAGATTATTTCTGTAGTAATGTTCACAGTCTTGTACAATACCTCTAATTTTTATCCTTTCATTGATCACTTATTCAATTACAGACAATAGAATAAATGATACCTTCATCGATTATAGGGCAACTTTTGATGCACTTAGAATATTTTGAAGAAAAAGTTTATTTCTGAAACTATGAATGGATCCCAGAATATTTCATATCCTTGTATGCATTGCATGCTTTAACAACTTCTTGCAGGATATTTTTTGTTAAGTTTTCAGGCACCGGTGGATTACATGAGATCATATGCATACGGCAGCTTTCAACACACTGGAAAATAAAGGTTTCATTCATTTGTTTTTAAAAAACTCAAACTTTGGCATAAATGTTTTTATGGTAAATTGAATATTACATACTTTATTCAGTTTTGATAGGCCCTGTTGCTTATATACTTGATCAAAATCTGTAATAAGTTGTTTATTTTTTGAAGCTATATCTAACAACTTGTCTAATACATTCATTACAAATCCTCTCTTCAAAGACTCTGAGGAAATATGTGGTTTGATCTCATATGGAATCCGTTCATTAGAATTTTCAGACAGAATGATAAGACACCTGAAATCAATGAACTTATATGTATATTGATTTACCAAGAATTATATATGTAAAAACAATAAATCAGTTAATGGTTGAAAATTAAACCAACAGAATAACAATTTGCCTTAAGTATTTATATACCATCAAGAAATAGAATTAACCAGATGATAGGATGCAAATAAACAAATTGAACTTGCAAGTAAGACTACAATGATTACTATCCATGTTCAATATCTTGATTTCTGTACAATACATTTAAAACAAGAAAGCTTATATTCTAGATTCAAAAAAACCTTCACATGTTCCATCTCAAAGAATTTGAATCTAATATCCTACATTTTCGAACATGAGACAACATTACATGTATCTTCCACTTACTGAATGATTTACACGACACATAAAGATATGGTGCGAAATAACCAAGATTAACTTAATAGTAATAAAGTTGAAATAAGTTAATTTTGTAATTCTGCATTTACTTATTTAAGGTGAATTAAAATGCAGCAAATGATAGGCACTCAGTTGTGTAGTGTTGTTTTCTTTCTCCTCAATTTCATCAACAAGTACACTAACAAAAATAATAGGAAGCAAGAATGTAATAATGAGAAGTGTTTTATACATAAATATATTTGGGAAGAATTAAGATGCAGAAAAAGCCAGAAATTTTATAAACAACTTCACAATTATGGTATTAAAGTATTGTCTAAAAATAATTCTGCCACAATAAAATTTAGTAAGGAAAAATTGGTTACAGGCGTATTATGAAAAATATTGAAAACTATTCTGAAATTTCCAACCTTAAACAATTAGGCATGCCTCATTCATTCTCTCTCAAAACTGATTAAAAGAGCAACTTGTGTTTAATGTAATAAAATAAATAATGGAAAATATGTCACAACAGTCTTGACAGAGAACACTTAATTTTTCAAATGAAGGGCAAGTTGAAATATCAGCATTTTTTGCAATCGTGATTACTGTCTTTTTAAATTAAATAATCCACATTATACAACTTTACTTAATGAGAGGAAAAAATATTCATAGTTTTCAAAGATGACTGTTGCAGATAGAAAGACAGAGATCAATTGAGACAGAACTCCAACTGACTACAGTATTATTATTCACACAGTATTGAACAACAAAATTCATGAAAACTGTTTTTTTACAAGCCCTTATTGGTGTCATTCTTGTTAACCATAGGTCTTCAGAACTTCCAAGACAAAGAATGAGATTATACACTCTGGATTTTGCTCATCTAATGTTTGGACTTAGAAAGAGCACTTATTGGTGCAATGACATCACATATCTGAAGGAAACTCAAGAGTTATTATCCCTTGAGGGAGACAAAGTTAACCTAGTTAACTCTCCTCTGAATACAGATTAGAGCAGAGTATAGAAGATACTAGACTACAGGGCCCAGAGTGGATTGTGGGTATTTCACACCTAGATGGCTCCATTCACACTGTTTAGTACAGACTTGATGTAAGTATAAAATATGTCATAATATGTCTTGGAGTAAAAAGATTACAAAATGCTGTCAGAATTGGAAAGTCTTAGATCCATCCTAGAGGCATGTCACGATTTTTTTCTGATATGTGTAATAAAAAGTGGACATAGAATACACCACTGTCTGTTATTTTTTGTATACAATGTCTCATGACCAATCTACCTTGGAAACATCCAGTGTCTGCATTTATAAATATAAGAGAAATAAAAATCTGTGCATGTCAACACTAACCTATATCTTGATTGGAGTGATCTATTTAATGAACAGAATGGTGATATAATGAAACTGATGACAGGACAACCGGCCGTATCTTCAAACCAGTTTTGTATATCTTTCTGGGTAGCAATATCTTGCAATGATGGGTTTGGAAGAAATGTAGGATGTGAATGATACCAGCCAACAACATTCAGCTCAAGTTTCTGGAATTCCTCCATTGCTTCCATCATTGCAACTGAAATAGAATAGTTCAAGAGTATAATTTTAATAAATTATGGATTTTCACAATGTTAAAAGAAACTATTAAAAATTAAAAGTGACAATACCTGGGCATAAATCACACTGAACCTTTGTGCTCTCACTTTGGCAGGGTGATGCCATTTTAATGAACAAAGTTTTCGAATTTGCATCATAACGGCCTCCCAACAAGCCACCTGCTTCAACAATACTGGAATGTGCATGGATGTCCATGATTAATACAGCTTCCATTGACAGGTCAACTTTAAATGGTGCCTAAAATCCAAAATAGAGAATGATTCAAAAAATCCAATGGTGGTATTAATATTTTCCATGATTTCTGTAATATTGAATTCCATAAGTTTGGGTTTTATTAAATCATAACTAAATAAGAATTACAGAAACTAAAACTATTAAAAAACTCTAGAATGTTTTTCCTTGTTCAGAAATTCTAGTCATAAAAAATTAATATTATAACTAAATGTAGAATATAATGAAAAGCCTAAAGTGTCCAAGAAAACATACACAGACACTAAGAAACTTGTAGAAGGAAGAAAATGGCATTAATAGAATTACACGGAGAAAGGAGTTCAACAATCATAAACATGTCAGACAATATGACTGAATATTACAAAAGGAGACTGCTGAATGAAGGAAAAATGACTACACAATAAATTCAAAGTCTTGAGTGTAGAAATGGAAACTTAAAAAAAAAGCTTAAGTAGCACAAGTACAGCCATACACATACTCAGTAATTAGTGATTGAATGATTGTAATGTTGATATGCAAAAACTTGAACTGTCACTCCTGGTATATTTTCCAGAACCTTACTACTTTTGTCATGTAAATAAGTGAATGTGATTAAGTGTTTTCTTTGATTTGGTGTCAACCCTATGCTAATAGTTACTAATATACATTACCACATTGAACTGTAAACATGGCAATGTCTTTTGAAACAAACAGTAATATACAAATAATATTATCCAAATTCCAAGCTAGATGGCTTGAAAGTTTCCTGCAATAGTATTAGTAGCTTACCTTTAAACAACAATATAAGTTTTTATGCTGCCATTTTGATTATGTTCCCAGGGTCTTGAGTCTTAGCAGGATTTGAAGATTTCCAGGTTTGCTGTATCTTTTCTGTTTGTTTGGAAAATGACATAGTTCCCATTTCAAAATTTCTCAATTAAACCTACTAATTCATTCAATTATCTCAAAGAAACCATCTATTTATTAATCAAGTCACAATTGTCCTGATTTCAGCCCCAAAAATAATATTGACAATGTTGAACTATTTTGTTTTCATACTTCACCTTTTGAATGTATATTTGTCTTGCAAACAACAGATTAATCCTAAAACTTCTACCTTTTACATGGAAAACAAATTTGTATGTCAAAATTTTAATCACATTCACAAAAACTAAAAATTATAATCAATTTAAGTAGTCTTTTGCATTAAAAGGAAAATGTATTCAGTAATAAATTGTAGCGAATATTATACAATTATTTGTATGTATCATATATAAATTTTAATTTCTTAGGTTTGAGTTGTTACATTGAGAAGAAAAAAACTGTCAAATATGTGTAATGAGTGAACAGTACTTCATCTTATACTTTTTTAAAACTAAAATGTACTCTATTAAAAGAAAGTAAATAAGGATTTGAATATACTTCATCTAATCAGTCAATTAGATGTTTATTACCAGAGATAATGACAATTATTTTTGTTTTAATATTAAAGTATTCAATTTTATAACATTTACATAAAATGATGGCAGATTAGTAATTATATCACCATCCTAACTTTTATAAATTAAGGGGAAGACTCCTCACATCAAAACAAGAAAATAATGTGATATAATTAAATGTCTAACAGTTTATTAGTTCATTATATATGCCAGCAAACTTACTTTTCATATTATATGAAATTCTTACAATGGCACCTACTTGTTGATATGTTTCACATAGTTTCTAATTTGATTTAATGAAAAAAATATACAGTATTTATCAGTTGTATTTTAATATAATATTGATATTCCAAGTTGACCAATACAAAAGATCAAATCTTACAATCAGTTTTACTAATGTTGAATTTGATATACTGACAATCGTCTATAATATATTATATTAACTCAATTTTTAATATAAAAATAAAAACAAATGTAATATTCATGTAGCTATTGACTTATTTTTGAAATATTTTGGAGGCTATAACAACATTAATTACACTGAAAACATCCAGACTTGTAAATTAAAAGGTAGAATTTACCAGAATGTCCTCATAAAAAATATATTCACTTCATTTATAAGTAATCACATATAAAACAACAGGAGCTTTCAATTCATTTACTTCTCTAAAATTGTAATTAAAAGGTCCTTCATTCAAATAATTTATTTTATTATCTCTAATTGGACTTACGGGTTTCTTGCCTTTGAAGGTACTGCACTTTAGAAGAGCAATATTTTGTTTAGACCTAAGTCTTTTTTGTGGGTTTTCTATGAATGTAGTTTGAGAAGGGGTCCCATCTGCATTATGACTGATTGTATAGCCACCATCTTTAATGATTGCTAGCGGTACTTTCTGAAATCAAGTAAAATATAAGTAAATATATACATATATATATAACAATTAATTGTTTTAATCAACATAACAATGTCATTTCCTGACATATATATATATATATATATATATATATATATATATATATACATACATACACAAACACACATACACACGTCAGGAAATGACATTCTCAAAATAATTATTTGGTGGTTTAACTGAAGCATAAAATGTTGAAAGAAAATGTTTTCTCTGAATGTTTGTTTCATTCCCCAGTGGGAAGTCTAAACATACTAATTAAATGGAGTTTTTTTTAAAAAAAAATATTGATGTCAGTATAATATGCATAACAATGATACATTTATTTTTCCTTTTTCCTAAAAAAGGAGGCTGACAATTCCAAAATTTTGATGAACTTTTCCTTGTCCTAAATGGGATGCCAAGCTTCAATTTCAGGCAAGCCACCTCTTTTCTCAATTTCCTTTCCTCATAAATTGCTTGTGTGTGTGTGTTCACATGCATTATTGTGTACATGTGTGTATTACTTACAAGGTCTGTATTTTTCAAATTTGCCTTGTTAAATTTCACAGATGGTTCAGCAACAGAAGTAGGGCATTCTTCATTAATAGTACTGTTCAATACTGTCAAACAATTTTGGTTTTTATCCGTGCTCTGTGAAATTTTAATGTCTTTTGCAATATTCAGAGCTGTGAGATTCTTCTTTCTTCTTACTTTTGCTTTCTTTTTGGCCAATGAGCTATCAGAACCTTTATCATCAACAGAAATTTCCACATCTTCCAAATCATCTGTTTCCTTTTGCATTACAATCTGAAAATATATTTTAACAATATACAGACATTAATTCCAGTATGTTACACTCAGTTATACATACAAATACATCCATTAACATTAAATAGAACCATGCCTAATTATAATATTTTATAAATTGTACTTATTATTTGGATGATATTTTATACATTATTAATACAAGTGTGTTGTTAATTGTTGTCATGAGCCATTAAGTACTATTGCATGAATTCAATACTTTTATTTTGTAAGAAATACTTCTTTTGTTTCGTTATATAGATACTTAATATATATGTAAATATTATACAGGAACGCAATTAACTTTATCGATTCACATTAAGCTTATAATAATAACGATAATGCACACAGGTTGTTCAATTATAGTCATTTAATTTATGCAAAATTTGGTCACTGAAATTTTTCTATGTTAAGCTTATAAAATAATTGGCTTTGCTTATCACAGGGATCTTTAGAAAAGTGATTCTATGCTACACTATTTCTGATCAAGCAAACAACTAACACATCCAAAGCCATAGTCAAACTATTATATTCTAAGCACGGACCATTGTTAATTTAATTTTCAAGAAATGGAACTCATGATAACAGGAATTCAACAGTTCAATGCAATGTTACACAAGAAACACAAAAGCAATAACAGAGTATTCAATTCAAGAGAATAAGATTTAGATGACTGAATATAGATAAGAAATGATGCATTGACAGATGTTCTGAAAAATGAAATAAACTTTAGTGAATAGGTGGATCCATTAAGTCCATTACCAAAATTCTTAATCTGTTACAGAATTTAATTCAAAGCAACCTAACCATAGAAAGAATAAAGTCTGTCATTGCTTAATGCATCTGAATGTGGTCTGTGCACTTGAAACCACTATTATTAGAGATAATTTTTCAATAAGAGAAAATTTAATAAGAGTACAAAATAATAAATATCAATTCATAAAAGTACAGATTAACTATACTTTATGCTACTAGTACTCACAACTTCTTCTCCTTTTGAAAATACACATGGGCTGAGATGGACAATAGGATTCGGTTTCTTAGTTTTGATTATTTTCTTCTTTGGTGTAATGCTTGCTTTAGGTTTAATTGTTGTTGAGCTTCTGCTAGTGAAATATAATTTAATTCAAACCCTAAGTTACTAACAAAGAATACAGAAAATAATCATTATGTACATAATATTCTTGAAACAATACACATGATGTGATGTAAAGTTATTCAAATGTTTAGAAGATCCTAGAGGATCACTTAAACCACAAGCTGCCATCATGGCAAAAACAAAGATTTTCTTAATATTCAAAGATGTTATATTCTGAAATCTATAGTAGTAGTTGAAACCTTTTATTGTTATTTTTAGTAGACAAACTTGACCAAGATATTTAACTTAATAAGCATAAAAATATTTCAACTGAGTTAGGCGTAAGTGAGGTTAGATGGAAGTAACTGCTCCAAGATAAAACTATTTGTGTATGTAAATACATTGTGCTCCCAGCTGAATATGAATGTATTTTCACACTTATATGTTTATAAAAAGTAAGCTAATGAAAGAAAGTCACTCTCCCAATGTCACAAGAAATCAAGCAATCTAACACAAGAGTCCTGTTCACGTCAACGGATTTAAAAGCCCAGTTCCGATTGACGTGAACGTCACGTCATCTGACCTGAATGAGTTAATAGAAAATCTAATAGGTGCAATAAACAACTGAAGAAAGGTTGAAAAATATTTTATTCAAATATTCCAAATAATATCACCCTGCTCTGAGAAATGATTGAAATATCAAAATTTAAAAAAATATATTAAACACTAAGTATCAAATTCAAGGTAAAACAGTTCTAATTCAATTTAGAATTATGGGTGCCTTAAACAGAAATATACAATTTATATGGATAGGAAAGAGAGACAGAAAGCAGCAGCTGACCGTTTAAATTGATAGTTGACATCAACTGGTATGGATGCAGGAAAAGTCAAATTTTGAGAGCATAAACTTCCTTCTTCAAGACATTTTGTCTAAACTGTGTGGCAGTTAGTCACTCAGTGGTAATAAACTGTGTGAATCCATGGCCAGCCAGCAGTTAGAATGTGTCTGCTCCACTCCTAACAAAGTAGACAGTTACCTCCAAACTTTTAAAGACTTCCACCTTTCCCTCTATGACAACACCAAGCTTCAATTTCAGGTAAACCATCTTTCTTTCTTCCTCTCATGTTTATTATTCTGACTTGTGTCTATATACATACATATCTATATATTTGATGACAGAAGAGAAGAGAAAGAAAGTTTCTTCAGACATTCTCTGTCTGAAGAAGGGAGCTTAGGCTCTCAAAAATTCACCTTTTTGTACTTTCCTGCCAGTGGATGCCTACTATCAGTTTAAGGTAAGTCAATGACTGTTTCCAGCCTCTCTTCCCTATTGTCAAAATAATTAACAATATTAGAATGGGCAGTTAGAGAGAAAGAAAAGTTGGCAATCACTTGTAATACTTTTCTATATTTCCTGACAAAGGGGGCTGTTGTCTCCAAAAATTCAAAGAAAGTCCCGTATTCAGAATTATGTCTGCCAGCTTTATACTCTCGCTCTCAAGAAATGACATTGCCATGTTAATTAAAACAATTAATAGGGAAAGGACAGGAGAAAGAAAGAAGGTGACTTACCTGAGGTTCATAGATGGTAGACACCTTGTGAGGTTAAGAGTACTTGAGTTTTTGGAGGCACTGCCCCCTTCATCAAAAAGTTAGGAAGACATTTCCAGTGACCGGCTAAATGACGACTCATACCAGTCGTGATCGGCTAGCCGGTGACTAAGCAGCCAAAATTTTGGCATCACTGGAAATGTCTTCCTAACTTTCTGATGAAGGGGGCGGTGCCTCGAAAATTCAAGTACTCTAAACCTCACAAGGTAAGGTAAGTCACCTACTTTCTATCTCTCTGTCCTTTCCCTATTCATTGTTTTAATTAACATGACAATGTCATTTCCTGACTCATATATGTCTGACAAATATTTGTCAAAAGATTGTAATATTAACAAAAACTTTCAGAAAGTATATTCAAATATTTAACAAAACTTACTGTTTTTGTTTCTTCATTTTTTTGGGGATAATTGTTGCATTTTGTTTCTTTTTTCTTGTCTTGGAGGACGTTTTAAATGAGGTAACAGATTTATTTGGTGATGGTGGACTTAAAGGCACATCTTCCACAACCTAAGAACCAACATACATTACTTGTCATTGAAATACAAGTATGAAGAATTGTTCAAGCGAAAATAAAATTAGCCATACCACTTCCAACATAGCTGGAATTTGACCATCAAAAACTAATTCTGACTGGTCTATAATGAAATCATCAGATGGTGAGTTGCTCAGAAAATTTTGCCCAGAATTATTACTCTGATAGTTCTGAGAATTTACATATTTTTGTATTTGATGGGCTGTCTTTGTTTTTACCCATAACTGCAAGTGCACCCAAGATGGTCCAAACACAGACTAAAAAAGAGGCAATTTTGCTGATAATTACTAAACAAAAAAAATATTATTAAACAAGATGAAACAGAAGTAAGTGTACAAACATATTTCCACCTGGGCAATTTTGTCAGAGACATTTCACTAATGTGCAATTTGAGACAATAAAACTGAGAAATAGAATTTGAAAAACAAGCCTACTGCCACCAATGCCTTCTGTGGTTGTCAGTTAAGTTGCACCAGGATAAAAATGGTGTTGATTACCAATATTTAACAAAGGAACACTCGTTGCCATTTTCTACAGAGGAGTAGTACACTAGCACACTTTTTCTGAACAGGAAAGCTTAGGAAATGGACACGAAACAAGGAAAATATATTATGCCTATCATTACCCAGATATGCAATTGCCCAACGTTAGAATATTTGCTGCAATGTTTTATCAGATCAGAGAAATTAGGTGTGTTGAGCCAATACGTGATGTGACTCAATGATATGTATGACAAAAATATTTTGTTTAAAGAATATTGATGAACTGACAACCGACTAGATGAATCATGTTGAGTAGATTTGAAGTGCTCCATATGTTAAATGCCCCCAGGCTGGCCAAATATGCCTATTACATGGAGAAACTCAATTGCTACATTCTATTGGTCTGATATTTATTATAAAAAAATTGTCTTTATTTTTCCACAGTTTTAAAAGGTGAGTAAAGAATTTTTCTTCTCAACATTCACCTCTAGTAGTGTACAGTCTATAATCTACAAGTTTAGACAGCAAACTTAAAAAATGTTATTAAACATTACTTCAAGAAAAAAATCATTCAGAATATAAAAATATTTATTTCCTACCAATCCTTTTTCAAGTTGCATTTTTTCATCCTCTGTCCAAAATTCCTCCCCAATGGAACTTGTTACAGATTGTGAGTCTGAAGAATTTTCATTTATTGTTGAAGAAAGGGATGTCAGGTCATTTAAATCTGAAGTTGAATTGCAATGTGTAATGATGGGTGAGTATGAATACTCATCTAACAAATCTGATCCAGGAATTTTTTCTGTTCCGATGTCAGTCCATTCAGCTCTAAAAATTAATTGACAAATTAATAACACTTAACAGAAGAAATGCTTTGAATCAAAGCTGAGTTCTAAGGCCTATAAAACAGAATTAACAGTTTAGGATAAAAAATTTCAATCAAGCAAGGAATCCAATCCAGTGTTTAGAGCATGGAGCTCATACCAATAAGCTATTTGGTTATGTGTGAGTTTTCACTTTTCATTGTAAAGATCTGAACACAAGCTCACCTAAAATTTACTAAAACACACTCTTCAAAGTGTAATTATAGGACTTCAATGAATAATCGATGTCATGTGTAAATTTATCAGAAGTACAATTATTTAATCCAAGAACAGAAAAATCGAAGCTAAAGTTTAACATGCATGAAACTGGTAAGAGCATCAAGTACTAAACAGTGGTAATAGGATCAAATTCCAGCCTGGTCAATTTTTTTTAATCCTAATCTGTTAATTAATAACATTCTGTAAGAATTTAACATAAAAATTGGAATGAATATTGGAAAAGTTACAAAACAAGAAATATACATACTCATTACTATCAAAATTTAATGTTGGCGTTTCATATATATCACCCATCACATCAATTTCCTCTTCATCCGACATCATATCATCTAAGTTTGTTCCAATTCAGTCTAAATTAATCAAGCCTGTTAGTAAAAATATTAATTAGTAGAATATGTAAATTATATTAATTAATAACAAGAAAACTAAACTGAAATGTTATAATTCTACTAAATAATTAATGGATTTTGAATTTTTTAGGAAAAAACAGCACAAGTTTCTCTATTTAATATTTATTACAACAGTGGTATGGTTGTGCACAACACTTAAAAGTTACATAATAGTTCAAGATCAAATTGTGCCAAAAATGTGTTTAAAATAGTTGCATTACTTATACACAAATTATGAGCACTTATAGAAGAAAATAACAGAAATGTCTTTAATTTCCTATGTTTAAACCAAACAAAAAGCATTAAAAGAAATGAAAGCATTGTAAATATATCATAGATGAATTGCATGCATTTACTGAATATAAGATAGTTTCTATAATATAACAGACTAGCAACTGCTATTAAAAAAAACTTAATATTATAAGAGCCCAAGTTAATATGTCTAAATTTACAAAAACTTAGACAGGTACATTAACTACACAAGAAATCTTATGCTGTCACATGAAATTGGTTATAACCACAACATAAGGAAAACAATTCAAGGGTATAACTATGTTATAAAGGGATTTACAATACACAAAAAAGCAGATCTATGCTGAGTTCACACCCTATAGCACACCTATATAACATTAACAGTTAGTTCAGATAAAATTTATTTAACAAATATTGTTAAAAAATTCTTAGGTGCAAGGTTCAATTTCAATATTCACATCAAATTGTACAAAACATAAGGAAGTTTTTTTGCAAAATTATGAACTTAATTATTATTAGTTTTAAAGTAGCAGGAATATTTATTCTAAGTAATTTTTGCAAATTATAGTTAAAACATTAGTATCTCAACAGATTGTATTCACAAACAAAATTCAGCAAATATGCAAGATGATTCCATTAGACGTGCTAATTATCGTTGAAGTACCCTATATTACTTTTAAATCGCTAATTGCAAAATGATTAGAAATGATTCATAATTATATGAAGTCAAATTAAATATGTACTACTTTACCAAATGAAATCCGATGTTCAGTTTGTCATTTAGTAACTTGTTGGACATTGTTAACAACAATAATGAATAACCATATTACGATTGGAAACATTTATAATAACTTGCTAATGGTTAAAATAACGCGCATTTCAAACAGTCAAGAATTCTCCACATAATACTCATCGAGACAACTTCCTCACAAACATGACCATTTTTTTGGCATTTAGTTTGCTTCCTTTTCATTTAATTTCGGCGTCACATAAACAAATTTCAAATTCGATTATTCTGACATCACAGAAACAGTCTCCGGAAGTCGATATGGAGTTTGCTGTTTTTATGAAAAATTAATACCTCAATGATATTCTATACATATTTGTACAACAGTAATGCTATTTTTTTTTCTTTTACTGTGTAGCTGGTATGTAGTTATCATGTTTTTGTAATCATTGGCACAATATATATTTTATATTAACCGGGCAAAGTTAAACAGTATATCATTAGTATATTATTGAATTATGAACATAACAAAATCTGTCCTCATTATGTCTCGTTTTATTTTTCACTTTAAGTTCTTCTGGGTGTATCAGTTCCATCATGAGACTTTAATGTTAATGAGGGTAACAAACTTTGTCACAATGATATGATATTGAGTAAAATGAATGCATACTCTAATTATATTTTTTTAGGAATGTGTTTCATAAAATTGTGTAATTTTAATTTAATATGTTGCCTTCTTACTAAACGTGTTAAGTTTCCACGCCCAAAAGAGGCAATATCACGCTGCTTTTCAAGGGATCGAAAATATTACCGTGTAGATATTTAAAAGGATCCGGTATTGTAAATCGAAATGTGTCCGCGACCAAAGATGTGTGACTTTAAATGAATATAGTCCAATCAGCTGTTTCACATTATTAACAAATCTACCAACTTAATAAAATAAAGCTACTGGATATAAAAAATAAGCCGTATATCGTAGTATTAAGTTTTAATAGCAAATACTAGTTATCGCTGTTAATAAAGTACTAATTTTCACCTAGTCATTAATGTTAAATACTTATGCAAATCCACTATGACGAGTTAAATGCTCATTATCCATTTAGGAACTTGTGAATGTGCAGAATAAATTTTACCAGACCGTAAACGTGCACGCACTCTTGTGTTGTTTATTTTTTGTGAATGTATAGTTTCTCTTTAAGCGTTGCTTATTTTTTAAGGACATAGTTTGTTTAATAAATTAGTTGTTGCTGAAGTCGACCTGCCGTTTAAAGTAAATAGGTTAAGGGATACTTCCGAACTAACAAGGTAACTAAATTTAATGATGTAAGTATGGTGTAGGTATGTAAAGATAATGTCAATATTAAGAAGGGGAGTTTTTTTGTATTGTATTCAATTTGGAACCGCAATCACAGTATTTACTGTAAATATTTTGAAATAATTATTTCATTTTGTGCAGAGTAATTCAGCAACGTATATGCTTCTAAAAGTTTTCAGAGTATTGTGACATTCGTACTTGTTTTCAAATATACATTTTTGCATGTTTTAAATTAGATGCACTGCATTAGTTGTTATATTTTGATATTAGTTTTGGATTTAACTAATAAATGGCACAAGAAAGATGAAATAATAGAGCTTCAGACACTATTTATTTAAAAAATTCATTGTCAGACTAGTGTCTAAAGTTTTTTCCACATCATCTTGCTGGGGTCTTTTAACAAAATTGGGCATTCTTACTCTTGTTTTTCAATCAATACAATCATTAACATTTATGATCAACCAATTCAGATTAACAAAGTTATGATCCAAGCTATAAGGATCCAAGCTATACAAATAACGCAAAAACAATCAATTACAAAAAAGAATTATTGTCAGAGTTCAACATCTGTTAAATTGGGAGGTAGGGCTTTAAGGAGAGTCTGTGTAAAGCTCTGCTCATAATGGTTAGTGTTTGAAGTTCTGAGCAAGCCTAACTATTGGAAATTACAAGGTTAAGATGATTGCTAAGGAATGTGTATGGAAACATTTTATATGAATATAGAGTTCTTGGGTTTCTATATGGGTTATATCTTTTGTGAAATATAGCATTTCAATAGCTATCTGCACCTCTTTCTTTAACTGTACAAAGATAACACATTCATATTATATATATTCTATAGGACTATTTTCCATTTCAAGGATTATCACTTTTGGGGGGGGGGGGTGGTTAACAGGCTACATGAGGGTGATCCTGAAACAGGCAACTCCCCTTTAATAGCATAGGAAGGGAATTGAAAAGGGGGATGTGGAAGGTAGCCAAGGGTTGACTAGGGTCCCCAGGCTATAGTTCAAGGATCCTACCCGGTGTTTCACCTAAAGAGATGCAAGGAAAACCTGCATCAGGTAGGTCGGGCATTGGGTACTATTCTCACACCCTTCCAAATGACGGGAGATGAGTTTGCTATGGGGTCGCAGCATTCCCTTCATGTCTTCACCAGTTTCAGGAGGCAGTTAGCCGACTAATCCAATAGGATCAGCGAACAACTCTTGCCTTATGCCCAAGGTCTTCGACCCCAGTTCATATACCTCCGAAAATAGGTGGAGTCTCGGCATGTGAGAACTTTGAAAAAACCCAGAGAGAGTACGAGGCATTCCCGACACAATGAGGTGAGCCCCGCAGTCACTCTTGGGTGAAGTGCCTGCGAAAAAACTCCCGCAGGCCAATACATGCTCAAGGATTGTCACTTTATCCATAGTTACTTATACATGTAAATATTATAAAGAGAGAGCAAGAGAATAAGTGGTGGAGACAAAGTGTTACAGAAATGTACGTATGACTTAAGTTGAAATGTATTTGCCCTGTTGACATATTTTATTGATTTATGGTACATAATTTATCAAAGTGCTTCCACATTTGATAAATTTGAAATTGATGAAACTGAAATTTCAATTTATTATGGGCGAGTAATACTTTAGATTGCTTATCTATTTTTAAATGTGTGCCTGAAATGAAGAAAATCCAATACTAAATTATAAATATTAGAATTGATAAATAGGAAAAATGAAGGGCAATATTCTTTGTCAATTTACAATTGTAGGTATGATGCCACTAGTGTTATTATATTAAATTTATGTATATATGTATATGAAAGTTAAATTTTATCCCAAATGAAATTATCACATTTGTTTTTCATTCATTGTCTTTATTTGTTTAGCATGTTTCAATTTATAACTTGTAGCTTGTTTTACTATCCAAAAATATTCATAGTTCATCTGGTTTCATTATATTACTTGTGTATAATTATTTTCTTGTACATACTCTTGACCTATATTTCAGCATTTATTTTTATTAGTTTCATTTAACATTTTTTGTGTGATTTCAGGCACTCTGTTCTAAATGTCAGATGCTATGAAGTTTCCCATCTTGCAAAATGATAGATTGTTACGTGCTGCGCGTGGTGAAGAAGTTGATCGTATACCCGTATGGATTATGAGACAAGCTGGAAGGTATCTACCTGAATTTAGAGAGTTTAGGTCAAAGCATGACTTTTTTACTATTTGCCAGACACCAGAGTTTGCTGCAGAAATATCATTACAACCAGTGCTACGTTACGATCTTGATGCATGCATTATTTTCTCTGATATTTTAGTCATTCCTCAGGCACTAGGAGTTCATGTTGAAATGAAACCTTCTGTGGGACCAGTTTTAACTCCTTTAAATTCACCTGATGGTATAAAAAATTTAAATATACCTGTGAACGTAGTTGAGAAACTAGGATATGTAGGAGAAGCAATATCATTAACACGACATAAATTGAATGGTAAAGTTCCACTAATAGGTTTCTCTGGGGCTCCTTGGACATTGATGGGTTACATGATAGAAGGTGGTGGATCAAAAACCTTATCTAAAGCAAAGGCATGGCTCTATCAACATCCTAGTGAAAGTGCAAAATTGCTCAATATTCTAACTGATGTCATTGTAGATTATTTGGTGATGCAAGCAGTTTCGGGAGCTCAGCTGCTACAGGTTTTTGAGTCCAGTGCTGAATATTTGGGTCCTGAACTTTTCTCCAAATTTGCTCTGCCATATATACGACAAATAAGTGAAAAAGTAAAAAATGAAATTGCAAAGAAGTCTTTGGAATATGTACCAATGACAATATTTGCAAAAGGAGCACACTATGCGTTAGAAGACCTTGCAATAAGTGGATATGATGTAATAGGGATTGATTGGACTGTGGATCCCATAGAAGCCAGAAAACGGGTTGGTCCAAGTATTACTCTACAAGGAAACTTAGATCCTTGTGCCTTATATGCCCCATCAGAGAGTCTCCAAATGTTAACATCAGAAATGACTAAAAAATTTGGTAATAAACGATACATTGCAAATCTTGGGCACGGAATCTATCCAGATATGGACCCAGAAAATGTAAAAGTATTTATAGACACTGTGCATAATTTTATGAATATTTAATTAATTGTATTGCTACAATTTGGAACAGGTCTCAAAAATGATATAGCAGAAAATGTTATATGTATGTATACTCAATTATATATTTGGTGAAGTTATTTGCATTTAGTTTTAATGAAAAATAAAATGTACTATTTTGCATTTAATTCTTTATTTTATTGGTTATTTATGTAACTTGAATTTTAAAAGAATTTATTACTTTCATTACCAAGTCTTATCATTCAAATTGAATTGGCTATTCCCACTCAATCAAATTGGTTTTGGTATTGATGTTTAAGAAATAAAAATCCAAAGTAGTTGCCTTTAATTTAACAGGGCAATGGCCGTTCCCACTGTGAATTCAAATATATGTTTATAATAATATATGGTGAAATCTCCATTTTCAAGATAAACAAATATGAGTGTGTGGCTGCCTCACATCACAGAGGTATCAGGTTCAAATCCTGGCATGGGCATGGATGTTGTGTGTTTTCACATTGTGAAAATTACAGATCATGAGTTTCCCCTACTGTAGTCACTAATAACCACAGTAGTTGATGTGACTTTAAATAAAGAGATAAAAAAATGAGAGTATGTGCTTTCATTTACAAATGCTTTTTTATTACTATTCCCATTGGAAATTGGTGAAGTGCTAGTATTTATGGTTACAGTTTGCTCAGTTCACAATTTTTTCTGCATAACATACTTTCAGTATTTCATTTGTTTATTAATTTTTTGTGTTGTTTTGGCTTTATTCTGTTTGTCACAATTCTTGTTCACTTTCTTTATCTTTACCTACCTTTCTCCATATCACAGACTGGAGTAGCAAAATAACTTATATACAAGTTTGAATACATTGTGGTTTATAAATTTCAAATACACAATTATACAAAATTCATTCCACTGAAGCTGTATTGAAGAGATAAACAGAGCTGTTTTAAACTACAAAGTCCATTTAAAACCGGTGTTTCTAAGTAATCAATTTACTCACAATTTTTCAATTCTAACAGGCATCCGGATCTTGTGAGGTAACTACAGTTTTTACACAGATGTGGCACATGCAATCTGGATTATGTGACTGAGTGAAATTTGTTTTGATTAGTGAGGTTAATATTAATCCCAGTGCAGTTTTAAATTCTATCACCATGGGAAGGTGTTGAGTGGGGGATTAATATAAAGTTATCAGTCACCTAGATAAGTGGTAACTATACTGGGTGTAACAAGGCATCAGTCACAAACACGCAGGGATTGTAGGACATGCAGAGTGGATCATTGTGTGTGTAGGTACATATACTCGCAAACATGTTGCTTATAAGTTCTACACATTTGTCAAGGTACACATGGCAAGCACCATAACTATCCCGTATGTTGTTCCTCTGTACAGTCAGTCCTCACTCTGTCATGGTAGTATGTGCCGGTAGGTTTATGGTTGTGGGATATGATGTATCCAAATATGTCTCTTTCAATAAAATTTTATTTTTGTACAATTGTTTGTATTCAATCTTTAGCCTTGTGAGTGAATACTTTTACCTGTACTTAACATATAAATGACTTGCTTGGAAGTATATGTTCCTTCAAAAAAAACTCCCCTTTCCCTGCATGGCTCATCCCTATCAGTTAATCGGCGTGTTCTTGTTACGTCCTGTTCTGAGATAAGTGACACACTCCTTCTGTAGGTTGTGGCAAAATTAAGCTCCTTCAACATGTGGATGGGAAGAGATTAATAAATAATATCAAAATATTCGAAATTATTGGTGTCGAATCCGTAGTAAAGATGGTCGCGAAGGTGATTAGCAACAATCTCGACGTTCAGTACAATTTCAGCTACCATTGGCTTTTGTTGGGATTCAGCCCAGAATTTATTTAATCCTGCTCTTAAAGTCGAAAGTGAAAATAATTTTCAATTCCCTTCCTATGCTACTAAAGGGGAGTTGCCTGTTTCAGGATCACCATCTTGTAGCCTGCTAACCCCCCAAAAAATACGCTATAGATAAAATCGACTTCTTTTTTTGCCTAATATAAGGTTGGAATACATAAAGGCAACCTAAGAAATCACACAATTCATGTAAGATTTCGAAAACAGGAGAGGTGGCAACTGTGGATGTGAAAACTCCTGGAAGCAGGTTTTAGGGATCCTCCGCGAGGAAGCAGCAGCGTTGTTGCACGTAGTTGCAGAAGCCGCCGACAAATAGAGCGGCGCAGGTGGAGGAGCGCAGTCCCGGCTGGAGCTTACGTGGTCGTGGACGCGGACTTTGGAATGCATTTTCACGCTCCGCATCCCGAGATCGTAATAACTCGAGATATCACTTTCGCAGGATAAGATTATCTCATCTTATCTGAAGGCAGATAACTACGCGTCTCGTCCGCAGATAGCTTGGCGTTCTTTCGTCGCGGTTTCCAAGTCGATCGGATGCGTGCGTTCGTCACGTCGCGCGGTTTCTAGCGAGTCGTATTCGAGAATTCACCAACGATGCCACTGTTCAAACCCAAGCCCGGGTCGAAGGGATCCTCGTCGGAAAGCGCCCACCAGTCCAGGGCGAACGGACCCGCGGATCGGGCGCAGCACAACGGCAGCAGACCCGCAGAAAAACCCGCGGACTCTTCTGTGAGCCGTCCCACCCTCGTGTTCCACTGTCAGCAGGCCCAAGGAAGCCCCACCGGGCTCATCTCCGGATTCTCCAACGTCAGGGAACTCTACCAGAAGATCGCCGAGTGCTACGAATTCCCTCCCGAGGATGTGAGTAACATTTCTACGATCCTAAATACTCGTGGAAGGTAACGAAGTTTGTTTCATCTTACACGTTCACTACTTGATCCTAATCAAAGAAGGAAATACTGTCGACACAATTGTATATATTCACGTTTTAACCTACCTATTTTTACGCAGCCTCTACAAAAATTCTTTTCATAATTGCAAAAATATCTTTGTGGGAAATCGTTCCACCGGGAAAATAATTTAAAGGGACTTCCAGTTAGTTGCGGGTAGAATCGGATTGTAGAATAGTAATGGATTGATGATATGGGGCTCTAACAGAAGGACAGCGATAACATTCCAATCAATTAAAATTGAACTAAATTCGTCTCAAATTGCATTAAAAGAAAAATGTGAGGCCAATCAGTTGAAGAAAATAGTAATTTATATAATTAAGAAATTACTATGAGTCTTTATTCAAAATTCATAAGAATTTGGTTGTTCTCTATAGCAGATATGAGAAGTTAATTCCAGTTTTCATCTATATTTATATATTATATTAATTCATCATTACAAAATCAAAGGATAACATCTATACTGTTGGATATGATGAATCAGATTTTCGTTCAACTTACAGAAGCGACAGGATTTGCAGAGTTGAGCGAATAGGTAATAATTGTAAGTAGGAAAAGGTGCTAAAATATTACCACGCCAATGCTCCCTGATCTTACCCCTCCGCGTGATATATTTCCTGTGTCAATAATGTAGGATATTTGTCTTCTAATCGGAACTGATCGAGTAGGTCTATGCCTGTGTGACTGTTGGCTGACCCTCCGAATCACTCTGTACCGCTTAAAGCCTTCACCAGTTTCTTTCTTATCGCCTATTTTTTTCCTCGCATTACCTCTGCACTAATTCCGATAGATAATAGAAATACGGATCAGTCGGTCAGAAAAATTCCAACTTTACAAAGTATTGTAACTATACATTATTTCAATCGCTTATAGATCAGTTAAAGAATATTTCCACGTCTGTGTTCTGAGAATGAAAGACTGGAATACAGGTGTGGTATCTCCAATCATTCTTATTCTTTGATCTAAATAATACTATCCTTATCAAATCACCTGAGTTTATTTTTGATCTGATTCGCACAGACTGGATAGAATTGAATAATAATGGTTACAATCCGTTATCAGTCTGTTGAGAAACGCCGTGCCCTTGTTTCTCCTGTCATATTACGATAATCCCACACTGAATCCAATTCTGGAGATCCAAATCTTTGGAAAATGAGCTGAAACGGAAAAGTAAAATTATTCAATGCATAGAGAGTCCGTTTATTTTAAATTATTTTATTTTAAATTGGAACCGCGTTCTATAATCTCTAAAAATGAGCAGCAATATTTAATTGGCAATGAGTTACACCAATTTCGGGACAGCCAAATAAGCGGACCAATTGATTAACCCCGATGATCCTTAAGAGAATGTTTATTTAAAGTACATTCTTGAATATTAATACGAGTTATGATTATGATCATAATTTTCCACTTGTCACGTTGTTGACATTTTGGTTTCACACTTGTAATTTGCGATTCCCCACAACTAAAATCTTTTATGTAGACACACTTCAACATTCCACTATTAATAATGAAGATACTTTTGATTTGGGATGTGAGAATTATAGAGGTTGATGGAACTAAGTTTTGAACAGATAAAATGCAAATGTAATCGGGACAGAAAAATACCCACAACTACGACCTGAGAGCCGAACACTCGTTCAAATACGAGACCTAATTCAGTTTAACAGGATGGTGTATGGCATTCAGAACTCTGGCATAATTCATTGGAATGACTGAACTAGTCATATTTGAGAGGTAGATGCAGGCATTGTCGATTCATTTGAATTTCTTTCTAGCGATGAATTGCTGGTCCAAAATCATTAGAGGAACAACATCACTGATGTGCTTCCAAAATTGGTCACATGAATTGTGATTTGAACGAAGGAGACAACTATATATGGAAAGTGTAGATCATACACTTTGATTTAGAATAATGTAGTTGTTGATTATCCTCTACTGATATGATATGGTTTAGAGATGAATGGTAAATATGTCATGTAAGGATTTGTACTGAAAAATAATTTATAGAAAACCAAAAAATGTTGAACAGAAATTACTCCTCGGGCTGGACCCCATTTTCACGTCAAACTCCCAATGACCAACAGCCGAATGTTCGGTGACTGAAGATTTTTGAAAACCGTTTACAGATGCAAATCAGCTAAGAAATCAGCATTACTACAGCAGATATCTTGAACGTAAACAGAGATTCTTCCGTAGAAATATTTATATATTCTCTCTTACTTCCATTACTTATTTTTATTACCTGTTTCAATTTCACATTCTACATCACAATCTGATATAAACGTGGAATTAGCCATTATTCTTCGATATTTGAAAGGAACACTCGATTAGACCCAGTGGTTTTCCTTACGAGTAACTAGAAACAACGCTGCGATAAAAATGATAATAGGTTCGTTTATTGCACAATCGATTAATCAAGATTCTTAAAAGTGCCACTACTTGTAAATGTTTGTGTACGATATTTATAAACAATGAGGCGGCTTTTTAATTTTCATAAAATAATATATTTTCAGGCCGACCAGTTTGTTGATTTGAATTTACGTCGTCGCCACACTTCCCAACCGATGAAGTTTGATTGATCGATGACAAGTTGCTAGTTTTGCTTCAGGCGGTTTTCAAATTTTAACTTTTCGAAATCTCTTTCAGGTTTCACGTGCTACATACGCATCCTTGGTATCATTGCACCCACACTGTTGGGAAAAAGTCACAAGGAGCAAGGATTGTTGCAAAGATTCTTTCGTAAGATTCTTTTTGTCGAGTCTCCGGAGCAGTGACTAGATCGGCGTACTTTCGCCATGTTTTGCAATTCTTGAACCCGTCTCGCTCGCGTTGATGTAACTTTCAAGCGGCGGAGATTTCATCTCGCCGCATCATCTCCGTCGACCATACTTTCAAACGCGTCACCCGTGATTGGTATCACGGACCCAGTTTAACGATTTTCAGTTTCGTGCTCTAAAAAAATCTTTTGGAAGGACAAGAAAAAGTTAACTTCTATTGCGGAGAATTGCTAAACATATAATAAGTAATAATCAGTTTTTTGCGGTGTGGAAACCTTGATTTGTCAAAGATGAAATTCTTCTGATGTTCGGAGAGTGGTGTTCGCATTTGGATAAGAGATTATAGACCATATCAGACACTACATCTAAACTGTTCTAACTTTTCTGTTTGGAAACATCGTTCATGAAGAGCGGTAACGTTTATTGATTATATATACAACCATGTGTGATGAACGGTGCTGCAATCCATATTTATTTAAAAACATAGTCTGTCGCAGCTCGCAAGGCTGGCGCCTGATGGGCTGTGCAGGGTTAAATTGTGACGATGGGTCAAACTGTCATGTCAGACTGTCTTCTAATAAAAACGTAATTATTGAGAAACCAATTGCCGAAAAAAATCTCAGGTCTTGAATCGTTACAATATCGTAAATCCTTACCAAATCAAATCACGCATCAGTCGGCAAATAATATTTTGCATAAAAAATTATCATTCCCATTTTTTAACAAAACATTTCAATGTGCAATGATATACAGCGATGGATATGATTTTTAAAACAACTCCTATGGACCTTGAGCACATAACGCGGTTTGTAGTAGCAAAGTTTCAGTTCGTTTCAGAAGCGCGAGACAAGATGCGAACGGACTCGTTTGCGATTTTGTATTTCGTGTATTTCTGTCGAAGGCAGCTTTTACCAGACCAGGGCTACGTTAAGCAAGCTTCAATTCACGTTTCTTCACTCGGAAGTCCATCCCGCAGTAAGAGAACTGTGCAACAGCTTCCTCAGAAGGTCATTAGCATCAAACTCAGGTGTTTACTCAAGGCGTTGCATTTTTTTTACTGGAGCTAGTTAAGTGGTCGAGAGACGAAGGCCAGAGCCCACGGTGGTGTAATTCGGTCTTATCTAATCTCGAGTTCTTTAGTCATGCGGCTGATATGTCCCATATTGCCTTCATTGGCTTGAGCAAACTGAATTTGGCCGAGCGTTTCGAAATTCTTGCCCTCAGGAAACAAAGGAATCTCCTTGACACGATAGCTTTAGAGACTTCTCTACATCTCCGTCAAAGCAACATACCTAAACAAAATAACTGCCTTTAGTAGGATCGAATTTTGAGAAGTGACGATTCATTGAGCGAGTTAATATGAAATGATTTACCCCTGGATTCCCGCAACCCAGCGCGCATCGTTTCTTTTTTGTTTATTTTCGCAACCTAATCCAGACGCCTTATATCAAGCGAGTTTCAAACGGCAAACTGTTGATGGTGATTCAGTGATCGTATTTGAACATCCTTATGGCTAAATAACGATTTCTACAAGCTTCATATTTTCCGGCCTCGTCTGTGGCTGACACGATACTGAATTGGTATTTACACAAACTTTATGGGGTGTAACTGAGTCCTCCAGAGCTGTAGCTTGAAACTCATAAATGCCTAAGTACGTTAACGTTGCACGGAATGTAATTTCCTGCACTAAACCTGGTCATGCAAGGAACCGCTAGTCAAGATACAGTATTCTTTCCCACTACCGTAAGATGTCTCTCATAAACGATCATACATATATATATATGTATGTATAATATAAATTATAATTATACATCACGCATTATCTGAGGCTTGAATGATCGTCGCAAATAGAAACATCAGTAATACATTATTCAACTTTAATTTTCTAAATCCTTTTTAATAAATATTTATAAATCTCGGTTATTTGTGTGCAATATTAATCGTAATAAATCATATGAAAGTTGAATGAAACGGTGCTATTGATGTGTAATATAAGTATTCAAACACTCGCTCCAAATCCATTTGTTTCTAACCGCAGTTGCGAAACGCTTGATGTATTGTTGCAGTTTCTGGTGACCGTCGCTGTATCAGCTGTAAAACCAGGAAACATTTTGATAAACGCATAAAAGAGGTAGCGCAACCTGAATTATAAACAACGTTTCTCATGCTGTAAAGTTGCGATGGATTCAAGATTCAACATTACAAAAGCCTTGCTAAATAGTCACTTCCGCATTGCAAAAGAAAAAGCGCCAAGTGAGAAGCTGTTAACACCGTTGCCGACGCCAACAATCTGTAAAATTCGCCTGGCCCTAATATTTCGCCGTCAACTTTTGCTTTGTGTGAGTGGAATCCCGACAAATGCAAGCTTGCTTGCCGCTCTCAGACTAATCCCGTCCCGTCAGCCAGTTTTCTTATTAATCGAACTTTATCGCCACGCCTTCTAATTTCTTTCCCAAAATCAACATACTCAAATTTCACTCGGATCTTGAATAACTTTCCATTTTACTTGTAGTTTATTGAGACAATGATTCGAGTCTTCCCTGATTTCCCCAAATTATTCGAGCAATTACTGGGATGAAGTCCTTATAGGTTATAAATATGATCAACAGAAGCGATAATAAGACTGATGGGTTTCAGTACAGTGGCCACGAGCTTCCCCAAATCCAATTGGTGCCATGTAAATACCTGTCTGGCAGTAGTTCCGGTCTTGAAGTATCCCCGCAGAAATAAGTACCGAGTTGTTGAAGGAAGTTAAATATAAGTTGCACATGTATTATCGTCACTTCGATTATTTGGTCAAAAATTTTCCATTTGTCAGTCGTGGAAGTATAGAGGAAGACGCAAAACGTGGCACAGACGAAAACCTGAGTTTATCAGTGATGATTAGATTTCATTCCAAACAGTTGAAACTAATTCCTTTTACTCAGCACTCAGTAAACTGGAATTGTTTACTAATTGTTAACTAATAACTGCCAACGTAAATTTTATTTCGTTATAACTTAGGAAGATTCTCTTCAGATTTAAATTGAATTGGCAAACGTTTCCTTTTGATGGCAAACTGGAGTACAAAAGATTTTTAAGGCCTTTGTGTGGTTGTTACTATCTCCCTGTTATCTGCTATGATTATTGATACACTCAAAAATATCTGATAAGTTCAAATTTTCATTTTAAACTTTTATCTTTCTCTTCTTTTGTCGTCGGTTAGGATAGACGCAAATTTCGTATCAGCTGTCTTCAAGTAACAGACTAAAGTTTGAAACGCTAAATACAACTCACGCCATTTGTGTAAACAAAAACAGTTCTGAGATACGAGTAGGAACGACGCTTTTGTTTCCTGAGATGTAAATTAGATCATCGCTTTCTCGGCGTACTTTCGAGAAAATTGCATCGCTTACATTATTTTCACGGTCGTCTCGAATTTTTTAAACGAAAACAGATTTCACTTGAGTTCTTCCCGCCAACCATACCCTGAGATGATTTTCAGTAGCGAGGTGAATCATTGCAATGATTTCATCGTCATGTCGTTTCGAGAGTCTCAATAATGCCTGTCACGATCTTCCCGTTACTCGGGACGGGGACTGATGTTGTGGGATGCGGGAAACTGAAACGTTATTTCGCGACTTGCAATTCTAGTTGTGGAGACTGTAAGTGGGCAGAGACGTGCACGCCCGCGCCCCCACCATGCAGTGCTGCCACTTGTCACGCATTAAAACATCATTCACGAGCCACAAACAGCTGTCACTTTGCTTGGATACGTACTTACAATTGTCAATACCGATACAAAATGTTAAGATTACTTGACAGATCCAATCAACACGTAAATGAGAATCGCAGGTGATGTGAACATTCTGCGTCATGTTTTAAGCCACATTTTAGTTTCTACTTTATCCCTATTTGCTACAAAATATTTATTATAGTAATATTACTTGGAGATGGCGAGGGAAAAGCTTTAATATGATTGACGACGTTGAACACACTGCTAGAAAACGTGACTTTCATCAGAGTTTTTAAAAAATTCTTCAAAATTTGTTTCACCGAGAAATTCACTCCCTGATCACCGAACGAATTTCAGCCGAGATTGAAGTTTCTTGGCGTTGTTTTCCACCACTGGAAACCGAGATTTCCATAATTAAATTTACGATTATGGAATGATTTTATACTAGCTATGCCCGCGACTTCGTTCGCGCGGAAATAGTTCTTTTTATTATGCACTAAAAACGAAACAACAGGTACAGAATTTCGATAAAGTTGAATTCTTTGAATATATAAAAAGTACGGTATCATTTATTTATGATCGCTTCAGGTAAAACCTTATAATTTGCAGTCGGTTTTTAACAGGTCCCGCTATCATACATTTCAGAGCCAATAAAGATGGGCAATTAATAAATATTAAAATTACCTTACGCGTCAAATAAAGCCAATTTACGTACACATCGTATTGAAGATCCTAAGAAGTTTTTTCTCTGCCAACAATAGGTTTGATTACGGCGCGAATCTTATTGCAACAATAGATGGAGTGAGAGTACTCGCCCTCTTTCTTTCTCTCTCTTATGCTGCCAACATTACGCTTGTAATAACACAGTAAGTGAGATGAATGGTATAGGAATGCTTAATAGGACTTATAGTTTTCACGCCACCTTTCGCGCGGCAATTCAATGGATTTATAAATATTTACATTAATATCTTCTGAACTCTGCAAGATATCGAAATGAAACTTTCACTAAAAATTCCTATTTCAATTTTTTTTAATCCCTTAAGCGTTTTCGGAGCTTAAACAGATCAAGAATATAGGCAACGCACATTCACTTTTTGGAGACTTGAATGCGCGTATGAGAAGAAATATATATACTCTGCGATATATTGAAATGAAATATACACATATATGTTAAATCTCCCCTTTTTTGGCCTCAAATTTTCATTGAAACCCGTTTCGGAGCCTATTCGAGACAAACATACAGACAGAGATACACTCTCTTCAATTTTATATATTGGTATGGATATGAGATTTCTTGAGTACCAATATTTATTTTAAAAAATAACAGAACATTATTTTCTAACCTTACACGTCACACTACTTCTCCACAAAGTCTCCGTCGTTATTCTGGAAAGCCAGTTATTGTATGCCCTCGTCAAAGAAAGATGCTACCTGTGATGAAAGACAAGTTTGCAATTCTTCTTTCAAGTCATCATGTTCCCTGAATTTTTTTTTTACAGCAAGGAATTTTTCAGATGAGGAATCTGATGAAAAAACTTGGTGGTGAATGCAGACTGTAGAGAGAGAGAAAGAGAGAGAGAGTGGTCGAATTGTTCTCAACCAAATGATGCGATCAGATCTTAAGTTTGTTTGTTGGCGTATGACCGGGAGTTGTCATGAATAAAAATGATTCCACCTCTCACAGAAAACAGCATTCCTCGTCAAGAATTCAAACAAATAAAGCGGCTTGCTTGTCCCAGAAAGCCGTGCGCAGACGGTCGACCGCACTGCGTCTCATCGTGCATATTTTCTCGATCTTGTTAAAGTGCCCAATCCTCTTCTTCACCATTTCATAGCTCATTATGGCTTCCCCATACGCCTCACTCAGTTGCCGATGAATTGTTGCTGGCGTAACATTCCTTGGATTCAAGTAACGAATCAGTGGTCCGACTTCACAGTCGGCGGGTTTTGAACATTTCCAAACACAAAGTGACGATGCTTCAGAGCTGCGTCTGGGTGATCGCGCATGCTGAAAATCGCAACCGCAGTTTCAAAATCTTTAAATGGTACTTAATTTCAACACAGCCCTCGTACTTATTTTTTGTGATGGTGACCTGTTGGTAGTGTTCAAATGTCTTTTGAGCATCGTTTCTCGCCCACATTTAATTCATTTCCGCGAATTAGCAATTAATTAATTAAATATAGGCTTCTATCAACCTACAAAAATTGTCACGGACCGATGACAGACATATTCAGCTGTTAAGTTTGATTGCTACGTTACATATCTTAGCTGATGAATAGCCTATGTTAGATCAGATACAAATTTCTTTTTTGATGTATTAACAAAAGGATGTAATGATCCGGGACAATTTACATGATTTGACAGGTAAATAAAGACCTATTTTCTATTAATTATTATACGTGTTTTACTTGGACTATTAGTAATTATTTGTGTACAAAAAGGTGGTTTAAATTATTTGTAAAAAATATGTCAAAGGATGTGTTAGTTCAAGGCTGACAAGAACAGTCACAAATAATTATTAAAAAACAAGGAAAAATTGTTACTGATTTTAATAGTTACCAGAACATGCGGATGATATATTGGAAACTCCGGAAAGTATGTACACTGAAACTATAAAATCAACATTAGTGTGGGTTACGGCGGCATTTCACACTAATGACGAATTCATGACGTCTCGTCGAAGACTTTCAATCCCTATACGTAATCCGCAAAGAATAGATATTTTTATGAGCCGCTTCCTCGTGTAACCTCTCTTTTCCAGGGCTCCAGTCAAGGATCAGTCTTTGCCCATCTTCAGATACGGTCAATTGTCGTCGTACGTTTCACAAAGAATTTTTTAACAATATCTTCTGGTTTGTCCTAATATGGCCCCATACATCTTCACCAAATTTCTCTTTGTACGTAATCACAAAAATGAACGTTCCACGCTCCTGATCTGCATAAGAATACTGCCGCTTAAGTTCTCAAGGTATATTGAGATGAACTGGCAGTGGAAAAAAACCAAGCCCACTCTATCCGAGTTTTATTCTCCTATTGTTTCTGTGTTGTAACTATTATTTATCCTACATATACAAGTTATTCCGTGAGAATCGCCTTTCTCTTTCGTAAATTAAATAATGACCTCGACCTCAGCTTGTATTGAAATCTGAATAATATTAACTATCAGAGAATAAAGGATATGTCACACGCGAACCCTGAGGCATGTAAATAGTTTTAAATAATTTTCATTGCATTTCTACCGTCCTCGCAGGTTTCCTTAACGTCGCCACGAATTTTACTGAGCTTCTTTATCCAATCATGAAATTGTTGACCATTTTCAAGGAAATCAACTATGGACGATACACTCTGTCATGGCGCCAGTTTATTGACAGAAGGGAACTAAATCGTCGCTCCAATTTAGATACAGGCTTCACAGTCTGCAACGTGGCATCATTAACACCTCATTAGCATGATAAGGACGCGTCCATTTTACGAGTTGAAATAGAAAGAATTTCTTTCTAATCGCTGGAATATGACATGACTTCGAAGGGATGTGAGGATATCGTAATCTAAAATACGTCTTAGCAGAAAGCTTACTACGTGATCCGTAATTCACGACTAAAGGTCGTTGATTGCATTTATGACCGAAGAAAAAATGTACAGTTTAAATGAATGCAAAGATTATCTGTAACATTATGCATCATATACTCATAGGTCTTTACCAATCAGTCTTTAAAAGCTCGGCGCTTTTTAAATTACGTAAAAAAATCGCATGAGCCAAGAGATGCCTGTGGGAGCTTTATTTCGCAGGTATTTCTCCCCAGTTTGATTGCGGGGCTTACCTTTGAGGATACCTCGTACTCTGGTTTTTTTTTCAAGGTTCTCACAATTCGAGGCGCCTTTATTTTGGGAGGTGTATGTACTGAGATCGAAGACCTTGGGCATGCGGTAAGCGTAGTCCACACATTCCATTCGATCAGTCGGCTAACTGCCTCCTGAAACTGGTGCGACCCCACAGCAAACTCATCTCTCGTCATTCAGAAGAGCGTGAGAATAGTACCCAAAAGCTCGACCTACCTGATGCAGGTTTTCTAGGGGTTTTCCTTCATCTCTTTTAGGTGCAACACTCCTTAACCTATAGCCCGGGCGCCCTAGTCAACCCTTGGCTACCTTCCGCACTCTCCTTTTTAATTCCCATCCTATGCTATTAAATGAGATTTGCCTCGTTCAGGTTCACCCCCAAGTAGCCTGTCTCCCCCCCCCCCCGCACCAAAAAAAATAATAAATTACGTAAACGTTTGGTTTGTACAGACTGCATTGACGTGCGGATACCAACAACCCCCCTCCCCCAATCACTCTCTCTCTCTCTACAGTTATTAAAGCCGTGAGAAATATAAAGAGTAACATTAATGCGTATAAAGTTCTACGTACTATGGTTGGTAATCTAAAAACAGCGATTAGAAAAGTGATCTTTACTAAAATTTAACTTAAATATGTTACTCGACAGTTATTGTGGGTATCTCTCCCCGTTTTCCTCCCTAAAAAGAATCAGTACCGTATGTCTGCTGATTCGACTTTTTAACTATTTCACGTCCCGACACATGAAATTTACATCACTCCAAAAGGAAAATAACTCAATCTTTATTACAAATAACTTCCAGAAATAGAGATTTTCTTAAAAATTATAACTGCTTAATATTTCTTAATATTTTCCATTGTATATCGAGAAGATGTCAAACGAGGGTTGCTAATTATCTTGAGTTTAATTTATTTTATTATAATCGCTCTTCCGACCAGAAAAGTAAAAAGTATTGATTTTATACAAATGAAACATTAAACAGTTACCATATTCTACAACATCTTCGAATATTTGGGGAAGCATCGTTTCGTAACATAAATATTGTTTACTTCATCACAGAATATTCTACGACGTAATGGAACGTTGTTTCTTTTGAGGGGAAATGCACTCATGAAAACGTGAATTGCATCAGTTATGATGTAGAATCGAGGACAAGTAAAACTGCAAGGAATTATTTCAAAACTGGTCTGGCTGCCCTCTGCAGGGGGCTCTGAAAGCAAGCAAGGCAGGTTATTTTCTGCAGGCTGCATGAACCAATCCGTTCTGCAAGTGATCAGTTTCTCCACCTTGCACGTCGTTACGATTAGGCGTTAAAAATCTCTTTTCTGATGCAGCGAAATCTTTAGCAGTGCAGAGATGCCAGAGTCTTTAAAATTAGCAGTCTTTGTTGTGTGAAACTAGAGAACGAGTTACGTAACGACACAACGTTGTTGGTGAATATTACAAGCGAAATTCACTTCACTAGGGAAAATACAAGGTGATTCGTCTATAGACCATCATCACATACACATTGAAATGAATATACGTGGTACCACGGACACTGCTTAGTGCTTAATATATTGAACTCCAAAATCTTAGCGTATAAATGCTCAATAACCACTGTCAATGTCCTGAATTCTTAGCCACCTAATGCTCAATCCCAATCTTCCTCTAAATGTTCACTCTTAATACCTTAAATCCATTTTTTCTGGATTTTTAATATATTGTCCTCACTTCGTTATTTCATTTCCGTTGGAGGCGGGATAATCCTGTCCAATCAAAATTGTTTACCTGTCGTTCTGCGAGGAGCCATTCGCCCCACTCTACGGATGTTTTGGGGAAAACACCATCTTCGCTCACAACGCGATGTCGCTGAATCTCAAAGACTTCAAAATAACCCAATCCGCGCCAACTTGTCGGGGTTTTATTACCGTCTGTAACCTTCAACTTCCCTCAAGCCGCCTGCCTTCGACTGCGTACCGCCAAATTCTGCATGTATTTGTTTATTACCATTATAACATGAAATGTATTACCGCTCCACTCATTTAATTTAGTCAGGAATTCCTCTGAAACAATTGCACAATTTAAATTTGGTGATCAAGTCGTCCAGTACGTTTTAGATAAGCCAATCCATCCCATTCAAGAACAGAAGCAGTATGACGTAGTGTAGCATAATCCGCTCGGAATGAACGCAAAAATGGGAAGAATCATTGCAGTGGCTTTCTTGTACAAATCTATTCGCTTCATTAATGTTTTAGGGGCTAACCTATTTTCCATCCTCTTACCAGATTAGATGACTTTTTTTAAATAATTGTGGAACTTCAAACTAAACTCTCGTCTCAAAGATAGCATTTACGTACAGCATTGTTTCTCGTCTTCAACGTTGACACAGCAGTGTATTGCCGTTGTCCAAATATAAGGTCCGTTGTTCAAACTTACCACACTTAACAGTCATTACACGAGGCATTCAACCCAACACAATTCAGAACACTCATCACTTTCCTATAAGAAACTGGCGATGGCAAATGTTTCAGTTCACACAAACGATCAAGTCTGGCTAGGAAAGAGAACAGATGTCTGTGAGGACAACCATGGTTAGTAGGAAGTGGCCTTGTCATCTCAGTGTAACTGGAACGTAAAATCACCGAATTCATCGCTTGACTCTCAGAGAATCGGCCGCGCGGAACCGCTTAACAGCTTTCACATTACCTCGCTCTCTGTTCACAGCCACGGAATCTTCAACAACACAGTGTTGAACACTTATGCAATCGCAGCAGTTGTAGATATGAACCAGCTCGGTTATTCTGCGGAAAGCCGCGGAACGCCATTCAAGCTAGTACAAGTACAAGGTCAGGGCACGTTCATTCTCGGAGATGGCCCTCCAGGTCAGGTGTCAGGGCAGTCGTCTCCGTAGCTAACAATCCTCCACAACTCAAATAATGCACTTAAATATCAACAAAGGTGCTTGAAGGAATAAAATACTACTGCAATTAATTGCTTTATGTTTAAAATAGAATACTTGTAGTGTATGATGTTCTAAATAATTTTATTGTACGTTCAGTTTCCTAGTCCTTCCATACATTGACTATAAAGTATATCTTTATGTAATTATCAACAAGAAACACAGTAAAAATGTTATTTTATTCTAAAAGAAAAACACAGGGACTCGGTTAATCTGAAAAGTATTTCTTAATATTAACGATATATTCGTTCAAAGGAAGAAGGAATTTGATGAAATCTATAATACTTTGTAAATAACGATTAAAATTTTACATAGAAACGTAACAATAAAAGAAACGTTTAGCCCCACAATTGTTTCGCACAGAGATGTTTGCGAAATGTCAATAATTCTGAGAGTAAATAATATTGATATTTGAATTTTCCATTGAGTGGTTCGTGTACAGGGAAAATAGAGCTGAATTTAGAAGACGAGAGGTTGAAGAATGAAAACCCAAAATGTCAAGGTGAGATGTAAAAACACTTATTAAAGGAACTAATTAAATTGGAGAATCTGATGGAGCTATGTTTGTAGACTTTGTCTAAACTAATAAGGTGCTTACTGAATTAGAACTGTTTTTGGTGTGTTGATGTTAGTATTCTTCCTTTTTTTTCTTTTCTTTGTTTGTTGTCGCCTTAACATTTCCGTTTTAATTTTCCAA
This sequence comes from Eucriotettix oculatus, assembly GCA_034510155.1. Classification (NCBI taxonomy): domain Eukaryota; kingdom Metazoa; phylum Arthropoda; class Insecta; order Orthoptera; family Tetrigidae; genus Eucriotettix; species Eucriotettix oculatus. Next base: position 37,008,344 of record CM067380.1, on the reverse strand, counting down.
TCTCTGTATGCTGTACCCTACTCACATCGTACCTCGGCATACCTGTGAAATTTTGCTTTCCCTTTATACCATTCAGTGAAAATCAAGAATAACGATATTGTTAACCCAGAGTATCGTAATCATCTTTCAACTGCAAACAATGTTTTGATTGGTCATTAAATAATTTTTTTAGAATAATCTACGCGACTGCAGTTTTGTGCTGAAACTCGGGTCCAACAGATAGTGATTAAATATGGTTTTATTTTACCTGGGTGAGAGACTACAAAGTTTTAATTACGCTGATTTAAGTTATATTTTGTCTGATTCCCGGAAATTGGTAATGAGTCACGATGCAAGCGTTGTTGAGAGCTTGTGGTGGTTGTATGAATCCGCGATGGAAGTGGCGGAGTTTGCTGACGTGGACGTTGCCAGACGTGGGTTCGCCTCAAGCGATTCCAGACTGCGTCAAGGACGCTACGTGGCGAAAAAACAACCCGATCACTGAAGCAATAAATTTTTTTAAAAAGATGAATAAGAATAACCAGTGAGCTGCAGTCGTGTTCAACATCCGACGATGGTCCTTCGCACATTCCCCGTTACTAAGCTGGTATTTGCGTTGATTAAAACACGTTGAAAGTCGCTGATGACGCATTCAACAATTAGTGATTCAAAATGGCGTTATTTCCGGTTGATTTAATCATTTTGTATGACGCTACTATTGTCGAGGGAGCATTATTCCGCGATTGGTGATAACCTCTTGCATATGTGCTAAGTGGTTCCCAACCGATCCCACGACGTTTCTTCATAGCATTTAACCGTAGACAATAACGGAAACATTGGGGTAGAAAATGATCAACCACTTGCCCCTACTGAGTGAAATGATGATACATGCGTTGATTTCAGCATATGAATTGAAAATATTTATTCTTAGTGAACGATGATTTAAACAATTATATTTGATGTTAGGCAACTACTGTATAATACAGCATCTTTAAATGTTTCTACATGTAGATTTCTTTGAAAATCTCAGGTCTCGAAGAAACAGCATCCTGGTTTCCTAATGACCGGACGACGTGATCGCGCATGCCCAAAATCGCAACTGCAGCGCTGTAGCGGCAAAATATTAAAACGGTACTTACCTTAAAAACAGCCCTCCCATGTGACAATTCGTTTGCGATTTTATTAATAATAAGTTTCTTTGAGGGGTGAGATATAGTTTATTTAAATAATTGAGAAACTAAACTTGTCTTCAGTCATGATAATATACGGTATATTAGGAAGATCCAGTATCTTGTGGTAAAATATTACTACGGTACTTTTAGTAACAGTATAAATAAAATATTACTACGGTACTTTTAGTAACAGTATAAATAAAATATTACTACGGTACTTTTAGTAACAGTATAAATAAAATTCCGTGAAACACAGTTATGTAAGATACTCAACTGTTTTACCGTGAAAGCCTTTCATTGCCGCGTTCAACACTGTTTCTGATTTGCACGGCTAGAAGTAATAATAAGCCGTTTCAATACGGTCTTGATTTGACCGAATATTTAAAATTCGACATAAATTATTGTATGACAAATTTCGCTTCATCACAACACAAAGTTGTTATGCCAAAATGCAAAGAAAGCGAAAAGTGATGAACCATGACGGGGTGAGACAGTAGACTGATTATCCCAAAAAATGCGAGTAAATATGAATGTTATACTAGAAATACAGAAGGGGCAAAAGAATGAAAATAAAAATGTAGCACAGAATTAAATACTCATAATTTTATAACAATAAAAAAAGGAGAACGTTGAAGTCTTTACTTAACTTGCAATAGTTTATTAAGAAAAGAACAAAATTGGTTTCAAGTAAACACTTTCCTATTGTTTTCAATCTATGGAACTTTGAGATGATGGAGATCAGTACCAAATGAAGCTTCCCACCTAACTGCTATCATTTTCTTCAATTGTCTCGACTAATGGCATTGTCTCGTAAGAATATTTCCCACCGTTGTCTCTTTCTCGTGGAATGAATTAGTGCTACGACATTTTCCTGGCGAGTAGATAAGGAAATACTTTATTCTTACAACGTTCCATTCTTTTCGTATAAATACGTGGGGAGATTTTCCGAGTGGCTGAACTTCGAACATGGGAAAAATTCGGCTCCTTTTATAATTGAAATTTACTAATACTTAAGGGGGAGTAGAGTGTCATTTTATTATTCAGCCATTAAACCTAATCTTTCCTCGGCCTCTACTACTAGTAGCAATGAAATCTAAAAGGAATAGTCCAACGCTTCTGAGTTTTGTTAACTCTGGTAACTTTGGTTACTCTGGTTGTAAAGTGGCTATGATGTATTGAGGATTTATTAAGGGATTGTTAACCACGAATCTTTTTTTTTTGTTAATTAATAAATTTACAATCTGTTAATTTTGAACATTAAGCAAATTAGATGAATGAAATTACACTGAGGGGAGAAGTGGTCCAGTGACCACGCTCCGAATTAAACAAAACGATACATGAATACAATAAAATTAATCTTCACAGATCTGTTGGCCGCTTCTCCTTCAATCTGCGACGTGATGTTAGTTCATTTGCTAAATGGCAGACCTCTTCGTTATGATGTCCTGGGAGATTTTGGCGATAATTAGTCCTGAGTCTGTGTATTTCATATTCTATAGTAGGTATGGCTAGATCTTCATGCATTGTTTTGTTGCTCACGAACCAGGCGACGAGAAAGATTTATTTTTCTAAATATAGCAAATATGAAACAAAACAAATTAAATTAAAAGTACAACGTTTCCTTTGCTATTGGTAGACCTTCCGAAGATAAGTAGTCAAAGTATTCAAGTATCCAAGGAGGTAATAGATTTTACTCAGTACATCAGTATCACTTTGAACAGTAATATTATCGTGGATTCAATTATTGATCATATCACAGAAGTGTCTGGAGAAATAGTTCGGTTCATCGTATATTATTTTTATGATATTGAGTTTATTAAAACGTGAAGGTTACGAGATATTTTGGTAATAAAATTCAAAACAGCTACTGAGTTTGTCTGTAATTATGACAATCGGCTCTCTTAATTCATCAGATTGTAAAAAACTCAGACTGTATTGTGCAGCAAACTGACGAAATGAAAAGGGAAACATTTTAGTTTCTCAATTTGTCGAAGCATGAAGGACGATTAGACGTTGTGAACACAGATTCAGAGAGTGAGAGTTCTCTAGTTCGGGAATTGTTAGGTGTACTTTGATTCGTCTCTTACTCTTTTATATTCTTTTCATGGAAGCTACCTTTTAAATACTGGGTTGTCGTGTGGTGTGATTCTCTTCATTGCTCCGTCTGGAGCTATCACTGTTAGATCTCCGTATGTGACGTCTTTAATTAATTTATCTAAATACTTTCATCGCTGTCTTTCCCTATTATCCTTGCCATCTATTGTACCTTCTACCACTTAGCCAAAGCATTTTGGCCCTTTACTTCAATCACATCGAAACCTATTATTGTATAATTACGTCATAGTTATTTTATTTTTAATCTGAGAAATAATAACATGAAAATAAAAAAAACACGGTTTTGTGGTACAATTTTTAAAACTAATTCAACATTGAGCTTTATCTCAGGGTCATTAACAGTGGGAAAGAAAATAAAATTTAATTTTTTGGCTTAATATGATTAAAATTTTGTAGCAAAAATTTTATGTAGATACTTCATTCTTATCTGATTGACAATAATATAGTTTTCCTCCTTTTCGCGAACTCTATCTTCAGAAGACCACTTCACTTTCCTGAAAAAAAAAAGCACTGTAAGGGAAGTCGGCGCGGAACGGGACACTTATTGTTTAACAATTTCTGTAAAATTAAAGGAAAAGAAAAATCGCTTCAAAAAGTATAAAGCATTAGTTTATTCTATTCTTTACTTAATAAAAAATCAATATAACGTAAAACACCGGGGCAGAACGGGATAGTATGTTTGTATATACAATAAGTGCAATTAAATTAAATTAAAATCATAACACCATTTGTGTTTTATTTTTTATAGTTATTTAGCCTGCAGTTGATCGCTTTCTCAATTTTTCCTTTCCCAAATGATTTTTTTTTGCAACTCCAAGCTTAGCTAACATTTTTACCGTTTTCCGTTCATTTTCTTTCTTAATCTATTCATTTTTGATACAGCATCCTGTAACACATTCTCATAAGTTGTGTCTGCCAGGTTTTCCTTTTTTTCTTGAGGAACACACAACATTTTGCCTTATACACTAGTATCCCGTTCCACTCCGCATGCAAGTTTCAGTTAAAAAAAAATTCAGAACCTTAATAAAAGTAGATTTAAACCTTATACTAAGTCATATACAGCTAAAGACACACAGATTACGAGGAGTTTTGTGAATTACCTTTTGTTGAAATGCTGCAAAAAATATAGTCACCAATGAAAGACGCCAAAACAAGAGTTCATTCACAAGGAGGAGTCAAAACTTGGTCAAGTCGGCTGGCAGGACTTCTTTCTTGACCAGTTACAATGTTCCACCCCTATTAACTAACCTCCAGCACTATCCAGTAAGAAAAATAGGGTATCACGTTCTACCCCGCTATCCCGTTCCGTCCCGATTTCCCCTTCTCTGCTTTTGCGAATCATTCCACTTATAATCCTTTACATTTTGACTTCAGTTCTTTTACTATCTCGTGGCTTTATATTACTTTCCTTCTTTCTTCGTAATAACTTTGACCGTGACGAGAATTGACCATGTACTGTTTGAAACTCTCCCATCCATACAAAACTCTCTGCGAGAAAACTTCGTCTGCTTCCAACGCAATGGCCACGTCTGTTTAACAAATAGTGCACCCTGGACAGTAGATATCACCTCAATACATTATACATTATACAATACATTATCGTCTCAAAGTCTTGAAATGCGTACCCAAGCTTTCAGTTTTAATACATTTATTTTATACAGCTTTAGCTGAAGTGTGCTTCTGGTTGTCAAATCAGTTGAATGGTTCTTCTCCGTAAGTAGTCACGTATTGGCAAATTAATTATAGGGCTATGTTACTTTAAACGTTTGGTATGATCATTACGATCAGAAACGGCCGCAGAAGTTTTGTGGCACAATACTGATCTGATTCGTTAGTCCTTCCTGCTACAAACAAATGTACAGGCCTTAAAATGAAGCTGACGAATTCAATTCAACATTAGGAATTGTCAAAAAGTGATAAATAATTTGTTGTTTGCGGTGAAATATGAAAATAGATTAATTACTATACGAGCGGTTATCTTGCGAGAAAGTCCTCTTGGAAACGAACTTGAAACCAGAAAATGAAGCGAATAGGTTGGCGGTTTAATTTTGCAACTATTAATTGAGGGATTCGAGGGTTCGTGTGGTTGACATGTTTTAAAGCAGCTGCTGTTGGTGAACGCTACAGGAAACACGCTACGTAGCTGTGGACAGGAAGGACCACAGATGGGGCTGCAGCTTCCGGAATGCTCGCCCCAAATAAAACTAAAATACCCGATTCATCTTCGTTCAATTTTTGGAGAATTATAGCAGATTCAGGCTCACAGTTTAGCGTTGCTACTATGGAGCTTGTAAGTAATAATACGCACATCCTTGTGTAGTCATGTATCACGAGCTTGAAGATAAAGAAGACCAAACAACTCTTATGTCAGCATCACCTACTTTTGGAGGTACACGACACAAAATTCTCGTTACAAGTTAGTGTCATTAACTACCTGTCGCCAACACACATTACCAATTTGCAGTGCTCAATAAATGGAAACTGATTAAGCTTTGATGAGCACAATAAATATACACATGTCATGCAAACATCCAATTGAACAATGTAGGCAGAGGACACGAGACAATGCTGAAATTTGTTAGGTTTGGAATTTTTTTAGGAATTATTAAATAAATCTCAGGTTATTGTGGAATCATACAACCCCAACACTCTGGTTTTGAAATTTGTTGACAATGGTGTTGAAATATTTAGATAAGAATTTACTGGGTATTCCATTGTCGATGGTAAACGTGTACAACAACCACTACCGTTGCTATAAAGGCTTACGTGCAACAATCGAGGGTTGACCTCAGATTTATCTCAGCGACTAATTGGCTTACTATGCATGAGTGAAACAGTAAAAGTGATTCATCAACTCGAGCATCTTTACTGCTAGTTTTCCGTTGCATTTCCGTGGAATCTGCAAGTCAGGCTTTCCCTGAGAGGCCGCAGTACTAAATCTTTCCATTATCCAATATTCCAAAGCCACAAAAATGTAGAACCAATTAATTTCCCTAGATATTAGCAACTTCATATTGCCCTACTGGTTATATTTTTTGCATGTGTATCTTATTTTCTCGTCGAATATATCACAGTTTTGCCAAACGGTGTATCTAAATAGTACTGACTAATTTTTTTAAAGAAAATAATAGTGACTTCAAGTAAACCAGTATGGTATCATAATGAATAGAAAACTAATATTCTTCTTATTCAGACGAAATTCGTTGCTTATTCAACTAATTTTGTTCCTAAAATGGAGAAATGGATTTTATTTCGAATCAAGAAGGAATGGAATGACTAATAATAAAGAAGAAATCCTGCGGTGTCAAACATCATTATAATGTAAATTTTACACAAGGAAACAAATAGCGGCTCTTAGCTCATCTGCCAAAAATGTTCCATGAAACCTCTGTAATTACATAACAAAGCCGTGATTTCAAAGATTTAGCACGAATACGTGAGCATTTACAAGTTCGTACGCTGGAACTTCCCGTTCATTTTTCAGTGAAGTGGTTTCATTTTATGCCGGTAAATGAAATTAAGAGCGGATTCATGTCCAAGTCCTTGATGTAGTTGAGTCGATGTTAAGAATAAAGATAACATGATTAGATAAGTAGATACGTTGAAGTGGGATTATACCCAGTGGCAAAATGCTACGTGAACGTCATACTAACAATGTGTAATATTTGTAGAGCTTTCTACCACTGCACTGTAACGCTACACGTTCTTCTTATTATAGCTAAACTTTATTCTTCTTAAGACTTCGCCTTTACTTGAAACGCACAACCTTAGCATCATTTTTACACCTCGTCTGCCATCGATTACAAAAGGCTTATGACTTACTTTGGAGTAATATAGCTTATACTTTTCCACCTGGAGTTATCGAAGTCACACTTTCCCCCAATCCTTAAACCAGGGGTGGCCAACCTTTTGCATTCCAAGCACCATTTTTTGACAGACGAGATTAGATACGCCATATGAATCGAGCACATTTTATAGTGTCAAATGTTCATGTTTAGGGGTTGGTAAATAAATATGAGGATAGAATCTACTTCACTTATGGGACGAAAAGGAATAACTTTGACGCAGTTAAATTAACTAATTTACACCATTTTAATGAAGCACCAATTTACTTAAATCAAGAATGATGTTTCTGTATGAAAGGGTGATAGCCTCATGACGCTCGTTTGGTGAAGATAACTCTGGACTACAGTTGTTGGCACTGAGAGCGAGATCGGCTTGGAACTTGGAGTTGTCTGTTCTCTCTGTTTGCTGTTATTACATTCTTCTATTTCTGACTTTGGACATTCATTGTATTTATTTATAATACATGTCTAACAATGCTTTTCCGAAATACAAACAGGCTTAAGGATGCAATGCGCCACTTTTAATCGTCCAAAGCGCCGCGGTTTGGCCACCTCTGCCGTAAACCATCTCCACTTTTGTTCGAGATGTCATTCGTTTTAGATAATTTCAAATTCTGTTCCTCAAAATTCTCGGATTATAGTTATTTTGAAGTCGAGGTTTTCTTACCACACAATACACTTATTTTCTCTGGCGCAGTTGTCATCCTTTATCTACGGAATCCCGGTTATCATTTCAATAAGCGCAGCTTCAAGAAGTGGAATGAGTCAAGCCAGATTACTAAAAGATTTGTATATGACATCATAATAATTATTAGACGCATTGTGTAGCAGATTAAGTAAATTTATCACGCAATTGTTGCATAAGTTTCTTAGAAGTTCGTGCGTGCTGCAGAAGTCTGTGACCTAATTCCGCCTGCCACTCAAATTTGCTCATAGTGAAAAGGGAACAAGTCGAATCCCGAATCTTTTCCATTGCTTACTAAAAGGTAAATCAGCCCACATTTAATACAAACTTTTCACGTGTCCATTTATAGTATTTATCCTTTACATTAAATAGCAATTCGGGGTATATTTGTAAAAAACTAACAAAAAAACTAACAAATGCGTATCTAAAGGATCTTACCAACGAAATAAATTCATTCTGCATGCTGTCCATTTTTTGTCTTGTATGTGAACCTTTAGTAACACACAGCGTCCATGCAAATACAAATATAGTCGTATTTCTTATGTTATTTACAAATCTGAAGAAGAAAACATGGATGTGTCAGAACCGTATATCCCTGAGGGAAGCTCGAGAGGTCTCCATTATTGGTCTCCGTCTAACAACACCGGTAAAAGGGTTGCAATGTAAGAAATAGTTTTAATGTATTAGTTAAGCGTTGCATATTTTTCTCTGCCGAGCTACTTACACCTGAAAGTTGAAGCATAATCTTCCGGCGAGAACATTCCTGAAAGGGTCCGTTTGATTAGTGAAAATATAGTATCATACCTTACCGTGCTTTAAATCTCGCGCTTTTACAGTTCGATCGATCTAACATTTGTATACTTATCTCGCATGATAAACCTATATTTATTATAGTCCACCCAACGAATGAAAGTAATTGTATTTTCCCAATAACGTCATCCAAAAGTAATAACAATTTTTCGTTCCGATATTCTCAGTCTCAAAGGAAAATTAAAGTGGTCAGCTTGCTACTACTAGAGTGGCTTCTTTGGTTCTTAAGTTATAGGCAATATAGACATTCTCCTTAAGATTTTTGGTTAAAAATATATTTTTATTAATTATGTCACTGGACTTGCTCGAACAGAGTGCTTCGCGCAGAGCTTGTGGAAGAATGGAACGAATCCGAGGGAAATGTGAACCTATAACGACCCGCAGCGGTTTCTCCCATTTGGTTCATGGTCAGATCCTTCTATTATGACGCCGCTAGTCGCTCCAAGGATTTATAAATTACGTCACTGATTATTCCACATAAACGTATAAGCTTCATTTGCCTATCTTTTAATTGATAGTTAAGGGTAAGGTCTTATTAATAGATTATCAATCAAAAGCAGTATGCGAAAATGAATAAACGGAGGAACATCGCACTTTTCCAGATTAACGTTCTCTTTTCAACCTAAATTTGTGTCTCAAATAGAAGTAGCAAATTGGAGAACAGAACCAGACATAAAAAATGAAAGAAATTTTACTAGCACCTCAGTACTGCGAAATATAATTGAACGTGCAGCGGCTGTGTTAAGGTATGCAAGGAGCTGTTGCTGCTGACGTTTTCACGTCAGACCCACAAGCTCTTGAAAGCGAGACACAAACAGGTTGTTATGACTGGACACCAGGAAAGAGACAAAAAGCCTGTGCTAGTCCGTTGAACTCAGTTCATAATACCACGAGAACACGGCCGCTGTTCAATTACCAGCATCCGGTAGCAAGAGATTGGGCGAACTGGACCAGTAAATACCATGTAAACTTACAAAATCGTAAAACGTAGTAAAACCAGTCCTTGAAATGTCGGTGGCATAAAGCTGACTTTTTGAAGTGAGACAAATTCACTTACCTGATAATTGGTTACGTTATATCTTTTCGAGGGTAGGGGACATAGAAGCGGAAAGTCGAATTACTCAAACTTTGAACAGAAATTGCAAAATGAGCTTCCCTTTCGAACAATAATATTCATAAAAAAAAGTAAGATTGTCAGTAGCTAATATGAATATTTTAAGGAAATAAATAATTAACCAAGTAAAGACTGAAATATTAAAAACCAGGTTTTGAATATGAGAGAACAAGAAATATTAGGATGCTCCTACAGAAGACATGAAATTACTGTGAATATCTGCTGGTTTGAATAAGAAGATCCTTATCAATAGATGTTAAAAGCATTTATTGAGCTGTTGGTCAAATTAGCACACCAACAATGCCATAGAAATATGCAAAATTCAGTTACTCTAATATTCCTGATTAAGCTGTGTGTGTAACATACTACCAATTTTGTAATATAAATGAAATGCCAGTAAAAATAGTTACATTTGTGTTCATTAACAATTGATGGGATTTATCTGAAATTGATTTTTATAGTGTTTGGCATTCAGTAAATTTTCCTACAACCACTTTTGTTTCTTCAAAATTTGCATTGAAATATAAGAAATTAACTTTCACCAATGTAGAAGGATTTCATCCAAATACAAATTTGTTAACTGCTATCAATTAACATGTTACAGAGTTTGTGAACTCTGCTAATAGTACAATTATATTGACTGTTGTGATAATTTAATTTGTAACAAACATAGAAAAAGACTCTTTCCTCATCAAAGTCATCAACATAATGTCAAATGCATTACTATAATTGAGCAGACACATTTAAGTTTAGGAACTCAATTTGTATCTTCTACAATCTTTGTCAATTCCCTTCCTATGCTATTAAAAGGGAGTTGCCTGTTTCATGATCATGTAGTCTGTTAACCCAAAAGAAATCTGTAAAAAAAACTCACTATACAAAATCACATCCATTTTTTGCATTCCATATCCCATGCTCCATGATAAGTGTAAATAATTAAATATTCATTACACAGATTGTACTACTATGAATCTAATAAAATATTTTTCTTTTTCAATATATTCACTTATCAGGTGATTATGAGGTCATTTATTCAACGCTGTGTTGTAAATACCTTCAGGCAAATTAAAATTTAGTCCCTAAATTGATAATGTGATCTGTTTCAAATATATCACATGATTCAAAATAGAACTAGCTGTAGCATTTTAAACTAATTTTGATATCAATATTGTTTCAGATTTTATTCTGCACATTAAATACTCACAAAGTAGACATGAATAAATTGCTTGGAGGACAAATAGGTCTTGACGACTTTATATTTGTACACAGAAAAGGTAAGCAAAACCACTTGTTTATTTTGAAATCATATTATGATTATTGAAACACATCAAGTCAATATCTGTGCATAGAATATGATACATAAAATAAACAGCAAATAGACATTAAAAATTTCATTTTTATGCCAATATAAAGTTAATATCAGCGCTATCTTTTGTTTGGAAACTCAAACACAAATCACAGTATTTTGACTGATTCAAATTGTGGTTTTGAGTCTATTATACTTGTAGTTTGATCAAATATGAATTTTTTATTATAAACAACTATTTCCTAAGTAAAATATCCACCTGTTATTTTTACTTATATGAATATATAACCATAAAATTCTAGGAAGACCAAAGGAGATTGAAATCACAAAGACTGAAGATGCTTTAGGACTGACAATCACTGATAATGGTGCAGGTTATGCTTTTATAAAGCGAATTAAGGAAGGAAGTGTAATCGATGGAATTAAAGTAATACAGGTAAGATACTTACATATTAATATTGTTTTCTAGTACCTTAGAGTATAGACTAACATTTATTAATTGATTTTTACCATCTATAAGTATGAAATTAAGAATTCAAAATCTGTTTAGTAAATTCATAAAAACAATTTTTCATGCAAGAAAATTACATTTGGTGGGAAATTATTGCTATACACTTTATTGAATACATTTGGCATCAATACAAAACCAATAACAAAATGAAAGATTAATAAAAATCCACATTTATTATTGTCATTAAAATATGAAATATACTGTAACTTTTTTAGTTTCTTTTACCTGGTTAAAAAGTTATGGTAGATTTTTTAATAAACTACTAATATTAAAATTTAAATATTTCTGTTATTAAAAAGTCACATATTCAAGAACAGACTGCATTAGAACACGTTCAAAAACGAAAATTGTGATTAACATTAACCTATTCATGATAGAAATCAAACCAAATAAAGACATAGCTACTGGCACTGTCATTTTGCTTCTAGAAAAAGACAGTATTATGAATTTTGAATGTCTGTTTAGGAAATGTCTATATACCTTTTTGCCTTGAACAGACTATTTTCTTTACTAAATTAACACACCAGTAATTTTAATTATTTTTAATCTTAAACAACAATTTTATGGAATTAAAAAATAGAATGTGCACTGCAAAATATTGTCTCAGTAAAAAATTGTTTTTATATGTAACAGTCCCTCGTATTCCATGTTTACTTCTTACTCTAAGTATAATAGATATTGACAAGGTCTTCTTTTCACATTTGGAGTAATGAGAAATACTGTAATAATTAAGTTTAATGATATCTATTAAATTAAATGAATGGTAATTTTAAGAAGGAATTTAAAAAAAAAATGTAAACTTATACATCATTCACAAATTCATAAATACTTGCAAATTGTGTTTAAATAATCTAATGGTAATACAATCTATGTTAAAATAGGTTGGTGATCACATTGAGAAGATAGATTCAGAAAACCTCATTGGCCGAAGGCATTATGAAGTGGCCAAAATGTTGAAGGAGATTCCTAAAGATACTACTTTCACCTTACGATTGGTTGAGCCACTGAAGGATGGGTTCAGTAAGTATCCATATATATATTTGAGTATGAAAGAGACTGATAAAATGTGGCTTACTTGAGCGTCTAAGATAAACACTACACTCAACAGAATATCTTGTTTCTTTACTTAAATGGTATGTTGCACTTGATTTATGATAATCCTCCCAAAGAAGGATACCACCTTCAAAAATATGAATTACATATTCTTAGTGATGTGTTGATCTGTCTCTCATGCTAAGGTAAACCATATTTAGTCTACTAATCTATATATGTTTCAACAGTCTTAAACAAAGATAAGACTTTCGAAATATTAAAGTGTTGCTACAATAACACTTTTCAAGCTTAAATATAATAACATGAATATAAAATTTACTGTATAAACCAGGAAGAATAAATAGTGTTACAAGTTGGTAAGATCAAGTTTTAAAGATGATATACATTCCTGGAGAATCACATTAATAAAAGCTGCTTGGGTTTCCACATTATCTATGTTGGTAAAGAGTGACATTTCCACAGCTATTCCTGCTAGGCCAGAAGTTTTTATAATATGTTACAGTTGGATTGGAATTTCTGACTTCACAATTTTGTACATTATGACCAAACTAGTAAGACCACATAACAGCATTTAAGCTTAATGGGCTTTGCTAATGAATACCTACTATTGTTAACACTATTCAGAACACACTGGTATTGTTTGTCAAAATTAGACATATTATTTATGGTCAAAATATTTTAAAGTTATTTTTAGATTGTTTTGTACAAGTGATAGTAATTAATGAACATCTCGCACAATTTAAGAGACCAGCAATTGCAATCACTATTAAATGTTTTATATCATATTAATTATTTAAGAAGTTTAATTTTTATAATAAAATTAATTTCAGATATTGGGCCTAAAAGAGAAACTGGTAAAAAGAACCAAAAATCAAATTATGGTTCTGGCAAGGAAACATTGAGGTTCAAAGCAAATGGTCCAGCACAAATAGAAGTTGAGGTACTTCATTTCTAACAATGATAATTTAATTTAGGGATTGAATGTATGCATTTCTTTGAACATGTTACTATGCCTAGGCATATGCTTTCTTTCGAGCACATTCTTACCTTTCTCCCATATTTCTATATTTTATTATAATATATGTATACTCAAGTCAGAAAATGACACTGGCAGGCTAATTAATAAGGATAGGAAAGAGAATTATATATATATTATATTCTGAGTGACGGCTGGGCATCACTCAGAATACTATTCCTAATCTCTTAATGAAGGAGGCTGTTGCCTCTGAAAATTTAACGCAGGATGGTGTCTACCAAATTTACACTTCAGGTAATCCATTCTTCCAGTTGACACTGGAAGTGTCTTCCTAACATTCTGATGAAGGGGGTGGTGCCTCTGAAAATTTACGAGCTTCAAACCCTACATGGTGCCTGCCGTCTGTGAACCTCAGGTAAGTCACATACTTTCTATCTCTCTTTCCTGTCCTTATTGCGTTACTTAACCTGACAATGTCATTTTATGATGTGTGTGTATACACACACAAGTCAGGAAATGACATTGTCATATTAATTAAAACAATTAATAAGAAAATGAGAGAGAGATAGAAAGTAGGTGACTTACCTGAGGTTCATAGTTGGTAGACACCTTGTGAGGTTTGGAGTTCTTGAATTTTCAGAGGCACTGCCCCCTTCATCAGAGAGTTAGGAAGACATTTCTAGTGATTGGATATATATATATATATATATTTACTCCTGATGTAGATTCTTCATAACATATAATCATACTTCAGTTTTTACTATATTTTGAGAGTAATTGACTCCTAACCTTTCTTTTTCAGCCTGATGATGCAGCTAAAGTAGGAATTGATAAAATAAATAATCTTCTTGAAACATTTATGGGTATAAATGACAATGAGCTTGGTAAGACTATTTTTAAAATATATTGATATGGATACATTAATCAATAAAAAAATGATTATTTGAATTTCATATGTATCTGCTATTAGTTATATAACCTGTAAAATTTAACGTACACGTTTAATCAATTTTTGTCTATTGCTGATAGTACTTAAATTTCTTATTAAAATATAATTTAACAATAATGAAAACCTGTAAATCATTTTGACCTTGAAGATGAGTTGGAATTTAGTAGAAATAAGGTGACAAAAGAAGCCCTGGGCCATGTAATAGAATGCAGAATTTACAAAACCCTAGATACTCTGGCATCTGAGGCCTTGGACAATTTAAATTGTTTTACATTCTGAACTAAATAGGATTAAAGAACAGGGGCAAAATAAGAATATACAACCAGTGTGAAGACCTGAGTAGCAATATAGTAAGGGAAGAACACAAGTAGAAAGATGCATATATTAGACAAGATGTAAAGCAAAATTGGGGATTATCAGCAATGTTGTTTTGATTGTAAATTAAACAAGCAAAGAAATAGACGATAGAAAAACTTTTAAAGGGAATAAAATTAGAAGGAGATATTATTCCATCTCTCTAAGATTTATTGATAGTAGTTCTTTTGTCAGAACAGAAGGAATCTTTGGAAAATATGTTGCAAGAGGTGAAAGGCTTTCTTTGTGAGAAGTTAAAACTAAACAAATAGATAAGGGGAAAATTGAACTATAATTAGCTGCATGGTGAAAAATGAAGTCCACTCAATACAAAATAGGTTCCAATGTGAAGGAGTTTTGTTATTTCTGGAGCAGAATTAACAAGAATGGGAAAAGCAAAGAAGATATCAAAAGCATTATAGCACAGACCAAGAGCATTTTTGAAGAATAATATACAACCAGTATGAAATTGTATGTACCGATAGTCAACTTTTGATTTGGATTAAGGTTTCTGAAATTGTGTGCGCACGGCCAAGACTGTAGAGATGTTAAATATGGACAAAATTAGAAGATAAAATTAGGAGTTTGGAAATAAACGAGTTTCTGGAGCATCCTAGTAAGAAGGCAAACCAAGTTGGTAGGACACACATCCAAGTTTGGTAAAGAGATGGAAGGTACAATTGCAGGAAGGCAGCAATTACAGTATATAGATATAAAAAAACTGTGGATGTCATACAGAGATTTGAAGAAGGTTCAGAACAAAGGAATAAGGAGAGCCTCATTTATCGTCAATAGAATGACCTGAAAAAAAGCAACATGACAAAATATTTAAAATCTATTATCTGTGATTATTCCAAGTCAGATAGACCCTTTCCGTTTGCATTCATGGCTAACATAATAATTGAATGCTAACCTATCATGGTCACAGAAGCAAACCCACCAATAACAATCTCTTTGGCAAGGAAACTTGACAGCTGAAAAAGAATATTCCTAATATAAGATGCAAAACATATAACAACTTCAAATCCTGAAATTGGAGTAAGAAGAGTCTCCACAAAGAAAAGTTTATTCTCCAAAGAATAAGGGGTAGTTCTAAATTTTGTAGCAATGTTTGAGGGCTCCCTAATGTCAGTTTTAACTGTTGGATGCAATTATGAGAGATCTTGTTCAATTCTGCAGTTAAGATATTCTGTACAGATTTCCCAAAAATTAGCTAAAATTTTTTCAGGCAATAAATGTTTAAATAAATAAATTATTGATGGCAATTCTACTCTTTTAAGTGTTTGTTAATTTTATTTCTTTTAGCCACATTGATCTGGGAGCATGGACAAGGAAAAGCTAATAGTATGGACTTTGCGGAAGCTGTTGATAATTCAGAGCTTGAAGATTTTGGATTCACCGATGATTTTATTATCGAGCTCTGGGGTGCGATTACTGATGCGCGTTCAGGTCGTTTAAAGTGAATGCAGCTTCTGGTTTAGGATTTGAGACATTTTGTATCAGATTCACACCGTAGAACATAATGCTGAGCTTAGACGATCAAAAGACATTACATGGTCAAAAGTTTCTTCAATAATTCAAAGTATCAATGTTTCAATATGCTCTACTCTTTGATTGGATTTTAAATATGTGGAAGTAGACAGGAATCAAAAAGAATACTTAATACAATTTACTAAATTTTTCCCTTGCTAGTAACCTGCAACATTTTAAATAATGCACATTCAAATCTGCGAGTTCATTTCACATGTACATAAATTTATTACTCTTGAGAGCTAATGACATATTACAGATCTTAAACATTAAATTATAAACAATTCAAAGAATTGGTTGTCTGAACATAGTATTGTGCTATTTTTAATTGCATTTGAAATGTTAACTTTCATTGTTTGAAAGTACATTTAACTGGTTTGTATAAAGACTTCTTGGAAACAGAACTTGCCTAATAATTTTAATTGTGTTGATATTGTAATCATAATGAAGTTGTTTTATGAAATAAAGTGTTACTACATAAAAAGAATTTTTGTTGTGAAATCATTTCCTAAAGATTAAAATTCTTATGCTCATAATACATAATTAAGACCAATTTCAAATTTTACTCCTATATGATAGTTGCTACCAACACCACTTTTGAACTTCAGAATTAGAACAGTTTTCTCTATTTCAAAATAATACGCACCTGACAATTTCTACCAAATTAAAATAAAATTTCATTACTTAAGGCAATACATTTACTATGTAAACATTATGTTTAAGAAAATAATCCCATATATTTTTAGTATGCATTTATTGTAAAAATATGTTAAGTAAATTCACATAATATATTACATTTGTAGAAAATAGTCACATTAAAAAAATTTAAACATTAGCATAGCTCAGTCTCATAAGAATATATTATTTAAACCTTTCACAGTTACCACTAGTGCTAGGCAATTTATGTTGTACAAGTGACTAGATTGTATTTATCAAATTATAATATTATGTACACTTTTAAGGAAAGGGGGTAGCTGTATTATTCAAGATTAAATAAATTTTATCAACATTTCAACAATTGTGCATATGACTCGCTATTCAAAACGTAGTAAGCATGTAACAGATTATTTCCTTTAACAATTATAATTGCCCAGCAATTAAGAGTATAAAATATATTAATAAAATTAACTTTTAAAGAAACTGATAATGGACCTATAAATTATATTGTATATAACTGATAAAAAGCTCAATCCAATAAGGCAAAGGATATAAAAAGGCATAGCTGCTCCACTGAAAGTAGAACTGTATAATATTTCATTATTTTAAACTTTTAATATTTAACAGCTTCAATGAAGATTTACAGGATTGCTTTTTTCGTATAAAGAAACAAACGCATTTGATAGACAAGAAGTATTCTTCGATAAACCTAAAATTAAAAACTGTGTAATATACCAAAGTTTGTAAGTACACGATTGTAGAGAAATTTACCTACATATTTTTGGCAATAAAATAAAAACCTAATATACGGTTAGGGTATAAATTTGTATGAAAATATAAATTATCCATTTCAGTATAGCTAATTTATAGAAGCCAAATTCTAACCAAATAATTGTTTTAAAAAAATGTATATAGGCAAAAACTAGAAAGTAAATAATAAATTTTTAATCTGAGAATATGCACTTGGGAGTTCTGCCATTGACACTTTAAACATCTTCAGCATTAACTTTCACCCGGCCCATTGGCTTCAAGTTAGGGGAAACTTCGAAATCACATCCTGTAGACTGAATAATCTCTGGAACAGTAACACCATCAGCAATCTCAACCAATGTTAGTCCATTTTCTCGGTCAACATCAAACACCCCCTGAAAATTTAACAGAAATGTCTGCTATGAAACATATTGAAACTGCTACAGAAAATTTGCAAATAATTAAGATTAAAAGATTATATGATGTGAAAAGTACCTCAATTTTTTGCCAATGTTTTCTATCATTTGATTTTACATTTGGTCAGCTCAAGTATAAATTCATTTTACTGTATGTTCATTAAATAAAATAGTTACCTTTTCAGTAATGATCATATCAACACAGGTTTTTCCAGTGAGAGGTAAAGTACAACGAGACAAGATTTTGTGTGTTCCTCCTTTAGCGGTATGTTCCATTGTCACAATGACCTTAGTTCTAGGTGCAGAAACCAAGTCCATGGCTCCTCCCATGCCTTTGACCAGCTTCCCCTAAAAGACATACAGATTTACACTCCGAAATGATCACAATTCACTCACCTTACCATTTGGGGCACAATGTACACAAATTAAATATGCCATAACGAATAAGACTACTTGTGTCTAGGTAAAATTTGACATATTTGCAGAGACATGGATTAATATCCTACAAACTGAAAAAAGTTTACATTTTAAATAGATGCTCATTATTAATATTCCTTGCTTGAATTCCATAAAATAAAGATATTTATAAATATGTCAATGGAACTACCTCTATGAAGTTCAATATTTCAGTGTTACTTCACTTATTTTGCAAACTGTATCTGTAGAATCACGTAAAACTAAAGTGACCAACATGATTTAATATATCACCTAGGGTTTTGTTAAGAGTTAAAAAATCAAACAGTTTATTTCTAAAGAAGACTAAACATACACAGTATTATAAAAGATCAAATCCCAGTAAACTTCATTACTTTAATTTATCTCCTATTGTATATAGTAGATTTCTTCTATTAAATCAACAAGTATTTTATTATGTCAAACAAATCTACGTTACACTGAGACACTGTTTACCTATTTGATCACTTACCGGAATCATCCAGTTTGCCAGGTCACCGTACTGAGATACTTGCATTGCTCCCAACATTGTCAAATCAATGTGACCTCTGGTACAGATAAAAGTTAACAAAGTTAATTTTCAAAAAAGAAAAAAACACTTTATTAAATCTATGGATGTATAAAATAGTATATTAAACTTTGATAATCATACTGCATAAAAATATTGAAAATACAACAAATAAATAATACATATTATCACATATGAATTTGCCACTGAATAAAAAAAAGCCATTTTGATTACAACAAAGTTCACCAAGAACATAAAATAGTTACAAACCCCCGTATCATGGAAAAACTGTCATCACTACTGAAAAATGAAGCACCAGGCTGAACAGTAACAGTTTCCTTTCCTGCATTTATTAAATCTGCATCTACAGCCTCTTGTGTAGCTGGAAATGGACCAAGTCCTAAAATTCCATTTTCACTCTGCAAGCATACATTCATTCCTTCAGGAATGAAATTGCTGGCTAGTACAGGAATACCAATTCCAAGATTAACTGAACATCACTAAGGAAAACAATTAACTTGTGGAATTAAATACAACCAATTCTCATAAGATTTTTGCAAAAGGAAAAACTTTTGTGTAGTATCATATTAACATTACATGTCATGTGAATTAATTAATTGACAGAATTCTTTAAAATGTAGCATGTCAAAGAACTTTCCATTATAAACGTTCTTTTAGAGAATAGATGAGGAAACAGTTTCATTATGTATAAAAAGTATTACACATCTCAAATTATAAAGTGCAGAAGAATATGTATTTATTTAAAAAAGTTTTCAGTGTGAAATTGACAAATAGCCAAAAATGAATATATTCAACCAGACGTTTAGAATGAAAAAGTAACAAACACATGCAAATAATTACATTATTCAAATTTAGAGAAACCTAGTTGTGATATAAAGATGTAAATTTCTGAGTATAAATGTTACCAATTTATAATTCCACAGTTAAATTACTCCTCCTTCTATGAAAGTATTTCCAAACCAATAGTAATTTTTTAAACAATTTATATGTTATAACAATCAATTTTCTATTGAACTTTTTGATCAGCTTAAACAGGAACAGTAATGTGATTCCAAAAATTAATAAATTAAAGTTTGAAAATTTTTTCCATTAACTCTGTTTTTGAATTTATTAAATCTTACTTAAAGAAAGTGTAACAAACCATCTAAATAATATCTATTCTGCTAATACATTTAATACTGATAATATGTTTGTAACAAACTCAAAAGATGTAAATATAATTACTATTTGAAAGGATACCATACATTCCATCTCTGAACTCGAGGGCAGCTCTACGTATAATTCTCTCTCGTAACACTGCAGCTGGATTTGATGAAGCTACAGATGAAGTACTACTTTTTTTCTGCACCTTCAACCTCTAAACATAAAATAATCTTGCAACTATATTTATTGTAGCACACATATTGCATGTTTTAATATAATATATAACATACAATAAATAGTAAACTTTATAGCAAAGTTAAATGTGAAAAGTGTAACATACTAGTATTTAAAATAGTAACATTGCAAGAGAATGTAATGATAAATTGTGACGGACATGATAAGATAGCTGCTCTATAAAATTGTGTGGTAGTCAGGTTTGTCTGAATTCATTAACGAACACATGGAAGCAAAATAATAAAAAACATTACAATTTACTCACTTAATTTAATGTTTATAATGTTTTGTTAAATAATTCAAAGATAGGCTGAATAAAATTACAGTATAGTCTCTAGTAGGAATTATAGCAACTTGATTCAGTCAACAGTAACGTTACTGGAGGATTTTCTATTTATACAAACAACTGATTTGAGATGATTTAACAAACATTGTTTACCAAGAGAGAGAACAACTCCATAGTGAGAGGACCAAGTAAATTGAAGGGCAAAGTGAATATATCAGTGGTAAATTTTAAAAAGGTGAATACTTCGTTTGACAAAACTAATTTCCAATTTAATATCAAATTAAGCAGTTAAAATAAAATAATAACTATGAACACCCTGATATAGTGGTAACTCCTGAAGCAGAAATAAAAATGAGTAGAGACTTTCCTGGTGTAACTGACATACACAGCTTTCTCAAGATTCCATCTAGATAAACATGGCAAGCTATGACAATATTTCAATGGGTGTCACCACACAGATGGAATTCCAACACACAAAAATAAATCACACAACTAATATTTCATCAGTGCAGTAATACTATTACCTCTATCCGTTTTTCATAATTCTGCCCAACAATTATTCTATCAACAAAAATACCAGGTACATGAACATCATCTGGTGAAATACTTCCAATTGGTACCAACTCTTCCACTTCAACAATTGCCAAACGAGCTGCTTTACACATTGTTGGATTGAAATTTCTTGCACTTAACCTATGGTAAAATGTAAAAAAAAAGTTATATATAATTTAATTTAAACAGAGAATACACGAGTATCCTATTAACTGCATCTAATTGAAAGAAACTTTCTAAACATTTAAATGAAAATTAAACACCACTGTAATTAAATATTACCTAAATACTAAATTGCCCAAAGGATCAGCTTTCCAGGCCTTTATGAGGGCATAGTCTCCTGTTATAGCTTCTTCTAGAATAAAATGCCTTCCATCAAATGTTTCACTGTCTCTCTTTTTGCTGGCAATTTCTACTTTGCCATCAGTTGAATATTTGATTGGAGCACCGCCTTCTTGTATAAGAGTTCCAAAAGCTGTGGGAGTGTAAAAGGCAGGGATTCCTGCTCCTCCAGCTCTGATGCGCTCAGCTAATGTACCCTTAAAGCCAAATACCAAATAATATTAACTATGGAATAAAGTGAAAGAAGAACAACGTTTATGTAATGCAATAGGTAGTCTTGGAGGAATAGGAAAATGACTAATTATATTTTGAAGGTAGTATAATAATAGCTTATTTTATTTGGAAAAAAATGTGAAGGCATTTGATATAATGTAAAAAAAGCATTGCACAACAATGCTAACATCATTAACAACAAAAGTTATTACCGAGATAAAAAGTACCAGAGAGGTGCAACTGTGAGACAATATCAGGTGATAAGCAGAAAAAGAGGAAATGGTAAACTGGAGTATATTTTAAAGAAAATTTCCCTTTGTGCTAAATGCATTTGTTGGTGAAGTAGAATTTTTCTGCAAGATATTTTAATCACATTCAGATTTAATCAATCTTGGGTGGCTGGTAATAAGCACAGCTTTATGTCAAGATAGAAAATTATTATTAATTATTCTTACAATTACCAAAGTATGAAGATAATTAGCAAGTACTATAAACAAACACGCCTAGTCAATAAATATGACTTCTCTTATGTGGTAGTCTACAATTTAACAAATAAATTAATCATAATAATTCAGAAATAATTTGTGAAAAGAAATGCTATGGAATGTGAAAAAATTAGATTCATTTTTATATCATGAAAGGAATTTATCATTGTACTCTATTTTCTCCCAAAAATATGACATTTTTGTATGAAAACACTAAAAATTCTAATGACCTTTCAAAGAAAAGGAACAATTTGGATAATAGAGTAAGACAGAAAATAGTTATTGGCTTAACTCAAATTGATAGTAGGTGTCGTCTGGCAGGGAAGTATGAAAATGTCTAAACTACACTCCTCAGACAAAAAATATTTGGATGATGTGGCAGCCAGCCACTCAGTTAACTCCTACTATCAATTTAAATAAAAGTCCAAAATTATTTTCTGTCTCCCTTTCAAATCCAGTTTCCTTCCCCATCCCTCTTATTTATGTCTTAAAAATATCTATCATATTAGGATAAATTTTACAAACTATTTAGCATTTATCAAACAAACATGTTAAAATGGAAATTACTTGAGGTGTAAGTTCCACTTCCAGCTCTCCAGCTAAATACTGCCTTTCAAATTCTGCATTTTCACCAACATATGATGCGATGACCCTTCTTACTCTGCGATCTTTTAGAAGAAGCCCCAAACCAAAATTATCCACTCCTGCATTGTTGCTAACTACTGTTAGATCCTTCGCACCTGTTTCTAATAGAGCCGCTATAAGTTTCTCCGGTATGCCACACAGCCCAAACCCTAAAACAAAATCGATCAGAGCAAACACTTACACATGTGATGACTCATTTCTAAAATGCACACAACAAACAGGTTGACTGAATATTATGTAAATAACCTGTGACAGAATTCATGGTACAATTGTGGTAGAGTGAATAATTAAGTCACATATTGGCAAAATTTATTTGCATTACATCAAAACTTACAAGTAGCCTTTGAAACTTATTTACACATATTAGAATCATTACAAGTATCTAGAAGTGGGGTAAAATAAATTAATTTTGGGTTTACAATGTAGCAAGATGTTGCAGATTGACAAAATTTAATTGCATATCTCTGAGCATGCATAGAAAAAGACACTTTCAACATACTTGAAATCCCTAAGTCAAAAATTATTAGTGTCACATTGTATTTTATTCCAATGAAAGTTAATACAGAAAAATTAAAAGATCCTGCAAGAAACGTAAATCAGTTTCTTGGTAGGCAACTAACATTTTAATCTCAGTTGGTATTGCTACAAATGTGATTAGATAACATGTTGTTGAGTATGGAAGTTGTTTATTATGTAATAGATAGTCCTCTGGAGGAATTGTAGCCAGCAACAGATGACTATACACATTTTATGCATTATTTACATATAAAAGGTACAGACTACACTGAAGTTAAACAATAAACACAAGAGTCTGAGACGACATCAGAATGTCACATTCATATTGTTTATAAATGTATGCGTGAAAAACAGACTAAGTAATAATAAATAACAATACCTCCGACTAAAAGTTTAGATCCATCGGGAATATCTTTTACGGCTTCCAAAGCGTTAGGGTAAATTTTTTTCGACGAAGTGTTCGACGAAACAGCTGAGAAGGAGCACGACAAGATCTGTAATAATAAAAAGCTATACAAATTACACGTATATTACAATTCGTACGAAAATTTAGAAAATAAATCAGGTTATATTAAGAATAACGAAAATAATTGTAAACAATGTGACGGTATAATTCTGTGTAGTAATAATAAATATGAATTAAATTAACTTACGAACCCTAGTGAAATTGGATGGGCGGTTAATACGACTCCTGTTCAGAAAATTCAAAAGGAGATGGGCTTTATTTAATGCAGGAGACATTTTAACTACGTATGCACGGTCTGTTATGATCCTAGTTTACATGCGATCTTCATATAAACCTCCCTCCTACTCTGCAAAATTCAAGGTCCCCCGTATCTTTCGATTGCAAATATCGAGCGATCGAAATAATCGAATTTTCTAAACAGAATAATTAGTTTTCAGTCACCTGCAAAGGCCTAAATAGCTAACTCTATGAAATAGACTGAATTTAGTAGTTTTATTTACATGGAAATACTATGACCCATTTTCCCACCTTTCATTATTTACAACTTTTCCCTGACGAAGGGCAGAGTATTTTACTGTTCCAAACATTCGATATTTCTTTTACAACAATGGGCTCAATAACATATTTCCCGAATTTTCTTCCCCAATGGAGAATATAATACGTCATACTACAAGGTAACACCCAAATAATACAAAAAATGGTAGCAATATCCGCTTGGGTGTAGGAAAAGTAACTTGATTTTCGAACAATGGAGCAGAATATATTTAGAGTGGGCATGCAAAACTTTCTTTTTCTGTCGCTTATTCCTTCCTAAAAGTACACTGGCCTTTAATATATCAAATGATATTTACTTAAGTGATTGAAAGCAATTTTTCTCAACTACGTAAAACAGAGGCGTAGTGTAAAATTAGGCGCCCGGAGCGTAGGCTAAATATGCCCCCTCTTCTGTATTTAAGCGCTTATATTCAAAGGGCTCCAAAATTAACAGAAATTCTAAACAACATTACAGCAAAAATAAATTTGTTATTGTACACTGTACAGGGTTAAAATTTTTTAGCTCCGATTACTAGTTAATATTTATCATGGAAGAATCTGGTCAGCGGTGAATAGTTTATAATTACAAATTTTGTTGACATATTTATTTTTTAATTCACCTTAAATATTACTCTCCAGATTTAGTTTTATATTAAAACGATGGCATTAAATTTAAAGCATAAAAAGTCAATTGTTTAATTGTCAGATCAGGAAAAATTGTTGCTTGATTCACCACTGTTGTCGAGAATCAGAAGGAATGTTGTTTACTCGCGTTGGGTGAGAAAATAATTAGTTGCGAAACATAAAACATTCTTCCAGTTTAAGAAGAGAAACCAGTTTATATGCGTATATAATGTTTACAAATCTTGCTCTCAAGGTCTTATCGTAAGACGACTACGTCTAAAATACATTTAATACAGACGTTCTTTGCCTTATTTAGAACACCAGAATCGCATAAAAATGAAATATCTTGTTATTTCTAGAAACTCGGAATTCGAAAAAGCTATTGAATCGTCGACAATTTTTTTGACATTCGAAGCTGTAAATTAGAATGCGATTACATTTACGGATCCTCAGTTTCGCTTTTTCGATTGAAATAGTAGAAAGTGAGCTTTCTATTTTAATTGATTACTATTAAAGCATCTGGCTGACTGCATCAGAAGTAAAAATATTCGGTTTAACTGCAAATGTGTAGCATTAGAAAACGGATTCATAGTTTTGGTTTGGCTCCATCTAATTGTTCATAAATATACTTTAAAAAAGTCACATATGCTGGTCAGAAATAAAATTTGCCTAAAAATTATTCATAGAATTTTTAAGGCGAGGAGATAAATTTACAAATCAAATATTTTCTTTCTTGACAGTTGAGCTCATCAAGGGGAGAATATGTGGTTAATGCAGAACTCAAATTTCCATACAGTATACATTTGAATATGTACTGAATATATACTGAGCAGCTGGCTGCCAAGCTGTTGAAGAAGGGGGGGGGGGGGGTCAGGTACTTGTAAATTTGAGATGCTATTACTTGCCATACTGGTTATATCTACTATAAATTTAAGGTATGCTTCTCTCATATCCAGATGAATTATAATAATATAAAATTAAAAAGTTAATAAGAACAGGAAGGAGAGAGAGAAAATTGGTGGCTTACCTGAAGTGCAAAGTCGGAAGTCATCGCGCTGAGTGCTGGGTTATGATTTTTTTTGAGGCAACTGCCCCCTTAGTCATACGATTTTAGTTTAGACCTACAGTATGTCAGTTGCTGTTTAGAATTCAGAGATAGGAACTGGCTTGATAAATAAAATCTCAAAATATATGATTAAGAGCAGTTTATTTAGTCTTATTCTAAATGAGGGAAAAATATAAATAAGAATGTAGCATTCATATTAAGGGATGTTGAATCATAATTAGTGATTATAAGATATTACATAGTGTGTAGTAAAATATTCAGTTATGTCAATGGTACAATTTACAAAATAAATAAGAAAGGATGTATGTTTGTAATTCTTTATTCAAATTTATATGCAAGGACAAATTGCAAAAAAAAAAAAAAAACTTGTTACACATGTACTTAATATAAAATAAATTAATAACCTAAAATATTTACAAGCATAACTCATTCACGAAACTTGGCTTTCACATAGGCTGGTAATGGTATAATGTATAGGAGACAGTTCACTAAAATAAAACCAATGACAAAGGCAAATGTGATTCCAAAGTTTAGAGTTGAGTCAAGCATTTCAGTATTTATGTCATCACCCTCTTTTCTTAAATAATGTTCAATGAGGTATGCTGTGCCATCAGAATAACGACATGTAAAGGATGATGATGCAGAATGCGAATCTTGGCCAGTAAAAAATGAAGAGCAATTAAAAGTAGAATCTCTTGGTAAATGATGAAGTGGTCCTTTAGTGTAAATTTGATGGTTTAAAAATGCACTGGCATATCTTGTTTGAGTTGCATATGTTAAATAAAGAAGCCAATCTGAGAGCCCATGAAAAGACCTGTAAAAAAAGTATATTAAGAAATATATTTTAAGAGGCCATGATTTTATGAAACAGCATATATTTCTATGTTTCTAATTCCATTTCAGGCAAACAATGTAATTTTTGATTTGTACTCTTATAATGAAATAATTTAAATAATATTAAAGTGACATAAATTCTGTTGGGCCATTACATAATTTCCATTTTTGCATTTAAATGCTTTCATATTTAGACTTTTTTTAATATTAATTCAAAACATCTTCTTCCTTATACAATTTATATATCAATGTATTAATTTCAAAAGAAACACTAAATTTTATTACATGCATTTAAAAATGAACTCCTAAGTAAACTACTGATACCTTAAAACTCCACTGCTTAACATCAAGTAGGCCACTGTGAGATATATGTTTGCTACTGCAACTCTAAAAGATCCTTGTACTATCATCAACAATGCTATTGTCTGCTGCTCTGCTAACAGGTAACATGCCCATAGGACTCCAGCAAAATACAACCATTCTGACGTCATATTTAGACCTGTTAATCTAAAATATTGTCAGATTAGATTTTATGTTGTACCCAATTTAATTAAGTAAAAAGTACATTTTAATGCACGATGTCTTCTAATGATATTTAAAACAATAACATAATACCCACATATAATTATTACATTAAATTAATAATTTTAATGTATATTTCAACCATCTCAGTGAAAATATATATTACAAATGTGGATATTTAATTTGTACTTTCAATACATAATTATAATTTTTGGTCATTGAGTAAGACAAAAATACGAATATTACATACTCAAATATGATTCTTGAACCTGCACCAACAGAGATGAGTGAAAATGGAATGGAATGAAGAATGTAAGTAATTAGGAACAACGGGCCACTGTATAAACCCTCCTGAGCCTCTTGGTAATACCTAGTCCGATAAGCTGGAACTAAAAGAAAGTGACAATGAATAACTGAGCATAAAACCATCAAACTGTTCCAAAATTTATAAAACACATTCACTTGAGAATCACATGTTTTACTGAATTTTGCTTTAAAAGAAAATTTTTGAAAAATGAATGGTTTTATTTATGCCAACAAAACAACAATAGCGGAAAAATAATAGAAAACAGTAATTTATGACATAAAAATGTATAAGCTGTTATACACAATTTACAATAAGTTCTTCCAATAATGATAGTGTAATATAACAAAAATACTGTACACTTTTCACTGATTTGTAATAAGTATGGACGTATTTATGGCATTAAAACAATAAAGAGATATATGAAAACTTGTTTTATTACCACATCTTGGAACATAAACTATCACTCTCTTAAATTCTGATAGAGAATAATTGCAGCTTTAATTTTAATCTAAGTTGATTATATCCTTTGTAATTACATAAATTATTTTAGTTGCAGAAAGAAATTTAATTGCTTTAGCTAAAACTTGTTTTTACAAATTTTTATCAATAGTACAAATCTTTTTGTCATTTATAATAAATCTAAATAAATTGTGCCAAATTAGTTTACAATTTGAAATTCTGCTTTTTAGATTCTCTACCTCTTTTTGTATTAGAATGGTATAAGAAAATTTCATTCCATATTCATAATTGTATTTGCACATGTTTGATGAAATCTATAAATTTTTACTAATCTCAAATAGTAATTATTATAGAAAATCTAATATACAGTTGCAAACTCCACAGTGCTAAAATAATATTAAGCCTTTACTTACAAATACTTGTAGTAACAATTATGGAAGCAAAGTAAGCTCCGGCTAGAGAGTTGAATATAAGTCCACCTCTGGTGATGAAGGTTCTCTGATAGTCCTGCAGGAACAAGTAATTTAAATTAGTTTTGATGTAAGGCAAGATAACATTATTCAATAGATTTTTATATTAGACTTATGTATAGAGATGATTAGTAAATTGTAAATATGAAAGCTCTTAAATATACTGTAGTTAATGTTTAGTCGGACCTGCATTCCACTAAAGAAAATCCAAAGAAGGAAATAAAATACTGGAATAGCCAGAAGGCGAAGACTTAAATGCACCAGACTCACTCTTCGGATGTTGAATATAGCAGCGAAATAGCGCCTGTAACAATTTAATATATTAGCATTATTTGTTGAAAATAAAAAGGAACAGTATTACAAAAGAAAAAATTACTAATTCCATATGATGATAGAGCAATTTGTTTACAATTAAAATTTCTTTGTTAGAACAGTGATGGAAAGAAAGCAATGGATTTAAGTGTAAAAGTTATGTTAATTTAAAGAATCAATAAGGTTTCTAGATAGCTACAAGGATGAAATGTCTGCAGCAGAATACATCCAAATGGAAATGATGCAGCCAAAGACAAAATATTATAAAACATATCAACTAATAACTATAATAATTGCAATCCAACATAATATTCTACCAATATTAAATATGATGCAGTATGTTACTGCCTAACCAATTCTTATAATAATACATTTAACTGACTTACATAAACAACATAAAGGTTACATGAAAGACTCCAGGTCGGCCATATGCAGTAAGTGGCACTTTAGTAGAACCATGAAGTGCATCTTGTGAATCCATGATCACACTGGTAGGAATGGTGTTTGAAGACTTATGGAATGGCCCCCCTTCCAATTTAAATTTTTCTACTAATGCTGCAATCTGATGGTTTGATTCAATGAATCTTTCTCGAGACCTACGGTCAACTGTTGATAGGCACACTAAAATACAAATAAGTTAGTACTATATTTGTGTAACATGGTCTATTGCAACTAAAATTAACACACAGTTATGTTACTATTAAATATATAAAAAATATATCAGTTTACTTACAGTAATACATTAATGGATTTTCAAGTTCAGGACAAGGAAAGCCAATACTTCTAAAATAGTCCAACATTAATCTAGTTCCTCCAGTGTAGACAACATCACCCAAACATAAATATGTAACACGATCAAGAAAGGGAAATACATCAGATCTAGGTTTCTCCATTGTGAGCAAAACAATTCTTCCATATTTCCGTGCATGGTTAGATAATATTGATACCACAAGGTATGTATTGAGTGGGTCAAGATCCCACGTGGGTTCATCAAGTAGTAAAACAACTGAAAACAGTATGATGCAATGAACAAAATTTATTATTTAAACTGATTGTGAATTCAAAATTAAAATATAAAATCAGAAATGCAATAAATTAAAATAATTAAGCAACCTGTGCAGCAATTCAATTAATGTGCAAGTTGTATAGCAGAAAATGAACCGTACTTGGATCTCTTACAAGTTGTACACCAATCATCAACCGTCTGTACTCGCTCTGTGTTAGGTCATCTGTGGTACGATTTGCTACTTGTGTAAGGGCTAGATCTGCCATTACCTGTTTTGCTCGAGAATTCTTAACATAATGTGAAACCTGAAAGTATATAAAACAAAAATTATGAATGAACACACATGCAATCTGTAACTAAACAGTGGTTAATTATTAACTTTTGATCCAATTGTTAGTTGTGCGGCATAATACAATGTTTGCTCAACACTTAATCCTGGTAGAAGGTCACATTTATGAGTAACATAGGCACAACTTTGTTGGAATAGCCTAAGAGACATTGGCATGCCATCTAATAAAATTTGTCCTCTTGTTGGGCCTTGTGCTCTTCTAGATATAACTTCAAGAAGAGCTCTTTTTCCACTCCCTGCAACAGTATAAGTCACACAATTATTTCAATAAATTAGAATGAACAAGTTTTGGCAGAGGTAGACAATTTTCAAAACTCTAAGTTTCATATATAATTTCTAGAAAATCCTTAATACATAAAATTTCTGTATAATCCTGTATTCAAATACCCACCAACACTATCCTAGTTTTTGAAACAGTAAGTTGCAAATTATTTTCAGATGCTGCTACTACTACTCCAATTAATTTCTTTAAGGATACAGTGCAGTTAAAATTTTTAAGAATATAGCATAAATAAAGCATAATTGTAGGACATTATTTCGTTACTACTAATATGATAATCAATTGGTTATTTTATTTACAATAGAAATGTTTTCATTATTGATCCTCAATACCTGAATCTTTTTTCTGTTTTCTAATAGAAGTAATCTCTTACCCTTAGAGCCAAGAATGGCCAGGACTTCACCTGCATGAACTTCAAATGAGACATCTTTTAGAATCAAGCCAGTTTTTACACTACCCATAATTCTCTGTAAACATGTTCCTGGTTCCACCTATTAATGTAATAATTATTATTTTTAATAAACAAAAGAAATTTAATACTAAAGGACTCTATTCAAATACAGTAAATTATATTACAGAGAATTTATACACAATTTAATGAAATTATACTGAAAATAGAGGTAAATATTCTGTTTTCTTAAATTTGTAAAAGTTCACTCTTATATCCTTCATTTTTTGTTCCAAATTTTCTGTTATGTTAAATTAAGTAAAAAGAACTATTAAAATGGCCTATTCTGCAAGCAGGGCCAATGTCTGGGTACTAACATATTACTCTGGTGGTCAATATTTCCTGTCTTCCAGAAGTAAACCACACTGGAGTACTACAAATAATCAAAAATAAATTATAAGCAATTCTTAAAATATTTCTTCATATTTAATTTTATTCTATATAAAACCATATACATGAGCTTTTGTGGGAGGTTTAAGTTGTATAATAAGTGCAATCTGATGTATAAAAATGTAATTTTTATATTTTCCCTAATTGAGAAAGTATTATAATTGTTTATCATGGGCTAAAATCAACATGATTAAAATTAAATATTTAATGAAAATTGGGCAAATAAATAAAATGTGAAACACACCAGATTTAGTTCACAGATTGGTGTGTGTTAAAATAACAACATGAATTGTTAATTACTGTTGTCCCTATAAGTAAACTTGAGAACTCTTTCTGAAACAACACTGCAAAAGCCTTTGATCTTTGATTAAGATATAATTGTCCATCTTAAGAACACATTTTAATTAATAATACTTCTTTTATTATTTCATTTTGTCTCATTCATCTTCAAATTATGAATAACATATTACAGTAAATACAAAAGTGTAGTACATGAATAATGAAAATGCATAAATAATACATCTTAAGAAACAATAGTACAATATTGATATCATACTTCGAATAATAATAATAATAGACTTACAAATATATTAATTTCAGTGTTGAAGGAACACATAAGATATATTGAGAAGCTTCATGTGCAATTTTTTTTTAGTAAATATAAATGATTGAATTGAACAGAAAGGGCATAGAATTTTAGTGGTAAGGGAAATAAGAAATCTACAGGATTATTTAGTGAAAGTATTAATTTTGACTCTTACTTGGCCTGTGTGGAATACATTACATAGTTCCAGAGTATGTTCATTGCTGACCATTGTAACTCAAATACCAGACAATTCATTTAGTATAAATCTGAACGCAAGCAACGTCTGATTTCCTCAGCGATAGTCGCAATTTCTGTAAAATAAAATAGTATATGTTAAACAAATAGTCCTAATTAATTTTCAGATTTAATGTTAAGATTTATACACACACAATTACGTTCTTTAAACAGAATTTGGTCTACAGCATGTTTTCTGACTTTAAAATTCACAATAAATAAAACGACGGCCAACTGAATAAATAGTGATAAATTTATATGCTGACTTATTGACCGTCTTTTTATTTATTGAGAATTTGGTCTAATTGTGAGATCGGATACTGACGATTACTTACAGACGACAGCAGTTACTGTAAAATCAAATACTGAATTACTTTTATTTTAAACCCAATTAACATTGCGATAAATTATGCTGTTTTATGAAACGCAAGATATCTGCCTTCAGGAAACTTCAACGACAGGGTAGAACAGGAGCACTCATTGTTGCGTACACTCATAGCGACCTCTTTATAACATTTTGTAGAGGCGCACATCATGCATATTGTTAAAAGAGGATGACAGGGCGACGAGTTAAGTTCAGTCACTTACTTCAGATCTGCTGCACCCTCGCTGTCTACTGGGTGTACGCTTCTGCTGGAATAC
Organism: Eucriotettix oculatus; assembly: GCA_034510155.1. Taxonomy (NCBI): domain Eukaryota; kingdom Metazoa; phylum Arthropoda; class Insecta; order Orthoptera; family Tetrigidae; genus Eucriotettix; species Eucriotettix oculatus. The sequence continues at coordinate 36,975,195 of CM067380.1, read as the reverse complement.
GGACATAGAAGTCAGGTGAAGTAAGCTGCATTCCTATTGGCCCAACACCTGTCGCATTTCGGCTGACGAATACGTCCGAAACCCCTCCCTCTCCCACCGTGGAAGGTCCCGGCGTTGCCAACATAACATTGTCACTAAGTAAATAACCCAACAATCACAATCTACGTTGACGGGAACAATTGTTCAAAAATATTTTTATTATTCTTGGAATCAGACAACTTACTAAAGGAGCACAAGATACAGCTCTACATTTTAGAAGTTGAAGGTAAATTATCCGTTTGAGTTAATAAGATATTGTCGTCGACGTTATATAAATAGTGTAGTAAAATACTCTAATCGGCTATCTAATTGGAACAATCTCTTATTTTTTGATATACCGTCAAACTGAAGGCACATAGGAGTTCTTGAATTGAGCATAGTGGAAACTTGTTTAGAAAGTTGGCAGTTCCAGGAACACACCAGCAATGCAGATCGTAAGCACGAGCGCCTGAGTTCAGTTAACCTCCAGCAGGAGTTATTTCGTCCGCAAGATGTCTGTGAGTGAAGCGAAGCGTCGGCAAATGATTCGTTTGTGCTAAGCAGAGCGAGATTTATTATTTGACTCAATTCTGATGACGTTTGCCAATCGTAGTTGGCATTTCGAGTGACGCCAATATTAGAAACAGATCAGTGATTCCGTCAATTATCTCGGTTAAAAACTCAGCATTAAATATTGCTGCTTATGTTATGAAAAAATTCCTCAACTAATGGTGAGCTGATTACTAGTGCGTCTTTGGCGAAACACTTGGGAAGAAGGTATGGATTAAATTCAACCTGTTGCTATTTTAATAGTTTTAGATACTTAACAGGATTTCCTGTTGATATACATATAAATAATATAGTTAAAGCGCTATTGCAAATTCTTTATCTACGTAGCCCGACAATCAATTCATCATTTTAACAATCTTTTTTTCCTTCAAAACTCTCGGGCTTAGTTAAATTAATTTTAAACGTTAGTCAACAATGTGATTGCTGTGGTCAAAAAATTATCTTCTCTCTATGGCAATTGTTATTCGCCTTTGGAATATGTACATCACCCCCAGAATAAAAATCCTAAATCCAAATTGGATTATAATAGTGCTAATAAACCATGACTTTGGCATGTAATACTCTAAAACGAGTTATTTCATCTGCAAAGTATATTTCCTACCGTATTTCGTCACATTCAACAACTAAGATTGAAGAGCGCGGAATTCAGAATTTAGCATTCACTTAAACTTCCAAAGATTTACGTTTGCAACAAACTTCTAACAAATGTTTGTGTTTTTCCTCTGCTGGTTATATTGCGTTTTATATGCAGACAAGAACGTCCTCATAACTGTGCTGTATGAATATATATGTAAATGATTGATGTTGAAGGCTTATTGCCATGAATGTTTGATAACATCAGCGTTTTAAACTACTTATTTAAAAAGAAAGTGTGTGCTTACCCTTCGCTTATATATATATACTGTTAACTCTGATATTTATACTATTACAGTTTTAAAATAACTTTTCTTTTGAAGTAGCAAATGGTTTATGTTATCGGAAGCTTCAGAAAATCGTTTTTAGGGGTTTCGCGTTTTCAGATCCAAGCAACAATCGTAAACTTCACAAGAATTGCGCCTTGAATAAAAATTCATTCAAATTGTACTGTAAGTCACAGTTGACAAATATGGTAAGTTTTGCATTATTGGCTATTTATTGTCTTTATAAATAAATTAGTCACCCTTAATTGTAACAATTTGTATTTATCAACTTCTTTTTATAAAATTACTTGATGTATTTTTTATTATTTACTGACAACCGCTCCACAAATTCTGTTTGGTTCCTAATTGCATTGTGGAAATGTAGGAAAGAATTCGATATTATTTGTTAATCATGTTTTTAAGTTGGAAATATTAGCACGTGGAGTTGGAATTTCTCTTGTATTTTAAACCGAGCAACTCGTAATTTTATATATATATAATAGTAGTGTTTGCCCGCTACCAGTCTGGTTAGGTGATGGTTAACTGAAAAGTAGATGGAAAAAGCGGACAGGAACACCACAGTATTTTAAAGGATGCGCTGTCAGGAGTTCCCTTGAAAATATATAATTATTGTTATTTTCCTGGCTCTGTAACACTTGAAGGCTTTGGCCTATCGAGGCGACTGCAGACTGTCATCTTCTGTGTCATATTCCGAATTAGAAGTGATTCCCTTAACCATGACGAACACAGACGTCCATGACTCGAACCCGGAACCTCTGTGATTCGAAACATCGACGATAATGACTACAGCACAGGGATCAATAACTATAATACGAAATGGAGAAAATAGCTTGTTTGATGAAATTGATATTATCGTGTCAAATACGTATGTGAACTTAAGATGTATTTAGTCGTCAACAGAAATAAATATAATATCAAAGACAGGTGCGGGACTGTCTTGAAACAATTGGGTAATTGCAAATATAAGTATGTGTTGCCTAATGAAAGTAATAACTCCAGCCCATTTTTCTCTTTCATATATCTCATTACATAGGTGTACCATCACTTATCCTCTGTTTCCTAAACCCTTTATCACTTTTATTTAGGTGGAAAAAGAGGAGTATGTGTCAGTGGAAATAGAAGAAGTGCATAAGATTTGCGGATGACAGGGTAAATGGAATATCTGGGAAGTGTGATCACAGAGGACTTGAGATGTCATCAAGAAGTGAAAGCACGCATTGTCATGGGGAGGAGACTTTCAATAGAAGAAGAAATCTATTATGTAGTGTATTGGGTAAGGGGCTAAGAAAAAATCTGGAGTGTCGCATTGTACGGAACAGAGACGTGGACGTTATGAAGAGAGAATGAGAAAAGATTGGAAGATTTCGAGATGTGGAAGTGGAGGAAGATGGAAGAGATAAGTTGAATGGAAAGCGTGAGGAGAGGGCTTCTACAAATTAAAAGGAAGAGGAACTGGGAAGGAAACAGACTGGTTGCTGACGGAGGTTATGAAGGAACTGGTTCGCCGAAAGAGTGGGAGGAGAGGAAAAAAAGATATTAGATGATTAAAAAGGCTGTGATGGGATGAGAACTTTAACAGGATGGCGAAGACAGGAGGAAGTTGAGAGCTGCCATACGAAGACCTGTCTGTGGGCAGAAAACTGATTATAATGTATATAAAATTTAACAGATGAGCTACTCCCAATCCAAAAAGAAAAGTATTCATCCCAGAATTTCTGTAAGTTTTATTGAACGAAGGTTTGGCGTTTCTTGTCCAAACTTGATTCACTTCTTGTCTCTTCCTTTTTCACAGCAGTTGACTTCTCTTTCTACCCTCCAATCAAAATATAAGGAATTTTTTTTAATTCAGTGCAAATAATATTATTTCTTCTAATTCAGTTTCACAGAACATAATAATGTTAAAGGTGTGTATAGTAACGTTACATTCTCTAAACAATCTTTAACTCTATTAGTTCAGGAACATGCAGACCGAACAACAAATGTTTACCCACTACAGTATACAGTAATTTGCAATACTGTAATTAATCGCGCCTCTTGGTGGCCGAAGTCTCCCCTAGTCAACCGAAACATGTGGAAAACACGTCTCGGTTTATTGCACCCGGGTGAGTGCATCCGCTGTTTTCAATAGAAGAGACATCACACCTATTATCTGCCGATAGTTTTATTCGGTTCAATTGAAGCGGAAATCATATTAAAGTAGCTTTAAACGTTTTCTCCAAACTACAAAAAGTTTTTTGAGCTTATTGTGATATTGCTCCGCGTTGGCAAGCTTTACTGTTGCGTGAGGCACACGCTACTTGAACTAGATGTATAGACATTTGAATATCGGCGATTTACTCGAATTGCAATAAGCTTGTATCCCGTTATAAGGTTCTGTGATTGTTTGCCGCTCTACTTACAATGGTGCTGTTCCATAACTTAGCTTGTTTACATGGTGAATATGTAACGTTATCGAGATAAGTATGAAATTGTATATTAGATACGTAACACGGAATTTTGTCAGTGCCTGTGGATAGGTGAACGTGATGAATGGAGAATGTATATAAATTGATTTTGCTCCCTACTTAATAGTGCGAACGGGAGTGGGGCAGGAGGGTAATGACCGAGTTCTGTAAGGTCCATGGCGGAAACAGTTGTTTGGCGTCTGCGTTGCTTCCGATTAGAGAATTGCATATTACCTGCGCGCTGACACATTCAACAGTAATCGATGTAAGATTTCCTCTGATTATTTTTAAGCTACGAAGCTCGGGGCAGGTACCAGAAACGTCTTGTCAAGCATATATAGATTTTTTCTCATTCAATTTTTGCTGCTTCGTGTTGTTTTCTTTCGCATTCAGTGATTCTAATGTAGATTTATCTTTCCGATTGTTATGTGTATTGTTTTACCAATTAGGAAATAACTTAATAGACTCCAGAGAATACATGAAGTATAGTTGCTGCCATGTATGTGGGAGGACATGTGTATTTGGACCGAAAAATATTATCTTAAAATTAAATTTATTACAGAAGGCAATATTAATTTTTGAGTATAAAGAGAATAATGCCTCAATAGTGTTATTATTGCGGGTCGAAGTTCTCCTGGAGTCGTTTCTAGAAGTAATGTCAAGACTTGAAAGCACTAATGAAGATAGGAACGATATCTTCCGGATAGGATTAAGTCCAACCGCAAGATGGGTTAGGTTTCCTGCCTGTTTAAAATCCACTAGAGCAAGTAATTAAGTGTATTAGTAAAAGACCAGCTCTAGATGTAGACGACTGTCTGCGGCGGCAAAATTTAGGACTAGAGTGCCAAAAGAATCTGGAAAACGTTTTGACAGCTGGTCATTCTTCCAATCATAACGATTTCGAACTAGCTGACGATATCGACATAGGCTAAATTTCTTCAATTTTATCAAAGAAAGAACATCCAGTTGACGTTCTTAAATTAATTACTTCCCTTGAAATTGGGCCAAATTTGAGCATTCCTTTAAGAATTTTGCTAACGTTGCCTATAAGAGAATTTAAAAAAATAATAGATTATTATTTAAGCACCATTGTACTCAAAATCGTCTTAATGAGTCAACCCTGTTGGACACTGAACATGAAATGCGTAATAAATTAGTAGTTATTCGCGATTTTACAGGAATTAAGCTTCGAAAGAGATTGCTTGAATTTAGTTTAACTGTTGTATATTATTTATCTAGTTTTGTTTTAAATCGTTTTAAATATGCATTTACATTACCTCAGAAAATTTTAGGTACTAGTTTTACTTCACTACGTTAGCTAATTAAAAATGTAAAATTTTGAATTTTAATAAAACAGTTTTCCGACAATTTGTAGTAGTATTATTGTCATAACCAGTTATGTTGCTTTTATATTTAACATGGTTATTTTATAATTCTGTTTATTAACAAATATTAAAGCTCTTTTTAAGCTTGTGGGCGGAATTATTCGGGTTGCTATGGCGGTATATTCAACCCTAGATTAATAATAGCTTTATAACTGAAACAAAGGACTGTTGTGTTTACTCAACTATTTTTTATTTATTTATGTAAAAGCTTTTCAGTTGGTTACAATAATGATACAGTATATACATTAAATAGTCAATACAAGATTAGAATAATGCATATAATTAACATGTCGGCATGTGGGGTAGGTTAATCTACTTTAGCAGAATGGGTTTGTTTTGTCAACTATTTACTGGCTTAAGCTTTGTCACAATATTTTACACATAAATCTGGGAGCCTGTAAATAGGTTGCTCTTTCAACTAGACTTCAGAACTGTGTACTATGGTGGGTTTAATTTTAGCTAATTTTGGAGACATTCAAATTTTCTATTCGGAACTTTCAGAATATGGTGTTGCAAAACGGTTTTGGATATATATTTAAACTTAGTGCCTTAACCCAGTGGAATGACAAATCATTTCGCGTCGTATAAGCTGGAAGAGGCGTATTGTAACTTACTGTTATGATCGCCATGCGCCGCAATTATGAGGAATTAGCGCTGAATGTGGTGTTACCTTGCAAAAAGCCTGACGCGCCAATTCTGAAGAATTGTTTTGGTGCTTTAATCAGGTCTGCAAGTGTAAGGTGCTTTGGCCTTGCTTAAGTTGGTTTTAAACACGTTCTGTTTACTTATTATTGAATTACTGAAGCAGTGTCTACACGTGCGCCTTTGCCTTGTGTTTCGTCTATGTTCTCTGTTAAAACGTGGCCATTACAAAACCTTACAAATTTATAAGAACTAATATAAGTCAATACATGGTAAACGTATTTACTTTGCCATATTACACTCGCTGAGGTAGTTGAAGTAGTTAATGCACCGCGTATAAGAAACCGTATTCGTCAGAGATCTCATATGTGATTTATTTCTTGAGTTTTGTGACTGTGAATTCTATTTTTGATATCATAATAAAAATTCAATTTTTATGCGTCCTATTCGTGAATCTGCGGGCGTGTTGCAACACGTTACGTATGCCTGATCCAGCATTCTCATCACCTGTATGTGAGCTGTGGAGCTAATGAGGAGCAGAAGGTATGTGTGTTCGTGAAGGATTTTATATCAGTAGCTTTCACAACTGTTTCTACAAGTAAGATTCGCTGCACACTGAGCGAGCCTTAGTTGCAAGAGTTTGACGTAATTAAAATAATAGAGTTGAACATTTTTGATAAAATAGACCAAAATCTCGGGGCTTTTATCCGCAAAAATGAAATTTGAAAAAGATTTAATATCGCAATATAGAACATGACTATCATTATATTGTACACCTTTGAAGGTGGAGAAGTATGGAAATGGTTCTGAAATATTGTGATTCCAATGGCAATAGTGATAAGTACAGCGTAAATTCTGGTCTATAATGCTGAAATGATGTCTCACTCCTTTCAGTGCATTGACCCACGAAATAAGTTGTCTTATTCTGTTCCCGGACTTCCATTTGGTTGCGGTTTTGACCTGCTATAAGCAACCAGTCATCATGTAACCCGCACGTTGTGTCGAAACTCCTCTAGTCTCACCTCATTCGCACAACATTAATCAACCAGAGTTCTATTCATGTCGTACACTCAAGCCAGCAGAATGATGGATAAGAGTGGCCATAAGATGTTACGAATTTCAAATGAATTTAATTTATGCGGAAAAAGTTCTCGAGTCCACACCTGAGTTCACACGAATACAAGCCTCGAGTCTTATATCTCTTGAAAGGAAAGTACGAGAGTATAAATCGAAGCTTTCATGCTGGCTCTCTTGAAAGGTGAAATGTGAACGCTTCGTGCACAAAAAACACGACTGCAATGAATAGTTCCCGAGTTAATCGCTAGCCGTTTGTTATTTGACTAGTGACGGCGAAGAGGTGTATTTGAAGGGACAGTAATTGTTCGTTCATTATTCTGTAATAGTTCTTTGAAGCAGTTCAAATGAACTTGTCTTTCGTGAGCATGTCACAAATTTCATTGGTTAACACATTCAAACTTTGCAAGTTGTTACTCAGGTCCAGAAAATAAAAATATTTCATAAAATATAAGGGTAAAAATTATAAAAAGCAGCTAATTTACAGACAGTAAATTAGTTATTAAATAAATACCAAACAACTTTAATTCTATTCTTGTAGGTATCGTCAGGTGATGAGAAAACCTGAGAGCCGTGAAAACGACATACACAGCACAAACCAAGTGACGAGCTCATTAAATAGCAAAACTTTGCTACTGAGTTCTTGTGGCTTTCATGTTTAATATCACCTAACGAAGACGACAAGGTTAGCAGAAACGTTGTGTGGTATTTATTTAATCACAAATTTACTACCTATGTATGTAATTAGTAAATTATTTTTTTCAAACTCACAGCCAACGTCGATAGCAATATTCACAAATACAAAGGTAAAGGGAACAGGGACCTACTCATTATACGTTGAAACAAGAAATCAGTCCCGGCACAGGTGCTGTCAATTTTATTTGCACGCATTAATAAAATAAGCTTAAAATGCGAGATTTTGTCGGTACCTCCGATAAAGGATATAATTTGCCTTTATCTGAAACATTTGTTGCTTGAAGATAATTTTACTTGAAGTTTGTCATACACTGTAGGTAACATTCACGCATTCACGACCGAGTGACGATAAAAGAAAGAAACACGCGCTTCATAAAGGACAATGGTACAACAACAACGAAAAGCGCAAAACGGCGGGGTGACCGATCATCGAAATTGTTCGACCCTAGTTCACCAACTACCATTACTTCACGAGCTGACTTAGTTCACGAACTGGGCCTTTCCAGTGAAATATTTGCGCAGCTCTTTTTTCAGAAAAGTTCTTTTGAACTAGTTCGTTCGCGAACTGCATGTCACTAGTTTCGACAGTATTGCTTTAATTCTGGGATGAGCAACTTTTTTTAGAACGAGCCAAATACAAATTTAAAAATTGTACGTGGCCGCTTATAAGACTCATTACAATAACAACAGTAAAAGAAGTGAAACGAAAATGCAAATTTATATCGATAAGAAGAGCAAAACAGTAAGAGCAAGACATGTGTCTTTGAATTGGGGGAACAGATATTTCAGTATTTTCGTAAAAAATTATGATTTAGGAAGTTATATATATTGTTTTTAGCATAGTACCTCTACTGAACCAATGCTCTTATGGTGTTATAAACTACATCATATTCACTTTCCGAATTTTTAAAAATTAAATTGGCGGTGATTTAAGTCTCGAGATTTGACAAAATTAATGCTTCATTGAAGGCATGGTGACATTTTGCATGTTTAAAGTTTTTCCGAAAATATTATGTTGATGAATTATGCAATCGTTAACAAAGACGAGGGTGATTCAAAATGTAACACAGTGGTGTAAATTATACAACGCGCATGACACAAAAACTGAAGAAGTTGCCGCAGTATCCGGGAAACGAATTTTTAGACTCATAAGGCATGACCAGAGCCAAGAACTGGGACTAAGAATTATAGCACACAGAAGGAGGAAAGGGGTTCCAAGATAAGCGAAAAAATGCTTTTAACTTTTATTTCTTCCCAGAGCATAAAATAAGAATGAGCCGCGGTTATATCCCAGATTAGAGATTTTAGACGCTCCATTTGCATTTCCTGGACTTGTCTTAAAAATGCTTGTGATTTTTCGAAACTTGTTCCGGGATCGATGCGACATTTTGCTAACTTGAATATGACTGAGACTCATTGCACTGTGTTTAAGAGCGAAGACACTACAACCGGATGTTAGGTCAGGAGCGATGCTCTAAGTAACTCGTTTTCCTCCTAAGATAAAGATCTGGGTCAGGACCAATAATGTTTAAAAGAAAATACTGAGACTGCTTGTGCATCCGAGATCAAACCAGAACAAATTTGAAACTTTCGAAACCAAGTGCTGGTTGTCAACGTAGCATTTGGAACGGCTTGCTTCTTTAATTGGGTTAATGTCAAGGACGACCGGAACCGGGGAGCCAGCTTTCACAGCTCTCCTCCCAAAACAAATTATATGTTAAATGTGCTCGTTGAAACGGAAGAAGAGAAAATGATTGAAATTTTATCCTAGATGTTGGAAGAATCAACCACACAAGTCAATGTGCTGAATATAATCATTGAAATTGAACCGTTGAAAGGCTTAGTACTCACTACAAAATCTGAGATGAATTTAACGCAAAAATTGCAGACGGCCTTTTTTTGCAATACTTTTTATTTGCCGCACCTCGGACGAAAAATTTGCTACGGAAACTCATTTATGGCTTCCTGGAAAGGAAAAGATCAAAAACTAGGGCAATTCTGTCAGAATTAAAAATTAATCAAAATAAAATCTTTTAAAACATAATAAAAGCAGCAGGTGTCGTTCTTTTCTTTGGAACCTATTTAGGTCCGAGAAAAAACTTTTTTTATCAATAATTTCTCATGAATTCAAATGGAAAGAAACTTCTAAGTGTGCTTAATATTCAGCCATTGTAGCCGAAAGGAGTATTAAATACACCAGTTGAGCGTATTGTTGAAGTTTCAAATTAACATAGAAATTTTCTAAACATTTAATGATAACTATAAGTTATAACTACAAGGAATAATATATTCTATGTAAATTACTGGTAACAGTCTTCACATTCGTATTATTAGATCTAATGTGCAACATTTCACTTATCACTCTTAAATAATCAGCATATTTTTCGTCTAAAACTTTTACATTTTGCGAAGCAAAATTACGATTGTTTAAATAAATACGTTTTGATACGACCGTATAATTTTGAACGTTGAATTTTAAATGTTTTTTTTTCAAGTTCATTAATACGAGTTATTGAAGAGTGGTTATTTTGGTTGATATGAAAAGCTTTACAATCGAAACAAATAATTTTGAATATAACATTGTGTTTGCTGATTTGTTTAATTTTGTCATTTGTATTTCTGACAAAGCTAAATTATTGGAAGATTTAAAAATGACACGAATGCAGTAAGTTTATACTGAATATTTTTTAAAAAAGGACGTAGGTATAAAAAACAATTTGTTATAAGCCCTTTTAACAAATAAATTAGTTATTTCGTTCATAATTTTATTCAATTTATTTTTGATAATTTGTATATAAAGTGTATGATGGATAAGAATTTTGTAGAGGATTGTTAACAATTTGGTCAAGATTATTTTTATCATACGTCTGATGAGACTATTTGACTGGCTCGTGTACCAGATTATAAATAATTTTTTGTGGTAAATGGGGTGGTTAGACGTGTAATTAAAGACTCTTCCTAATTAATATCCATTAATGTGAAGACATACAAATAATTAGTGCGGCACTTGGTATGTATCTGCTTTTCTTCGAAAATTTGAATACCTCCGTCCTTTGCTGATGACGACGCCAAGTTTCAGTTTTCAAGTCATCACCGCCTTTCTCTATTTCCTTTCCCTACAAATCGCTTTATTTAAACGTCTCATCCTTACTTGCTTAAATTTATAATTATTATAGAGATCTAGGGCTCTCTACCGACTTAGCTAAGCGTTTTTGATTTCGTCCGTGAACCTCCTCCAATTCACAAATATTTGGGCGTCAGGTAATTTTACCACAATATTACTAAAAGAGTAGTTTTGGAAAACAAGTTTATTATCGAGACATAAGAAATAAATGTTGAGCAAGGCGTGGTTTGCATAGTTAGCTTCTATTTCGCCGAAGTTTTTTTGACTCTTTGCAGCGTTCAAAGCAAGTATTTAAGGTATGTCTGACAGAAATCGTGATGAATTTAAACAGTGAATAATTTCTGTCTGTCGTATATCTTTGTACTATCAGTTACATGTGTTGACACCTGCAGATGTAAACAGTAATTATTTCCAAGTTTAGACAACAGAAGTTGGCTGCTCGTCTACTTTTATCACCGCAGTAAATGTCGAGTTAACATGTGTGATAAAAAAGAATGGTTGATAGTTGAAGTTGAGTCATGAATTAATGCATACTGCAGTAAGGCCTGAACCATCGTTCAATACTGAGCTCAAACATTAATTTTTTGTAGGCACTGAAGTTTCTACGTCTCAAAATCCACTATTGAACCCACACAATGTTTTTTTTTACATTAGAATAATTACTCTAGCTGTGATTTAACGTTTCGATGGTTTCATCATGAATAATGTCTGTGTAGAATGAAAGATATGTACAACACTTATTTGTATGTAGACGGGTTGGACACTTATTACAATTTTTAGCATTTCGGCATCTGTCGTATTGTAAGGAGGCAAAATTGAGAGGTCCCAGAATATTAGTTTGGAATTTAAAGTCTGGGAAGAGTGGGGTATTTTGCTGCGTCTTGCGGGGCCAGACTCGGTGAAGAGGAGTGTCTAAAGGCGGAGATTGTGACGTAATTTATAGCCGGACCCTCTGCCGACTGTTCTGTGAATGGAAAATTTTACAGACAGTCACTTAGCGGACACTGAATGAGACAATTGTTAGAACAATATTTATGGAGTCGTCTTTTAGAAGGAAAGAGGCAGTGATTGTAATAAGATAAACTATGCGAGAATTCTGTGGCCTCATTGTGGTCGTTAAAAGCTAAGGAGAATTTTTTTATATAATAAAAATACATTCATATTATATTAAATTTTGCCGTTTTATCTCCCTACTGTGAATTACACTGAGAAATAGTGTCCAAGTGATGTTCTTTAAAATTGTACCACCAACAAACTGTGTGAGTTTTTTTGTATTCTCATTTTATATTTTATGTAAAAAATAGTAAAATGTATGAAGAAATCATTCATTACAGTATACATTCCATGACATAAATTTCTAGTAATTTTTATCATTATATAAACAGTGAAAGGTTTTTTTTGGCTGACACTTCATATATATATATATATATATATATATATATATATAATTGCATGGGAATTAAAATGATGTGAGAGAAGCTCTGCCAAATAACAAGCACAGTCGAATGTCATTTATCCTAACGTCAAATATCTGAACTCGTATTTTTTCCACACTAAGAGCGGTGCTTTTTTAATGCACTTTCTGTAGAAACACTTTTTTCCAATCTAAGATACTAAAAGGATCGTAACTTCCAAAGTATGAATACGGTACTACCAAAGCTTTTTCCTCGTAACTTCCAAAGTATGAATACGGTACTACCAAAGCGTAAGGTTTTTTCCTTAATCGGAACTGTCTGAGTAAAGATAAATTAATCGCATCAGTCACATTAATCCTATTTGGAAATTTCTGGTAGATTTCTTGCACACCTTTATATTTTTTTGTGCTTGAAAGAAAAGCTGTAAGCAACGAATATTTTTATTGCTTTTAGTAAGCGCTGATTTGAGTGTCGGTTACAGATCCAAAGGGTAGTAATTCGAGCCTAGGAAAGTCGACCTGCCTGGAATGATGCAAGCCTTTCTCTCCCACTTCGTGTCACAGCAGAACATTCTCTTACTAAATCCAGTGAATAAGAATGTCGCGCTTGCAATACGGCGGTAAATTCGTTTTGTCCGATTTCACAATTATTTTGCTGAAATTTCAGTCGGGGAAAGCGTAGCATTTAATTCCATATTCTAATATGGAAATACAAGTCTCGCCTTTATATCCAGATTTTTTTTAAAAAAAATAGCAAAGTCTGTTGCAACGACGAGGACTCATTCGTGACGAACAATATGTATGTCGCAAGTCTACTCGAAAAACATCTTGCACGATGTCGGCGTCGGAGACCGAAAAACTTAAGGATTAACCTCTGAATCCAGGATTTAACTGTTCATTAAACTGAAATTACTTTAGATTTTTATCTTTATAGTTCGCAGTAATATACAGAAATTTCAGTATTTATTGCTAACGGACGTCATTTTCATTTCTGCTGTCGAATAAAATCATTAATCCTAAATCCATAAATTTCTAACAGTTACTGGTAATTTGTGATTAAAATTTGTATTTAGTATTAGATGTATTCCATATTCCCTATTGAAGTAACTAATTTCTTGAGAGGCTAAATTGAATAATTATTGCCTTCATATTTTATATTATCAACAGTATTTAATTACATAATACACATTTTCTTACTCAATTTCAAATATGTAATCTTTCATGGGGAGATATAAAGGCAAATTAATTATGATGATAATTTTTCCCTAATTTATATCAGTCACTTTATAAAACCAAATATATTTTAATTTTGATTTTCAAAATTTATTCTGAAGGAGCTTTCGACAATTGCCATATTCATCTACAAAATAAATTACATTTTATCATATAACCGTAATTCTAAACAAGGTTACATATTTATGTACTTATGTAATTTTAAAAATTGTAATGTTTCATATTTTGTAATGTATTTTCTAGATGAATATGGCAATTGCCGAAAGCTCCTTCAGAATAAATTTTGAAAATCAAAATTAAAATATATTTGATTTTATAAAGTGACTGATATAAATTAGGGAAAAATTATCGTCATAATAAATTATCAATTTTTTAAAATATTCCTTGAAGGCAAATTAATATAAACTGGGATAACAAGATTTTGTGGTAAAACTGTATCTAATTGACTTAGTTGATTGTCCATAATTTGTCTCTTTTCGCATACTTTGTCTTCCGATATCACTTCACTTTCGTTAGAAAAATATCACTTTTTTCTGCTTTTTTTAAAACATAAACATCACTTCTCTTATATTTTTCTGACTCATCGCGCCATCAAGCTCGTTATATCTTTCCACGTAAAATTCTTGAACTTCCAACCTTCACAGCCCAACCATACTGACACACCTTCGTATAACTCTCTTTTTTTCCTTTACAACTGGTACAAATCATCACTCTTTATTCATTCTAACTAAATTCCACTTTCTAGGGAGCCCTTCAGACATCTCTACTTGTTAAAATTATTTTTCCGTTATCGGCGGACACTCCATCACTAGCTGCCTCCTTCGGAATTTCACGGACATCTGTTTGAGGATCGCTATTAACCGTCTCCGTCCTCAGAAGTCTGTAAAATTTTCCACTGCGGACGTTCTCAACAAATTTTGCCAATAAATCACGCCAGTTTGCCACACCCCGAGCGACCCTACGCCGTTTCCTCGCCCAAAGAGCTCAATAATACTTGACAAACAATTATGCTAAGTCTTGAAATTGACCACGTAATCAAAGGTTTCGGAACTAGAATATTGCCTCATCACACTATAGAGAAGTGCCAGGAAGGAGAGAATGGTTTATTTTTTAATTTTATGAATAATTTCGATGTATAAAGTGAATCCTCAGCAATTCGACCCACACTGCTGGCGACACACAGGCTCATCACATAAAATGTTGACTCAGGAACTTGTCACTGTCAGTTAAATGGTTTGCATGAGTACTATGTGACGATCTGTGTCATTTTTTTTGTCCTTGAAGTGCTACAATGTTTATTTACATATTTTTGAAGTATTCTGAACAAGAATGGTTTAAATGGTTTAAAAGAGTATCAGTTTGACGTTTGAAGTTCAACATTCCATTTGTGATCAGTTGGTGACTCAGAGTCGAGCCGAGCCAGTGTTAGCTTGCAACTACACGTCTGACCTCTCTACCTACACGCGACCTCCACTTCTAAAGTATTCTTGCAAAATATTCTTCTGTGCATACTCTTTCCACACATCCTGAAGTTTTCCCATTACCGCGTAATTATTATAAAAGAAATCTTAGCATTTCAAAGATGCCTCAGCAGCCACTTATACTCATTAATTCATTTCTTTGATTTTGGTACAACTTTTCCTTGTGATCATCGTCAAGCATGATTAGGAATTTTCACGTTACTTGGAGTGGAGAGAGACAATTTTTTTCGTTTTGTCGGACTACAGAATCCGACTTAGGTGTTTTTGCTGATACCAGATCACAGTTGAAGGCGATCGATCTCAAATCTCATTAAGGTGGTGGAGAATAAACGTCAAAGAGCAGCGGGCCGTGACGCAGCAGACATCCCAGGCGAAAGGAAATGATTCGGCGAGATTGTGCTTCACTTTTCATTTAACCGGATCAAGTTAGTAATCCCACGGAGGATAATTAATTCCTCATTCATTCTTATTCGTAAGCGCTATTTGGATTCATATTTAATGAGAGCAATTTGCTGGACGTAATCGCTTTCTCCGACTGTAAGCGGCTCTATTCTCATTATGCATTCATACTCAATGCTTTCGTTTCGCTTTCCACGTCACCTCTGTAAGTCCAAAGAAATATATAGGGTGAGGCAAATAAGACTGGAAAAATACACATTTTAACGGACTATGGGATGATATTATTATCTTTGGAATTTATGTTTTTAAGTTTAGTTGACTAAAAATGTCTAAGCACTCGAAAATAGAGATTATGACTTGAACTATCATAAAATTATGCTTTGTTAAAGGAAAAGTTTGAAGACAAAGGGAATCACAACACTAAAAGGTTTCCATTTGTCTCCATGTTAATAACCGTAGTAGTTTTAGACCTCGGAAACGTTGGGCTCTTTAAGGAAAGGTGGTTTAAAATAACCCACAGGGATTACAGAGGTACAGAAGACCTAAAATATTGTTGACTGGAGCGACGGATAAAGCCAAAAGTCACTGATCAGGCGTCTGATTAGTCCGCTTCCACTTCAAAGCATTTCTTGGAAACTACCGGGGAGGAACACTGTCTTGGTGGAATGTTCAGAATAATGCACGGAAAATTCTTATGGTCATCCTGTGTAGCGGATTTCATAACAGGTAGTGTCTAGGTTTTAATTATACCTGGAGTCGGATCACGTAAGAATTACTTTCTCCTGCATCACGCTGTCCCAAGCCTAAATATCGTTAAATATTTTAGAATGTAGAGAAGAATAAGGAATAAAGTGAAAGTCAAGATTTTGCGTGCTGAATGCGCGGTTAGCCATTAATAAGTGTCCTCAGCTGCAGTTTGTTTAGAAGAGCGATTACGGACGGTTATGGAATCAAACGTAACTGTATCTCCGTGGGGGTGTGGCAACTTTATCCTACAATCTACGAGTTTCCAAAGATTGGGAGAACTTTAAAATACAGTCTCTTAAATTGAGGCTATTGGTTTGGTTTTGCTTCGACGACGTAGGGGAAAACCAGAGAGTGATGGTAGGAAAGTGTGCAGAACCATTTGATGACTAGTTGTGAGGGAAGAAATACACACAGAGTACCCGCTGAAATGATGAACACCTTCATAGCCACCATTACAAAATTGGCAACAATTCGGAAAGTAATTACGCAGACGAATCAGTTTCATTTAATGGCCCAAAATCTCTTGATAGACACTGTGTAAACCAGAGTAAAAATGAATGTCTAGTAATCATTGTTATTGCTTGTTTTTCTTGTTCTATCTCTGAGACAAATGATTCAATAATCTTTTGATATTGTTAGGAAATTATTTCGATTTATTAAATTATAAATTTGATACGGATGTAGTGAGCCCATAATTAAATTGCAAAACGTGGAATAAAGCCGTAAAAGAGCCGAATAGTTGTAGGAAATATGAGATATCAGAAGGAGGCATAATGAAGCTGTTCTATTAAGGGTTTCAATAACTGAAAATAACCTTTTGGTATCAAAATTGATTTATATACACTGATTAGTTTTTCTCAAGTTATTTTTATTTTTTACATTTTAGATGAATTTTTCCTGGAGTAATTTGGTTGTTACTTTCAACACATTTTTGGAAATATCATTTCTTCTTCATCAAAAAGTCTTGGCTTCAATTTCAGCTCTGGTTGGGTGGAATCGGAGGGGAAGAGATTTAATTTTAGTTTAATTCCCTGGTTCAGCGCGTAACTTAAACCGCAGTGGCAAGTCCTTTCAAGCAGAAGTCGATTGAACCTTTAAGCTCTACTTTGAGCCGTCGAATAAAATTCATGTGAAGGTGTCACAGTATCGTCGACGCAGCTGCGCTGCAGTACGGTTTTATTGTTATTCAGTATTGACTTGTCACTTGCTGGAAGGGTTCTCTATTTCTCTGTTCTTATTCCTTGAAAGCTAAAACGGCTCCCATTTGAAAAGTATTATACAACTCTACCCTACAGACTTCTGTCAGTACCTTTCACCTCAGCCAGGTGGACGTTTCCTACGTGATTCTACATAAGTAAAGTGCCCAGACAAAAACGTTTTAAATTCAACTTACTCATTTCTGATTGGTTTCGAATATGACATTGAAACAAATTGCGAAAAGTCCGTGACCGCCAAAAACGTGTGTCGACAATTTTATTAGGTTTTTATTATTAGATGGAATACGTAAAATTTCTTCTCTTCTAACCATCTCTGCATTTACCTGATCCAAAATGGCTCTCTTCCTGCACTTTACATTATTCTGAGGGTTCTTAGCATCTTAATTCGACACATGGCTACTTCTTAACAGAATTTCGAGCTATTGCTAGTCGTTTTTTATCATTGTTTCTGATTTAAAATTCTTTTTTTTTTTTGTAAATGAATCTTCAACAAAAGCATGGATTCGGGCGGGATCAGTGTAGTAGTAGTAACAGTAGGTTCCATTTGGTGTGCGAGCGTAGGAGCAGAAAGCGTATTATTAACTCCGGCGCTGGTTTCCGGGAGGTCATTGTCCGCGTCCTTCACTCGTGGGAATAACTGCATCACACAAATGCATCCGCAACATCACCAACGTATCATCATCAATGAATGCGGTATCAACGACGCTCGCTTAAATGAATTCACATTTCCCCGGTTTTCACTAAACCTTCCGTGAATTCTTTCTTTAATTCACGTATTTCGTAATCTGACTTATGAAGTTGGATGGTGGACATGTGTGTAGGAAACGGGAAATACTAGACGCAAATTGGTAACAAATATAATAAGGTGACATATAGACGTGACCAGAAAATTCATTTGGGGTTCCGGTATGTCTCAACATTGAATTTTCCATCAC
Organism: Eucriotettix oculatus; assembly: GCA_034510155.1. Taxonomy (NCBI): domain Eukaryota; kingdom Metazoa; phylum Arthropoda; class Insecta; order Orthoptera; family Tetrigidae; genus Eucriotettix; species Eucriotettix oculatus. The sequence goes on along the minus strand of CM067380.1, from coordinate 36,956,896 downwards.
TTGATATCGATTAAAGCAGGGTTTCACTTTGCCAGTCCCATGCTGGAAGATTATCACGTCTGTCTAATTTCCTGCCTGCGATTATAGGAAAGTAAATAAAGAAAAAACTATGTAACCCTGCAACCGCTGTTCTATTTTCTGAAGCCCAACCCTGGTACTGGGACTCTTATTCAATATTTTGAATTTCATTCTTGTTTTTCGTTGAGTAGTCCCACAGTATTTGTTTTCACCGCTACCATCTGCAAATGTCACCCCGGAGATTTTCGACCTTCAGTGAGAAAACGAGTGAAAATATTTGGATTCGAAGTGTAGTCGAAAAGAAACGAATATTTCGCTGTATTTCATGGCTTCAGATCATTTTAATGGAAACAACAATAAATCTAAATCGTAGCAATATTGAGGTACGGCCAAAATATAATTCGATATATATTTTCATTTCCTAAAACGGGAGAAGTGTCCGGTCCCATTAGTTCTCTACATATTTACCTTCAAATTGTACCACATGCAAAATGTACCTGTGACTAATTGACGTATTAATATTTTGACGTAACCACCCTCGTTCTCCTTTATTTCTGTTTTGCTCCAGAGTGGAATGTCTCGAAGAAGTATATATCGAACTTAGGAATAAAGAAAAAAATAATTTTTTGTTTTGTTTTGCATAAGCTGAGATTGCCCAGCAAATTATTTCTACTTTCGTTTGGATTTCAACACGAACCCTTCCGACACATCAACAGTCTGTCAATATGTATATTTACATTTTCGCGTATTGCCAAGTTTCTCCCATTATGAAACGCATGATAAGTTGTCACGTTCCTAGTTAGCGCCTTACCCGGCTAGTATTCAAATAAAACTTTCTCTGCGTCGCACCTAACCGTTCGTTATCCTGAATGTTGGTTACTTTCATTACCCTTATCCGACGCCCATTTTCTAATTTACGCTTTCTTTCAGCAGCTCGCCCATCTCACATTAATCACCGCACGGAATTCTGAATACAAAACGGCAAGTGGTAGGTCATTTTAAAGGCTTAGGCTACGATTTAAAAATAAATTATTTAAAATGTACATCAAAAACCGTTTTTAAATAATGCATTAGTGGGAGAAGAATACTTGATGGATGGAGATTACTAACGGTAAAGAAAGGAAGATCTCAGAGTTGTCTGTGTTTTGCAGATGATCGGCCCTACAGTGATCCTGATGTATATTAATGTTCGTCCAACTAAAATCACCTCTAAAATTAGACTACGTGCTTACGATTGTATCGTCTATAGAACGTTTAGAAGGGCTTCAGATGAATTCGAATTAAAAAACGGCGTAGTAGGGCTGAAGCAAATAAAATTCAATAAATATCGTGCAGATATATGACAAAGTACCTCAAGTAAACGGCCGCAAATATTATAAATCATTCCAAGCTCAAATTCAGGGCGGGAATAAAAGATAAATTGTGAGACACGAAAAGCGTGAAAATCCTTACATTTTGCGAAGAAAACATTAGAAAAGAAGAGTGGCAAATCAAAGGAATAAGCTTCTCTGTTTCGCTTCGTACTCGAGTTGGGAATCGTTGGTAACCACAGAGAGGAAAGGTAGGCATGCGCACTATTTAAAGTATACATGGGTATCAAAGTGTGGAAAGACATACGGGATAAGCTAGAAAAACTGAATTATGTTGGGAGAGGTGACCACAAATTTAAAATCAAAACGACATCGCAGAAAGTGGATGTAGGGAAATGTTTAAACAGAACGATAAGGGATTGGAACAATTTATCTGTGGCACTGCTTGAGGAGATTCTACATCCAGCAAGCAGGTTTAAAAATAACCTAAATAGCTTCCCGACACGAAGTGTTTGGAAGTGTTATAAGTGTGGTTAAATTTCATGACAAATTTAATAGAAATTGTATTATTTATTTTTTCACACATTTGTTTATCTATTTTGTCCCTGAATGCGCCGTGATCTATCTCATTCGTAGAAAAAAATTATACATAAACGATCGTCGCTGTTTAGAGCCTAGAAACATGTGCCTCAGATCAAAGGAATAGCATTAATTTTATAGTGGTGTTTTATTTATTGGTTACTCGGACTGTACTCATCAGAATTTAGCTTTACTAATATCGTAGTGTGCACGTGTTTAATATATTATTAAGAAGGTTATTTTATTTAAATAATTTTGTTAAACTAAATTTGCCGAGCTACGGAGCTTTTGTGGTCGTTGCTCTTCAGGCAGCGGAGGCCTGGCATCACATACTTTTGGTTATGATCTATACTTTTAAATGGACTCTGATATTGTACTGTAATTACTCATCTTTCCTTTTCCGCAGATGATTCTACCGACTGTGACTGTAAACTGACAGAATTCCACGGAGGTGTGGTAGAGTTACCTTGGCAGCTTCTCGTAGTCTGCGGTGTAGTTGAGGTTTGTAAACGCCTCTCTGGCCTTCAACTTCTTGCATGAATCATCTAATAAATATTCTGGATAGCACAGCGTACGTTTATCCTAGAGAACGCTTTGCTACCGGAATATTCCGCCCGAAATGCTAACGAGACGGGTGTTTTGATTTCACCTCATTACATTCATCTCATTTACTTGAATAAGATATAATAAACATAAAAATTTTATTTTCTAATTTTTACTAATCAATTATAAAGACTGTGAAGAGATTATCAACGGTTCGTTTGCAGGAATTCTTTTAAACATTATTATTTTTAAAAATGCTCATATTTCTCCTTTAAATTAACAAAATACTTAAAGCAAAAAGTGGAAAAATTTTCTTATTAAAAATTATTTGGCTGAGAAATTTGTATATAATATAAGTGAATATCTATTACATTATTAGTTTCAATTGTTTTTGCTTGTAACGTTGTTTTTCTTTATAGGTACTATGTATTAATCTTTACGTTTCGCCATATTATAATTTGCAATTAATGAAAAATATTAAACACTATAAGTCATTTAATATTTAATTTAAATTAAGAAATAAAGAATTATATCATTTCGAACGCATTTAAAATATTGTTTACTGTCAATTTTAACATAAATTGTATTAATTGCCAAAGAAACTATTCTTTAAACCAGTAACGTTATTTTTCTCGACAGGTTCAAGTATAGTACTTCTAATATCTAACGAAGAAACTAGATGATTTAAGCATACCAACATTAAGGCAAAGTTTGTGAAATCGAGATCTTTGAAGAAGAGATCATTCCCTCCGTCTGCACTCAAAATCTATTAAATTTAAGTAACGAAACTTTTAGTATGCAAAAATTATACTCATTTTGATGTAATGGCACCGACACATAGGCAGCTGCATACTTTGCATTCTTCCTGATCTCTGACGATTACGTGGACGGGCAATCCCACCTGCTGCTGCCTGGAGTCCGTCTCAGTGTAGGAATGTCCTTTCTTCCTTCCTTCCATTGGCGATTACGTGTTGCTTTTAAGCTATTACGTGTTGTTTCGTCCCTCCTTGCTTACCTCTATGAAGGCAGCAAGTTTATTAGCAAGAGCAAAGATGCTGTTGCCCATCCCTTTCTCTCAACGAAACGCTAACGAAAACTTGCCTCCAGAGATTAATACACAAGTTCTCTATTTCTAATAACTTTACAGCGGCTCCTAGTTCTCTCCGATGGTTCACTTGTGAATACCTCCTCTCTACCTTGTCTTCTCTTCACAGATCCGTTCCTGACTGGCCTCTCTCCACTTCGTCTTCTCCCCATGTCAGCTTTTCTCAAATCCCTACCATGAGGGTGGAGGCCAGATCATATGGCCCTTCTCCAATAAAATTTCAAGGTTGCCGCGCGGTGGTCATCAGACTTCACGGAGGGAGAAATGCCCTTCAAAATTTCCCAGGCAGTTAACGTCCGTTAATTTCCTGCGATTAGGATTACGCACGTATCTGGTTTCTCATCGCCGCCTAATAGGCGTCTGACTGGCATGTTATCGCCGTCTGACTGTCATCAAGAAGAATTTGTTAACCAGAGTTATTCTGCTGAGTATCACCACTGATTAAATAAAATCGGAATCAACGTCTTACTTCATTACATGATGCTCGGGATACGAAACTACCTTGAAAGTACAGAATGCCATCGTACTGAAGATAAATTAAATTTTCACTTGACGTTACATATTGCTAATACACGGCCAATCCCCTTGTTTCTATGATAATCTTATTTATTTTTTGTGAATGGAATACTTGAAAATAAATTAGCAATCTTTAGTTTGAAATTGACTATAGGAACACATTTTTCGTGATTTAAGTGTCTTTTAACGTGTAATGCACTATGAGAATGTACGTCTTCCTCAAGTATATTCGTAATGGAGATATCAGGAGCTCCTCTGAAATTCCTGGTAATCTTTGTGGTTTTGCGGTATTAGAAGCGGTGTTTGCCCTCTAGATAATGCGCTTAGACATGGATGGGGATAATTGAAGCGGCTCAGTCACCGCGACATGACGGAAGGATGACTCGCAGATCCGCCACAGGCAAAAGCGGGTTTTGACCTCCGCAGGAGATCTCTGGTATTCCTCTCTGGGAGGCACAATGTATCTACAGTTAACCCTTGGATTGGAACTAACTTGGTCGGAAGAAAAAAGAATACTTCAATTTAACATGACAAAAGAGAGAGACGCGACAAGAAAGTCAGGTCGTCTTCCTCACGAGATCGAGCCTCACGGTCATCTGTGCAACGCGGGAAATGTATCATTTTGTCACCTTCTTCAAGGAAACCGGAATACTTGCTTGATTTTCTCATTCTATTTTGTGTTTCATTATTCGCAACGATTGACTACAACCAAGTTTCTATTAGTAAATAAGAATACTCTATAGACATATAAAATACAAATAAATTAGCTTTCTTGACGTGTTCGAGAAGAATGGCTTCTGTATTAACCCGAGCTGACCCGAATGCACAAATTTACACTAATCGCGTATTGTACTAAAGATGACTTTTAACTAAGTCTAACTGTCCCTAATTATAAATTTAAAACCGTTTAATCCACTATGTCTACAGTTTTTATGTAACCTACACTGATATGTAGCTGGCAAATTGTTGCGAGGTTTAACCGAGTAAATTTAAAAAGAAATATAACCATTTTACATTTCGAAATATTCAACAGTAATTACATATTTTTTTCTGTTAACAGCGTTCAACTTTAATTTTCTTTCCAGCTTGTAAATGCTACAAAAGCTTCTCTGAGATTACTATCATACCATTTATGATGTATAAGGTTGTTAGAAGGTGTGAACATTTAATTGCAGTGAAATCCTGTTCGGAATTTACCCTTAGGACTCTAATGTTACAGTTAGTGCACACAAAAATAAAATTGCAGTTATCGACGATGTTCGTCAATAGTCCACGGTTAGTTACTGCGGTCTTGGCTCAGGCCTTTTAAGGTTAACGCACTCACCACGACAAAATGCTGATTCGTTTTGATCGACGTTGATAAGTCATACGTTTCTATTCATATGCCATGGTAGGATAGGAATGAAAAATGAAGCAAATATAGAAAAAGGTTAATAAACTGAGTGTTCCAAGAAGATTGGTTGTATCCTCATTAATAATAATAAGTCATGTTGCGTAGATCCTGTACAGAATCCAAGCTTCAATGATGTGGAATGTGTCAGGAAGTGAGTGGCAATCGAATTCCGTGCTCGAAGCTCATAGTTTCAGGGCACTGAGGCTAAGTAAAGAAATGTCGGAAACGTTGCGCATGACATTTCACTACACTTAGAAACCAGTTGGTTGCGGGCGAAGTAAATATGCTTTGCTTGTAGTGAGTGAAACGTTGCTGTTGAGTAACCCTTCGTTGGCCTTGGAACACCGCGCCTCGTTCTCAAGAAAATATTCTCCCTGTTTCCTCAGGCATTCTTTCCGATCAAGGTAAAAAAATTCCCACTTCCTTTTCTATTATTCCTTTTATTACTTTATTGTTCGCTAAAACGGTTATCTCTCCTGAGATTTAGATCTTTTGAAACGACCATCTGTCATAATCGACAACAGGGCAATACTTGTATGAACTATGAAGTTAACGTTTCCCAACGTCACACGTGACACATGTTCCAGACCCTTTTATATATTAATCTACTTCTAAAAACACACAATAAAAGTTTATTGCTTCGGAACGGATATACTTTCATAAACTGGGCGCTTTTATTTCATAGGTAGGATTCACAGACCATTTTGTCCACCGAATAATAAATAATAATAGAATAATAAAAGAGTGGTCACGGATGATAGTAGTTTTCATCGTCATTAAAGACAAAAACAGGTACGAGCAATGTCACGGTAAAAATGAAAATGACATGGTTGCAAAGAATGCCCGTATGTTTTAAGCTCAAGCAGACCAAAATGTTAACGTCCGTTAAGTGATATATTAGAAAGTATAATTGACCAAATACTGCAATACCTTGCTAGAATAACCGTACAACGACGTTTCCTCTATCTTTCGGTAGACTTTCTCAGGTAAGATCTAAAAATAATAAAGATGTACTCGAGAAAGTTTACCAATTGGTACAGGAAAAGATGTACTGTCTGTCATTCTTACAAAATATTGGCTGTCCTTAGCCAATTATACTAACAGACCAAAATATTTACTTCCAATCCCAAGAAATGAAATATAACACGCACAGGTATGCAATATTTTAAAATAGCATCTTGCTGTATTACTACAAATTAAACATATTTTTCTTGAGACCGAGGAAGAGAGTATAACATCTTTGGCGGGGAGGCGTGTCGTCTCTGGAGATCAGTTGACGAATATTTAACGAAGCTTATCGGATTTGAAACAAAAATGTATGGAGAGAGACGAGTCTTGAACGTCTTGATGGAAATACTTTGGCTGGAAATCCTATAACAGCGGATAATCAATTACAATCCCTTCACCAACTGTAAAAACGTTTGATTTGTATAATAGTGTGTCGATTGTGTTGGTACATTTAAACGTGTTTTAGTATATTCGTATTTTTTTTGGATTAACAGGCTACATGAGGGTAAATTAATGAAAACTTAATTCATTTGGTAGCATGTTTATTTGGTTGCGAGTGAAACCACGTATTAACCCCGAGAAGAAGATTAGAAACTTTATTTCGGATAAGTGACGAATATGACGTTCTCGGTGTTTCCGGGCATAAGAATACAATAAGTAAACTACTAATATAGCTGCGAGATATAAAAATTATTACAACGTAAAGTACAAAATAGAGAATCTTGAATGATTGATTGCATAGCAACTATTACAAAAGAATGAAGGGTTGACTATGAATTTCTGACTGTGCCGTAATCATCCCTAGACTATGTGTAGGATTTGGTGTACCATGTGGGGTTTACTTGAAGGACTTTGCCTTGGAAGTCTGACGCACCGGAAGCTTCGTGCTTGCAGTCCATTCTAATGAGCTAACCACGTTGTGCAACCTCTTCCATAAAATATTCTCCAGGTATGAAATGTTGGCGCTCCAGTGAACAGTCAACCCCGATCCGCAAGTGGACCAGTTTTATATATATATATATATTAATACGATACAAGCAGAATCAGATGTGAATAAATAAAGACGTTGTTGCGAATATTCACATAATGGGTGTATATGCTGATCATTACAAAATCCAAAGAAGTTTACATTAATTACGGAGATCTTGGTTTGATTGTCCACTTCAACAAACGTATGAAATATGTGAGTAGTTTGAGGCGCGCACACACACCACATACTCTCACACACGCTGTAAGCGTAGGAGGATGTGATCTGCACAACAGAGACGACAGAGAGGGAGAGAGAGAGAGAAAGAGAGAGGTTTCGTTACCATCAACCTTGAACGACTGAACGAGCACGTTTTCACCTCTCGACAACAGCTTCGCACGGTAAACACATCATCCAATACACCTGGGGCTTTATAACACCCTTTGCATATGCAAATACAACGAGCAAATATGTCTTGAAAACATTCCAAATCAGTTTGATTTCTACATACCTTCTACATACCCCTACGTATTTTTACGTATTTTAAATAAAAACCTGAAAGGATTATTCGATCACTGCAAGGACGAAAAATAAGTGAATTTAAAAGTGAAATAAAACTAAGGAATACTTGATAACTTTACGTGGCCTACTTCTCTGTCCATAATACATACATATAAAATGTTCTTGTACCAATTTCACGTGTCATATAGCACCACAAATTTATCTATGGAATAATCACTGCATATTGTGTGGATAACGTGCAGATATCCGCTGGGTTCACTGAGTTAATAAATAATCGTTTAGTACTTCAGGAAAGTAACATTAAATTTTCATACTTTAATACAATCGTAGCCATTATCACCAATCGGCCACAGCGGGAATTAAAAATGGCGCCACAATTGAAATCAATAATCTGTAATTAATAAAAACTATTTTTAGCTAACAAAGTCTATTTTAAATAAAGTTAATAATAATAATAATTGAAATACGCAGGTATATAAGGGATGGGCAGATCTAGTAACGATTCGGGAATCTACACGGTTAAGCTCTGACGGTAGAGCACCCGCACGGAAAGCGGGAGGTCCCGTGTTCGAGTCACGGTCCGGTTTCCTAAATTACAAATAGTTGAAAAAAAGAAGTTGGCATACCATACCTCTTTTGGAAGCCAACAATCAGTGGATATCAGAAATAAAAATTATTCCCGTTCCGTGTGATGCGACTGTAGCCTATTATGGAAGGTGATGGTCCACGTTGTTTCTTTCTTTGGATTGACCATACGAAATATGTGTCACTAACAATAAATTACAATTGTTTTTATAACAACTTTGCTTGAAAATGGCTCATAGGACCTAGTTTCCTTTACAGACCCGTGGCAGCGCAAAAGGTAGTAAACTTAACTCTTCTCCCTTCACTGTTTATAAAACAAAACATACAATATGGGTGCAGAATATTTCTTTCCATTTTAACAGTACCATGTTTTAAAAATAACCCGCATCACCTGTATCTTATAACACTTGTTTAAAGACAGGCGGAGTAAGTTTGCGCCTTGTTTGAACAAACATAATTCAATTTTAGAGAAATAAAGATCACGTTGATACTAAGTACCGTTAATATTGTTTACGATTAGTTCAATGTAGTAATTTAGTTTGGTTTTCCAAATAACTGTGCATAGATATATTAATGCATACACTTTTCTATAACGGTTGTCATATCTGAGAAATAAATTAAACGAAAATTCATTGTGGTTTGTTGATTGAAAACAGGGGTATATTTAATTTTAAAACCAAATTTAACACACAGAAAATGTAATATATTAAATAGGATTAAATTAACTACCAATTCACATACCAACTGTTTTATTTATTTGATTCATATTCCACAATTTTGGAACTTCGTCTGGTAAAGATATACACAATCTAATTTCCTCTGAAGTTAATAAAGACAAAAAAATTCTCAACAAATTCTACTTATAAATTGACAATATTCACTTAAAATATAAATGGTTGCGTATCAAATTATATTATTAAATATAAATAATACAGAAGATATGAACGGCCACAAATACATATTAATTAAATATTAGAGGTGCAAAATTAAATCTTTAGACAGTAAAAATACACAATGTGAAACTGTGGTTATTAAAATAAATAGGATACGTAACAATAAATCATTATAACAAGAATTTTAATAACCAAATATTTTAATATATCAAAATAAACCTTCCCAATCTATCAATAAATATTATGAATCCTAAAACAATTAAAGATACTAATAAAATATCCCGAGTTAAAAAATAAAGATATATAAACGTTACCTGATTATCATTGTGTGAATTTAGTGTGTTTACTGTTGTTTTAATTAGTAACATTTGAGGTAAATTACGTTTTAATAAATTTTGTTAAAAATATTAAATTTCATAGTTATCCCAATTAACTTCATAATTTTCTCCTACGTTATGGATGGTATTGGTAGCTAATTTCAGTAGAAATTTGAGTGCGCATTTGTTTACATGAAGAAGATCCAACGTGGATAAAATAAATAACTTGTTTGTCTGTGAATACGATGATAATTTGAAAAAACATTAATTAAGTTATATATTAATGCAAAATATAATTTTAGGAAGTTAAAAATATTATTTTTAGTTGTTCGGAGTTTGCCACGGAATCGGAAGGAAGCTATTAATGTTCTCAGCACTTACATGAATCGTTTGGGAAAGTCTTTGTATTCGCTCTGGCAAAAAGAATTCTTTCAAACATCCTCCTTCCCACGAGTTCTGAATCATACCACAGACTCACTTCGTCCTTGATTACGTTATTAGTCTTGTTTTAAAAGAAAGATAGGATAATACATATAACTGAAAAGTGAACTGGCGAATATTATGATTATTTTTTGTGTTACAACCCAAAATATGGTACTCGGAAATAATACACGAACAAAATGTTTCAGAATGATTGTTATAAAATATGCGTCTAAAGAAACAAATATTTTAAAACATCAAAAAACTCATTCTCAATCTAACAATAAATGTTACCCATCATGAAGTACTTAAAATTAATTCTAATATTTGCATAAAAATATTTGAACCTTTCTATACTAAAAATATCAAGCATTAAAAAAATTGTAATAATTCCATTTTTTGTAACTATCTACAAACACGTTCATGAAATTAGGCGAGAGACAAAATAACCACGTTGTCAATTATAGGATGGTCAATACGAGCCAAGATAAATGTTCGTAGCTCTGGGTTGCCTATACTAAATACTATAAATACAATATACATGGATAGTGTCTGTATAGTCCGTTTTAAATAAGAAGTCTCCCGTCTTGAACGCGTGGAGGGAGCCTTGGTTGTCACATAGCATAGCCATTTTATTCTGCTCCCAAGGTCACTTTCCACGAGGGAAACGTTTTCGGCAACGTTGCTTGACCCGCTCATATAATTATATACTTTCAAGTGTTGTGATAGGTTCTTTAAGTTCACACCCTCGGCGACGACTATACTGTATGATCCGTCTAATTTCTCTTGGTGACTGAGTTATAACTGTTTCCCACCCCTATAAAATATTGGGAAATGCAGAAGAAATTTGTTTGAAAGTTGATTATTTTTTAAAGATTCGTAATTCTCATTATTCGTGTCAGTAAACATATTTTTCTCTATTATATGCATGATATTCATAAAGCTTGCCTGTTTGCAGATGGATTCATCTTGTGACAGGAGTCCTTTAACATCTTATATCAAACGTCACTTAAGTAATAATAACTGTTTCGGAATTGAATACACAGATATGAAGGTGCTGGGGGTATCTGATATTTTTAATCGCATAATTCTGTAATAATTGGTACTTTTCTGCAGCAAAAGTAAAGGTTATTTGTTCATATGTATACATAATTTAGCATGATAACGATAAGTACAGAACACAGTTTTTTTCTCCTGGCAACCAGATGCTGGGAATTCATGGACGAAATGTCGACGTTAACACAATGCCATGTTCCCGGCGAGGTCGCGGAAGTTCTTTTACCTTGGCAGTGTCCTTACATGGTAATATTCAAACTTTTGTTTATATTCTTTAGTAAATGTGAGAAGCTAGCCGCAAGAGATGTATTTCAGTGATGACCGATGAAGTTAGCCCTTCCTTTGAGAAGACCACGAAGAGCATTAGTGACTAGTTCTTAGTTCGTCCGACATGTAGACGACGAGTCTATTAAACTTTTTATTAGTATCCCTTTGTACCACACTAGTTCAATCACATATTATGTCCTATACATTGTTTTTATCTTTTCCGAAAGCCAATTGAACAGAATTTGTCCGTATGTAATTTGTTTAAATAATTGATTGATTTAAAATTAGTTATTGCAAAATACTTTTCCTTCCTGGCACATTTTTAATCTTGATTTGAATTAGTGGTAGTACATTGTTTTCTTTCTTCGTAGCTTGAATTGAGCCGATCTTGTTGAAAAGAAAGTTACTTGGTGAGTCCCTAATTCAGTTAATTATCTCATAATTTGGAAATTAATAGTGCAGACTCGAGCTCGATCTTAAAGGCACGTAAGCACCGCTAAGTGAGTTTTCCCAGAGGCTACGGCTGCCATCTGTGCCCCGTAACTGTACTCTCGCTTTCAGGGCTCACATCTCTCTAACTGTAAAGTTTCATCTCACTCCACTCAAAAACGTGATAGTCTGACGAAATTCTACTCATGAAACGGTCCAAAGATGGCGACGGTTGCTGTCTTTCCATCTATTAAGTGGGAAGTCAAATTTTTATTTCACACTTGTTTGTTTTCGAACGGCGTACTTAACGAATATTTTTAATATTGCGTTGGCAGCAAAACTAGCAGATTGTGTATAATTAATGTAGGAGAGCTGAATATTTTTTAAATGCAATGATTACGTTTAAAAATCATCAAAATGCTAAGGCAATACAACAGCTGACTGAACGACACAAGGCCGCGAGAAACGTGGTGTGTGAGGTGCTCAGTAGAAGTAGGGGAAAGTGGAACAATAACCGCTGGAAAGAAGCTACTACTATTTTTAAACATAATCATAATATTATAAGTGACGAATTTACACAATCAGGTCCAAGGTCTTCCTACCACACCTGTTCTTGCATTCCCTTAACTTTGGCGTACTTTGACGTACAACATATCCTGAATGGAACACAATATGTTTCCTTACTTCAATGTAAGTACCTTACTAACCGCTCGTACTCCGTCAAAATTGACAATCATTTCTCCAAAACCTTCCCTATCTCCTCTCGCGTTCCACAAGGTAGCGTATTAGCTCCTTTCCTGTTTAACATTTACTCTTACGACTTCCCCGTCATCCATCAACTAAAACAATTATTTTTTGGCGATGACATAGCAGTCCTCTTCCTTCACCTCGGATATTCGCACCGTCCAAATAGCTCTAAATGACCAGGAAATCTGGGAAAAAACTGGAGATTCAGCATAAACCCTTCCAAACCGGCAATAGTTCCATTCGCCCTCAAAACCAAACATCCCCATGCTCATTCATTCGATCTTTTTGGATCCCAAAACTCAATCACTTACCTCGGACTTGTTCTAGACTCCAAACTTTCCTGGAAACCCCATCTTACCCACCTTGCATCCAAAATTAACACCAAAATAAAACTACTCTATCCACTCATCAACAGAAACGCACTAATCTCCATCTCCACCAAAAGACTCCTTTACCTCTCCCTATCCGCCCCATATGGTCATACGCATGCTCCATTTGGGGATCTACTGCCAACTCCAACTCAAATAAAATCCAAACCAAGCAAAACAGAATCATTAGAAACTCAGTAATTCACAATGACATCCAAATTCCTCTCATCTCCACCACAATAAAAATATGCATATTCTCTTTAATTGAAAGCTCCATCAATCACTCCAATGACACTGGCCATAGCAATCCACCTCCTCCTCCACACAACCTCAGACTCAAAATAAAACTACCAATAGACTACATCCTTCCACTCTCTTACTCCGGCATAACCTAACAATAACTTCTCTCTCAGTTAGCTGGCATCTAATTCTCCGTTCTTCAAACAACATTCATTTACTTCTCGTCATTTGATTCCCCCTCCTACCCTAAACTCTATTAATATTCACCGCAAACACTAAGCCAATCAAATATTATCAACTATAATAACATAATTATGTTCACAGCTCTGTCGATTCTCTCGCTTTTAAATTGATTGTCAATGGACTTTACAATTTACTCAAGCAATCATGTCAATTATTTATTCAGTGAATAAATATGTATATAACATGTAATAAAAACTGTACTATCTTCGGATAAAAGTTTTCAGAATGTTTTCAGAATAGCTTTTACAGTTCCAAGTTGCCACAATAAAAACTCGTGTTAAAGTGAGGTCTGGTCTATTCCCACTGCAAATACGGGGGAGTGAGTTACTGCGCATCGCATCATCACACGGTTAGCTATTTCTCTAGGTCTCTGTGAGAATCAGTACTTCTCATTACGTTGTTTTTTGAATTTCTCAGACAGCTTAAATAGATTCAAATATAAACCAGAAAGAAAATCTTTACTTGAGCTTTTCACACATTGTGTCATCGTCACCTAAAAAGGTGTTATTTTTATAAGTAACACCATTTACTTAACATTCGTAATGCCATACTTGTAAGAATGTTAAATGCTTCATTATGAAACTCCAAAAAATTTTAAGTCAAGCTGTGTCATTAATGAATAATTTTTTTTTGAAATTACGACCGTCGATTTGACTTACTGCAAATATATTTTGAAATCCAGTTTTATACAAATGTCTGCCATTGGATATTATAAAAATATCTGTAAATATTGTAGAATTATCCGTGTATCAACAATAAAGCACCCGTTAGAAATTCCACCACGTCGAAGCTATGGAGGTTAAAGGTTAGACGAAAAGTTGTCGTCGTAAATCATGATCCTGGCTGTACCTGAGGCTGTTGCTTGGCCAGTATCGTCATTAAAGTCCTAAGGTCCCCGCAGTCGTAAAGTTCTTTCGGGCTTCTGTATATTTCCTAATAGGTAACGACCTCTAAATTTTTCGAACTTCAATAATTTCAAAAAACGTGCCAGTATAATTTAATGTATTTTAACTATCGGGAAATATTGACTCAATAACCGAAAAGACTTGCGGCTAAACGTAGCAAAAAAAATATTAATCTTGAAACAGCGCAAGACAAATCAGACCCCCATTTCCTTGAAAACAATTTGAGTGTTTTTATCGGAATCATTATTCACTTATGTGACGATAAGTTGCTACTGTCGCGAAAATAAATCTAACCGAGGACGCCATTACGTCATCGCTTGCACGTTCACAATGTTGTGGTTGTTTAGAGAAAAGAAAGTGGAATTTTGTTAACAGAAATTGGTTTTGTATACCAACTGGTATAAAGTTCTCTGTAATAACACATCTAAAATAATTATATCGATAATTTTTTGAGTTTCCACGCTTAACTTAATTTTTGGAGTTATGGAATTTAATTAATTAAGAATAAGTACTTGTTCGTCGCTTTTAAGAATAATGAACAAATCATCCTTATATTTAACAATGAGTTTAGGTTAAAATTTTGAAGTTTTTAAAGCTTTCTATATTTTGGACTTGCTTAAGGTACTCAAACTAATTTTTACTTCTTTAACGTACCGCCGCGTTTTTTGGACTCTTATGGTACCGGGAAAAGCTATAGCTTCATTAAAGTACCCTGAATATTTTTCAGTCCCTTAATCCACCTGGTTTTGTTTTTACTCTCTTAAGCTACGGGACTGTATCAAGAGAATTCTTAACTTGGTTAAGGTACTGTCAGTCATCATCCCGGTAAGGTCCGTGAGTGACGGTCTCGATGCCATGTGTTGATCAAGATTTTAGAGTCAAATTAATTCATCTTCTGGGCTGATGTAAATAAATACCCAGGTAACGCCGTGTGCCCAGCTAGTTTTGGAATAAAGCTCAATGTGAGAAGCAAATAATCGCAATTACCAACGACCGTCGACACGACAAAGACAATTTTCTAATTCTTTTCATTTGGCGTTTCAGATATGACTTGAGAATCTCAAAAAATTTGTCTGCAGAAATCTGTGGGTTGTTGAAAAAAAAATAGCAATATAATCCACAGAGAAGTCCAGCTCCTTTTTGTCGACGTCGGTCAGTTTCTTCGATCACTGTCTGGTTCGGATGCTGTGTTTGCTGCAGAAAAGTGTTTAGTAATGCGTAACGATGTTTCCTGTGCTTAGGAAACGAGTATACATGGTGAATATCTTGAGAACAATGGAATTTTAGCGTGTCTGCATGTACAAGGTTGTTTGTAGCCGACGTTGACCCACTTGCCTCTCTAAATGCGTAAGAGAGTATTATAATTGCTTCTGCAACAGCCGTCCCTTAAATTGATATCGCTATCTGCGTGGGCCCTCGTTGTCGAATTAAGTTTCTTTAATTTCGACATAAATTTATTTTTCTGACAAATTACCTATAGCAGAAAATTATTCCTTAAGTTAATTTCTTTCCCCTAAACGAGTAGACAGGGTGATACTAAGACATGGTTATAAACACTGAAATTAGAGAAGCAAATTAAATGAGTAATATTTCTCTTTGGCAAAATATGTATTTTAAAGATAATTCATTCGGGTGTGAGGGATTAAATTTAATATATATAGGCCGTTTGTTTTCTATTATTTCAAATATTTAATTTATAATTATACATGTAATTAAAAAATTACAAATTTCACTTAAAATTTTGAAAATAAAATGAAACACTGTAGGATGATATAATGGCAAATTTCAATTTTGTGGCAGTAAGTTAATATTATTATGCCTCAGTTTGACTGTCAATAATGTGACCGTGGAAGTCTTTTGTCCTCTTCGTCTTCCCAAAATCACTTTCCGTTGGTTCGAAATCACTTTACTGTGGTTTTATGAATCAATAACACTGAACTTACAATAATATAAAGGTCTCCAAGGGGCACCGTAAATTTATTAATATAACTTAAATAATGTCCGTTCTCTGCCGACACCCCGCAGCTACCTACTTATGAATCTCTCACACATACCGTTTATAATCTCTCTCCTAGTCTACCTGTCTGTCTCTCTCTCTCTGTAACTCTCTGCCTGTGTCTTTGTCTCTTGTCTATCTCCAAACTAGGAAAAATTTTCCACTCCCGACCAAACATTCCATTTTCCCAAGAACTAAAATTTTTCATAAATTTTGGGAAGACAGTTTTTCCTCATCGCAATATCCTTGGCCAAGTATTTCCCAGAAGTACGTCACAACTAATCTCTTACAATACATAAATTCTGTTGCCTATGCCATTATGCACAGTGTAATTTAATCGCATTCAAAAATAAAAGTTGTGCCTCGTTGTGAAATACAGGGTCGAATACTAATCAAGTAAGTTTGAGCGTTTTCTTTAAAATGATCATTATTAGAATAGAACCAATGCCGTCGTCATCTGTAATTAAATTTCTTTTGAGACTATTGTAAGATTTTAATTTTCTTTGTTCTCCTCAATAATTACAAACGCAATCCAAACATTTGTAATTCGTATGGAAGTTGCATATATCGACGTAATTAAAGGCGAACGCGGAAGGATTTCTCGTGGCCGTTCCAATCGCAACATTCTTCAAATTCTTATGCGACGAGTCCATTTCATTTCACAATATTGCGCCGTTATTCTCATGTAACGTTCCGACCTTTAGAAAAAGGTCTCGGAATTGAGCGTTTTGCAAGTGTGGAATGTTGTGCTCACGTGGAAGCCCTCATTGCATCTCATTTACGCCGGCCAGGAAAACCACGAGTTTCAACTTTCCCCACGCGAAACTTTACCCAGCACAGAATACTACTTCTTTTACAATCGATTTTAATGTTTTGTAATTTTCTCTTTTCAACCGAATGGAATAAATAGCAGTACAGCTTTCGCGAATTTGCCAATGAACCAACGTCTTCAATGACAACGGCGACAAATAATACAGATTCTGTTTACTCAAACCCTGGAACTTGTTGTATGACTACAAAGAAAAAAATCTTTACCCACGAAGAAGACGTGACGTCTCCGGACATCTAGTGAAGGTTATAAAAGTCAAGTTTTCTGATTTTGAATTGAATATATAAGGAGAGAGACGATTGATAAATATAATACATTCATGGAAATTGAATGTGAGGCATATAATAATGAATATTGGGTACATATCACTTCACCTAAATTTTGTCGACAGTATTGGACAATTTAAATTTGGTTAATACATTTTATGAAAATTTATGTAAACTTTATTCATTTGGTACATAGTAGTTTATTTGGTTACAAGTGAAACCACAAGAAACTAGATACAAAGAAGAAAGTTTAAGTTAACGAAAACATTGCCGGCTGCTCAACATGATACTCTTTACTACAGGCTACCGCGTTTTAGTATGGAAACTTAAAAAAAATGATAAAAACAAACTTATCGTCGCAACACTTCCAGGAAAAAACTTCCGGCGGCAAATCATAATAGGATTCTGCCATAGGACCTGAAGCAACGCCCGGTTCCTTTAGCCACAATGTCATCAGCTTAGCTCTCCGTTCTTCTACAATCCTCCTTCGTCAAATCTCCTCCAAAAAGGGTCCTCTGACTTTCTGCAAAATTCTTGCCTAGCTGTTCCCCCTCTCCCTTTTTTCTTACAGCTCCCATAATTGGTGGAAACTGGCCTCAGCACAACTAGCCAGATCTATTAAACAGTTCCTCAGTCAGCCGCGCATAAGGATACAAAAAGTAAACTAGTAATATAGCTGCGAGATATAAAAATTTACAAACTGTTTATTAAAAAGCTCACTAGTTTTCAAGAGTAATATCAAAGCCTTGCTGAAATAAAGACGATTGAATTAGCACGTCTCCCGTCGTATTTTCTATTTGGCTGAGCCAAATAATAATAAAATATAGTAACATCAAAAATTTACGGAAAATTGTATAGTTTAGACCGCGTAAGTGGAGGGTTTGAATTTAATATTTGAAGCTTTTTATGTGACAATTTTAGTTTGGTGGCCACGGAGACTATGATTAAAACTACTGAAGAATCGATACGCTGACCACGTATCACTCCAAATTCGGAATGTGTCATGTAGGTTAATGCCCTGAGTGGGCTGCATACCCAAGGAGAATTTTATTTTGGAGTGTGTTGGCGTCTAAATATTCCTAGGAATGCAACTTGCTGTTCTATATTCCGTTTACGGACACACTCATGCTAAATAATCTATTAATTCGGGATTTATAGTTTCTTCTTTTACAGTTCCCTTGATAAATCGAAGACCATAACTCGCCATCATCATCATCATTGGCTCAACAGCCCGGTGTGGGCCTTGGCCTTTAGATTCTCCTGCCATTCCTTCCTGTTCATGGCGACATTCCGCCTGAGTCACTCCATCTTCCCACCTCACAACTCATAATAGGAGTTATATTAGGAATCTGGGCAGATAAGAATTTTGACAGAAATGAGAAATCGGGGATAGCCGTAAACCTGATGTAGGGCAGGACTAAGTAGATCTGAGCCTGAGGGAGTGAACTGTCGCGTTGATGTTCCGAATTCCACCAGACGAATACAGTTTCTTGTAACCTCTACTGTTTATATATACAACATATACTCATTACCGATGCCACTGTAGTCATCAAAAATGGAAAAGGGGTACTAGCACTCGAAATGGTAACATTTCGGAAAATATTAGCAACAAAATAAAACCAAGAAATAAGTATTCAATTAATAAAAGTGAAAGTCAAGGTTCGTGGTCAAATTTTAATCATTCACGTAAAACGTTCTTCATTCCCACTCATAAATTGGGTGAGGATTTGACGGTTAAGTATTAGCGATGCCTGTTTCCAGATCTATAGAAAGTCTTCTCTTTTATCTGGAGTACTCGTTTCTATCAGAGTGACCCTGAAATTCTGAACGGATTGCAGCACAGCGACCTTTTGTACGTGGAAGAACGCATACATGCGAGGAAGGACGTAGCAGGCAAGGCAAGCAACACGAATATTTGCTGTTCTACGTCACGCTTATGATAAAACTGTTTCCACAATTAAGACGCGCGCAGGTTTACCATGACCGGTTTCAAGGAGCAAAGCTTCGCGACACACGAAGACGAATGTAAAGTGAAAAAGGTTACGTTGAAATGGGGGAGAAAAGAATTTATGCTTTGTATTATGATACATCGTACAAAGCTTACGTGGTCCTTTCATAGAACCTGGAATTCAATTTAAAAGCCTTATTTGGTGTATTTATGTCCAATAAATACGAAGTTAGAAATTTCACTGCTTTTATATTTTTTCCATTTCTTCCGGTGGTTGTTACCGTCATTCATTATATATACAACTAGCTGGGGACCCGATGTTGCATGCGTATTTATTTATTTATTTTATCCGGGTACATTATTTAATTCTTGGTCAATTCATGACTAAACCAAGATCGAAAACGTCACAATATGAACATCAAATATATTCCCAGTATCCCGACAAAGTCAAAAATACTCCCGGTTTAATAGCAGGACTGAAAAATATTTTCAGTACTCTAACAGAATAACATTTCTTCCACGCTTAAGGGATGAATTTATACTTAAACCGCATATTACAGGTCATAATGGAACACAGCGACACCAAAGTAGATAATTTCCACCCCCACCCCTCACATGCTGCAAGGGGTTGTACATATACACAAATATTGTCGCGGAAAACACTATAAAAGTAATTACATATAAAAATTCCACCAAATCCACCCCTTTACCACTAGGGGAGTCGTTCGGAGGTTCTGGGCGTACATACATTTCGGCGGTTTATTTTTAATACTGTGTTATAAATTAACCTTGACGTAACTCATGAAAATTAAATTCCTGTTTAAAAATAAACATCCCCCTGATTAGTGATAATCCAACAGTACAGCTGAGAGACGATTGTTGCATAACTACTTGTATCTGTAAAGAAATATCAGACTTTTAATAAACAATAGGATTTTTATACCTTTTTAAAAATTTTCTTATACAAAACTTGCCATGACAATAACGAACACAACAAAAAAAGAATTATCCACTTCGGTGCATTCGGAAGTTATGCGCGTACATACATTTCGACAATTCATATATATATATATATATAATTAAATCATCTTACTTTTGAAACAATACATTTTCCGGTCAACTGACTACAGGTATTGCTTTTTTGTCGTTATAAACCATGCATTATCCAAAATACGCTACTTCTAGTGAACTCGTGAGATATAGAATGTCGTTAATATTTGTTGTAAAGAGGAAACATTTTAATTAGGTCCATAATCGAGACCATAAATTACTCAGTGAAGGAACACTGGTAAAGCCCAACTCAATTTCTTCGTATTACGATTCGTCTTACTTCCCGAGAGAAACCATTTGTTGACTGTAAAAATAATAATTACTATTTTGATGTAAACTGAAAATACAGTGAATTATCCTACAAATATATTTACAAAAAGGTAACAACAAAATTCCTTCTAATGTGGCAAACAAAAACAGACGACAATTACATTACTGAACGCCATACAGCAAATAAAAAATGGGAATATGGAATTGTCTTAGAAATATAGTTCATGATATAAATTAAAACTTTCTATTGTGTAACCACAGAAACTATCTTTTGGCTATAAATTTCACTAGTCGGCTCGCGAATATTTAAAGTATTGTGCTACATTACCCCAAGGAATAATTTTTACGAAGATAATTCCCCTTACGTAAGATGTTAATAATACAGTGTTGATAATACTCAACGATCATCACTATGCTACATTTCTAATTTCGTCTACATAACGTTTAATATGAATGAATTTTTAAAATTTTAAAAAATAAAATCGAATTGGCGCAATTTGTTAACACGATGGTATTTTTACTTCTTATATATTTTAAATAAAAAAGTTCATTTAAGGAAGAAGCCTCATATTCTGGCAATATTGTATGTGGAGTCATGACGTAATTTTCTCAGAGTATGTTGGATCTTAGATGAGCAGGGGTTGAAAGGGAAATACTGCGCATGCGCATTTCTCATTCCAGACAGGATTCTTGTGCTATAAAGAATGTAGCCCAGATGTATGTGTGGGGGAGCTCTCTGGAAGTCGGGCAGTTTAAAGACTTTGAAATTGAAAGCAGAAATTCACACTCTTAAATCCTATTATTTTAAAGTTTCTTAGAATTACGAACCAGATAATTCCTCCTAAATTAATTCATGCGCTGTAGCACATATGCACCAGCCGTCACTGGTCGAAACAGAAAAATGTATAAATTTATTCAACTTCGGGTATGCACGTAGTATACAATATAAAGGAACACGCTATAAATATATACTCGGTCACGTCTACAATTACAAATGTAACTATAGAATATTGCATAATTTTTTTGAATAATGGAAGTGGTAAATATATGGGCGGAAGTGTACGATAGAAACGTATGTCTGTTCATATATTTTGTGTGTGATGTGATATGTTACTTTTGCAATCGTCGGTGAGTGAATATTTGTTCAGAATGAGGACACGAGGACGTAGGGCAGACGCAAGTGTCGGTCATGCGAAGCTCCTAAGTGGGCCGGACGCGAATTCCTCTACCACTTTTACTAAGAATTTAGACTCCGATCAAGAGAAATATTTTGTGGAAGTGTCACGGTACCATCTTAGCTTCTTACCGCAACCGAAAACTGATTATTCGCGGCTATTTGCGAAACGTACGTTTCATTTGTTGTCTCGAACAACATTTTCGTCGATCCTGTATAGGCTCGTCATGGCTTAAAACACATCGGCTACAATTCATTTTCCGCCGCATGCCTTTCCTGTTCACTTTCGCTCCCCTTCAAAGCTTAAAAGATAACTTAATTAGTCTTTCGTTGTCCTCCGATACTGGAAGCAACCATGTCGGTGAACTTTTTCTTCCGGGAAGGCGTACCTTCTCGATCTCATGGCCTAGATCAGTGAAGAGTTTGTCCCATGGCGAGGCGACGCAGACACCTCAGCAGCGAGAAGCTGCCACACGTCCGTATTATATACTACCACGGTTATTTACCGTCATAAATAATGAATTCCAGTCACGTCACTGGCCAAGCTTCGACGTTCCTCTCCAGGGACAAAATATTCATATTCCATGAGCATGATAGTGTGAAATTTTTAAACCCATTGATACTCGAGCTTTTGAACTTACACAAATGTGTATGTATTTATTTTTAGACTACTTTTTCTATGTAATTCAAATTTAGCTCGCCAGATCAAATTAAACGCTGATAAGAATTTAAAAGTGTGCAGACACTCAGGTAAGGAAGTCGCCATGGGGATCTTGTGCCCTCGCATTCTCTCTTGTGGTCCGCGAAACTCCTGACCTCGATTCAGCATTGTATTAAATAACTGAGAAGACCAGAACAGCATCACTTCTCCCTCTCTACCTCTTTCCTTGCAAATCTATTTCTGATTTCTCCTTGCAACCATTTCTTTCCTGAAACATTTCGAATCTCCGCGTCCTCTTTTTATTCATTATGAGTGAGAGAAGTACGCTTGATTAAGCGATTAAGCCTGGCGTCTTCTACAATTAAGTTTAATAAGCGAAAAAAATTCAGGTATTGTCTCCGCAATTAAACATTCATATGCTAACCATGCAAGTATATATGTGCAAATATTTAAATGTATATATTTATTTAATTCCCTTTTAGGCGGATGCCTTGCGTGAATGACGATGAGTTGAGTTATTAACTACCATAAAAACATTTAAATTATAAAAATAAAATAACAACTTCTTCATCTTTGGCTGTATAGCCCATTGAGGGCCTTGGCCTTGCGGGTCGTCTGCGGACTGTCATTTTACATTGCACATTCCGAATATGAAGTGATGCGTGGTCAGCGTATCGATTCTCCAACAGTCTTATCCCAGTTTGCGTAACCGTGACGGCACAAACATCCAGGATTCGAACCCGGGACCTCTGTGTTGTGAGGCAGCGACGCTAGCCACTAGACCACAGGAGGTCGACAAAGACACAACTAAGCCAATAAAAGACTAACCGTTTTTAGTTTCATTTGTCTACTACCCTTTTCTTCTCTAAAGTGGAGGAAAATAAGTGCTATCTGAATAATTACATAGATTACTATTGCCGACGATCAAAACGTTTTTAAGTAGACAGAAATCACCTTAAAAGCCATGTGAAAGGCAACGAACGATTTCAATACCACTGTCTTTAGCCACCAATTTTCTGTCCAACTTGTTGGCATCCCAGGCTCGTATTCGTCGTAACTTCTGTAAGGGTACAGAAGCATGACTCGACCAATTGAGGTTTAGATTCTGTGGTTCTCAATCCACTGAAGTCCTGACACTTTCCTTGTGCTCTGTAGGATGTCCGTTGTACTATTGAAAGTGTTTCCCACTCAACCAGCAACTCATCGAACCGTACTGTGCTGCTTCCTACGTCTTTTGTTTACTAAGTCTACTCTTGTATATAAAATCCTAACACATCACGACTGGTGGAATAGATAAAGAAACAATAAAATACGTCGGCGGAGATAGATGAGCTTTTAGTCAACGCCGCTGAACATTCTCGGTGTAATAAGACTGGAAACTCCGACAGTCAGTGTTCATTTCCAGTTTCGTGAGGTAACTTAATGAAGTGTGATATACGCTGATGTCGTGCGAGGTAACTGTAACAGAGCGATGTAACGGCACGCACTTCTCTTCCGGTTTGCCAGATCTTCAGGCTCGGTTATTCTGACTACAAACATCACATCCCACGCATCTCTTCCAAACGGACCCTCGACTCACAGTTTTTACATTGAACCGATAATACTACTATTTAAGTCACACGTTCTGGTCATCTAGCTTAATCAAGTTGTTTCCTATCAGCCGTTTTCATAGGTCTAAGAAGACGTCTAAAAGTTGAAGATTCGCCAGAGAGAACACCTGGACTGGTGATCTTATCGTTTGAAATCACTGGTTCATTAACTTTTTCGCGTTGCCGTGTTTCTTCTGGCCGACGAATTCCGTCTTCCGGCTCAGTAAACAGACTTCATTGGACACACCTCGTCGTGCATCGTGGTTTCAGAATTCTTCCAACTCCTCCGTATTTAATCTGCTAAGCTCGTCACGTGCATCGATTATGACTCTCATAAATTATTTATATAAAATCATTGGCTTTATCAATTAGATGACAATGCATCTAGTACTAAGCTTAAAATGTATATTAACATTATTCACGGCAGAAAATACTTTACAGTTTACCTTATTTAATGTATATTAATAGATAGTTTTGATAAAAAAATATGTGTATGTCTAGATATTACTGAATAATACCATCTCAATCATAAGGTTTTTAATAGAGTTATTTTTACTTTAAGATGGAGCGTCGCTATTCTGTACCGCCACCAACAAACAGCAGTCCAGGGGCAGAACCTGTTCATCCTCACCAGCCCCAAGGTCCTAGACCACATCCTATTGTAGGTCCTCCTGTGGGACCTTCTGCGTCTGAGGACTTGCATGCTTGGTCTATATACAGGTGCAGTTCATATATATATATTTTAAACTTAATCAACATTATAACTGACTCCAAAGAAATAATATAATCTTTATCATTTTACCATCACAAAAAGTAATAGTTTTCATATATTTTTCAGACAAAATCTTAATTCTGATTTCACCGACTCAGCTTTGGGATCAAGTGAAAAATCACCACTTCCTTATGGTAATTTTCAGCTGCGGGAATCTACAGTACAGTCTATCTTGAGTCATCCAAGATATGGTCCAAAGTATGTGTATTCAATTTAAATTTTAAAATCATGTATATCATAAGAGAAATATAAACAATGCTCTAAATATGTAATACATATATGGAAAAATAACACGACGAGGCCAAAAAAATAGAATTTGATAAGAAAGAGAGACAGAAAACAGTCACTGACACCTTAAATTGATATTTGGTGTCAACCATCATTTTTGCACTTCCCTGCTGGTCAATGTCTGCTATAAATTTAAGGTATGTCAATGCCTGTTTTCCGTCCCTCTTTCCTACCAAATTAAATTTATAATACATACAATTCAAATTTTCTAGAGCCTGAGCCTGAGTAGGTTAATTCCTTATCCTTCACTTTTTACACTTACAGTATATATCATAATTGGAGATTTTTGAACCTTTAAAACTAACACACCACCATCTTGGAGAAAATATTGTGACATTATCTTTATTTGTAATGAAAAATAATTAATTCAATTGAATATAAATAGAGATAGAGAGTAGTTGGCTTACATTAAATTGATAGTAGGCATCACCAGGTTAGGAAGCAGTAACATGCTTTGTAGTTCAGTTTGAGTTATATATATACACACACAGAGAAGTCCTATAAGAAGTTATGTTTTCTTACACATATTTTTCTTGCACATATTTTGTGTGACACAGCCGTATATATAAACTAGAACAGGTTCTTAACTTATTTACATAAAATTTAACTGGTTAGTGATCCATAAATCTCATAAATATTATTTTCAAGCTTATAAAATCTGTATTGTTATATTTCTTAAATATTAGCAACTAATTTCCACAATGCAGTTTCAATTTTAGAAGTGTTTTAGCAATTTCAAAGCTGATTTCAAGTAAGCAATATCTTTTTCAGATCAGCCCTTGGTTCAAACATGTACACCTACTTAAAATTTGGTTTACCAAGAGTTTTTCCCCCATCCAGAGGACCAAGAGATGGGTCAAGTGGCTATGATTCCAGTGATGATGGATCGCCCTACCTTCACCAGCACGGAAGAAGCTATTTGAGATCACGAAGTGATCCTGACTTTCGGAATCAGTCATTACACAAACCCTACAGTGGTGTATGTACTATAAAGTGTACTTTATTGCCAATGGGCATTTCAGTTCAATGTTAACTTGGAGTTATGAATGAATTTATTATTGCTGAAATTTAGTCTATATCTGGTGGAATTGAGAGACCAAGAAATTATATAAATTATTTATTATTGTTTTAAAATTAGCAATTGAAACACTGTGTATGTTATTTAAATTATGTCCCTTTTCTGCACATAACGATGTGTTATGTTGAAATATTAATGACTAAGAAGAAATTCACTGAAAAGGTCATTTTAGAACTAGTGTAAATTATTTGACCCTTACAGTACTCTATCTGGCCAATTTATTTTATTATTCATGTATATCTTCCTTCCTCAAATGATCATTATTGTGGTTTACTAAAAATCCATCTTTTTTTTAATTTTATCAAACCTGATTTGCTAATTTCATTAGTTTTAACAAAATACTCATCTCCAGTATGTCTTGGTAAATTTGAGTTATTTAAGTCTGCAATTGACTCTACTGTTACAGCATGGTCCATGGCCCGGCCCCCCACCTGGTGGAGGACGACCTGAAGATTGGCGGACACGTAGCAGCAGTGAGGCAAACCTTCTTTCTCATGAAGCTCACTTGCGCCATCAAGTTCATAGGCGCAGTGTACAGGAATTACAAAGTATACCTTATGAAGTTGAGCATCAGGTGTAAGTTGAACATTATATACACATTAATAAGAAATAGGGACAGAGAGCCATTGACTTGCCTTAAATCGTCGATAGTAGGTATCGACAGGTTGGGAAGTGGTAACGTGCCAAATTTTCAAAGGCCTGGGCTCTTTTTCTCAAGACAGAATGTCTGAACACAGCAACTGACCATGTTGTTGGCCAGCCTGATTACCCCTCCTATTGATTTGAGGTAAGTCAAAGGCTGTCTGTCTGTCTTTCCTATCCAAACAAGTTTTTTATTTATTTTGTCATTGTCACACTATCTTTACTTGATTATTATGTATTAATATAATGATTTTTTTTTAATTGCAATGTCCAGTGTGCCGACAAGGCATAGCATTTCGAAAGCTGGTTCACACACTTCATTACCTGTCAGTCGACGTGGAATTCATCGCGACCCTGCTGCAGTTAGCTCCAGACTTGGACCTGTATCTGAAGCAGATATGATACCCAGAGAAGTGTATTACACAGCTGTACCAGATCACTTGGAAAATAGTAGCTTTTCTAAATACCCACACTTACAGGTTTGTGTTTAGAATTTGAATGGCTGTCGTGTGATAAGTTGTTTCTTTTTCTTGAAATATTTTATAGGAATGATTACATTTAAACACAGATATGTTATAAACTATTACTTTTCATGATTCTTACATTCAGCTAAAATTGTTTAATTAATTATGTGGCTTTTGAAAATGTGTTATAAACTATTTAATCTCAATTACAATTCTGCTCACAACATGAAACAATGGGTTATACCATCTTCAAAAATGAAAGCATACTTCATAATGTTACCTTCAATGCAATCTCACTTCTAACAAAGATTTAAATTTTGGTGGCAGAAACAGAATACTGCTTCTACTTTCAACAATTGTATATGATAATGAAAATAACTATATTTCACTATTTCTGAAGCAATGTAATACTTTCAGGTACGTGGCCTTGAAGTTGATTCAAGTTCAAGTCAGCAAGTACTTCTTTCAGGAATTTCTTTTGAAGTGCATGGAGGTGAAATATTAGCTATTATGGCTACTTCAGGTTTGTAATAATCTGATTTTTAATAGTTAATTAGAATTAGGAATTCTTGTTTACTTTGGTGCTTTTGTATATTTTTGTGTTAATGTTAATTTTCCAATTATCTTAAATACAGAAGATGAAGGTACAGCCCTTCTAGATGTACTATCTGGAAGGTCTTCAAATATTGGGAAAATTCATGGAGACATTCTTCTGAATGGACAGTCTGTACATTCACATCAGCTTCGTACCAGAGTGGCTTATGTGCAAAGTGATAACCATCTTTGTCCTGATTTGACAGTCTTACAGACATTAGGATTTCACCATTGGTTAAGGCGAGCTAGCACACATGGATTATCAAATAATGTAGTTAAGCTTGCAATAAAAGACAGAGTAAGCATTATTTTTAAAACATAATTTACTTTTGTAATTTTTTTCATCAAATCACAGAACTTAATCTACCATTATTCAAATTTACTAATCTCATAACATTTACATTATTAAATCCATTAGCAAACTTTCATTTACTAATAATTTTGTACTGTACTCACTCAAGTTGTAAGATGCTTTAGATATTTATTTATAAGAAAATATTGGTATTAAGATAAATTAAAAAAACCTTTAAATTATTTTAATGTATATAATCAAGTAACAATTTTAAAGTAATTCAAATTAGAGTGAAACAACAAATAAATAATACGAATAAGTTCAGTGATATAGTCGTACATTGTAAGAAAGCTTTTTTTTTACTGAAACATGGCCCAGATGTTATTAATATTTTAAAATACATTGAGATACACATCAAAAACTTCAGCTTAAGAAAATGAAATATGTCTCAAATAAGTAGTGTATAAATTAGTAAAATAGATAATATTACCTTATACTATTTACTTATAATCTAATATATAATTTTATAGATCCATGCACTTATAGAAGATTTAGGCTTGGATCAAGTTCGTTATACTAAGGTTGCTAGTCTAACTACATCAGAAAAATGCCGCCTGAATGTGGCATGTCAACTTCTCCTAGATACAGAGATAGTTGTTCTTGACCAACCAACAAGAGGCATGGATATATTTGATACATTCTTTCTGGTGGAATTCTTAAGGCAATGGGCAGGAAATGGTGGGGCAGGTGGTAAGTTAGTTTTATTATTTTTAGTTGTATATGAATGTATGTATGTAATCATATATGCTTTAAAAGTATAAATTATTTAAACTTCTTAAAACATTATTATACATTAAGTTAATTTTTCATAGGTGTTAGTGGAGGCAGAATTGTAATTTTGACTCTACACCCTCCCACTTATGAAATATTTACAATGCTGTCAAGAGTTGTACTTTTATCTGCTGGGCGACTGATGTTCAGTGGAAGGCGAAGAGACATGCTACCTTATTTTGCAATGGTGGAATATCCATGCCCTGCCTACAAAAATCCCTCAGACTACTATTGTAAGCATCAGTATTTACATGTCTAGGAAAATTATATTGTTTCTACTATTCTAACATATTTTATTATCCTGTATTTGTGTGTCACATACATTATTTATTTGCTGTATATTATATGAAAGTACTGTATATATTATTCTGTTTTGTAATGATAATAAAGTGAAATAAAAAATATGTAAACTGAGTCCCACATTAGAAAAACAACTTATAATAATAATAATAATAAATTTATGAATATTTGACAATTATCTTTAGCAATTTTGAATTTTTCCAGTGGATCTGGTTACGTTAGATGATTTATCAGCTGAAGCTATGCTTGAATCAAGTCAGCGAATTGAACAGTTAGCAGATCTGTTTAGGAGAAAACAAGAGCCTCTTTCTGATCCAGGTCCACCAATCGCTTTGCCTGGTAAAATACAACAGGCAAACTGTTTCACACAAGCCTTTGTCTTGCTGTTGTAAGTATTATATCATTAATCATTAACTTGTAAACTATAAAAAATAAATGGTTTTTACAATGCTGAAAATCTTTCTTTTCCAAGAATATCCATCTTGTAATGTAGTTAAAAAAATGTCATAATGTAGACATACTACATATTTTCTTACACTCTTTTGGATAACAACTTCTTTCTCTTTGTTTTATGCAGTTACTGAAGGTTTTTGAAAGTTATTCAGAAAGTATTTAATTCCAATATTCTCCGAAATTCTAAATATTTTATTGCAAAGCTCACTATCGAGTAATCTTTTCCCATAACAAAAAAACTTGTAACTATATTATCTTTTTAGTTGACCATTATTAGATAGAACTAAAATAATGATTTAAGCTATTTAATTTCATTTTTCACAGACGAGGACTTGTCTATGCACAACCGCTCAGCCTAATACGGTGGTGTACTCAGCTTCTTTTAGCAGCTATTATGTCAGTTATTATTGGTGCAATTTTTTTTGATCTACCAACCAGTGACCCACAGTTTCTTCTTGGAGACCGATTAGGTTTCCATTATGCTGTCACTTGTGTGGCATTGTGGCCAACACTGCTGCTTCTCTCTCTTTCTGAGGTGCGCAGAGAACGTTGGCCAGTGTTCAGAGATATAAGGAATCGTCTATATGGAAGTATTGTATATATTATTACCAAAGTAAGTTATTTTTATGTTGCTTAGTGTAGCAATAATAGAATTATAAATCATAGATGTAATTCTTGTACACAAATTTTGGTGTTCTGTGCAAATCATGTGAAGTACATTTTATAGTGTACAAGCAAACTAAAATTTTAAAATTAGAAATAATGGGGAAACCTTGTTTGCAGATTTCCTATAAAAGCAGAAAAACAATTATCTGTCGTATGTTTAACAAAAACTATATTTGTATTTTTTTTAGATATTATATCAATGTAAATAGCAATTAATATTTACATAAAGTTTGTTTCCTGGAGTTTGTACAGTCACTAATACTAAGGATGGTGCAATTAACTTCTTGTTTTATTTAGATTTTACACAGTTATTTAGTCTAATAGTTTTTTATAATAGGAGTTCTAAATAAAATTGGATTGATTTTGAAATAACAAAAGATTTATTTTAAACAAATTTAAAAAAAACACATGAGCACTCTTTACAAAACAGGGTACACATGGGGGGTTATAGCTTTTTGTGGCGGAACGTGTTATTCAGGATCCTGGTTCTTTATATATATTAATTAGACCTGCTAAAATCTCCGCTGATTGGTGGCGACAATTGTCCTTCACCCTGGGCACATTCTGGTGTCGAAACAACTACTGCTTCTCCGTCTCCTTCCCCACCCGACTCTTCTGACTTTGCTATACCTGACTGTTTCTCCCCCCTTTGTCAAGATACATATTACTGTTAGCACAGATGGAGACATCCGTGATCTGGATATTTCTCCCCGTTCTTACCAGACTAGATGTCTCTACAGATAATGAAAGAATTTGAAAAATAAAACTACATTTCTCCTCAAAATATATTGATTCATTACAATGGTAAAGATTTTATTCACCTGTTTTCCATATCACTCAAACAATTTCAGCAAATCAAAGCACATTCTTTGTAAATTAATATTTATTTTCATGGCTTTCTGTTAAAGATGATCTAATATTTATTTATTTATTTCTCAAGAATGTTTAAGTGTAGGATCTTTTAGTGAAAAAATTTTCAATTCTTCTATTATTAATTTTAACACTTCTGATGAAAGTTGTTCTGAGGAATTTATTTTCAGCAATATTAGCTATTATTCTGTTACTATGGCAAAATAGAGCTCATTACACAGAACTGCAGTGCAGGATATATACTTCTTCAAGTTAGATGACATATCACAATTGTATGTTTAAACCTGACTACAAATTACTTACCACACTTCAGTTTCCAGTAGCAAACTCAATTGATCACTAAAAGGATATCACTTTATTGATAAATGTATATAAATGCAAGTTACACACCATCTTCTGTTCTACTTTGGTTTCATTTTAATTAAAGAAGTAGACATTTCAGCTTTTCAATGTGTAATAAAATTTTATGTTATAATCTATAAAATAAAAATCTGTCTTTTTGAAAATGATTTTATTAATTATGTCTGTATGTACTGTTTGCAGTTCTTATACAGTCTCCCAGGATCTGTATGTGTATGGCTAGCATATTTGGTTCCAGCTTACTTGATGAGTGGACTGCAAGATCAGAGCAACGACAGTTACACATCATATTACTACATTGGCAAGTTTTAATTGCAATCTAAAAAGTATAAAATAAATTAGTTATATTAATATATATGCTCAAAAATTCTCCTTAAAAACTTTAGAATGGTATTAAAGTTTTAATGTCTGAAAATATAATGTTTCCATGCTACTTTGCACTTCTAAAGATAATTTTTTTAATATTCTCTTAATTTTGATTGTTTTCCTTTACAGGTTATATGTTGCTGCTGTTATTAGCTATGCAAACATTATTGACTGCTGTTGGTTTGGCATTCCGCTCTCTGCATCTTGCTGCCATACTTGCTGGGCTTTTAGTCACTGCTCTATCTCTAGCCTCAGGCTTCCCAGTTCACGTCTTTGATTTAGGCGTTTGGTGTCGTTGGCTGGGAGCAGTATCTCCTGTGAGACTATTGACACCTCTTGTTTTACAGAATGTGCATCGTCCAGAGGCTTTGCAGAACAGTGCAATTACATCAGTGTGTCACAATCGAAAGGTGAATAAAGTTTTATATATATTTAAAATATGTGAAATGGTTTAAAATAATTTGACCTACTTCTACAGTTCAGTTTCATATATGAATATATGTTTACTTTTTGGATATTACAAAATCATATTAACAACTTATTTTAATAATCAAATGAAGGATTTTCTGGTGTATTTAGTTGACAAGGTTTTCTTGGGATCTAACCAGGTGAAAAAATAGTAATTACATGATGTTTTGACAGCTGTCAGTGCTATCATCTTCACCAGAAAAAGATAGGGAAACATCTTGTAATTACCTTGTTTTCACCCAGTTGGAAGCCTGAGAAAAATTTTTCAACTTATTTTAATGTTTTTATATCAACTTCATTATTAGAGTAAAAATATTATCAGTTAACCTTAATATGTACTTTGCTGAAGAGGCAGGTATCTTAAAACTGTCAAAATAGGGACTTAGTTGATTGTTTACATTAATTATAATTAATGAGTTTTTGTTTAACAGCAATTATAAAAGACAAATACATTTGAAGACTCGCTGAAACACAATAACTATTGTAAACCTTTGATTATATATTATATTATTGTAAGAATATTAAGAAAATAATACTTTCTAAACATGATAATAGGTGCAGCACCAGGAAATTATAGTACAGCTACCTTGTCCTCCACCGCCAAATGGAACTGCAGCTCTGTTATATGCTGGACTGCTGCCTGATTCTAGGCAACCTATATATGCACCACCACTTACTGTTGGTGTTTTCTGGTTTGTCTGCTTTCTTGTGGCTGTTGGTAGCTTTGTTGCATGTCGACATCGACCTAGAATTCCAAGGAATAATCCTAATAAACCTTAGGTAAAATATCCATATCATAATTCAATTTATATACTTGCTGATTTTCATATAATTGAACATAATTTTAATAATACATGAATTTATGCAGTTCTAATAATTTAATTAAGTATGAAACATAAAATTGTAATATCTTAATCCTGAAATAATTTAAACAGTTTTAATTTACAGGCACAATCAAAGCAGAAATTAAGTCAGATTTAATTACATCAATATTTGAAGTTATCAACAGAATACTTTTAAAACTTAACTGCAAGAATCACCACTTTCATATAAACAATCATATGTAACATTTAATACAATTTCACATATATATTGAGTCATTGAAGATAACTGCAATCAAGAATGTTTTTGGATGATGTATGTATGAACTGGATGTAGAAGAGTAGGGAAGGAATGTCTGTTCATGGTGGTCAATTTTTGCTGTTAAATTATTATGAACTGTATTGTGCTGTATCATGTTATAACATGGAAACCAGGCAATTATTCATGAAATGGCAAATAAATTAGTAATTTAATTGTAAAACCACCAAACATGCAGAATATGTTATACAAAAATGAGTATAAAACCTTATGACATATATCTCTGTATGATTTATAGTTTTGACTTTTAACAAACATTAAACTATTTATTGAAGATATTTGTTTATTCATTCATAATAATTTTTTTTTCACCAAAAGTAACTCTATAAATGATTTCAGAATTTAAAAATTCATTGAAATTATAAAAAAAAATTAACTTTTACATACTCCCACAATGAATTTTTAGAGTGTTGTTGGACCCCGGGATAAACCCATTCAGATTCCAGTTGACCTGCTGTGGTATAATTATATGGAATATCTAATGTAATCATAAAATGTACCCCACAAAGTAAGGTACCAGGAACATTAATGAGGCAATGTTAAAAATGTTTAATGAAGGCTAAAACAAGAATATAGGTAAGATGTGCATTATGCCAGTAATGTAAATGACAAATTTGATGCATTTTAAGGTATTTCAATTACCTTTCAAAAGTATTTTTCCTAAAAAAATTATAAAAACCTAATAATGTAAAAGCAAATGATTGGATCACTAAAGGGATAAAAATATCAACAAAAAACAAAAGGAACTTCTATTAGAAACAACCCAAGCTGTGAATTAAAGAAATATTACAAAACTTACTGCAAAATATACACTACCAAGGGAAAATTAACAAATCAAATAATGAATTCAGGACTGTTTGGGAAATAGTGAAAAATGAAACAATTAACAAAATTAATTGCAGTTACAGATGTGTAAAAACACCCTTAAAAATTTTATGTCCAGTTCAAACAAGTTTATTCATTACTTTTTAACTGGTGCTATGATTTGTTTAAAGCTTTTGATTTGTAGACCATGATATTCTACTGGAAAGAAATAGATCCTATAGGAAACAGTGAGTAGTACTGAAAGATCCATCAACAGGTGAGCAGTTTCATTCTGATTGGGCAGGAAAAGAGTGGGAGTTCCACAGGGTTGGGTGCTCAGTACTCTATTACTCCTAATCTAATTAAATGTTCTAGCCAAAATGTTAAATACATTGACAAAAGCTGTACTGTTTATATATGATACAAGTATTTTTAATAAGTAACAAGGACACACTAAATGAAGCATCTAATAATGTATTAAATCAAGTCAATGGTCTATCACTTAATTTTATACAATTCCAAACAACCAATGCATCTTTACAATCTATAAACCTGGTAAATAATAATGAGGAAATACATGATACTAAGTATAATAAATTTTTAGGACTTTGTTGACAATAAACTGAATTGGAAAGAGCATATGAATTACCTATTAAATAAACTTTCCACATATTCTTATGCTGTAACAGTTATATCTAATTATATTATAGCCACTCCTCCTATTCTGTCTATGTTTTTGTAGATATATGTAATTGCACTACAGTAATAAAATTATAAATAGTCAACATGTGCTACTAGATATATGAATATCTTATTAATAATGTAATAAACTTGTGCAGAACTACTTGACTCATTTCATATGCTCAAAGCACTGCTTCATTGAAGGATATTACTATTATATGTTATGTAGTTAATAGCATCATTGCCTAATAATATCACACAGATCATGCATTAGAATCCCACACAGGTATGGGTTTTTGAGTTAACTTACACACACTCACCATCATATATTTCTAATGCAAGACTAATCAACCCATTTTTCAATGTTTGCTTCACCAACTGAATAAAATGAATATTCAGTTATGAATATTTGGATATGGTATGTAACATGTCTCTCAATATAAATATTCAGGTAAGCCACCACCTTTCTTTCTCACTTTCCTGTCCTTTTCAATAGGGGTGGTTACTTACGAAAATTCGAAAAATGTCCACTACCTATAATGGTGTCTGCCTTTACACAGTTATAAATCCTACATTTTAATACCTCATTTGATAATGATATCCACCGAAGTTATCAGTTCCAGTCAGTCCTTATCTATTATATTGTAGAGTGGTGATACAGCAAACCAAATTTGTATAGTTTAATATATTACTACATGCTAATATAATATGAGATTAGTTTGACAATTGCCAAATTAAATTTATATCAGATTATATTAATCCTGTATGAGGTTTGAGAAACAGGTTCAGATTTCTACACAATGAAATATAGGCGATATTAAATTTTCTTTTCATAAAATTTGAATTGGAAAGGAGAAGCATAGTTACAAGTTAAGGATAGGTTAAGTACACCTGCATATGAGACTAATTTACATTTCATTCAGTTTTATTGTTAACAATTATACAAAAACATTTTTTAACAAAATACTATAACTACAATCAACACATAAATGTGTTATTGATCTTGGCAATATGAGTTTTTAATTTTGGAAACCATGAATGCGTACCAGTTTTTATAGATTTGCCAACATTTTCAGTTTAAATGAACATAATAATGTAATTAAAGTAGTATTTGGCACACACTATTAATTAAGATATTTTGAAAAGAAAAGTATGGTGTAATTTTTTTGTAAATATATAAAAATTACAGGATGAGTTCAGTAAAATTTTTGATTAAACTTTTACTTTATGGATATGAGTGTTACCTTTTCACATTTTCAGTGTGTTGAGTTCCATTTGCTGTTTAATTTACATTCTGTTTCCATGCACCTGTTCACTGAGAAATGTAGTAAGCAGTCAAATCTAAACTTGCACCAATCATTTCATACAATGAAACCAACTGCATTGGTTACAGCTGTCAACATTTTGTAGTCAAAAATATTGACAAATATTTTACTCGGTGCTTTAATTTTGCTAGTTCATTATCAAAATCATGTCTTTCTTAAACACCATTTTAAATATTAAACCTACAAGTTAATAGTGTTTTGGGTTGCCTTTTTATACGACAATTTCTGCAACGCTAGTATTGCAGTAATATTTTTGTCTCCATGGCATCTGAGAATTTCATTTTTAGTTTAAATAACAGTAGCATTTGGTTTAAAGCCACAACTGGCGCAAACCTCAATATAATTCACAGGGCATAACCCGTCTGTTTGGCTCTTCTGCGTATGTTGTGCATTTTGTTGGTGATAATCATGACTGTCAATGCAGGGAGAATCAGGTTCATGAATTTGACAGTATATAGCTGAAACAAACAAATATTCAATGTTACCAATATTTCAACACTCGATTCTCAATTTTGAAGATTTTTATGAAAGCTTTTACAGGGTGCATACTGGCCAAAATATTGGAATATACATACAGGTTAAGCAATGATGTATTTATTATTAAAGATAGATTTAAATACCAGTACAACAATACTTTCAAATTGAACAGATGTCTAGCAATGATTCTGAAGTTATCGAATAATCATCTTGCATGGTGAACACATAATTGTACAAGTGGTGAAAGTCAAATGATTTTATATCAATCGCTTGTGAGCTATTTCTTTATCATGCATTCCATAAATAAATAATTAGGTATCCATATTTCCGTAGCTGGTAATTTTGGCTAAATATTTGCAATGAATGAATTAAGTGAATATCTAGATCTTCTAAATTAAATTTCACGGCTAACCTTTAATTGGAAACAATTCTGTCAATTGGAACTAATATCTGACATGTTGCAATTACTTTCTTCTCCTTCTTCCTTGACTCTACAGCCCTTGGCATACGAGGTCGACTGCGGAATATCATCTTACATGACACATTCTGAATTCGCAGTGATACGTGGTCAGCATATCGATTCTCCAGCAGTCACCGTGACCATAGAGGCACAAACATCCAAACCCATGCAAGTATTCGAATCTGTTTTGAGGCAGCGACGCTAGCCACTACACCACACTAGGTCAGCACTTTTATACCTATGCTACCCAATTCTCCTGTACCAAATATAGCAAGCAGTTTGTTTGTGTGATTATGAGATGCATTTAAGTTTCAAATTTTTATCTCCAGACTGCTGGTGTATAGGTACTTATGGCGGAGCTTGAAATATGCTAGGAGTGTTTACAACTATAAATAATAGAAAAAAACAAATTATGGTTTTCAATTATGTTTACAAAGGTGTAAAGCCATTTGGTAAATATGTTATTGGGTATTACATTGACTTTAATATGAGAGTATGAGAGAGAGTGGTAGATAAGTAATACCAAACGGTTTACTACTGTAACAGAGTCCTTCGCGGCCATGAAACTTGAGGAAAATATGTATCTCATATTGAGGAAGTACCACAAGTGATTATTTATCGATGCAGACTCATCCTATCATAAAAGGGTGCTATATAAGTTGATGGTTGATACTAATAGTCATACCATGAGGCTGTGGGGGAAGTAGCCGGTGGTGTTTTCCTTGAGCCCCACGGAGCGGAGGGCGCTGGTCACGTACTGCACAGGATTTGGCGCCATCCAGCTGGGACGGCCGATCTTGCTCATCTTCGTGGCCACGTAGCCCGGAGTCACGCACTGCACCACGATGCCCTTGCTTCGGTACTCGTTAGCCAGCTCTCGGGAAAACTTGTTCACGTAAGCCTGCGGACATCACAGCCATCAGCGACTCATACGAAAATGCAGACATTATGATTTAGCTAACAACAAATAATACTAATCTTTTCCTAAATTTACAGACAATAAATATGGCGTAAACCAAGAAGACCGCCATAAAGGACTTTTTGTTATCGTGCAATTTTAAAATGACTATCTTTGCAGAAAGTAAATTCCTGTTGCAAAGTGCAGTG
Organism: Eucriotettix oculatus; assembly: GCA_034510155.1. Taxonomy (NCBI): domain Eukaryota; kingdom Metazoa; phylum Arthropoda; class Insecta; order Orthoptera; family Tetrigidae; genus Eucriotettix; species Eucriotettix oculatus. The sequence continues at coordinate 36,918,244 of CM067380.1, read as the reverse complement.
AATTTGATATCCCGAAGAAGGCAGGACAGGAGGATCACACTTTTTAATGAAAAATCATCATTAAAGACCTTCCTCAGGAATAGTGGGTATTGTGACCAACGTCAGATTTACGGGTGCGGTTTTCAGAAATTGTGACAAAAAGTAGTGTCTCTGTATTACAAAGTAAGAATAGAATGGTTTCTACAACGTATACCAGCTTAATATAATAGTGCATACTCCGATTTTGTATTGATTCCACAGTCATCAACGTTCTGCTGAATAAACAATTCTTGGGTTTCCACCCGGGTTAAATGGAGTTTAAGCCACGACGTTTCGATGGCGTACTCTGCCATCGTTCTCAAGTGAAAGTGCGATTGCTTGAAATCGACCAAAGTCCCTGAGCCAGTAGAGAAGGCAGGGCATTACCTACTGAGATCAAGAACCAATCAGGAAAGGACACGCGCCATGCCACCTAGGCATGGACTATAAAGTCGACGCACAAACCACAGGACGGCACTTTCACTTGAGAACGATGGCAGAGTACGCCATCGAAACGTCGTGGCTTAAACTCCATTTAACCCGCGTGGAAACCCAAGAATTGTTTATTCAGAATATACGCCGGGAAAACCTTCATTCTTTAACGTTCTGCTGATTAATATCGGAAATGTTTGCGGGAATTTAGAGCACGGCAAGGTTATAAGCCTCGGAAAGACTTTGATTTTACACATCGAAATGTTTTCTGTTTTTATTGCGTAATCAAATATTTAGGACCGCCGTAGAATCTCGGATATGTAATGAAATTGAATTTCCAAACAGAGAAAAATTGCTAGGAATTTCAGAGTTGTGTTTTATATACGTGTGTTTGCCATTTATTGAGCTCAAAAAATACTGGCAATTCAAAGTCATCCAGAAGCACGTTTCGTTTCAGGTGTGCTTTAGCTATCGTCACAGCATAATAAAATAAATCATACGAGGACTTGTATTCGTCGAGGGAGTATACAGCTTGAAGAAACGTCCCGTAATTTTTTAGGATGCTCCGCGAATAATCCAAAGCCAACTATAAACGATACGCCACCTCTAATTAACAGTTGATAACTTTCTCTGTCTAGATGTAACTAAATGCATCTGGAGCATTGTTTTGTGCAGCGTATGTTTATTTTATTTTCCATAAGGGCTGGCGGTATATTTTAAGCTGAAAACTCAGAACACGTTCGACGTAATTCCGTATTCACCTTTGATGCTGCGTAGACGGTGAGCAGAGGGCTGGGGATGAGCGCCACGGTGGAGGAGACGTTGACCACGAGGCCCTTGCTCCTGCTCAGCATCCCGGGCAACACGATCTGCGTCATCTGCGTGACGGCGCCCACGTTGCAGTTGATGATGCTGGGGAAGAGCTTGTCCTTGTTGGGCACCTCCACCAGGTACTCGGGGTAGTGGTAGCTCACGCCCACGTTGTTGACCAGCACGCCCACCTCCAGCGTGGCCAGCTTGGTCTGGATCGCCATGTACGTGGCTTCGCAGTAGTCCGAGAAGTCCGCCTGGATCACCTCGGTGCACACGTCGTGCGTTTGCTCTGTGCAACCACACACACACGCACACAGCTGTGAAGTCTGGGCCAATCGGTACAATTCGCGATACATAATGATTTTACACTCACATCCTCGTCTTAGAGAAGTGAAAATACTCAGGATCACGTAGTCGATTTTAAGCTTCGTACTTCATCCCCACAATGAAGGGTGGGGGATGGAAGGGGGAGAGAGTCAAAATCGTGAAAACAACTCAGATTGGTGTCGAATACGGGAATATGAAAGTCGCTGGATTTCTTTCTGATATTCAACAAGCCGGTTGAGTTGTATTTCAAGCGTAGCAGTGCGGTAGAAGAGGTTAAAAAAACGGGTGAAGCAATCTCGTCCAAATCACGTGAAAGTGCTCCTTGTGACGCTAATAGAACCGCTGTGGGGATGAGACACGACTAACATCTCGAAAGGCGGGGTGGAAATAATAAAATAAGCAAAAAGGCCGATGTATGCGTGGATTACATATTCTCGTGGTGATTAAGATTGATGGTAATCCTCCAGATGTTTTTTTTTTGTGAATAATTAAAATTTCATTCCGTTTGAGAGGGGAGGAACATTAGGTGTGGGGGTAGATTCGCGTTACAGAAAAATAGACACGCGAAAGGTGCCCATTCTGAGGTTATGTAAGTCGCAGATTTTAATTCTGACATTTACTATCGGGATTAAAATTTAGTTGATCCCCAAGGTGAAGGGTCGTTTCACTAATATAATACGATAACAACCGAAACTGGTGACGAATGCGAGGTTCTGTAACTAAATGAGTTTAAAAATGATATTAAACGTCATATAGCCTGTTACCCAATAAAAAATAGAAAAAAAAGTTGAAAAGCAGCCCGAAGAAATTTCTCCGCCTTAGAACAAAAGCCAAATTTACGTTCAGTGTAAATTTTACAACGACGACACTATGCAAGTAAACACCTCTTGACCGATAAGAGTGAGCTCTAAAGTAAGTAAAACGTTTCTCAGCTTAGCAGCTTCTCAAGAGTCATAAGAACGGAGTGGTACTTACGAATTTGAGCGGCGACAGCCATGAGCTTGTCTTGTGAGCGACTGATGAGGACGACGTTGAGGCCTTCCTTCGCCAGCTACGAGCAAAGGAAATGCTCCTTAGAAAGTTTTATAAAATTGTATCCCTTACCCACCATTTACACATCTACTAATACTCTGCCCCTATTAATAAAACAAACAAAAATCCACTTGACGCCTACAACAAACCACTTGTGTAGTTTACAAAATCTCTTGTTCTGATTGAAATTCTTGCTACATTAGGCAAACTAAAAGGTCACTCAATAGCTGTGTCGAAGAATACGTCCCCAATATTGAGAAACATTCCGTAATCTCCGAAAATATAATCATTTTGAAGCAAACATTTGATTGGCAAAATGCTAAAATTATGGAAGTGGACCCTAGGTACTGTTATATGATTATATCCGAAATGCTTCATATTAAATACAGCAATTAACGTTTTAACGTACAGACCATGAATTTCAATTATGGTTATGATCCCCTGTAATTAGGCCAACCTCTTTGCATCTGTGCCATCTTTACGTTTGAGCTCTGCTTTTGCGTTCATCCCCTGTTTCGAACGTTCTTTCGGTTATCAGCCACTTGAAGAAAGAATCACTGTTTGCAGAAACGTTATGTGGTATTAATATTATCAGTAATTTTTTTCTGTAAAGTGGCAAATTCATTTTGTAATTAGTATCAAACATATTGACAGAGTTCGTCCTGCTTCGTCTATATTCTCACGCTTTCCAGCATCCGTACCCAATTTTCTATAAATTTGAATTCTATTACAGCATTTCACTGTATTTGACTGTTTGTCGGTAACTAACAATGGCTTTCGTAATTCCGTTACAGTTAGGCAAAATTCTCGTGAGAAAAACGCGACGCCATACAATTAAAATGATTCAATGACGAAGCTATATAATTCAAATTGTTTAAAAAACGGATTTCAGTTTCGCCATTAGGTCCAAGGGAAAACCGCATACTTACTGCCATTGCGTATGCTTTCCCGATGCCGTCCGTCGCTCCAGTCACAACTGCAACGAAAATAAGACACAATATCACCATCCAAATTCTAGGTTAGGGAGGCTTTCAAATAGCTACAGGAAAATATTCTGCGCGTGGAAGGAGAAGGTTTATATGAAGGAAACAGATAACGCTGTATTTGTAGTCCGATCAACTTAGAAAACAACATGGTGTGCTTCTATAAGAATAGAATTGAAGACATTCATTTTCCATACAAGCAAAGCTCTAAGGATGTGGAAAGTGTCATGCGCCTTACATTGTTTTTCAGCTATATTTAATTAATTAATAACTTATTTTACATAAAAGTAATTTATAATAAGGTAAAACAACACCTTAATTCTTAAATGAAAATTAATATTGTTTTAGCTCTACAATATGCTAACTACTGACACCAATTACAAGTTCATTAATAAATACAATTATTTTCTAAAAACTCATTTACTGAGTAGAATGAGTGATTAAGTAGAATTTTTACGCTCACTTTTGAATGCTTCTTAATTCATTATCGGAATGTTTGTTAAAAACTGATATTCCGGCATATTCAACTCCTTTTTGTGCAACCGATAGAGAATGCACATCCGGCCTGGTACGGAATTAATCATATTTATTTATTACAAATATCATCAATGACTAAATGAATTGACTAGAGAGAGTAAGTATATCCAATTTCTTGAATTCCTGGAGTTTGCCTGCGCGCATTATTCTAATTAATTTGACATTTCTCTGACTGTACATGTTCCAGGTATAGTGGAAGACATAGGAATAGTGTACTTTCTACTTGATTAATCATATACCTTTCTAAAGGTACTGGGTTTAATGCAGAACTTGTGTGAAACTGCAGTGTGTATATTTCATTACAGTTCAGAGTCAATCTATTTACAGTAAAATAGTTTATAACAGCATTAAATGTATGTTTAAATAGAGTAGCATTAGAGTCTGGATTATTTAACTTTATGTATACTAAAATAGTAGCGGACCTAAAATAGAACCCTGTGGAACTCCAACCTTTATATTTCTTTCCCCTGTCTCAACTAAATGCTCGCTCATTTGAGCTCTTACCTTTGCTTCCTGTATGGCAAATCAGAACTAAGCTACGAATGGCACATTGTCTTTATTCTATAACTAGATGGGTGCCCGGGATAATAATGCTTAAATATAATAGATATTTTATTTAAGTTATGATACTTTTTTGTTTCTCGAGAAACGTCGTCATCACCTTCACCACACGCAGGCTAGGTAAGGGCTTAATGTATCCTGTAGTAAGTTCTATGTCATTATGGTAGGACGGATACAAATAGTTTCACGGGAAACACCGTAAAAGTAACTGACTCCGAAAAGTATTTATATCGGCCAATTTTGCATATTAAAAACTTTCCGCCCCCTATGGGTGGTTGCCGTGTCTTACCCCGACACTGCTGATCTCAGAGTCCCAAAGAATTTGTGCGCAAAATTTGGATGAAATTTCTCCATGCGTTTAGATTTGTACGCGGATCAAACATACAAACAAACACATGTACTAAATATGACCTTTATTTACAGATGATGAATTTCATTTATAAGAATAAGGTATCTATTTGGTCTGTTTGTTTTTGTTGTTGTTGTGGTATTCAGTCCTAAGACTGGTTTGATGCAACCCTCCATGCTAACCCATCTTGCGCAAGCCTTTTCATTTCCTTATAACTAGCACACTCCATATCCTCACACACACACATGGTCTGTTTAGCGTAAAAAACTTGGAAATTTAATAAACGTTTTATTTTAGTAAAAATATATTTTAAGTACTTAAAACAAAAAAACAAAAATGTTTACATCTCAACGCACAGTCTGCGCCATATAAAAGCGACGCGTTGGGTCGTTCACTGTTCAACAGGACCACGGTATTTACGTTAAGTCTACTGTAAGCTTAGACAACCTCGAGCAGTTTGAGGGTGCATGCATAGGGATCAAAGACCTTCGGAATACGGTAAGATCTGTTCGCTAATCATATTGGACCAGTCGGCCAACTGCCCCTCAAATTTGATCGAGACATAGATATGGGTTTGTTGGGTTCCCACAACAATCAAATCTCTCGTCATCAGAAGGGCGTAGAAGTAGTACCAAATACTCGACCTACCTGATGCAGGTTTTCTAGGGTTTTCCCTGCATCACCTTTAGGATAAACACTGGGTAGGATCCTAAGACTGCAGCCCGTGGGCTACCTTGTTCAGGGTCAACCTCATGCAGCCTGTTACCCACCAAACCGTTCAGGGTGAATTTGATTTTGTTTGAGATCTCATTTTTCTTGCAATAGTGTATCATTTGATATACAAAGTTAAATGCCTTAGAGAGATCACAGAAAATTCCCAATAGATAATTTTTATTATTAAATTTCTCTAATATTTGTTCCAACAGGGAGTCTATAGCTTTTTCTGTTGAATGCAACTAACCTGAACTTCTGAAGTAAACGATTTTTATTTAAATTACATATTAATCGGTGTAAGAATTTTGAGAACACGGGAATCGTGTGATTATTGTCAACACCGTCTGTGATGCTTTTCTTAAACAGTAGAATCACAGTTGTATATTTTAACCTGTTTGGAAATGTACCAGTGAGTATTGAATGGTTACAAAGATAGCTTGAACTGGATGACACTTGATTCATATTTGATTACGTGACTAGAAACGTATCGTTTATTGCAGACTGGTGTTTCCCTAATGACTTCATAATATTTTTAATCTCATTTGAACGTGTGAATTCACTTTCGGGTACCGTCATTTTCCCCTGCGATAGTTCTTCTGACACAGGGGAAGCCTTTTCCGGTCGTTTATCTTACAATGCTAGATCGAGTTTTGTTGTCAGTTTACAACAGTCACCTGTCCAAAATACATAACCAACTCCTTTTTCTCAGTTCTATCGATAACGGGAACTTTCGTCCGACTTTGAACTGGATCCTCTGTTGTCGCTTTCGCACACTCTTTCAGTTTTTCGTTTACATAAACACTGTGAAACTTAAAGTAAAATTTCTATCCACTGCTTTCGAATGATAGCCAAAATCCTTCGAAACCAATCCAAGTCACGTTACATTTCGCAACAATTGGAATACCGTGACTGAAGAAGACCGTGGGAATGGCCGACCAGCAATATATGTGTTTGCTTCGTTTTAGAATGGTCTAACAACATAATTGCATGTGAATGCATTCAGAAGTTAGTTGCGCAACAACGGAAAAAGTCACATCTACGGAAACGGCTCAGATAGTCACATACACGGTTTACAATACAGTCTGAAGACAACGGTGACTATTCTTGTTCGATTTCCTTAATCATCCCAGCGAAAGTAGGTAAAAGAGGAAAGGGAAAACAGAAATAAAGGGACGCAGGACACGAAACATAGATACAAAAAAAACACGATGTTGTTACAGCCAGAGCAGAATCTTCATTGTCCACTCAGGCGTTGACATTTTCTAACTTTAATTTTTAGTTTCTAACGCGTCGTAATCTGTTATTCTCAATAATGATAACGAAGAAACTTTCAAATTGAATTAAAAACACACAGGGAAGTATAGAAAACCTCCCGATGCATTTCTTTTTATTTAACTATCCATCTACCTAATTGACTTACGTTAACAAAAGCTTTCTACTCAGCGATCTTTGTATGACCGGGAACTCGTCTACTAAAGTTCCCTACTTTCCAGAACGGAAGAATATGTATGAGTTGGATAACACGACCTTACGTAGTTTAACAAGACGTGGGTGAGTACGTCATTGACTATAACTTTGCAAACAGAGACGCATGTTTTCATTTTCACCATCTTGACTGAACTGCAAGGCAAATTACAGGGGAAAAAAGGCATGCTAAATTTTCCTTCTTGTTTAAATGCGGCGGACTAAAGATATCATTCCGCTCCTCAGAAGGACAAAACGTCGCACCAAGTGTGGAAGTATGAAATTTCGTTTGCTAAAAAGTTCTTATTCCTGAAAGCGGCAAGCGGTAACGCCCAGATAATGGAATTTACATTACTGTCCGGAATAGAATTGAAAACATAGACGAAGGCACACTGATTTTGTGTAGATTAACTCTTAAACCGTGTCAATTGGACTATAAAGATCCCTTACGAATTATGGAGGCGGAAATTGAAGAGGAATTTTACTATGTTCCCGAATGGACCGTAACTTAATAAAATTGTTGAGATATCCTATCTGACTCATTCTGCACACCAAAATACGGTCGTGAATGAGATTACAAAACAACTTAAAATTTAAATATAAAACACATCTTTAACACAAAAAAAGTATTAAATGACGAAGAGAAAATGATTAGAAAATCTTTTAATGATTTTTAAAAGAAAATCTGAATGAGATATAATGTGAAGGCAAACGTTAACAACGGGTTTTGCTACTCGGTTAATTCCTTTTTCGTGCTTGGCAAATTAAGTTTTCTATGTACTCATTTTTATATGTATTACAGGCTACGTGAGGGTGATCCTGAAACAGGCAAGGGAAGGGAGTTGAAAATGCGGGTTGTGTAAGGTAGCCAAGGGTTGACTAGGGCCCCCGGGCTATAGTTAAAGGATCCTTTAAAGAGATTCACCAAAAATAGATGCAGGGAAACCCCTTCGGCTTTTGGGTAATATTCTCACGCCCTTCCGAATGACGGGAGACGAGTTTGCTGTGGGGTCTCAGCATTCCCTTCTCCCACCAATGGGATCAGTGGACAACTCTATCGTATGACCATGGTCTTCGACCCCAGTACATACACCTACCAAAAGAGATGAAGGTGCGTTGGCATAAGAGAACTTTAAAAAAAACAGAGAGTACGAGGAATCCCGAAAGGTAAACCCCTCGATCAGTCTGAGATCATGTGAGAACCCTCACACAGGCATCCCTTCCGTCTCTCTATGTACTCGTATGTACGACCTCTTCTTATGAACACGGATCAGCAACAAGTGAAAGAAATTAACGTGAACATAGGTTGCCTTGCAGGGCCAATAAACTGAGTAAATCTGTAATTGTTTCACAAGAAACGACCAAGTCATCGCAAGAGGAGATAACTCGAACTGTAGAAAATAGAAACCATACACAACTTTTGCAGTGCCGTAGAAATAAATGTGAAGAACGTTGAACAGCCAGTGTCAGTACAGTCTACTTGGACCGAAGTGACATCGACGTCCATATTTTATTTGTATTATCGGTGGAAGGCGTCACGTCACCACAGCAACACTTAGATAGCATGTTATATTTTGTAACTCTCAAGGTTTAAGTTAAATTTTTCTCAAATTTTAGACTTAATTCAATGAAAAAGACAAATAAATAGAGCGAGTTGTGAAATGTGATGTCACGCCATGCACAGGACGCTGACAATTACAAGCAGGAAGATTCTGATAATGTAAAGATGTGAAGTTGAGTTAAACCTGGTAGAAAGCGGCCGACATACACGAGTTACTGTCGACATTTTCCACGATGTCATCGTACTCGCAAGACTCGAGCAAGCATGGTTCCAACCTGGCTTAAGTAAAGAAATAAATCTCTGTTGTTTGATATTTATTCATTTCTCTAACGTTTTATTTAAAGAGTTGAATGACGAATTTATTGAAGACGGGCGATCCGCTCCCTTACGGAAAGAAAGACAGGTAGCTCGCTCGCCGATCCGATCCGATCCCAGCTGAGTGTAGGTGATCACTCACAACTCCCGACTCCTTTCCAATCTCACACTACCTGTTACTAATAGTAACCCTACTAGGGTGGTCGGTAGTTCTTGAACGTGTATTACGTAGCTTCCATCTCCGAAAATACAAAATATGTACCATTAATTAATCAGATCAGAAAGGCCAAGTTATGCACATATACAAGAACTGTAACACCTATACGCGGAAGACTATTTTGTCAATTAAATCTGAACAAAATAAATTCTAAGTTCGGGGCAACTTCGTGGAATAAAATTCGAATGGAACGATTCAAAGCTTTGTCAATTATTTCTGATAGGTCGTTGACACTGTTGCATTAAATTAAGTACAAAAAAACGAACTAAATGAAATACGTGGATTACTAAAGGTATTAGAAGATCACGTGAAAATCTATCATTTATAAATATATATATATATAAATATGGATGAAACAAAAACTTATTTATATGAAAGTTATGACTGGTGAAAAAAACTAGATAATGCGAACTTTATTGCTAAATCGGAAAGTAAAATAAAAACGACATTGAAAGTTATAAATACCTCCGGTAAATCTAAAAAACGTACCGATATACAACGTATAAAGAAGGAACACACTATAATCAAGTAAAGAAGCAGCATGTGAGTTTAACTCGTATTTATTAACTTTGTGTTAGAAAAACAAGGCACATAGAAAAGTACCACGTCCAACTTTTGTGAAATGCAGTGCAATTCCAGAAGAACCGGTTTAATGAAACTGAGATTATTAATATAATATAAAATATAAAGACTTCGAATGATTGTGACATATATGTGATCACACTTGCAAAATAGGCTTAAAAAGTTGCGATTGAAAACGTAACATTACTGTAATTAAATTGCAATTCAAATAGCTAATAGTTATAATAATTAATTATTAAATTTTGTCCTACGAAATTTATACTAATTTTTTTGTTAACTACAATTTTTTGTATTTCAAATTGTACAATTTTATTCATTTCTTGTAAACGTATATTTGACGTATCCTATTTCCTCGACCGAGTACTTATGGATTGAATAATACTAAATTTTAAATAGTGACTCCACATTCTCTAATATGACGACCGCAGCTAACTCCACGCAGATTCAGAGCAGTGATTCATGTCAATTATTGGCCCCAGAGTGCGTGCTGCGTTTTACCAGACGACGACGGCACTGGACGCTACCGAAACGTTCCTGTCTTCTCTTGTCATTACTCGCTTCTAATTATGACAATTAGTCACGCGTCCGATACGCCAAAATACATTGAAAACATTTTCAAAATAATTATCTCGTATTAATTTCTTAAAACATTATATATCTTAAATAAAACAAAAAAAAATTAAAACCAAAATGACCACATACCTTCAATTTTGTCTCTTTTTTCTAGAAAATTTGGCACGTGGAGTCGGAGACAAAATTGAAGGTTTGTATTGCAGGTTTACTGGTCATTTTGATTTCAAAACAATTAAAATAGAAATATTTATATTTGAAATATACAACATTTTAACATATTGATATGAGATATTTATTTTAGAAATGTTTTCAGTGTATTTTGGTTATTTTATGGAAAAAACGTAACGACATTAATAAATGGCTATTGAAATATTACACAGAGCATAAACCACGGGCTGAAACTATTTCCAAACTCAGCAAAAGCGATTGATACAAAATTTTAAATAGTAAAAATTTGTATTAAAGAAAATACAGTTAGCTAAAACGTAAGCGTGACGTGAATTGAGACTGGTTTCAAAAACTGCAGAGTAAATATATTTGAAAAATAATTTTTAATAACTTACTCAAATATTTATCAGATGCAATGGCCGTGTTAAATAAATATTTTCAGGGAATAAGTAATTATATGTTACGGATTTGTTTAAAATTTACTCAGTTTTCATTTTAATCGGAGTAATTCTTTCATGTAAATAGGTTTTCGGTCTATGTGAAGATAGAATGCGCCTGCAGGGTGTCGACTGACTAACGCTTCCCTGTGTTTACATGCGATCGAAGGCGCTATCCGAGCGACGGCAGACGGCGGACGGCAGAGGGGTAGTGTGTAGTGTGTAGTGTCCCACCTGCCCAGGAGCCCATCTTCCTGAGGCTGAGAGGACGCCGCAGCAGCCGGTACAGGATGAAGGCGACGAGCAGGGCGGCGAGCGTGCCGAGGACGACGGCGACGGCGATGCTGGCGGCGTCCATGACCTTGCCACTTGGCACACTGCGACGAGCGACCACCACCGAGCGCCGCTTCTTCGCGGAGAGATCGCGAGGCTCCGCGCATGCGCACACGCAGTAATTTCTCCTAACCTATATTCACTATTTACGACCAACTTACCATCAGGTCCGTTCGAAATATCTTAAATAAGGCGGGAACTCGTCCATCAAACTTGCGACGCCCGCTTTCCACTTTTACAGCGCCCAGTTTCATTTGGGGCGCTCAAATTCTTTAATTTGCAACAATGTAAATGGACGAGTCTTGGCACCCGGTGGAACAACCGTACCACCGTACGTAATATACATTTGATTATTTACTTTCTCCGTCGAACCTCACTTGATGAAATGTGATACTCTAAATCATTTTGTTTAAAAATAAATAAAAAGACGGCCAAAAAGTCATCATTAAATATATCACTATTTATTCACAAAAGCAACGTTTCATCTCCATTTTGAAACTTCTTCAGGCTTACTACAAACATAATATTACAAAAAACTAAATAAAAGTTCTATGTAACAATTTTTTAATTATATTTATTTATTATGTTTAATTTAATTTATTGTAATATTATGTTTGTAGTAAGCGTGAAGAAGACTCAAAATGGAGATGAAACGTCGCTTTTGTGAATAAATACTGATATATTTAATGCTGATTTTTGGCTGTCTTTTTATTTATTGTAAATTTATAAGTCAGAAACGTTTGTTACAATTGGTTTAACCTTTGACTTCATAATGTTTTCACAATGAAACAACTTTTTTCTCTCTCTAGTTCCATAGTAGTTCATAAGCAGAGCCACACACACACATGCATATATATATATATAACATTCAGTAATTCATAACGAAGACGGGAATTTTTTTTTTTCAATGGAAACTTGTTACTTTTAGATATTTATTGCTTATTAGTGGTAGGGGAAGACGAGTCTGAACGGGACACTTAGTGTTTAACAATTTTGTAAAATTATGGAAAAACAAAAATCACTTCAAAAAAGTATAAAACATTAGTTTATTCTATTTAGTGCCTATTTGAAAGCGGATTGTTGAACGAATATGACTTGTTAGCCTTATTTCAGTAATATGAAAAATCGTTGAAGACATATTCAATCAACACATTCTGTATAATATTGAAAGTAGATGACCATAATTTAACGAACAAAATACATTTTGGAGGCGTTTTCATGCAATAATTAATCATTTACAAAATTGGGAAGGGGATTTATAAATGCTATGAATATCAACTCCGCTGTAGCATTTGACGTTAATGTCCCTGTTATAATAATAAATATTTTTTCAAATTTTGGGTAGGCTAATGGACTTTCTTTAAAATGTTTCTCAATCCGCCAAAAAAAAATTTTACTGCTCGCAAAAACAAAATTATAGCTAAGGATCAAATCGAGATTTTTTATCAGTTTCAAATTGTATTTCTGCTAAAAATAATAATATTGGTGTAAACATAATAACCTACTAATTTTTCTTTATTCAGTACTAGGTCCGGAAAGGGCTTGTCCACAGCAGAGAAATTTGTTTACAAAATTTACATTACAATTTATTTTAAAAATTGGTAAAAATACCTGACACATATAAAAAATATCTTTGTCAGCAGCAGTGAGTCCAACACACTCTTGGTAGTAGAAATTCCAGCAGGGTGGCCATATCAGCAGCTTTCACAGACGTCTTTTGCTTCTGACGAACTCTAAAACGCCAGTCTCAAGAGCGTTAACAACTCAACTGGGTGTTATGGAATTCGGCAAAACAAGTTTTTGAAAATCATATGTGAATCAAAGCAGACTTACTAGTAAAGAAGAAGACGTCCCACGGAAACACAAAATGGATAACTGAGGCCATATTGTTCAACCTGGCTGTGTGATAAATAATAATGGTACATGTTAGGCAGCTTGTTACGAATGCTGTTTCCAGCTATCGGATTGTTTAGTATCAGGAACATGGGCACCCACGCGATATTTTAATTAGAATGAATGTAAGATAGGTCCAGGATTAACAAAATAATAGTGCAATGAGTTCAAGTATTTCTGAAAGGTCGATCACGAAGTCGAAGAATCTGGAAAGGAATTTCAGAATTTTTAGTTGCTTATGCATGTGGGGTACCTCGGGATTTGGTAACTGAGCAATTATTATTCTTAATTTGTATTAACGTGTCTCCTGCAAAACTACTAAAAATGTTTCCTCGGAAGATTGGAGCACTTAATGAGTTTTTGGAGATACTGGTGTAGTATTGTTACGGTACTTTTTAAGCTTTCCGTGTTTTTTTTTCTATTCGCGTAATAGTAATAAGAAGAGTTGTTTTGTGTTTAATAGCTGATGAGCAAAGGAGATAGTGCGAGAGGAATCCCTTTGGTGAGTTTCCCGGAGCGAGTCGTGTAAACAAAAAAACATAAATAAACAAAAGTGTTTAACGGGAATCGAAAAAACGAAGGCGCTGCGGGAGTTTTCTCGCAGACGCTTCAGCCCAGAGTGACTGCGGGGCTTACCTGATCATGTCGGGAATGCCTCGCTCTCTCTCTGGGTATTTTTTATCAAAGTTCTCATATGCCGAGACACCTTCACCTATTTTAGGAGGTATATGTACTGGGGTCAAAGACCTTGGGCATATGGCAAGAGTTGTCCGCTAATCCCATTGGATCAGTCGGCCAATTGCCTCCTGAAATTGGTGGAGACACGGAGAAGGGAATGCTGCGTCCCCACAGCAAACTCGTCTCCCGTCATTCGGAAGGGCGTGAGAATAGTACCCAATGCCCGACCTACCTGATGCAGGTTTTCTAGGGTTTTCCCTGCATCTCTTTAGGTGAAACACCGGGTAGGATCCTTAAACCATAGCCCAGGGGCCCTAGTCAACCCTTGGCTACCTTGCTCTACCTTCCACATCCCCCCTTTTCAATTCCCTTCCTATGCTATTAAAGGGGAGTTGCCTGTTTCAGGATCACCCTCATGTAGCCTGTTACGCAAAATAAAAAAAAACGGGAATCGACGAGTTCATATTGTACCTGAATAATTCATATATGGATTAGCAAAGGAATTGTTTTTTCTTAGAGTATTAAGTGGAGGTATTAAATTCGTCTTAGGGAGGACGAGATAAGCCACGTTAAGAGTTAAACCTGGCAAATAACTATAATTTTTAGCTCGACGTGTTGAAGGAGTTTGTTACAATGTATTCAGAAACGATGAAATGACCTACATTAACTTTATCGTATATTGGATAGTACATGAATAGGACGAATCGTATAAAATGTACGGCGGGACCGTCAGTGTCCCAGGACGTTAGCCACAGACATTGATTGGATCACGAGAAAGGTGCAAGGTACACAACGGATCCTTTAACACACACAGTAGATAGAAATTTCGTCACACTTTCTCCCGAGCAATTCATGATCAAACCTTTGTCGTGTTCCTGATAAATCTCAGTTCCTTATTCACTTCCTATTTCTTGACTGCAGTTTACGTAAAAGGCCGACATGAATTATTTGAATTTGAATTTTCCTTTAGATGTAGAAATGTTTTTTTTCTTACGGCCAATTAATCCTTCTTCCTCTCAGACGAAAAGCGTAGTGTCGTTGGCTGAATTTTGGAGAAAGACGTTTGCGTTTACAAATTTCATTAGAGAATAAGTTATGGTTTGAGTTTTTCATATAACCATTAGAAAGTTTGCAATACTGTACTCTAAGAGCCTATATAGCTTAATCATCCGGTTTCTCATAGCTAAGACAGTTCTCCTCCAATTTGCCCAAATGATCATTTGCACTAGCAAAGGTTTCAGTTCGAAAAAGTCTCGGATGTAAGAAAGTTCAGCATTATTTTTCAATTAGGTAAAAAATACTACTTCCTCTATTATAGTGCCAAATATGTATGTTTGTAGTTCATTAAATATGAATAAATGAAACATCGCGAATAACTTTGTAAAAATTCAAGGCCTTAGCCTCAAATTAACAGAATATTTTTTAAACAAATTATTGTGCTACAAAATTGGTGTCATATCACGGTGAAACCACTATGAAAACTTTCATTATTTTTTACTTGATTATGGTTTCAACCTCTTTTGAGTAGCATAAAAATTTGTCTGAGACATTAAACACGTGAGAAATATTCTTTTAAAAACATCGTCCTAGGCCCTGTTTCTTCTCAAAAAAAATTATTTTACAATGACTTTCTTTGCTCTCTCAAACTCCATCCATTTTATTTAGGTGAATATCTTCTTCGTCCAACGCCATTTCCAGACCTTTTTGTTCATTGATTATTCTTTGTTCTTTTGGCAACATGGTATGCTCTAAATTTGTAACTACGTTAACAGTTGCACGGCAGTCAGTTGGCTTCACAAATTTAATTATTCCTGTACTTGTTGATGATTCGTCCAAGTCTCACTTGAGAAATGTCAAAAAAATCCACGAATTCATCATTTTTCGTCTCGGATATATTTCTTAAGACACCATCTTATTTCTCTCTATATTTCGTAATAAAAACTGAAATGAAGTTAATTGTTAATTTTAATTAGGACAAATTTATCAGGTTAACATTTAAAAGAATTAATTTATTAAAGCAATTACAATTATTACAAATTTAGGGGTCCATTAAAATACACGGCTAGCTCAAATTTAAAATTTACCGAGGGACTCAATCTATTACAGGGCCATGAATATGTGGGCGCTGTTGTGCAGCAGAAATTTGTCTTAGGCATTTTGATGCGTTGGCACTACCACACCTGACTGTTGTTTTCGTAGGCAGCTGCGTCCTTTGTCGGTGGCTGAAGGTGGATGCCAGATGACATGACCCCTATTCCAATCAGTTTCAAGGTGGCCCACGGTGGTCATCTGACTTCGCTGAGAGAGAAACGACCTTAGAAATTTCCCAGGGTTTAATGCCCGGGACAGATAAATCGTCCGATAATCCCCTGTGCTTAAGATTTCGCACGTTTCGGGTCACTCATCCAGGCCTCATCGGCGTCTGACTGGCATGTTATCGCCGTCTGCCTGGTGCCAAAAATAAATATGTCAACCAGAGTGATTCTGCTGAGTATCACCACTTCATTACAATTCCCTCTTTCATGAAATAATATTTTTATAAGAACGTTCTAAAATAAGCAAAATTGATAAAATAAGGAAATATTTTCATGTATTTCAAATGTTTTTAGAGTTATTAATTTGATGAGATGGATGTTAAATACATTATGAACGTATTTTTTTAAGTTACCATGAAAATTGAAAACGCGGGAAATCTCTATAAATAATAATATCTCAAGTTAACAACTTCCATCGAAATAAAAAAAATCACCGTTTTCCTTATGAATTACTGAATGTTATAAACAAGTGATTCTGATTATAAATCTGAATAAAGTCATGGTGGAACCACTATGAAATAAATAGTTTAACTTTGCTGGTCTTCTATTAATTATAATTTGTTAATATTTGATGACAGAGACGAAATTAATGTTTTTGGCATGGATCAGAGGACCAACTGAATCTTGTTGAAACAAATGTTGTTTACACCTACAGTGCGTTGCGTATAGATAGTAGATACATTTTATTCGTGCGGGGTGAAGAAGCTATTTATAAACAGGGACCGTTAGCGAGTTTTCGGAGTGATGTTGGATGTGGCGTGAGAGTTTCTGTCTTGTGACAGGTCCGTGAGAAAAGTCAGAGTGATTTTATCAGCTGAATTCTCGCAGCGAGACAGCCTGAGACGACGCCACTATTTTGCCATTTAATGCCTTTTCAGACGCTACGGAGAACTGGATAAAGCATTTGTACGTAATCGGAGCGGATCACGCAGTAGAATAGGCAGGCCAGGAAAGCGGCACACATTCCCACAACTGGAACGTAGGCTTTCTTGTCGCGCATATCTTCCTCCTCCTCCTCCTCCTGACTATAGAGGTCATTCAAGCCGGCCTGCTATAAATATCTACTTCCTGCCGCAAACAATCACCGATCAGCTGCAGACATTTCCAGGAGGTGTATTAGGGACTGAACTACTTCACGCTCCCTCCGACCCTCGCTCTATTGAAATATTCGTTACTACATAATCCGGCAATCAGAAAAATACCCTTGGCTGCCTTCCTCTCTCTTCATTATCCCAACATTTATAACTCCCTTGCTACACTATTAAAGGGGACGTGCCACTTATTCGGCCACCCTCATGACGCCAATCACCCTCAAAAACTAATCGAAATATATTTCGATGATTTATGAATTTAAATATCTCTAAATTTGATGTAGAGCTACAAAAGAGTCTAAGTATAAGGTTATGTAATGCTTTAAGGCTGTACTTGGCCAAACCATCGCAAATGAAAAATGACACAGCCGATTATAGATATTTCGCAAATGGAAGTACAATAGATCAAAATGAATAAGTTTACTGAAAAAATGAGTTACATACGGTGGAGTGGAATAAAAATAAGGTTTTTAGAAATTTAATTTACGACACAGGAACAAATAATATAAATGTTCTACTGGTAGATGAGTTCGCTGAAACATAAAATTAAAATTTTTTACTGTATAATTCGTTTGGCCATCACACTTACAGTACTTTCGTTCATTAACACTTATTCAACCTTAGAAAATTTTTCCAATGCGTGAAAAATTTTCAAAATCTTCTGTAGTTAACTTGTATCAATCACCCATATCTCGTTTTGTAAATGAGATCTGTTTTAAAGTTGCTGTTTCCTATTTTTTAATTATGTTCCTATGCAGTGTAATTATTATGTTATTTTTCTACCCTACAGCCCTGTTTGTTACGACTGCGAACTGTCATCTTACAAGACACATTTCGAAATGTTCGAGGGTTACGTAGTCAGCACAACGAATCTTCTTCATTCATAACTTCAGCTGTCTAGTATAAGCATACATGCCCATGCCGGGATTCGAACCCGGGACCGCTGTGAAGTAAAGTGCTGGGCGCTGCCCGCGGCCGCACAGCAGGGCGACAACTTAAACGTCTACTAATCTTACTTTAACATCCTCCCAAGATGTTAATCTTTGTTGCTGAGATTGAAATATTGCCGCTTCTTTTCTAACAGCTCCCAACCATTACAATGCCCATAACAAACTGTAAAGACTTCCACGCTTCCATAGACGTTCGCAGCACGTCTTGCTTAACCTGGATTTATGAATCTGCTGTATAATATTCTCTCTGGTTGTCAACAGTGTCCAGGATTCGCAGCACAAGGTCTCAAGATGACTGCCAGCAATTGAAACTTTGTGTTGCAGGCCCTGGACCCTGTAGGGCACCCGGGAGAATATTATACTTTCGTGTAGTACTTCATTACTAAGTTAATTATTCAGCGCCATGTCGCTTGCAACTTTGCCTCCTGTTACAATTAATTTTTGTTTACTAAGTTATGCGCAATTGGGGTTAAAAATGTCCTTGTTGTAATTATGTTCATCGAAGTTACTTTCAATTTTCCCGTGCGTAATACCGACCGCCAGTCGCAAATTCTTTAAGTAGAGGTGTAAAAGAAGCATAACGGAAGAATGACGTTTCGATCGCGAGTAATTCTTCCTTGTTGCCTGAGGTTGACGGCTCGGCGTTGTGATTTCGCATGACTCGGCAAGTACTCGGTGCTTTCTCCATAAAGGTCGCATATGGCTTCCTGCGAACAATGCCATGGGCTGGAGAAAGTCCAGACTCATTTCGCCAGCCCTCAAGCTTGAGCTCCAGCTCCAGTCCACCGGTTGTGACATCACACTCTGTGAACCATTAGCGCCATCTCCTTCTCAGCCCCTACTACGTTACCATCAATGGATTACCGCTTTACGTCGGAAAGTAAAAAATATTGCAAATAGAGACATGAAAATGGTAATCTTTGCAACTTGGATATTCCGTTCACATCCTGTCTTATATCTGCTTCCCATTCCTCTTCCACCTCTCAGACGGTTCCAACATTGTCGTCGCTGAAGACGCAGTAAGCGTTGCTGAACAAGTGGACATGCTCCTCGCTTTTCAATTTAAATCGCTCGTATACAATCTTTAGTTCTTATCTTTATAACCGTGGAAAATCAGTACAATATAAAGAGAATGTGCAGGATACTAAGGGAAGCAAGGTGAACTACAAATTTTGGTAAGCAGAAGAAAGGCTAGAAACGGAACAAAATGATTGAAATATATGACAAGAAGGTAAGCAGCAAAACGAGAACTGAGTAAATGAAATAATGTGAAGAGAAAAACTGGTCGTATAAACATTTCGAACCGTTAGAAATAAATTGGTTGTATTCACCGTACGGGGGAGTTGCCATAGAGAAATTAGTATGTTATTTTATCTTATTATAAATTATTATTATTATGTAAAATAAGTTATTAATTAATTGGATATAGGTTCAAAAATGTAAGATATATATCTCCTTCCTCATCCGTAAAACATATCTTCTTCACGAGGATCTACGGAAAATGAATTTATTCTATTCCATCAGAAATTAATTGAAGCGTTTTAAAATGGTGTCACTCCTCGCTGTAGCTTCTTGTCGGAACTAGATTGGTTGGGATGATCGTTTCTTGTTATTCCGTGCGGCACGCCGCTGTTAAAGGATGTCGCTCATTTCTGGATCGTGTTTTCAGAGCGCATTTCCACAACTGGTTCCGGAAACTGCCCCCCGCCATTTTGGGAAGAGACTTTCGCGGATGAGAGGAGAGGAGTGACGAGAGAGGAGTGAGGAGTGAGGAGCATTGTCGCGAGAAAGCTCTTTCTCCTGCGGGACATTGACATTGTGCACGGCCACCCTTTCTCTTCGTGTCTTCGTGCCCAGCGATGTCCGTATCTCAAACATCCCGCAAATATTCCTGTGCGCATTGTTTGAAACACGTAGCGTGCGGCCGATATTAGACAAGCAGGAATTTGTAATTTTCGCGTCTTTTGCCAGGTTTCTCAGCGCCGGGCGGGACTTGGAATTCATCTGTGGGCGATTGCCGTCGGCCATTTAACAAAATATTTATGAAGCTGAAACGTGGTAAGAAATGGCTGTCACAACAACGGGATTAGAACGTATATTAACTCTGGAACGATAGCCAGATGTGAGTAGTCGCAAAAGGAAGCTGAATAACGTAAGGAGACGAAGCAAGTACAAAAAGATAAACTGTACTTCTATATTTTAGACACTTCTAAAGGTATCCGAACGGAATGATTGAAGTGTAGACACGCGGTAATGACAAATATAAAATTTCATTGCTTTAATGCCCATTTTAATTAATATTAGATACTGGTTAAAAATATGTTGACGTTATACCTTTATTACGAGGCACAAGTAGATGTACTGAGTTATTTTAGAAAAGTATAAAATTGTTCCTTACTATTTAGTTTTATATAACGACAGTAAACAATCTCTCTAATTTGCCATTGGTATTATTGTCTAGCTGTTGTTTGAAACTCTATATGTTATACCCCTTAAGAGCTAGGCCAGTGGCCGGCAAACAGAGAAAAATATCAAAGTTCAACGATTAATTTGTTTTTAGACAATTTTTTTTAAATTTAACTATATATGTAGGTATACTGTCACTGACATCATTATGACATACCTTAACATAATAATATATTCCGTTGATCCTTGAGTGAAGCAATGCTTCGAGGCTATGGAACGACTCAAATAGTTTTACATGAATTTATTACACTACTATTAGGATAATATTATATCGAGTTTTACATCAATAATTACAAAGTTTCACGAATTCCTTTACAGAAAAAAGGAGTGTCTAAGTAAGAAGGTGGCTAATTCAATTTTAAATTTGTTAGGTTGATTTCGGATATTAATGTGTGGGGGAGGCTTGTTGAACAGTCTATATGAAGGTTGTTGTTATTTCTGGTCTTAATTCTGTGCACATCTGCGTTAGCAATGTATAAATTTTTACTGTTAATCTCAAAGAGCATTAATGAAAGAATGTACTGTTTTGCGAGGGTAAGAATACCTAATTTATTGAAAAGTCCTCGACAAGCTGTTCTTGAATTGACTTTACATATTATTCTAATTACTCTTTTTTGGATTATAAATAGCTTTCCTTTTGCCGAGGAGTCGCCCCAAAATATAAGACCATACAGAATTAAAATATGTATTATTTACTAATTTTCGTGTTTCTATGTCCATATAATTAGATATAACTCTTACAGTATAGGAAACTGCGGAAAATTTATTTAATAGGTGATTAACATGCTCTTTCAAATTTTATTTATTATCTACAGAAAGTCCTAAAAATTTAGGATACATAGTTTCATGTATTTCCTTATTATTATTTACCAGGCTTACAGATTGTAAGGAAGCATTGGTTGTTTGGAATTTCATAAAGTTGGTTCTACTATAAAATTAAGTGATAGACCATTGACAGAAACCATGGAAATACATGATTTAATACATTATTAGAAGATTCATTTGGTGTGTCCTTGTTACTTATTAAAATGCTAAACCTTTGGATAATACAGCTAATATTTTGGGTAGATCATTTGTATAAATTAGAAATAATAGAGGACCCAACACTGTACCCTGTGGAACTCCCACCCTTATTTCTGCCCAATTGAGAATGAAACTTTTCACCTGTTAACGGATCTTTCAATACTACTCTTTCTTTCCTATTTCTCTAAATCCGATTTAAACCAACTCATAGCAATCCTTGGCGGTTCCAACTCCTCCACTAATTTGTTTCAAACAAATGGCGAGTTTCATGAATACGCGACTAGAAATCGTTCAGCTCTAAGGTCGGACAAGCATCGCCTTGCTCTACACCAGAAAAGTATTCACAATACCGGGATAATTTATACAACAGCCTTCCGCCAGAGGTTAAAAATAGTACCTACGAAAGCTTCGTGAAGCAGAGTAAAACTATTCTTTTAAATGGCGCGTTTTACTCGGTACAGGATTTTCTTAATCGTCCTTCTAGTATTTAAATCAAGGTTCCTGCAAAAAGTGTTGAATGAGCTGCCTTATAAAATAGCACGTCACATATCTTTAAAATTTCTATTCAGTTTTTTCTGCTCTTTTGTTTGTTTGTTTCATGTATTGCCTGGAGCTACGACAGAGGGAAGGACAGTTTCCTGGTCCAAGTAGTTAAAACTCCATTGCGTGTTCCTCAGTGTGTGCTTGTTTGTGTTTCCCAGTGTGTGTGACATCGTGTGTCCGTCTTGTGTTTATATTGACTTTTGTCTATATACATTTTCTTTTACTACTTATTTTAAGTTTATTTGTCTTTAATTATGTACTTTATTTTGTTCATTTTTAATGTATGACGTATCCTATTTCCTCAATCGAGGATTAATGGAAACAACAATAAATCTAAATCTATATCGGAGCGATGAAATAGTGGCTGATTAATGTTAGTATCCGTAGCAAATAATATATACTGGCGATATTTCCCGGTGAATCATCGAAGAAACGCTGTACATTGCAACAGCCTTCGTATCTGAAGATACTTAGGAACTTATTTATTTCCTATGATTTTCCTATAAAAACTGTGTACCATCGTGATACTTTTCACTTCCGTTTTCTCGATACGATAAAATTCGATTAGTTTATAATGATTTACTTAAGCAATTATATATCCATTCAAATCTTACGAGTCATGATTCGAGAGTAAAAGTTTTGTTTCTCGTGCTTTATTTTTCATGTTATTAATTTTGTAGTATCAGTTGAGGTTCGTTGCGCTTAATGACTGAGAGAAGGCTTCCGCAACGGCCGCAAAAACTGCACAATAGATTAGTGCCACTTTCACAGGAAGTTTGACCCGGTACTTCTTCTCCACGCAAAACTCTTTTCCAATAATATAGGACCCAAACTATCGATGTACATTTATTATAAAATCGATGAAGCTGAACGAAAGTTATCTGACGAAACGTATTCTTATTTGTCTACATTTTTGCCTTCTTTTCCTGTTTATTTGCAGCATACGGGCGCCTGAATATAGTGAAACAGAGCGAGAGATTATTGCCTTTTGTTTCTTACTTTGCATTCATCCTCCCCTAGTTTCCTGGTTGACTGGCAAGCCTGGATTAAACGCAGAGGCAGCTTCCGGGTCGACATGTAAAACGGCAGGACTCTGATGTGGTTCAGGAAACATGTCTCTACTTTTGTTTACTCGTGACACTTGACCCAGGCCGCCTCTTCTCTCTGACTCCTTGAAGCCAGTCAGTCCGACTTTCCGTTTTGCTAGCTCCTCTCTGATCTCTACCCTCCAACTCTCTTTTCCGAACTCCCTCTCCACCTCGAACGCACCTCTCCCCATAAACATCATTGCACTCCCCGCCTTTTCTATCTTCCCCAGGTCCTCCAAAGTGGTTGGCATCTCTACCATTCCTCTCCAAAAATTCAAAATTTGGGAGGGGCAACCACCTTGCTGACCGGGGGATTCCTCCGAGACGTAAAAATCCTTGCAGACAAAGGACTGAGACTCCTCAGGCGCCTTTCAGTTTATGACTGTGTTTGCTAGATTTACCCCGGAAGGATGTCTTGCGAATATCTCAGGATCTGTCCTTTATGGAACCTTCCTACAGAATGCTTAATATTGAGAGTTAATTTAGATAAATAAAACATACGACGAAAATGTGTATGCGTCACAGTATAGTGGTCCATAATTGATTTAAGCTGACTGGTGTTTTATTTTTATTTAAACAAAATCTTAAGCAGTTGAAATATATAGTAAAAGATTATATGCTTGAATGCTTGTATATGTGTTTGTGTAGTCATTACACAGATTAAAAGCCGTGGACAAATTGTAATAAAATCTGAGGAAACGTCACTGGAGGATGAGAAACCCCTATTATAAACGTAGAAGAAAGTATAGTTAAAATGTATATAAGTGAATGTGTCAGCAAGTGACAGCCTGTGATGTAAGCATGCTTAGACACAGACATAATACAGAGAAATCGTGTATTTGACGTCTATTATTTTTACCAAGTCTTCCCTTACATTTTATAAATAATATCCTACAAAATACGAGCGCAAGGAAGGATGATGAAAATGAATACGTATATTTTAATAAATCTGTTTTATCTATAACCGTCTTTTAACATGAAGTACATTCACGGAACCACGCCAGAATTCAAACTGGACTTTTTCCCAATTATATCCTGCCGTACAAGCTTTAGGCGTTAAAAAGCACGTGTAATATTTTTTAATCGTTATATTCTACTAGATATGTTAATTGCAAATATTGACGGAATAACGTGAAAATTCTTGTGAAATTTAGGACGTGTGTGTGAATTTTGAATATTGCAAACATTGATTAAATATTTTCAAGTGAGATTTCTTGAAAATCTTAGGTTATGAGTGTCTTTTGAATATAGCGAATTTTTCAAACCTTATAATACAATAGACTTTATTGACGATGTGTTGTCTGACGAAATAATTACAAGTGAGAATTTCAAATACTTAACGACATTACACGTAGTTTTTCTATTAAAGAATTGGAGGATTTCGTTATTTTTTTGGTTTGTTTTATTCATTTTACCATAAGTCAGCCTTTAAAATTCAATTCTTTTGCGCGCTCAGGGTTTTAAATTTCGCGATACGCAACGCGTTTTAAATAAACTGGCGTGACGCTCAATTTCGTGGTCTTCAGAAAGGCGATTTGTGATCATCGTGGTAAGATTGAGGGAATTAGATTTATATACCCGGAGTATTTGTGACATAAATGTACGAGGCATACTTTTCACCGCGTGTATTTTTGACTCCCTTAGTATACCGGGAGAATTTTAACTCCATGAAAGCCCCGGGGATATTTCCATTGTCATCCCAACGGGATGCTTTAGACTTTTCTAAGGTAGCGTGCTTATATAATGTACCAGGAGATTTCTTGACTGGATTAAAGTACTGTGAGTCATCATGCCGTTTATGATGGAATAAAGATTCTGTCGCGATAGACAGTCCTGAAACGGCGGATGTTCAAGAAAGTGACACGTTGGACATCGGTTGAATCACATTTTGACCAAGAGGTTATTGAATTAAATACTGCACCGGACTAATATAAATATCAGGGCAAGGCCGGGCACCCAGCTAGCGACTTATAAATTTTTTCGTTTACAATTAAAATACATTAAGAAAGGTTTCTCGGATTATCTCCGTAAACAGCGACGTTTCGATGGATAACGCTTCCATCATCTTCCAGGCTGCAGATGAAAGAAGTAAATTACCCGGTTAGAAACCCGAGAAATCTTTCTTAATTCTCTCCTCCAGGAAAGCCTTCGATCTTTAAAAATACAATGTTTGTAAATAAAATTGTTAAATAATTATAGTTGTTAGCACTGATGGAATAAAGAAAGACACCCTGTAATTTAGTCTCTTAAATCTCTGATGGCATAAGGATTTAATAAGTGGCCGCTTTTTAGTTATATCCTCATTACCGGATAAGAACATTTATTTATTTTATTCCTTATATCCATTTCACTCTACAGGTTTAAGTGTCTCATAAAATCACAAGCTTCTGCTCACAAACCTTGCTTTCTTTAAATTGACTAAGTATCAGAGTTCGTTTAAATATATCTTTAATGGATTAAGAGGATTTGTGGATAAAAAGGAAACATTTTCAAACTAAAAATAAGAAAAAATTGATCTATTCAAAAATTTGTACAAAAAAAATGTCGTTGTGTTTTTAAAGTTTCACTATTGGTTGCAAAATGAACCCAAAAATACTGATACTTGAATATTTTGAATTAATTTGTCAAGCGTCGACAACATTACTATTGTATCGGTAAATACAACAGATTAATAACACTATTTACAAGAAAACACCCAAGTATATCGTTCTGAATTTTAATTCACTTTCTGAGATGTGGCATATTACACGAACACCAAAATATATGCTCTTTCTTCTTCCATAAGGTATCGATCGATATACAATTTAAAGATCGAAGATATGACTTAACTGTGTAGAGCTTTGGGTTACAACACGTTTAATTAGGTTCCACAACTAATTACTTTATAACTGACCATTAAGTTCGTAATGTATGCTCGGTGCCAAACAGGAACCTAGAATATTGATTTTCTTGTATTACAAGAACGATTTTTCCTAGAAGGATGTCTCGAACCATCTCTGATGACGAAAATGTTTAGGGAGATAATTAAAAAGAAATTTGACGTACTAAATCCGATTGATGAGCAGATGTTTGGACAACCTTTGGCTAGATTTGGATATCTCACACCCTTATTGAATCAAATTTTATTTAATTGTATCTTCCATTCATGGAACATGAAATGAAATCTTTTTGTGATAAATTATTAAGAAATATGAATCAAGTATCCTTGGGTTTCCAGATCGTCGAGACGTTGATGATTTGTATCACATTGGTATTGATCAAGGGACACCAGGTTCCAGCTAAACCAAGCTTGAGAACCTCCATACAACCGGGATAGGGTATGGTGTTCTAAATTCCGGCTTCCGGGCCACGCTCCAACTGCTCCAACGACGAGTCACATCAACCAACCAGCCTCAAGTATCTGGAACCCATCTGACGGCGACGACAGGATGAAGCAAATTTTAACCCTGTTGGAGACCCGAGAATGCTTTATTCACACACCGGGAGAGTCCTCGACGTCTCTCTTGAAATGCAGTTTGAGGAATATCTGAAAAACTATTGTGGTGTCAGTGCAAATCTTTGATTGTTTGCTGTCGGTGGAAGACACTGATCGCAGGCTCGTGCGACCCACGAGCGTAATTAGCGCTTATGCGCGAAGGGAGAAAGTAAGATGACCGAACTAGAGGCGTGATGGGCACAAATAGTGAAAGAGAAAGCTCAGATGCATAAAGGAACCAGACGGCGACATGAAGAGCTTTGAGGATCATTAAAAACATAATTCATGTTATGCAAACGTTACACTTTGGTCGAAACATTTCTAAAGGAAGTATGAGGTCTTGGATTGTCCAACTAGTTGTGGCTCAAAACTTTCGTCTCCCTACGGGCTGTTTTTGGACCAGTGTTGTTTAGCTCAAAGATAGCACTATTGTTTAATATAAGATCTTTTTTCATCACTCTTAGCTCTCTATTTCGTTGGCAGAAACTCTTTCCGTCTTTGCGAGGAGAAGTTGTTCCTGAAGCCTGCGTAAAGCTGGACTTAGCTGCAGATGTTCTTCCATAGATGCGAACTGATCGCTGGGAAGCCTGAAACACAGCGATACAAACATATTTAAAGAAAGAACCCAACATAAACGGAAGTACAGGAACTAAAGTAAATTTCAAAATCAGAAAACTATTTTTTTGCAACACTTCGATCTCTACATTTTTTCTTTACAGCGGCCAAAATTCATTCGTATATATATATATTGTAGCAGATCCGGCGTTCCTCCGTATTCGAGGATTTACATGCTTTTTGGGCGCCAGGTATTTTTTAATAAAAATACCAAAAAAGTGGATTTTAATAGCTTTAATCCATTTCAGAACATGAGAAAAATTATCACTACAGGGCGTGGTCTTTCTCCGTCCGCAACTGCCGACACATCCTTCTTCTCTCTCTACCCCATGACGACTGCTCGAGTATCGCCAGACTCCATTGTTGGCCCGAGTTGCGACAATTGCAACTCGCAAGCTGGCCCGCATTGTTGCGTGTAACTTTTCATGTTACAATATATATATATTGTGCAACTCGCAAGCTGGCCCGCATTGTTGTGTGTAACTTTTCATGTTACAGCTTGCGAGTTGCAATTGTCGCAACTCGGGCCAACAATGGAGTCTGGCGAGACTCGAGCAGTCGTCATGGGGTAGAGAGAGGAGAAGGAGATATATATATATATATATAACTTGATAAGATATAACTTGATAAGATAAGCTAGTTTAAGCACTTAATACTGTATCCTCATTAAATCTTAGGAATACGAATTACTTACCCTTTCACTTCGCATATAAGGTTGGTCAAGTGCCTCGGCAGATTGAAGCATCGAAGTGGGACGATAAGCGACAAGTTTTCCTTCTTAGTCATCACATCTTCGAATCTAAGTAATGACATTACGTTAACACAAGGCTATTTTTAGCTAAAAATACTTAAATTAAATATTTCATACAATGACGTACAAGAATGGTCTCCTTCGGCTCCTCGCGTCATTTCAACGAACGAAATACATTATTTCTGGCCTTTCTTTCAATTCCTGGATAATTAAAAAATATAATTTACTCTATAATCTCTATACTCTTTTGGGTGTGATTTTTTATAACTAAAAGAGTGAAAATTAGAATAAACTGTTAAGAGAGCACCCTGGCGTAAGTCTATTTAGAGACAGTATTATCTTATTCACATGTTATTTTATTAGGTATAAAACACTATAATATACTCAAGGTATAAATTTATAACAAGTAGCCAATTTCAGTCCACACAGTTTATTGTTTTTAAGCAAAATGACTTACGTCAGTAGCTTTCGACCGTCTCACGGCCATATTCATCTCTAAAAATTGTTAAACACATACATTTGTCAGAGTAAAAATTCGATAGGCATTACAAATAACCACAAAACAATAATATATAAAAACATTTTTAAGTATCTGTAATTATTCAACAATATCAGCAACTCAACATTTAGTAATGTAAATTAACATTTTGTCATTAGAGAGAGATCGTGCGTCATCTATTCACATATATACTGCTCAAAAGCAAAGATATTAATTATATACAGAAAATAGGCACCTTTTTATTTCTTTGTGTTTACAAGAATTTAAATTTTAATACCAGTTAATATCTTTAAATTAGCGATTTACATGCAATTTACAATACCTCACTTTTAAGCATATGTTTCGTCTTATGCAAAATCCTGACGTCTTCCCAAAAATTGTCGTTTCCCAACTCTTAAGAAGGTTGTTGTCTTCACATTATCTTTAAAAATGTTTTTCTGACATAAATGTTTTTAAAAACACATAGACATATGTCCAATATACAATTTTAATATTGTTTACATTTTAATTCAACCTACTTATATGAGTCAACTAATTTTATTTACAGGATTAAATGCTAATTTAAATTCATTCACTCCGTTATTATTGAATATTTTCCTTGTATTTCCAGGCAACCCTTTAATATACGGAATACAATTCTTTCTTTATCTGAATATGTAAAAGAGTTTGGGCATGACATTCTTTGGATATAAGGGGAAACATAAGCTAAAAAGAGAGGTATTGGAATCTATATATATAGCCGACCTCCTGTGGTGTAGTGGCTAGCGTTGCTGCCTCACAAACTCACAACCCAGAGGTCCCGGATTCGAATCCTGGCATGGGCTTGAATGTTTGTGTCGTCATGGTCACGAAGACAGAGATTAAGACTGCTGGAGGATCCATACGCTGACCACGTGTCACTCCAAATTTGGAATGTGTCATGCAAGATGGGCCCAGGCCCTCAATGGGCTGTAAAGCCAAAAGAAGATATGCAATAAATGAATTATAATGAAAAATAAGAATGAAATTGGGGATATTGGTAATTTATATGCTGGAATTTTGGATGCAATAAAACGACAAAATTAAAGTATTATAAAATGTTAATGCAAATTGTATGTAAATAGTAAAATTTTAAAGATATTTCGCTGGATTAAAATTGAAATTCTTGTAAGTACAAAGAAATAAAAATGTGCCTGTCTCCCGTGAGACGGTCTGAAAGTACTGTTGGATTATGCGTAACGTGAGCAATTTTGCTTAAAAGAAATAAACTGTGTGGGTTGAAATTGGTTACTTGTCAAATAACTAATTTACTTAAGTAGGACTGTTTGTATTTAACGTTTTATGGGGATCTCTCTCCCCATATTTTCCTCTATCCCCCCACCCTCTCTCTCTGTGCTCGTTAAAAAGCAGTTACCTTTTCACTACCAAAAAGATTTCTATAAGATAAGAACGGTTCTGAATTTTCTTAAATTTCCTGTCTCAAAGACTGTGTGAGTAGAGGAGGACGGACCTGACGGTGAAGATGCGGCTGTAGTTGGTGCTGTCGTAAGGGTTGTCGTGCAGATGGCGCAGCGCCTGCGTGAAGATCCCGTCCAGGAAGTGCGGCTCCGGAGTCTCCAGCCGTCGGTTGCTGAGCAGAGCCGTCTGGCGCTGCACGGCGACGTCGGACACTACGATGATCACCTTGGTTCTCGGGTTGAGCAGCTCGCGTGACAGCCAGGCCGACGGGTTTCGCGCAATCTCATCGAAGCGGCTACTTTCAAGCGGGTCCACGACCTGAAACCCAAGTCTCACTGTCTCGCTCACAACGCTCTCCTTTGCCAAATTCAACCAACAGACTGAAAACTATGACAACAATACCCTTTCCTAATTACAATAGGGAACAAAAAATGTTTTTTTGTCTCAAAAAGTTAAATATGTGATTCTGATATTCTCCTTACTTAAAGTATGAAATTGGGTTTTTACCATTTTCGAGAGGCAGGTATTCAAAATATCTAACATTTCTAAATAATTTTTACACTATAATCTATCTTTCTGACTCGCCTACAAAGTAATAATAAATTACTATTGTCTGCAATATTTCGCCCATGGAAACTCCCTCTTGACGGTCCATAGCATAGTACAAATTCACTTCCCTTGATACCTCTTTTCCATAGCTGA
This sequence comes from Eucriotettix oculatus, assembly GCA_034510155.1. Classification (NCBI taxonomy): domain Eukaryota; kingdom Metazoa; phylum Arthropoda; class Insecta; order Orthoptera; family Tetrigidae; genus Eucriotettix; species Eucriotettix oculatus. Next base: position 36,887,302 of record CM067380.1, on the reverse strand, counting down.
AATCTCGTGATGGAAGTGTTCTCCGTGCTCATCACTCACTGCGCCGAGATAAATCTAGGTGCCAGTGCTACCCAAATATTTATAAGATATTATATGATTGTTGACATTATTACGCTATTTTTCCGTCTTTCGATATCCCAAATTTTTGAATCCTAATATGCTGTCCGATTATTGTCGGACCATCAAGAAAGATAGATACTCCACAGGCTAAATATAGCAGATAATCGTTATTCCTAATTTCTACGTCAGTCAGAATGTCTGAATATTGTGTAGTTAAGAATGTAGGGACTACAGTGTTTTAATGGTAAATGCCAATATCCTGGAAACCTTGCGCGATGGGGAAAAGCCAGAATCATAATTGAATTAATTGCCACCGGGCTTAAGCCCATTGTAATGAAACAAATATAAATTCTTTTTTTCCCGTCATGAAAACAATGGACGAAATACCGTTTATATTTAAAAAAATTAATAAAAAAACTGTGGGTGTAGGAGACATTCGGAATACAAATTTGAAACCGCATCAAGTACAACTGTTGGCATTCGTAAGACAAAAATCTTGTTGACGTGTATTATATCATGTATCGGATAGATCTGCAAAATTCAAAAGATCTTGTGCAAGTGCAACTCCGCCTTCTTCTTGGTTGCTGGGCAGAGCCAATGGGTTTGTACACTACATTCAAACATCTGACTCACCTATAAAGTAAGAAACGACGCTTTCCTGACAAGATTTGCCCGTCCCACAGAGAACTCGAGTCGACTCAGTTCAGAGCTTGAGTGGTAGCGGGTGGTTGGAGTAGACAGACAAAATTACAATTGATGGTGGGGGAGCGTTGCAATACTATATAGCACACCCGTCCACCCCTTGACCACATTTGGCTTTTAAAAAATTCCTAAAACGTTTCTGTAAACAATTTTATAAAAACGTGCAATCCTTTCAAGAGAAAAATAACTCTCTTGTTCACAGTTTAACGAGCATTTATGCTGACTTAAATAAGCATTAATCAGCTCATTTAAGGTGGTTGAGTAGATTGAAACAATTTCTTTAAAAGGATATTCTGCAACAGAGGACGAGCTGGTTTACCTGTATGTCGGCAGCAATGGCCAATACCTCTCTGAACGCTGCCATGAGATTGAGAAATGCGACAGAGTCTCTGGAATACAGGAGGAGCGCCGTCGGGATTTCTTCGGGAAACGTGGCGTCCAGGGGGCCGTCCGAATCATCCGACGGAACGACAATCAGCTGCGACGTTTTCTTCATGGCTGTAACATCAATATTCAGTGAATCCTTTACCATGTTGCAACCGGAGCTTCAGAAGATAGAATCATAATAATGAAGAATTTATAAATCCATTAGTCGGAAAGGTTACACAGGTATTAGAAAAAACAACAAAGGCAGAAAGACGAACAATGTGAGTAATATGACTCGTCATATACGACTGTCAACTTCAAGTGCGATTTCATAGTCTGTAAATTAGTTATTGGAAAAGTAACATCTTCCAACTATGAGCTATGGCATCTCTCATTGGGGAAACTGCTCCAGGAGTAATGAAATATTTAAGTTGCAAAAGCGTGCAATTAGAATACTTTCTAGCACGAATTCTAGATCGAGTTGCAAACCTTTCTTCAAAAGTTTTCAAATACTTACTTTACCAAGCGTGTGTATTTATGAAATATTAAAGTTTGTAAAGCGAAACACTAATTTGTTTCAAACAAATGGCGAGTTTCATAAATACGCGACTAGAAATCGTTCAGCTCTAAGGTCGGACAAGCATCGCCTTGCTCTACACCAGAAAAGTATTCACAATACCGGGATAATTTTATACAACAGCCTTCCGCCAGAGGTTAAAAATAGTACCTACAAAAGCTTCATGAAGCAGAGTGAAACTATTCTTTTAAATGGCGCGTTTTACTCGGTACAGGATTTTCTTAATCGTCCTTCTAGTATTTAAATCAAGGTTCCTGCAAAAAGTGTTGAATGAGCTGCCTTATAAAATAGCACATCACATATCTTTAAAATTTCTATTCAGTTTTTTCTGCTCTTTTGTTTGTTTGTTTCATGTATTGCCTGGAGCTACGACAGAGGGAAGGACAGTTTCCTGGTCCAAGTAGTTAAAACTCCATTGCGTGTTCCTCAGTGTGTGCTTGTTTGTGTTTCCCAGTGTGTGTGTGGCATCGTGTGTCCGTGTTGTGTTTATATTGACTTTTGTCTATATACATTTTCTTTTACTAATTTATTTTAAGTTTATTTGTCTTTAATTATGTATTTTATTTTGCTCATTGTTAATGTATGACGTATCCTATTTCCTCAATCGAGGATTAATGGAAACAACAATAAATCTAAATCCATTTGTAAAATTGACAGATTACGAAGTAATAGCCTAATATTACTTCAAAGATTATAAATATAAAATAAATTATTTTGCTCACTTAGTAGTAGGGCGGTAATCACGACGAGTAACAAACACATCACGGCTCCCAAAATCACCAGGAAATTAATCTTACTTTCAGGAATCTCGGGGTGCGAAATCTCTGGAACTAAGACACATCAATTAAATCGAGGGCAATGTAGCAGTATACCTCATTCCAGCCAATCAATCATTTAAGCGAAACGGATCGTCCCCTCTGCTCACCCCAGACCACATCCCATCTCAGGGAACGGGGATGATTTCTTCATTTCGCTATACACTCAAGCGGGAAAAGTGATAACTATCTTCAATCTACGCCGTTGGGAATTCATTTTTAAATGTAATGCAGATTACAATCGTAAATAAATTTGGACAGGATATATGATTTATCTGAGTTCCCTTAAATAAGATAACGTTTTCTTTCACTGGCAAATAATAACAATGCTGAAGTTAACAAGATAATTAAACTGACAAATTTCATAGAAAGTGGCAGTAATTAAGAATACTCCAATCCAAGCGGCGGGAGTAAATTGTAGATTATGAAATGACAACTGACAAACCACACTATAAATAAATTAGCGAACCCCATTCCAGAACTATATTTATTTGTATTAATTTATGAAGTAAAATTATTGAAGCAGATACCATTTTTATAATATTTTGTAATTATAAAATTCATTGCACTCTACGAATACTTACTGTTGGGGTGAGAAACTGTACCAGTGCCAATACTATAACAATTAGAGACATTTGTAGAGATCTGTAATCAAACAGGAACGCATTATGCTCGATAGTTTTCCAATTTCATGGCAAAGGAAACTGCAATTACAATATTCTTTTTATTTTCTATTTTCTGCAATTATATTTAAATTTATCAGATATATATTCTAAATAATGCGCTGGCCTATAAACAAAATTTAATATAATCTCATTTACAAACCAGAAAACATCGTAACATACAATGAAGATTAATATTTTATACTTTTTATTTTAAGCAATAATGTAACTATAATTTATGTCCGTAATCCAAGCATTATATTTTAATCCTGGGTCACATGGGTGTCTTTTACTTCACCGTTTTCATATCACAGCACTTTTAATTTCATACACATAATTGTCTGACTTACGTCACATGAACAATGTAACCCCTGATCTGAACTCCCCATTACAGTGTTCCTAAGCAAAATACGCTACGGTCATATCTTTGCGTTATTTTCGAGATGTTCCCAATTGTTCATCAACAAAACTCCATTTTCTTAGTTTGTTTCAACGTCCCATTAACAATTATAGTCATTAGAGACTTCCATACGATCACATTGCACTGAAGTACATTTTTGACGACTGCCTAGCAGACTATAGTTGTAGTTCCAAGAGAACTATTTATATCTTTTATAATAGCTTGTTATGAGCCAGGAAAGTGAACAGATATTTTCCGAGGGGGCGAGTTCCCCCTCTCTGATCTGCTGAACGCCTGGGGGTGAATTATCCGGGACAGGCTGACAGGTATACAGTATATGCTACTAAAAATAGATCGAGCTTCCCTCTTAAATAAGTACACATGAGTAAGCGTGGGGTTCTGGATAAGATGACATGCTCCCTTCTAGTTAGGCCAGTAGGGAAAATAATCCGTGGGGCCCCGCCATTTTTGGATATTCAGTATCCACGGAGCCTTTCCTGTCTCTCGAACTATCTTCCTTAACAATATTTACAGCTGTAATAGAATTTTGAATTTGTCTATGATGTAAAAATAGCATGGACCATAATCTAAATAATTTTTTTTTAAATTAACAATTGTGGAACTTTTTTTAACGTACAAACGAATTAACAAATTTAGATATGCCGTCGTTTCGATGTTGCCTTTGTATCTTACTTAACAGCTCTTAATGTAGATTCAGGGCGAAGTACATGGATTGATTTATTTGAAGTGGTGTAGTTGTAGAGATCTGCAGTAGTTTAGAAGAAAAATCTGTCCTATTTCTTCGATTTAAGTTGATTACCACTTTCTCCTTCGTCTAAGGACCACCCCACACCTGCATCGACAGCCAATCAAGTTCACAAAAAATAAATTCAATTTTATTTATTATGCGTAGTCAAAACGTAGGTATTGTCATAAATAAACAATCGCGATAGCCCATCTGTTGTCCAAAATACCCCGAGTCACTTATTTCTGTAATTGTAATATCTGTAAATTTTTGTTTAAATTTGTTGTTAAACATAAATTTTAAAATCATTTCCTTTTATCTTTTTAATTAATTTTTACAGCTGTAAAGTTATTTATAATTAACTATATGACTACAATACATTCACACACGTACTGTAATGATAATAATTTAAAATATACTCACTTTTCCACAGATGTATTTCGATTGGACGTTAGAAAATATAAATTTTTCTTTATTCTGTAAAGATGATAATAAATACCAAATTGAGTGAGAACATGAAGAGTGATATCAATCATTAATACAATACAGTACAATTTGCAACTAAGCAGGCAAAAGTATTCAGCAAGAGAAAGTCTTGATGTGAAGGAAATTTTTTGTTTCATAGTCATTGCGTAAATTTTAGACCTTCTACCAAGCTCAATTGTAAGAGATAGGCGAGGAACATAATAATACAAACCCCTCCATTACTCCGTGAATTGTAGTCGTACGTCGTCTGCTCAACATTGCAAGAATTATCGACACAACTTAGATTACACACATCTCCGAAGAGAATTACTTCCAAATTATTCCCTGGTGGAGAAACGACTACGACAACTGTTTTGCTGGAAAAGAAAATTTATCTTAATTTGATCAGTAGCAATTCGTGCCACAGTATTAAAACCAATCACTACACCGCTTGCTACAGTCTTAGACTGTTGTCTATTTATAGATTCCAGGTCGTCTTATTCTGAATGTCACTTATTCAACATGTGCTTCGTTTAACCAAATTATATCTCTATAATAAAATTGCCTGTATGTGTGTATTTGTGTGTATGTATGTTCTGCATACTAATCTAAACTAGTGGGCTAATTTCAACCAAATTTCGTACACGTGTTCTTTGCGACTTGAAAATCAGCACTGACTGGGTAAGAATCGGCTACAGCCCCTAAAGGCGGGATGGAGGGGGCGGAAATTTTTTAATAAGCAAAAACAGACAATATTTCCATCATATAAATACATTTATGGGTCAATTAATTTGATAGTGTGACGTCCGATATTGTTGGCGTATAATTTCAGCCCCATCCATAATCGAAGCGGGGTATTGTTAGGGGTTGGGGTGGAGGGGCGTCACATAACAATACCAAGAAAAAATCAAAATGGGACACTAAACCGGTGTAATGAGAGCCGCTGTGTTTAATTTCGACATTAAAAATGCAATTTAGGTCATAGTTACTTCCCTAAGAGGGGATGCAATGGGGTAAAACAAACTTCCGCATGCTATCTTTAACGGATGCAACAATTTAGACCAGAAACTGATACCAGAAAAATTAATTTGTCACAGATTCGGCAACACCATATTTTCGAATTGCAATACTCCACCCACAGAAATAATTACAAAACGTTTTCCCCTTTGGTATTCTACGGCAAGATGAAATAATGCATATGTAGAAATATTTACGCACATATTTCTTCCACAATATATAACCCCCACCCATTTTGTCTAACCTACAATTTGTCACTGCAAGATTTATTTCAGCTCACCTGCGGAAAAATATAATTATAATTTATAACAGCAAATGATATTTAAATGCGTTGCATTTTGTTCTGTTTGAATGTATCGCTGTATTTTCCCAACTTTTTCTCAACACTAAAGTAGCGGTACGTTTCTTCTCAGTCTTCGACTATGCATGCGCCATCAAATAAACAGAATATACTAAGATTAACTCGGCCACGTAGGCAGTTTAGTAGGCGCATCTTTTTACCGTCCAAAATTTCGTTAATAACTGCATTTCAACCCACGATATGAATAAATTAGGCGTAAAGAAATATATATAATATTTTAATGCTTTTATATCCAAGCGCATTATGGACGATAAAGAAGGGTAATTGAGACTCCGTCTAAATCGCGAAATTTAGTAAAATAAAATCTTGGCATGTGAATAATTCTATCCCCGTGATGAATTATAAAACACAGCCGGACATAACAAATTGGCTGACGTGTATATTTAATTTTTAAAGCGAACGGGATAATCCCAGTGGCTTATCACGTGTAAGATTTACATTGTGGGAATATGCTGCCAACGATTTCTGAAGCGTGCTAATGACCAAGTCTCATTATACCATAGTGACCATTTCTCACTGCACTTTTTATTTAAATTCTCGTCCGAAAACGATATTCCGGATTCATAATGTTCCTGCTCTGCCCACACTACACTTCAGATTTTGTAGTTTGTAATGATAAAACACAACTACATGAGGAATTTGACGGTACGGAATCAAAGGCAAGCAGCGTGAGGGAAGTTGGAGGTTACAGACAGGGGTAATAAAACCCCGACACGATGGCGCGACGTGCGTTTTTCCCAGATCTTTGAGATTTGGAGGCATCGGGTGGTGAACGAGAGTGGTGCTTTCCCCCAAAAAACGTCGATAGAGTTGGGAAACGTCTCCTCCCAGAGAGGACAGATAAAAATTATTATTAGACAGGATAGGACCCCACACCGACGGAAGCGAAATAATGAAGTGAGGAGAAAGTATTAAAAACACAAGAAAAATTAATTTTGTGTACATTAAGCACGTGATGATTAAGACAGGACTGAATGACCATTATGATCGGGACTTTAAGACTGGAGATAAGACTGAACATTAATTTTTGAACATTTATAAAAATATTTAATTTTCAAATTCATATCAAACTTACCATGGAAAACTCACAAAAGCTAAGAAACTTAGGATGAATGTGTCCCGGAAAGATTTTATTTGCGCATTTGCTATCAATATAATAATATAATAAGCTGAATATTAAATCATTACTTGGAAGCAACCTCAAATTATATAAAATTTACTTACTTTTCTGGTGACGTACTTATGGAGTAGGATAAGTTGTTGCACACTAAAAACAAAATAAATAAATGTTTATATAGATATATGTATATATAACGTAGCTATGAATATCAATACATTAGCATCTAAAATTAAACTTGTACAGTTTTTTCTAACTTTCGAAGTTAGAATTAGTTCGGATAATTGCATATCTCCGGTTCGTGTTCTGTGAAAATATTAATTAATAAATAGTCGTATAATAAAAAGTTATCTTGTAAATCGTAGAGGACATTTATAGAACGATTATAGCATCCAATAGAGGTGCACAGTTGCTTAACTTTAAAGCCAAGATTATACTTAGAACGCACTGTATTTGCGCGTGTAATTACGCACAAATACGGCGCTCTGATCAAAATATTGAGAAAAAGTTGTACAGTGGGATAAAAAATATTCTTCAAGTTGTAATGAGCGCCCATTATTTGATATATTGCTTCTTTCAGTGACGGAAATACTTTCATTTATTTTAAGTTGTAATGAGTTTATGTGGCATTTGCCATTTTATTTGATCAGTGGCGATACACTGGCTGAAAATTTCCCCACCGGAGACACAAAGTTGGCATCAACAGGCGAGCAGACTCCAAGATGGCGCCGAGGAGAGAACCAAAGCGTGTTAAATCCACAGTTTTGTGGATTAAGGAATATTTACCTGAGCCCAGGTCATTTACATCGGGAATTTTGAAGGGCGCATCTCCCTCCACGGAGTATGTAGAAAACAGCGGCCAAGATGGACATTTTATTGAGGCAGGGAGTCATGCGATCCGCCATCCATCTCATGGAGGAGGGATGAGAGGGACGACCTGGAAAGGTGAAGAGTGAGAAATTGATCAGTTGGGAATGAATCATTGAACAAGTAGGACGTCAGGAGAGTGCATGGTAGTTGAGCCACGGCACGAGAGAAATTAGTCAGTCAGACGGAGAGAAAACGAGGAATCTTGCCGGCGTAAGAGAAGGAAGGATGACCATACAAAGAGGCGAACTGCAAGCAGTTCCAAGTGCTTTCTCAGAGACCCGGAACGAGCTCTGGAGGAGACCAGATTTCATGGAAGGTGGACCTCAAGATACCGGCGTAGGCAAAAGACGAAGATCTCAGCTGTGTTAGCGCCAATATTGAAAAGTTAGTGATGACGATTTCGCTGATGCACGATAAGTCCACAAAAAAGACCCCTAAGTAGGTAGAGTCTTACTAAATGCAATTGAACTAGCTACAGTAATTTTAATGGACCCTAAAATTTGTATTTTCATATATTTGTCTTAATAAATTAATTTACTTTTATATTAGATTTAAAAAAGAATTATTTAGAAATACTAAATTAAATCCCACCCATCCCCGTCCATTATAAATTTTTAAAATTAATTTGGAAATGTGTTGTAAAAAGGGAGTACAAGACCACTTTCGCTTTCATACTATGGTGGATAAACAATTAATCTGTATGCCTACCGTCCGCTAAAGTGCTTACATCAACGACGCACCACCATACGAGAGAAGACCAGCACCTGCACATTGACTGCCATCATAATAGCCTTTATTACTTCACACTTTTGGTATAATCATCTACGGGTTCCTTAAGAACCTAACACCATTGAATAACACGGCCTCGATGGATTATTATTTATGATAATTTTGTTCAAATATTGTTTTATATCAATTAAAGTATTTAATATTCCAATATTCTTTACTGCCATATTGATCTGTTCGAGAACCGCAGCATTAAATTGTTGCTATGATTAATTACAATTGAGTCATTATTTATTGTCAAATTATCTTTACAAATTAAACAATATTTAAGTAACGGTGCCATAAAATTATTTGTAACGCTAAATTCGGATTGAGTAAATTATTCTCTTTTCTCTTGTGTGAACTCGTAGTAAAACATTGTGGTTAAAGGAAAGCCACAGTCCACAACCAGATGGCACCGCGATCGTCGATAAACATGTTGGGGCTATAGAAACCGATAAAAATCGCCTGCCAGGAACCTCATGGTCATGGGGGAATTACGATACGAACCTATAAAAGCCCGTATCAGTTAAACCTCACGAACGTAAAGTTGACTAAGACAAAACGTGAGTGATGTATTCATATGAGCAAACACTCGTTGAAAATGAATATTCATTCCTATCTTTGAAAACTTGAGACAACAATCAAATGTTGACTGTGATGTGATTTATAAAAGACAATTCAGCCTTTGTACAGGCAAAATTATTTTATTTATACAGAACTTCGAATTAAAAAAGAGGATGAACAACATAAAAATCTATGAAGTTACGATGTGGTTTCACTAGGCACTTAACACCCCACTACTACTTGTGTTAAAAGTTGTTTATGATAATTAGTTTGCCACTGAACATTTAATATTGATTCAAAGCTAATCCATTTATATTGAAGTGTATAAACTAATATTGGAAAAGGTTTTTTGTATATAATAATAAATGGTATAAACAAATTACAGGTTACCGATGGGAGGCTGTTTGACTGTTAATATCGCTAAGTTTGTCATGAACATAATTTTATGGCGCAGCGAGTGTGTGTGTGCACTCGAGATATAAACATTTTTATATATTTTTTAAGTACTTAAAATACATTGTTACTTAAATAAAACGTTCATTAAATTTACAAGTTATTTCGCGCTAAACTGACATGAAATTCATTGTCTATGTGTAAAAAAAGCTCAAATTTCCTACGTGTGTTTGTTTGTTCCTCATACAAATCTAAACGCGAGGAGCAGTTTCAATCAAATATTGCGCACATGTTCTTTGCGACTTGTAAATCAGCACTGTTGGGGTAGAGGGGGAGGAAATTTTTAAATACACAAAATTAACCTGATATTTCCGTCGAATAAATAACTTTCGGGGTCAATTACTTTTACGGTGTTTCCTACGACACTATTTGTATCCGTCCTACCCTAATGACATATAGAACTTACTACAGGATACATTATGCCCTTACTCATACTTATAATTATAAAAGACGTTCGGCGGCTGTGACGACGACGTTCACGAGAAACAAAAAGTATAATAACTTAAGTAAAATGTTTCTTATATTTAAGTTTTAATATCCCGGGCATCGCCGGGCACCCAGCTAGTTCAAAATAATCGATGACAATATGAAGGTCAAGCATACGTATATTCGAAATAAAACTATATACGGTTAATTAATTTATATATTAATAATGAAATCAGCTAATCATATTAATAATATGTTAACAAAAATAAAGAATAAGATTAAGTGTAATAATTTAAATAATGTAGTACATAAAATACCATTCAATAATTGTAATAAATCTTACATCGAAAAATGAATCACCATTGTCACATAACGGTAAAAACAAGCAACATTAGTTTAGTTTTGACAATGTTAAAATATTATCTTAGGCTCTCCGATAGGAATTTATAAGTATTAATAGAGATTTTGTTGTTGTTATTTATAAAAAGTGAAGATGAGTGAGATGGAAACGTTTTACAGCGATATCTTTAAGAAACCATTAATTATTTATCAGGACAATTTTATAATTATACTCACCGAAAGGTTTATTAAGGGTAATTAAGTTTGTTTTATAAATTTGAGTCTAAGCCAGTATAACACGGATGTATGACGGTTACTCAGTACGAGTACGAATATATTTTAATTCTGGTAATTATAAAAGATAAATGTAATGACTTGATCAAGTATAATGTTAATTGAAATGTAATTTGTACAGATTTTAGGCATTTGATGAGTATGATCTGACCAAAGATAGAAAGCTCCGGTGTTTTTGAACAGTGGAAATAAAAAAAAACATGTCTGTATAAAGGTTGAATTGTCTTTTATAAATTTGAAACAGCCTTGACGACTGAAATCATTTTAAAGTTGATATGGTACCAATTGAGACTATAAATGATTCCGAAACCGCTTTTTCTGAGGTGAGATTGTCACGAATGGTTAAGTATGTATATTGGATACTGTTTACTGGAAAGCTACAGAACAAAATATAATAAAAACATGAGATGCTGTAGAATAATTACGGAATGGGATCGATGCCGAGGGATTGACTCCTGGTATACAGATTAATATGTTATTCCCCCAGCACCGCCATAAATCGCACAACAAATGCCAAATAATTAAGATGTTTTCAGTAAGAGGTTAGATCAGAGTGGAAATAACACCTTTTTAATCTTAACGTCTGCGGATACTACTAGAGTAGGTTCCACGTCAAGGTTAAAGCAAAAATAGTTCCCTCAAACAAACAGGCATCTGAAAACAACTGACGCTGAACAGCCTTATTCAGACGAAGCTCACGTTTCAGAGAATCTCTTTAACGCAGTTGTGTGGAATCACTTGCACGACAGCGAATGTATAGTTTTCGGATTTCTACCCGGGTTACACCTCGTGTGAAACCCGAAGTTTCGATCACCTGACGACGATGGCGAGGCTTGCTACTGAAACGTCGTGTTTCACACAAGAAATTAAGCGGATTGAAACCCGAGGACTCTGCATTCACATGCACGTTAGGTTTCCAAAGTATTTCCTTGGAAAGAATGCCCTTGATTCTTGTCTCTTTCATGACTGATTTAAAACACGACGATGAAGTTGACAGTAGAATCTCGGTAAGAGACATCTAAACTAGCTCCCACACGCTCTTTCACAACTCAGGAACAAAAAAGAAATTAAGTCAACGGGAGAAGTGTCAATTGAAGCTCAGGTAAAGCTTACAACTATTTTTAGAAGAAGGCAAGAATGGAAAAATGTGGGCCGGACCCAGGATTCGAGCCCAGGACCTCCCGCCTAGCCTTAGGTATATTGGAATAGAGTGATGTTGATCCGGTCATCGGTCCACTCAGACTAGCTCATTGGTAGAGTGCCTGCCCGAAAAGCTGGAGGTTCAGAGTTCGAGTCCTGGGTCCGATCGACGCTTTTCCATTCTTGTCTTCTAAAAAAAAATATTTTTCTCTCTGAAAGTTAAACGTGTGATTCTGAGTGTACTTTTTCTCTTTAATTCAGACATGAAATTGGATTTTCCCCATCACGCAAGGTCTCCGAGTCAAAGGCATTTAAAATATCCAACATTTTTTAATACTTTATACACAATACCCAAAATTCTCACTCCCCTGGAAAGTAAGAAATGCCGATTTTCCCTCCTGTGGCATAACAATAATCGGCTAGCATATTAGTATTCCACTTTCCTTGACACGTCGTTTCCATAGCTGAAATCTCCTGATGAAAGTGTTCCCTGCGATCATCGCTCACTGCGCCAAGATAAATCTACGTGGGAGTGCAGAAAGTGTTCTTTTGAGGCCATATTACTACCCAAAGCTGTTTTTTTATTGATAATAATTTACTTGACCTTTTTTCTAGATTCAATAACAGGTCTGTTTAACAATATTTTTCTTTTGTTGGTACATTTTTTTTACATAGATATAAATATGTATGAATACAATAATAAAGTATATGCGTATATTTAAATTTGTTTTAGCATGTTAGATCATCATCTGTTACACTAGTTTTATTATTATATTATTTTCGTGGAGAGACTGAAGGAGAGAATTCTTAATTTCTTTGTCTCCTCATCCTTTCCACCTTTATACATTTTGTTTGTGGAACAACTCCGGTTTTCCGGTTACGACCCACGTTTCCGGATCTCCATGACGCGTTGGTCGAGTAGTTGTAGGTTCAAACTTTTTTACTAATTTTATACTCTAATTATTTATGACCGTATTTGTATTAGCAGAATTATGTAATTTGTTTAAGATAATTACTTGAATAATCTTACTATTACTATAATTTATATTCTATTTTATGTTATGATGTCTATATTTTGGTCCTTATACTCATCCGGTTCCTGGATTTGAATGTCCGGTCCGATGAAGAGTATATTGTAAGATGTTATAAATTCGTTGACAATTTTCCGCCTTTCGATTTCCCAAATAATGTGCGTAACGTTTTTTAATCACAATATGCTGGCCAATTATTGTTGGAGCATCAATAGAGACACTCCGCAGGCGAAACATAGCAGAAAATCGTTATTTCTCTACGTCAGTCAGAATGTTCTACCTTCCACATCCCCCCTTTTCAATTTCCTTCCTACTCTATTAAAGGGAAGTTGCCTGTTTCGTGATCACCCTAATGAACCCTGTTAACCAAAAAAAGCAGTCAGAATGTTTGAACATTGTGTAGTTAAGAACGTAGATTAAGAGAGGGGGGAAGTTGAAATGTAGAAATGACTATAAAACAAGCTGTGACAGGTATTAACGAAATTCTTTTTTTATTTAAAAGGGCATACATGGGCCTTTCAAATAAACAAAGAATTTCGTTAATACCTCACACACAGTTTTGTATGCCGTTTCAACGTCGACTCGCCCTTATTAAGAAACCCTATACGGGAAATCGGGGCGGAACGGGATATCCTATTGTTTTTTTTTACTGGATAGTGCTTGAGGTTAGTAAATAGGGATGGAACATTGTAACTGGTCAAGGAAGAATTCCTGGCAACCATCTTGACAAAGTTCTGACTGCAACTTGTCAATGAGTTCTTATTCTGGCATCGTACAACCGTGAATTTATAATTTTTGCAGCATTTCAACGGAAGGTAATCTACAAACTCCTCGCTATTAACTCTTTAATGGTATATATTGCTTAACTAGGTGTCTTTAGCTGTATTAAGTTACGTATGAGGTTTAAATCTGCTGGTATTAAGGCTCCGTGAAAAACCCTAAACTAAGATACCGTGCGGGGCGAAACGGTATACTACATGTATAACGCAAAATATTATGTGATCCTCAAGAAAAAAAGAAAAACTGGCAGTCTCAACTTACAAGAATGAGTTACAGGATGCTGTAGCCAAAAAGAATATATTAAGAAAGAAAAGGAACAGAAAAAAGTAAAGACTGCGCAGTTGCAAAAAAATTCGTTTTGCGAAAGGAAAAATTGATTCGCTAAGAAAGAAAACAAAAGGTGTCAAGATTATTCTTAAATTTAATTTAATTTTGTTGCAGTAATTGTAAATACAAAACATTTTATCCCGTTCTGCCCCCCGGGAAATTTGTAAGTTTCTTTTTAAAAATTCACTTAAAATCTAAATTCGTTGTTTTAAGTTATATTGAAATTCGATTAAGTAAGTAATAAAATAAACTAATATTTTATACTTTTATGAAGTGATTTTTCATTTTTCCATAATTTTATAAGAATTGTTTTACAATTAGTGTCCCGTTCCGCCCCGACTTCCCCTACTATAGTCTTGAAACTATATATGTCAGTAACTCGGACACTTTTCGTGATGGAGAATTTAGAATAACCACATATTTTTCTGAGACAAAAAAAAATATTTTTGATCATGACTCCAATGGACGAAAAAATTTTATTTAAAAAAAATAATGAACAAAAAATGTGGGTGTTGGGGATATTCCGAACACACGACAAAGAGCTTCATCAAGTACGATTACCGATATTCGTGAGGCAAAAGTAATGTAACTTTTATTGGGTTACTTTAATAATTATGCATACGTTTTAACACTATCGAATATGGAAGTCTGGCTGAATACTTTTCCGCTTACTGAATATACGTAAAACCTAGTCAGTAACAATTAGGTTCATGTTTCTCTCTCTCTCTCCAGCCCTCCCATTCCTCCCTCTGTGTGTGTCTGTACATAATATATGCGTATGCGTAGTGTCTAAAAAGGTCCCCAAGGCAAGTGTGTTTATCAACGTTTCGTCCAACAGTAACCGAGTACAGGACGTGACATACTTCAAGAGGAAGAAAGAGTGGGTTAAGTTAAATCAACAACTGAACGCTTTCTATCGGGCAAGACGTCCGAAATGCTTAAATTCACCAATCGAAACGTTGCAGTCAGTTTTAAATAATAGTATCAGTCTCTTAAGAGCAAATGACTCACAGGCAAACGTTAACTTTTTCTACGGTGTTTACTATTGACAGGAATGCGATTCGGTCTATTTTTTCTTTAAGGTGTTAACTATAATTCATTGTTATTGCACAAAGTTTTATTTTATTTAATGCTTTTCATTACTTCTTGGTCCTATCTGTAAGATTATTTTACGATTATCCCCTCGCCTACTCTTAACAGTAAATACGTTCTTTACCTATAAAATACATGTAAAATGAAAAGAAAACTGAACTGATAACATTTAAGTATCAATTTTTAGATGGTCAGTGACAAATTAAAAATACAAACTTCTGACCGGTTTCTTATGAAAGATGAACACAATCACAGACAGGATGAAAATCCCACAATTGCATCAAACGTAAAGATAAAATAAAATCAGTCAATTGTTAGCAGTGTGCTAAAAAGTATTGTTTTATCTGTAAACAGCACTTCACTTATAGGCACTACTCAGATATGGGTTAACCGAGGATGAAAGAAGTTGGTCGTGTCAGTACAACGCACAGAAGTCTGGAATATTAGAAATAAAAATAATATTTCCAAGGTCTTATCACATATCTGCAGAATGTGATAACGATAAGAGACCGAACCTTCCGAGGGAACTGACTGAAGACACTGCGAAAAAGAATTTAGCTCAGAAAATGCAAAACATTGTGCCATACTCATCAGTTCTGTAACGTTAAAAAGTCCATTTGGCTTTGAGTGACATCGATACTCGGGTTTTGACATCCAATAAATTATAAATATTGTAAAACCTGGCCTGTCATTATACTTTTGTTTTACTATAGACAATGTTTTTCTGGCTATTTAAAGTAAATTTCAGACATTGGTAAAGAGTTTGCGAACTGTGTGACAAAAAACCTTCTGTCTTTTTTAATAGAAATATTTCACAGAACAAATAAATTCCCTTCAAACTCAACGGTGAAAATATAGGCCTACTGTATTATGTTTCATTATATTTTTCTTTATTTGGAAAAGAAACAAAATCGATTGGTACGGATTTTATGTTATTCCATTGCTTGAGAAAAGAGAAAATATCAGCTTTCAAGTCGAAATTTAACCGAAGAAGAGATAATCTGAAAGAAAAATCGGCCGCGGCAATATTTCGCTTGCAAGTTCCCAATGTGTAACAACCTTAACCTATTAACCTATAAGCAATATTGACTTGAAGGTACAAAGTTAACCGTTACGCTGAAGTGATTTGAACCCAATTCAAAAGAAAATCACGAAATTTAAAAAAAATCTTGGTATATGCTTTATTTACTGAATTATATAATACGGCAGTATCCTTATTAGAAAAAGCAGTAGTTTATTAGCATTTGTGTTTTCAGAATCTAATTAAAAATTAAAGATGTAAATTCAAATTTTTAAGTAAATCCAATTTCAAACAAAAATGAAAAAAGTATAGTATTCCCTATTTTGTAGAAATTTGGACGTTGAATGTATGTAGAATACCTTTAGCCCAGTTCAAAAGTTAGGCAGAAAACCATATTGTATAGTTTTGGATGGAACTTAAAACACATATGTGATTTCTGGTTTAGTTTCAGTGGCCCTCCTCGGATTGTTTAACTCGAAATTAATTCAAAAATATTTAAATATAAGTAATAACCGTAGGAATATACGATTTCGTTCCGTTTAGTAAATTATATTACTATATATCATGTACTTCTACTTGTAATAAGCATACTTTCAAGTATTAATGTTTATTGTGTTATATTTCGATATAAATTTACGCAGTATGCTCATTAAAACAGGAGGATCTCCCGTCATTCGGAAGTGCGTGAGAATAGTCCCACCTACCTGATACAGGTTTTCTAAAGATTTCCCTGCATCTCATTTAGGTGAAACACCGGGTAGAATCCTTAATCTATAGCCCGCGGCCCTAGCCAACCCTTGACTACCTTGTTCTACCTTCCACACACCCCCTGTTCAATTCCCTTCCTATGCTATTAAAGATGAGTTGCTATTTACTAAAAACTTAGAAACATGTAATCCAAATAGAATAGTAGAAACTTAAAAACATTATACCTCGGAGTTGAATTATTGGTTTGGATAAAAAAGTTTTACAATTTCTCACAAAAAAATCTTGAATTAAAATTATTGGTACAATAAAGCATTTATTTTATTTCCACACACATATCATAAGGATACAAATAAAATGTGAAAATTTCAGTGCTCTAACTATAAAACTGAGAGGAAAGGGTACCTAAAAATCACTACTTTAACAATATTTAAATCAAAGCTGCATACACACACAAAGAGGTAGAGAACACCCAAAACGGCTCATTTTGGATTTTCCCAGCCGTGGTGTTAAGCCAGAGAATCTAATTTCAGGTTCACATAAGCCGAGACAATTTGGTCAGTTTTGAGATGTGTATGTTCCGGGATCGCAGACCTTGAGCATATGAGTGACGTTGTCCATTATTGTTATTGAAACCGTCCCCCAGCTACCTACCAAATATGGTCGAGGTATAAAGTCGTCCACACAACAATTTCCCGTTGTTGGAAGGGCGTGGGACAAATAACAAGAGCCCGAACTACCTGAAAAAACTGAAACACATTCATGCGAATGCGAATGCTTTTGACTATAACCCTGAGACCAAAGCTTCCCCTTGGCTACCTTACACTCCATCCGCATTTGCCTTTATAACCCTTCCTGTGCTAATAAAGTGGAATGATAGCAACGTGGATAACCTAATAAAATAATCAAAGCTCTGCACGAAAGTAAGAAAGCTTCTAATATGTTCACCCTTAAAACGAACGGGATTTCACATATATTTCATTCTTGCTTTAGGGTGCTCTTTCTTATTTTCGTCAACATTACGCTGGATTATAAACTACAACTTTAAAATAAAAATTATTAACACAGCTTACTCACAATAATAGTCTGCTTGAGGATTTCCATTGCCGATCTGGAAGTAATTATTTACATAAACATTAGTTAATAATTCTTATGCATCAAAAATGTTTTAAATATTGTTCCTTTTTTTTGTACTTTACAAAATATCTTTCTGCTCTGCCTTTATTTGACAAAGAGAATTCCGTTACATATACATTAAACTAAAGAAAGTAATAGGTTTATTACCGATGCTGAATCTTTCATGATTGAAATTTTAGTACAACATAATTTGCTTGCTACATCAATCATTGGCATGAGTACAGAGCCTACACTTTACTTAGGTAACAGGACGACCCTTTCAACAAATTATGTTTGCCGTCCGAGAAAAGCCTCGGCGAAAGTATATTAATCGAAAATAATAGCACTATTGGTTCCTCGGATATTTAAGTGTTCTGTAGAGAACAAGATTAATTAGCAACATACCACAAAGGAATTATGATTTATCACTTTAAAATAGCAGAAGAAGTGATGGCAACGCATAGAAGCGTATAAAATATTTCTTAAAAACTGTAACAAGTCACGGACTGAGAACTGTTACCCGCATTCAGCGCTAGTTTAAAATATTGAATTTTGACGTTGAGGCAATCTCAGCGTCCGTTACCAGTAATTTAGGGAGGATGCTCGGGCGTTTCGTGTTCATATATTTCCAAGTGTGATGGGAGTAATTACAAGTAACGCTAGACCATAGAATAAGTTATGTTTACCTTTAGAGTTGAGAGTAGGCTGATTGCCAAGAGGAGAGCAGTGAGCCTTGACGCCATGGTCCCAACTGAGGAGAAGGAGACTGCGCACTCACTGTCCGTCTGTATCTAATCTCAGATAACGTCACGCAACACACACCCCAAATCGCTCCACAAGTCATTCAGAAATTGAACCTTTCTTTGAACTTCCTCATTGCACAAAGTCAGGCAGGATTATTGGTAATTAGGTATACACTTATATTCTGTAATTTCAGGTAAAAACTTTTACGCTAACAGTTTTTCATCGGATGATTACCGTTTATCAACACATAATCTATCAGTGGCAGATGTTAAGATGGAATGAAAAATTAAAAAGACAGATTTTAAAAATTGAGGTATAAGAGGCAACCTCTTTGTAATCACAGATAGTTAAACCATCTATGTGTGACAATAGCCATCAGCATAATGAGCTTCGCTTGAAATAATTTTTCTTATAAATATGGCTTATTTGTTGCAGATTCGTGGTACAGTTGAAAGCGTTATAAATATATTTATGTCTTATAGTTTACCATCAAATTAAAAATAATGCTGAAAAATAATGATTGATAAGTTGGGTGTTATGGCTGGGTTACTGATGTGGTCAACCCCACCCCCTATTGCAGTTAATTAACTAAAAATACAAAAGCTAGAAACGGCAATTAGTATGAAGTATTTTATCGAATAAGGTGGACGTCCGTTTTGTGGCCATGCTAAGGTTCGAGAATGTTTCTAGTAGGCCATTTCGGAAAAATAATTAAAATTTGTTTTTAAAATGGTGGGTAGGCTAGTGCACTTTCATAAAAGTAATTTTCATTACCCATAAAATTGTTTTACTGTTTAGAAAAATCAAAATTCCAGAAGTCTACATAGTGGCCATATCAGGAATGTTTGTTCGTGTTAAGGCAACCCCTTGTTTCATGTTATTCAAATCGTGATTTCGTTTCAATTCTTATACTGCTGTTAGTTAAAATGAAATATCTTTGTGTAAACAGGATAACCTACTAAATAATATTTTAACAATATAGTGTCAGAACCAGTTTTGTGTTTTTTGTGAGGTGTCTTAATGTTTTATACATGATGTTCAAATATTTATTTTATGAAGTCCGTTTTACTCTGGTCAGTTTTTAATGCTCTTTCGATTGGCATTATCGTTAATAGCGTATTGGTTCGAGTTGGTCAGAAACAATACATTTTCTCCTGATATGGCCACCCTGGTATCCATATAAAGTTCAGTTTCATTTTGTCTCCTAACAAAGTTAGTCAATAAATAACAAAAAGGGACCAACCACGAAGCAATCGTTAAACAACAATTCAAAGAACAAACAGCAGCAGCTCAGTAAGAAAAAGTATCAGGCAACACTAGAAGCTGAAAGTTGGTACTGCAGAGTTTTTGGGGAGGAAGAAATCAAGGGCATACGACGCTGGACTCAACAGATTCTGACAAAGAAATTTGTATTTGTTCCAGTAATTTATTTCAATATAATTTTTAAATAAATTGTTATGTCAGTGTTGTAAAAAAACTTTCTTTGCTACGCAGAAACCTTTTCCGGACCTACTTTTGAATAAAAAATGATTAGTTAGTAGGTTATCGTGTTTACGCCAAGATTATTTTATTTCAACAGAACAGCAGTATGAAATTGAACGAAGTCACGATTTGAATAACATGAAATAAGTGGGGGTCCCATCATGTGCAAACTTCTCTGATATGGCCACTATGTAGACTTTTGAAATTTTGTTGTTGCCTGTAAAGCTATTTTTATGGGTAATGAAAGATATTCTTATGAAAGTGCATTAGCCTATCTACCAATTTAAAAATCTAATATGCATTCTTTTTCCAAAATGGCTACTAGAAAAATTCTCGAACCCTAGCATGGCCACAACACGGGCATCCACTTTATTTGATAAAATATGAAAAGACGGTGTTTTATACATAAAAAACGTTTTAGAAGATAACTAAACGTAATCCATAGATAAATTAATGAATGGAAATCAATAATTTTTTTAAAGTAATAATAAAGTAAGAATTCTACTAGTCAAACACAGATAGATTCTGAGGGCATATCGAAGTTGAAATGGAATAAAACAAGCTGTGTGTGAGGCATTAATGAAATTCTTTTTTATATGCTTTCTAATTAAAAAAAGGATTTCGTTAACACCTCAAACACAGATTGTTTCATTCCATTTCAACATCGACCTACCATTATTGAAATATAAATGTATCTTGTTTCCTATGGACTTTTTAGGCATTGAAATACTTGAATACATACAGAAATCATCTAAATTGGAGAATAAGTACACTCACAAATTTTTCAATTATCTGGATAATTTCAACAACTTTTTAAATCCAGGAGTAGTAAAAAAAGTGCAAGGTCGATCAATTCGTAAGAAATTCTATCGACTTTCGTAATCGAATATTATGGTCGATCATTCGCATGTTAACTTTACTGTCATAAGTAAAGGGAAGTTGTGTAGCTGTTACGCAAAGTATATTTAAATATTAAGAAAGCTAGACGTTATGAACAAAAATAAAATGGAACTGGAACTAGCTCCTTTGCGCAGTATAAATGATTTCTTGCTTGAATCAGCAAGGTTTCAGATTCCAAATTTTAGGGATCTAGACAAGTGGGAGAAGAGAGTCGTGAACAATTTAATGTATTACCAAACAAATTATTTCCTGACAGCCTGTCTGATTTTCTTGGCAGTCGGGTAAGTAATGAAGGACTTGTTACTCTCGTTGAATGCCTGCCAAATTTATAGAACTTATTTGCAGTATTTAATTAAATCAACTGATATCCTTTTAAAAATGACGTCACGTTTGCTTCAAAGCTTGATGCATCAGGATTAAGCTTGTCGCACATTCTTAATTAGAGTTACGCCAATCCATTACTATTGTTACGAGGAATTATTTTCTTGTAGATTATTTTATTTCAACAGAACAGCAGTATGAAATTGAAAGAAGTCACGATTTGAATAACATGAAATAAGTGGGGGTCCCATCATGTGCAAACTTCTCTGATGTGACCACTATGTAGACTTTTGAAATTTTGTTGTTGCTTATAAAACTATTTTTATGGGTAATGAAAGATATTCTTATGAAAGTGGATTAACCTACCCACCAATTTAAAAATCGAATATGCATTATTTTTCCAAAATGACTACTAGAAAAATTCTCAAACCCTAGCATGGCCACAACACGGGCATCCACTTTATTTGATAATACGTGTTTTACTGTATTAAAATCTATCGTTATAATTATTGGTTAATGTTATAACTTATAAAAAATTTGAATTTAGAATTTTGTGTTATGATTTGGCTACCCACATTTCCTCTGATTGCATGTGTCTTATATAGTGATTTCCTAAGGTCTGTAAGGGTTCCAAACTGCCATATAACCTGACTATATATATCACAGTAGAGGGAAGAATTTGCAGAAATTCTATGTATAAGCAAAAGTATTTATTCCTATTGGCACAGAGTATTCTGTGCCACTGTGGAAATTCACTAGAACAAACAGTGGTATAAATGTTTGCAAGCCTATCTTATGAAGTTCACAGAAGTAGGGAAAATCATCATTAGTTTGAAATGGATTCATGTTCCGCTTTTTGAACTTCAAATTTCACGAATATATACACTGGCTAAAGTTAAAATCTGCAACTTTTGAAAAATGGTTTACAACTATATCTATAATCTGTACTAGAAATAATTCTAATTGCACACTATTGCAATATCATTAATGTTCCAGGAACAAATTACTCCCGGTTTGTGATGCCATAACATGTAAGAGAATAAAAATACACTAAGTAAACTGTTTTCACTGTAATTCTGTCTCCTTTAAGGTCATATTTGTATGTTACTTGAACATAATCAGACAGACAATTCTTATCATGAATTATATATTTTGATTTAAATATGTAGACTATAATAAGCACCTTTACAGTAATTATATACCTTAATATAAACTGAAGAATACCTTCTAATAAAGTGAAAATCTAAATTTTCATTGTATGTAAATACAGTGAAGAAACCACTTTTGGAAATAATTTTTACCTCGGTCTATGAACACAAATTAAAGTTTCACATATGCTGCTTCCACTGTTCTTAAGTTCCTGACTTACAGCCCTGTTTCTTCATTCTCCTCTCCTAAACAAAGAATTATAAGGATTTGATATGATGGTTACACAAATTTGGAATGTCTCCCTCCTTTGATGTGCTTAACACTGTGGAACTTAATGATTTGCAGAATGTAGAATTAAAGGATGTGAAAGTAGAGCATATATCAGAGGCTGGGCAGGTACAGGAAGAGGAGTGTGATGCATCACCCCGATAAAGTTATAAGAAATTGAGCAATCGGTATTTTGAATGACAATGTCATGTCACACTTCAAGAAAATTTTGCAAAAATTTAAGAATTATCGTTACAATGTTTTTTGGTCCTGAAAGACCCAGATAAAAAAGCCATCAAAAATAAACAAAACTTAACATGAAGAAAGTGTTCTCAGGATTCCACTCGGGTATCCACATTTGTTTGCCACAATGTTTCACCATATTCTTCAATTCTTTGTTTATAATTGTACATATGTTGCTCAACACTTGACAACAAAAGCACGTTTCTCATTCCTGAGAGGGGAACAGATTATTTTTCCATGAATTTCAATGGGAAAAAATATTTGTTACAAACTGTTCAGGATACATCCAGGAAGAAATTAAGTTAGTCATCCAAAAGTCTACTGTATTAGCATTACTTTTTGATGAACTAAATTTCTGTTTGATAAATTGCAAATACATCACTTGTCAAATGATATTACTAGGAACCTGAGACTAATTGTTTGTCAATTTTTCAGACAAAAGCTACTGGAAAGGAGAGGGTTATAGGTTTAGTCTGCTGCTTAATTACTATTCATTATTTATTTGAATTGCAGCTACTGATTATTCTAATATGTACTAATACTTTTTTCTCCAATATATATGTGTGGGTCTGTGTGATTTTACCGCATTTATAAAATGTTTTAAATCAACACTGTAACAATTATTTATTTATCTTATGTTACATAAGTGGTTATGTGAAAAGTGCTCATTAGTGTACTGTACTCAAGATTGTTTTGTGTCTTTGTTTCTTTTATTAAACACACTTTTTTATCAGTTAAAATTTATGGTTTCATATTATATACATTGTTTTAGGGTTCTTCATCCAGTTCAGATGTTGTCTGGAATGTTCTCTGTAACTGTCGCATTTGCTGTATTCTATTACTTCACCATGTCAGCAAAACAATTCAAGAGAAATTATCCTTTTATTGGTGTAATTTTGGTCCTTGGCTCTGCTTATTTTGGTGTTTATGTGCTAGGAGCAGTTGCAGTTTTCTTACTTGGCATTTTGCTTCCCATATTAGGTAATCATTTTATATTATTTCTAAAATTTAATAAATATTATGATATTTAGAATGTATGTTTCAAAAGAAGAGATGTAAACAATACATCTGCTATATTTCTGAAGTTGAATAAACAGTTCTCAGGCCATTCTTTTGTAAATTGTACCAAAGTTTCACATATAACTTTATTGCAGGTATTGCTGATATAAAAAACTAAAGCATTTTTAAAATTATTTTATATATTGAAACCAGAGTACTATGTATTCAATATATTAACCAGGGGAAAAACTTAATTTTATAATCCCTATTGAACCAATGAATTTGTTATTAAAAATTGTACATTGGCTCAAATAAAGATTTCAATATTACGTATATCATTAGTTAACTGTTATTTACCTCACAAGACTTGCAGATTTTACAGTAACCAATTTTTGTGTTAATTAAAAAAATTGATCATGTATTGCAAGCTATGTAGAATTCTCCTGGGTTGTGAAATATTGTAGTTTCCCCCACATTATTTTATTGATTCATTCAATTGTGAAGCATTACAATCCCACTAAAGTCCTATCTGTGTTTTTAGAGATTGTGACTGGAAATGTTTCTATGTCACTTTCCGTTATTTATGTTGATTCTTATGTCTTTTGGCCCTTATGTTCACAAATATTTAATCTAATATGAGCTTCAAACCCATAAAATTATTTACAGCTTATTAAGATTATTATTATAATTCACACACACACACTCTCGCTTTGCTCAGAGTTAAAAGGAAATAAAATACTCTTGGTAGCAGATTATAACTGTGTAGTTTTAATAGGTCCTATGCAGGAAGTCTGAGTATATGGTGATTCACTCTTTATATTTCCAATCATAGTAACATTTTTGAGAGCATCAAAGAAATTGTATATTTTTCTATCAAACATGTTTCATTTTATCACTGTAAAATATGGCCCTCTAACCTTGATCAATACTCCCTTCCTCCTCTTACTCTATTGCCCATTGTAAGCCTAGTGACTTATAATATAAAATTGGACCACTTTTTAATTATCACGAATGAAAAATATATATATGCAATGTGACTGAGTCACATGAAATAATTTGATAGTGAGTAAAGATAGAAGTATGGGAGAATAGCAATGTGCCTTTTAAGGCATATGCCCAGCATAAAATTAGGCTCAAAGAAAGACACGTTAAGCATAGAGAGGAATGGAAGAAAATATGTATAAATTGTTAGAAATATAATAAATATGACATATTCTACATTGTCAACTGAATTACACATTTGTATGATTTTAATTCATTGTTGCAATTGACTGACTATATTTGAGGAACATAATTAAGGTTGAATTTTAACTAATATTAACATTAATCCTTTTCTATGTTTACAGCAATCTTTCTTCATGCATCTATGAGACTTCGAAATTTGAAGAACAAATTTGTAAACAAAATTGAAACCATTGGTATAAAGAGATCACCAATGGGAATCTTTCTTGAAGCTATTGGTATGGATCAAGAAATATTTTCGTAATTAACTGTGCTTGTGATAATATTTAATAATTTTGTTAATTAAGAAACAGTACTGAAAATGTTTATTTCATGTTGTGCTACAGATTTCAGTTTAGAATAATGAACTAATATTTCAAGTTGTATGAAGAAGTTCAACTGAATGTCAATTCCATTAAACCTTCATGATAATTGTTAATTGAAGTATAATCTTGTTATAATAGAGTTTTCTGTTTGTGATAAATTACAAGCAGACTATAATTTGCATATTCTAGTTGAGTAACATTTTTTAAAGAAGTATTAGTTGTCTGCACACACACACACACCACATGCTTTTCTACTGTTTGAAATCATTGACTGCCAATGTGTTGTCAGTATGGTCTTGAAGTATCTATCCAACAATTATTTCACCAAAGCTGTTTCAACATAAAAGATTTTACCTTCTTATTGTTTTTTTTTCACACATCTAAGCCTTATTGTTTTTTAAGTATTTTAATTTTTATATTAAAATATTTGTACAGTGGTTGTCGTTATACATTGTTAGTTTTAATAGTGTCTCCTTTCATTCAATGAGCCATCTTTCATGTTTAAAAACCTTCTACTTGAATTCAAATTTGGTGTATGCTACATCTTTCAAACTGTCAGATTTCTTTATAATCTGTTTTTTTCTTGGTGAATTCAATCTATTGTGAAAATAATCTTACAATTCCCTAGAAACCAAACCTGCTATCATTAATATAATATTCATGGCATGCTTTGATTGAAACTGAAGTCAAACAATTCAATTTAATAACATTCGCCTCAATTGGGATTTCAAATTTTCTGTCAGAATCCATAAATCAATCATATTTAAGGCTATGCACCCACCAGCGGTTTGTAATTGCTCAATTAGTTAGCTGAATTAATGGAACACATTTCTTTAAGTAGGAATGTGCCCACATGTGACTGAAAAAACACAAGCAGCACCATTTTAGTGGTTACATGATTCTTGCTCTTCTGGAATGAAACACATTGTCAGGCACTGGCATGTACCCACTAGCAATTATTCAGTAACACTTCTGATCTTCTTGTCCATCTACTTTGTGTGTTGTATTCCGTACATGTATTTTATTTTTATATAATCTTAGACAATTCAAGCAATGAGTCATGTCTCTTAAATTGTGTGATTGATATCGATAGACTGATGATAAAAATTAAGGAAAGGTCAGAAAATTATAATAAAACAATTGAGTATATGAAATTGGAAGCAACTGGTTATATATGAATTCTTGCCTGTCTATTTATTGAGAGTATTTTTTGTTTGATATGTTCCATTGTTTAAGCAGAAAGAGAGTGTAATTTCAAACTAAAAAAAATACTATTTTGTCTTCCTAGAAGAAGAAGAATAGCAGTCAGAGCTGGACACTACTTAAGGGAATAAACCTTCTAAATTCAGCCCATTCCAAAGAGATGTGAGGCTATAAATATTCTGGGTTTCGTATATATTTATAAAACTGAAGAGGGATCCTGAATAACATACAAGCAATTGTGAAATGGGTTTATTTTAAGTAGGTTTGTGAATGATTCACTGATGTAGAATTCAAAATTTCTGAGATTTACACTGGTTAAGGAACATCTCTGGAAGGTTTAAAATGTTTCTCTTAGCTTCCGTTCTGAATGGAGTCTGCATAATATGCAGATGTTATTAAAGGTAAACCCATGGTCACAAATGCTGAGCTGCTTTGGATTTAGTAGTTTATCCTAATTAAATATGATTCTAGTATTATCCTCAATGAAAGGTCTCATGGGAAAACCAACACTTACTGGGAAGGGAATAGGTGTTGACATATTTATTTGATTTCTTGGTAGATGTTGCTGGGGAGAGCATTATAAGGACTGAAAATTTAGAATTCATTAGAATTGAAATGGATTTTTTCAAAATAACTTGAGAACAAAAGGCAGATATATATTGTCTAGGGCATCATTAGTATTTTTTGAATTGGAGGTACTTTTGGATTTTTTGAAGGCTTAATGGATAATTATTTGCAGAACTGTCCATTCATTAGTCTTTGGTTTGAAAGAGAATAAACCAGGGCCATTGAAGCAGAGTTGTCACTTTTGTGTGTAGTAAAATACTGAAAGTCAGTAATTTTTTAGTCACGGTTGACACCTCATGAAGTCTCTGTGACAGCAATTTTTTTATTTGCACTGACAAAAATTTCCAAGTGGGTGCCCAAGTGTACAAGATGGTGAAAGATATAAAAGAGTTTTAATTGAGATTGTAAACTTAAGTACATATGTCAAATGTTAAGGTCAAATAAATTGTTTGTACAATTAATGCCAGTTTGAAGTAACAGAAAATTTGTAGTCAATTTAGATTTATACATATAATTAGTTTGCTCTGTGTGGCAAAAAGTAAATAGAATGCTACAATTACTTTTACTAACATGATTTTGATATCAAAAATTCCAATTTCAACAATTGCCATTCATCAATTGAAGGGTTGTCACAAAATTCACAGCATTCTCTCATTTCCAATATTTTGTTATTGATAGATTTGTGTTCTATAGCGTAGTGTTTTGTCAATGGTAAGTCTGATTTAGTCAAGACCCATTGTGATATGAAGGCAATTTTATAAGCATTGTCTTGTGTGTGGTATTTGGTGAAGAATATAAAGTTCATGCAGTAATACGTTGTAGCTAGTTTGCATTATATTCTATATTTCAATGTGTAATTTATTTATTGTAACAAATAAGCACTGGCTAATTCATATTTTACACAGAGTTTGGTTTTATAATTGATCACATAGTTTTCCCTTCTCATAAAGGCATGTTTTGTAATGTTTCATTTGACTTCATGTGTAACATCTCTTTTTTGTTATATTATGCCAAATTTTCATCCTTTGATGTGTGACATTGCTGCTCACTTTCAAATTTATGCAATATTTCATTTTTTTGTAACCTGCATAAACATAAGAAGAAGGGGTCTGTGCGGATAATTTTAACTTTTATTTAATCTTCCTATTCCTAGTCCTATTTGTTTATTTTTGTTTTTTCATATTTTAATAGACGTTTACTTTTACAGACAAAAGCATTGTGATCTACAATAGATGAAATTGTGATACTTTCTATGTAGTGGTTTTAATTTTAGTGGATGTGCATTCTATGAATATAATACGGTTTCAATCGTATTATAAAAAGTGATAAATAATGATTCTATATTTATTATATTTTGAAATGTGTAAGTATATTAACAACTAAACCATCAATTGTAAGAAAATTATATGCTATTTTGTGTTCTAATTTTAAGATCAAGTTAATAAATGCTTAACTTAGCATAGATCTCAACATTCTGAAATCATTTCTCAATTGTTAAAGATGTTGTCTTATAAGCTACAATAATAATTGAAGTTTGAATTGTAACAAAACTTAGATAAAATTAAATATGTATATGCAACATGAGTTAAAGCAGGACCTGTTAGAGTGTGTTCATATTTTTGGTGATATAAATCAAAAACACTGAAACCTATAATTGTTTGAATAATTTTTTTGCCATTATTGCAACCTACTGCTGTATGTGTTTTAAAATTCACTTCCATTGGCACAAATACATATTCAAAGTTTTTTTTTTCATGGAAAGTGACAAATTGTTCCAAAATGTACCCTGAAATTAAAAAAATATCCTAAATATTTTTTCCTACAGTTTTTAAAAAGCAAAACAAGCTACCATCTCTATAGACATAAATCAATATTGCTCACTGACACCCTAAAACTAGGAAATAAAATGTAAGTTTATATTTTGTAATTTCAAACATGTAAGTTGTGTTATGGACTCAAAACTTCCGAGAGATTTGAGAAAACTAAGTTCAATAAATTTGGTTGCATCTTAAAAGAATTTTTTATTGTAGCTTTCTAGATCACTCTACTCTTTAGATCAGTAGTATGAACTTTTATTTTTCATTTAACATTTTTTTTCATGCAAGAAATTTGAATTGTGTACAAGATTTGCTCTTAGTTTAAGAGACTGAATAACCATATATTTCATGGCCAGTATGAAACTTAGGTTTTACTGTTAATCAATAAATTTACAAAATATACAGTTTTGTTGTAATTACTAATCTTTCGTATTCTTTATTTTTATATATTTATGTTTTGAGTTGATTTTGATTGTCACACCAATACTTTGTCCTTCTTATATTTATAAGATATTATTGTTGCCAAATGTGAGGTTTTGTAGGGTGTAGCATGTATATTTGGGATTGCCAACTGAAATGTACAGTATTTAAGGGGCAATTGTGCAGCATTTTCATCCTTTATAATCCTAGTTTTCTTCATACAAAATTTATAAAATTGAACTGTTGCTTATTAAAATAGTTTAATTGGTTAAAGGTTTGAAAATAAAGGCTACTTGTGTTTAATGTTCTGTGTCTATATGATTTCTTTATTATAATATGCTTGCATATCACCGTTTCATCAAAATGCTTATATGCCTTGGTATTTGTAGTCTGTTGGTTACTAGTAGACAAGTCATTTTATTTTGTGTTTACAACCAAACTTTGACCTAAGAAACCAGAAACTAATCAGTTAATCATTCAAAGGTGTTGCAGAAAGTCACTACTCAACTTATCCCATTTTATTTGCTGTTATCTGTATAACTGATAAACTGTTTTTAATCTGGAGTTTTGTTTACCAGTTTGATATTTACCTTAGTCTTTCTCTTGCCCCTTCATATGTGTATTTTTAAATAAATAATTTGTAAATATATCTTCTTACCAATTGTAAGTATGTACGAAGTACAATAAAGTAAACTTACTATAATAAAATGCATTAATTTGTTGTTGTTTTTTTTGTTTTTCCTCTAAACTGAATATTGTATTTGTGTATGATTCTATTATGTTCTGTAAAGAAAACATAAGTTACCCATTTTATTGAAAATTATATAACACAACCGATGACAGGAATGGGAGAAAGAAAGGTGGCGACTTACCTGAAGATTAAAGACGGCAGTTACCATTGTAGGTATTCTTCAAATTTTCAGATGCAACCGCTCCCTTCAGGAGAATAGGATGTTCTGATCAACATGGAGTGTCTTATTCTCCTGAAAAAGGTGGTGGTTGCCTCCAAAAATGTGTAGAATACTTCCACTGTTGACTTAATTGCACAGTGTCTGTCTGCAATTTTAGATCTAGTCAGATGCAGAAAGGACTGAAGATTATCCTAATACAAGGCAATTTAAGAAAGTAGGAAAGGTGTCATATTGCCGAGTGCTTTTGTAACTCCAAATATTGATAGATTCTTTACTTTTATATGCATCATTTCTTAAAAAGTCTAGCTTATCAGTGTTCTACATTTACCACATTTTGATTAAAATAGTTTCTTCTGACACTCAAACGAGCCCTCAGAGTCAATCTTTTATTCATTGTACAATGTGACAAAGTATCTCTCTGGCTCCACCTTTTTTCCAAAATAAGTGCACAGCCCATTTTCGAGTAAAGCGACGGCGACAGCTAAAAATTACAGATCATTTAATTGCATTTCGATGATTACTACGGTTTCCTCAGAGAAGAGGGCTTCGAAAAATATATCCATAATATCACCCAGCCCGTGTCGTGAACGGCAATGTCTAACTTAAATCGACCTTAAGTCCGTAAAGAATTAAAAATGGACAGCGTTGACAAACTACGTACGCATCAAAACGGACTCGGATAAAGAAAAATTAAAACGGATTATTTGATTGGTTATTTCGTAATACTCTTAATTATTGATCAGCATACTGTTTATATTGTCATAATCGATGAGGCAAGCTACTGAATAAGTGCCTATTTCTTGTCTTCCAAATTAATTTATAGGAAAACTATTTCAAGAATATATTTTCAATGCGAATGTATGAAATTACTTTTCCTTGAATCAAGTAACAGATATGTATAATATTATATAAATATGTATTCTAAGAGAGTCAAAATTTGAAATTTAGTTTTAGCGTATTAAATATATTTATACTAATGAAAAGGAATTTTCGTGTATAGCAGTTGGCAAGAATGATAATTTCTCACTGTCACTGAAATATCTTTGTTATTGTACTGTGTTGGCGGGAGCATGCAATTTTTATGCTGATTATATTAATTTATAAATTGGTTGCACTGTATAATTAATTGTAACAATTAATTGTATTTTTATTTTGTATTTTTCCTTTACTTTCGAACATGAGTCTGTGGGTTGATAGGCATCGTCCAATAAATACGTCAAAGCTTACTTTTCATAAGGAACGGATGAATAAGCTCATAAGTTTGGTAATTGTTATTTAATGTTAATATAAGCTCTTTATTGTCCCGTAGGATCTGGATAGTGTTGTAAGGCTCTTGTTGGATTAGATTTAACCTTAATTTGAGTTACTATGGATTATTGCAGGAATTGGACATTTGGTATTTGTAATTGCTGATTTTTATACATTTTTAGATCAAAGAAATTGATTTCCCACATCTCCTGGTTTATGGACCACCAGGTGCAGGGAAGAAAACAAGAATAAATTGTCTTCTGCAAGAATTGTATGGTCCAGGTGTTGAGAGATTACGTTTGGAGAAAATGACAATTACGGCATGTCTTTTTTATATACTTTAGTGCAACTAAAATAGTTGTATTTTAAATATTGTAGGCCTTTAGATTTAAAATTAAAAAACAATTGTTTAAATATTGGGATATTATTTGGATGGCATGTCACAGAAATTTGCCTTATGTTTTGTTCTGCTTGTAATGTCTTTTTGGTGGCAGAATGTAATTCTAATTCAAATACAAAAAGCTATCAGCCGCTGTTTCCTTGGACTTTACTCGATTAGTTTGACTCATGACTGTAAGAGCTGTGGACTTGCATTTATATGGCCTGAACTGATGTTCATAATTGGCATAAGATTAATTGTGTAGTGTTAATTGTTGGTCCTTTCATTTCTTTCTTTAGCACTGTTACATTCTTCTCCAACTTAAGCAATGGGACACCTGAATATTTTACCAGCAGAATCTGGCATTATGTTATGATGGAAAATTCTCTTTTTTCGTCCATTCTAACCAAATGTCCAGAGCACAATAACATTGTCACAATTCTCTAATAAAATGTATAAATTAAAAGTGTTCAGCTGTCACAAGTTAAGCTATTGGAAATGTTTGGGATAATATTATATGGAGGAAATATTGATTGTTATTCAAAATTTTATGTAGTGTATTCATTTTGTTTTTTATTTCCATACTTTTCAATATTTTATTAAATGTTCCATATTTTCCATTGAAAGACCGCTCAGATAGTGGCATAGTGATTGTATATGAAAACCAAGTTCATTATAATATAATATATATACTTTCATTTTAGTAAATACTAATTAAATTTATTTGCTGACTTATTGCTGTATTTTTACTTATTTATTGTATAGTAATAACTGCTATTAATGAAAAACATCTTTAAGAAATTTATTATTATTTTTTTCAGACTCCTTCTAATAAAAAGATAACTTTTAGTTCTTTGAACAGCAACTATCACTTGGAAGTAAATCCAAGTGATGTCGGCATTTATGACAGGATTGTAATTCAAGACCTGATAAAAACAGTTGCTCAAACTCAACAGCTGGATGTTTCCGGACAAAGAGAATTCAAAGGTTTATAATTTAAATTATATTACTTAAATGTAAATCCATAAACATAATGTGATACATTTTTATAAGTGAATATTTCAATTTAGCAACAATTGTATGGCCTGTATTTGCCTTTACTACATTAAAGCAGTTAAGAGTTTTATTAGACTACTTTCTGCTTTTTTATGAATTTATTTTGCTGAAATGTTTTGAAGGTTGTTTTTTTTGTATGACACAATTATAACATTTTTGTTCCAGTGGTTGTTATGTTAGATGTTGATCGGCTTACAAAAAATGCTCAGCATGCTTTAAGAAGGACAATGGAGAAATATGTTGCAACCTGTCGTCTTATTCTTTGTGCAAATAATACTTCCCGAGTAATTCCAGCAATCCACAGCCGTTGTTTAGCTGTTAGAATGCCTGCCCCTTCAAAAAATGACATTATAAATATATTGAATGTAAGTATGTGTTTTGGTGCATATTTTAAAGTGCAATAGATTTGGCACTGTTGCACATTCATTTGCCACATGTTAAATGCATTTGTTTTTCACAATTTGTAATTTCTTCAACCCTGATATGTGTTTCATCAAAAATTTAGTAATTGCAGATATGCTATAACCTGGAATAAAGTAGTATTTCATAAAGTCATGTTGCAATGAAGAATTATTTTAAAATATATTTTCTTTCATTGTGGGACAATCCTTTATTAATATTAAGATTTAATGCTTGTCAAATAACTTTGAGTTTAATTTTTTAAAATTTAGGAGGTATCCAAGAAAGAAAATTACACACTTCCTCCTGATGTAGCTAAGCAAATTGCAGAGAAATGTGACAGAAATTTGAGGAGAGCATTACTTATGTGCCAAGCATGTGCAGCTGAAGGGTAAGTTTCTTCTATTTTGAATTGTTTTATAACTTATATTTATCATTTTGTAAATCACTGACATTATTAATATTTTTGTTAACTTTTTTTTTTGAAATTGTAATAATGATTTGCAATAATTGTAGTTATACATCTATTGCATTGTAAACGTTAATATTGACTTACAAATCTTGTAAAAATTTTGATATTTTTAAATCCTTATTTCGTTGTACACCCAATTGTCAATTTAATCTTGAAGTGACATAAATGTAGAATATGTAGTGTGGGAGAAAAAACATTCACTGATTACACTGTTTATTTCCAGGACAGAATTATCAGCAGATTATACTGTTAGCCAACTAGATTGGCAGTGTTTTATTATTGACACGGCCAACATGATGATATCTGAACAGACTCCCAGTCAGATGGCAAAAATTCGTGAAAGAATTTATGAGTTAATAATACATGGAATCCCATCGGACCTTATATTTACGGTGCGTATTGTAGACTTGAAAACTTAAATGAAGTACTGTAGCTGGTACAGATACTAGTTGTGATTTTATCCTTAAAAGATTTGTTAAATATAAAATTCAGTATCTGAAAAGTGCTTAAAGAAATATTTGTTTTTGCAGCTAAGTGGTAATGTACAAAATGTTGATTAGCCATTGATGTTTTATATTAACTTGTGTTTTTATTCATTGTTTGTTTGTGTGTGCTGCTGTTATATTTTGATAATAATTTCAGGGTCTTGTTGAGCAACTTGTAGCTAATTGTGATATGCAACTTAAAACAAAGGTTGTGGAATTGGCAGCATTATATGAACACCGTATTCATAGAGGAAATAAAGCAATAATGCATTTTGAGGGATTTATTGCTAATTTTATGTTTGTTTACAAAAAGTTCATGGAAGATGTAATTGGTGAAGATTTTATGGACACAAACTGATCATATAATTTGTGATATTTCTGTAAATATAAGTTTTCATATGCTAATGATGCTTTTTTGTGAAACAAATCAGCTGCTCACTACTTCTGGGATGAATCAAGTACAATTAATTGTTAATGAATTCTGAACAAAATTTTTGTGAAAGGTGTAAGAAGCTTTATAATTTTTTAAACTTACCAAATTACAGTCTTGTGCATTAAAATGTCTATTTTTAAAAGATTTTAAAATCTCTGTTGAAATTTTCCAAGTTGCTTTTAGCAAGATCATTTTATAATTATCTGTTTAAGTAAATAGTACATAGTGTTATAGATTAAAAATTATTTTGTTATCAAGTTATGCCATACATACTATATTAAAATATCTATCTTCACTGATTTAACAACTTAACTAAAGACTACTTGTTACATGTATGGTATTTAATCCCTACTGACTTTTAGTTTTTTTTGTGTTTGTAAAACTTGCTCATCCTCAATTTCTATTGACGTTTTCATCACTGAAGACTAATTTCTACCATAATTTACTTTGGCCATAAATAAAATGAATTTGTCAGATAATTTGGTACTTTTAAAAATCTCCTTAAGCTTCCTTTAGTTGTGCTCTTCCCCCTCCCCTTTTGTGAAAGATACTGAAGCTTTTGCTTGTGTAATTACTTTGTGTTTCATTTTCAACTTGTCAAGCATAGTTTCACAAAGCAAAGTACACTATTATTGTCTTTAGGTAGTTGTGAAATTTTTTCAATCAATGCATCATATAAAATGTGTCTCAAGGTCAAGTTAGTAATTTATAGTATCTTTTCAAGCTCATCTGCGGACAAAAAGGTCAGTAGAAAATTTACAAGTGCAGGATGAAGGTTTTTCTTTTTAATTTATCAGAGATATTCAGGACTTTCTTCCCTCAAGATAATAACTAGCAAGGTGTAAATAAAAATAAGTGGACTGTATTGAACTGGACAAAGGACTCTGATCAATTTGACAATTCATTCGCAGTCTTTCACATTTATTCAGGCTTAGAGCAGGTAGAGAGAAAAACATTTATTAACATGTAATCAAGTGCCAAAATCTTGTATTCATCATGGATTTAGAAATTCATTTCTGAAATGGGATTAAATTGCTACTGGCATCTTCACAATTATTGGGGAAAAAAGCTTCACCCGTATGTTCCAATTTACTGTAAAATCCAAGAACTTGTTCTCTAATAGGCAGGGGTGAAAGTAAGCAGGAACAATGTTCCGGTAAAAGATTTGGAGACTGAAAGCTGTAACGGTTTAAAATTCTCAGCAAGATTGAAAATTAATTATTTTTCATAAACATTGAAACAAATGTCAATACATAATGATTTTTCACTGAAATATTCTTGTATGTCCCCCTATAAACGAAATTGACCCAAAGTTGTATGTAAAAACTAGGCTGCTAAAAGGAAGATGGCACGCTAATTCATTGAAGGGAAGGCAACTGTGTGAAAGAAACTGATCATTACTACATGAATTTGTGGAAACTATTATATGATTAAGCATATAATTTTCTGTTATTTTAATGTTTTTGTGATTATTTACCAATTTGTTAACTATAATATAATTGTGAATCTTTTTTTTTGGACTCAAAATTCGTTCCGGTAACACATTTTATTTATACTTTCACCCCTGCTAATAGGGGAACTAAACGGCTTAGAAGTTATCGCCGTCGATCTACAACGATACCATCTGTCTGCTTAATATTGCAACTTCTGATCTATTAGAAGAAAATAAAAAATAGTAGTTGCGGAATAGCGCCACCTGGTCACAATAACCCTTGAGGTTTATAGCTAATCTGTTGCTAAAATGGGAAGTCCAGGATTTTCGACCTCTTAAAATGATCACAGTTGCCGGCCGCCATAAAGTATAAATCACAATCAATGACAATGAAAAGAATTACTTTTTAATGTGACTGATAAAACAACTATCTACGTTTTAATGTTTAAATTTTTTATATATTCCATGTAACCGAATGAACAATTTACCGCCGTCTCGGCAGGTTTATTAGACGTATTACAAATTTTAGGTGACTAATAATCAACGAACAGCCTTACATTTTACTAATAGAATAACGAACGGAAACTTGCCGTATGCAACGTGAGTTTAAACCGTTCGCTTTATAATGTTTAAAATTACCAAATTCAAACTATGAAGGTGAGCAAATACACACTGAAAACTAAATAGGTGCATTTTTTTCATAAATGGTTGTAATTGCATGTTTGTATCATAATTTAAAATGCAAAAAAATTATGAAGAAAAGTTTTGGGTTACCTCGTGATTATTATAAACTTGTATACACTTTTATAGAATTATTTGACAATTTCAAAACGTATATAAATAAGTATATTTATTTTTACACGAATGAGGAACATTTTGCAAACTTTTGGTGTTATTTATTTCAGGATACGAATATCTGGAAAGCCAATAGAACTATTGACAGAAAAATAAACAAGAAATAAATTATCCAAAAATTTACATTCTTTATTAAAAATTTAAGTACACGAAGTGAATTAAATTTTGATGGGATCAATAAAGCAAAAAGCTATTCAAATTAATGTTTCCTATTGGCATAGTTGTAAAATTGAAAATGACTTCTTCAAATATCTGCAGTGATACATGAAATACGATTAAATTGCCAATCTTATTCGGAGATATAATTTAATTGTAGGATAAAAAATCATCGCACACAATATATATATATATATCTTTGCAACATTTTCTATTATTTATATCTTTGGTTCTTATTGAGTGACGTAATAAAATTCCACTAACCTCATGACGTCACGGAATGCAAATAATAGATAACCTAGTTAAGGCAATTCTATTTTACATCCTTATTTTGTAAGTTGTGTTATTAAAATCTGATACATGTACAAGTATCTGTTCTCAGATTGTATGTGGTTTCCGTACTATGTGAAATATAATGGTAGAATTTGTAAATGGTCGTCCTGTCTTTAGCAAAGCGAGAGTTATTTCCAGTGAGTATGTGTCTTCCTTTATTCTAAGTAAATTTCACTGTACGTAGAAAGAATCGTTTAAATAAGATATTTATTTAATTCAAACGTGTAATGAAGGTGGTTACGCTATAAAATTTTCATTATTTATGTATATTTCAATTCAAACAAGAATTTGCTATTTCAATTATTGGAGTTATTGTTCTCCTATCAGTAGACAGTTGAATAAACGGCTTGTCTTGATTACAACTTCGGAATAACAGACAATACTAAGTAAATGTTTGTGATTCTACAATCTTTTAAACTGTTGGCTATTATGTTGTAAAAGATTGTAGTTTTGTGTATTTGGCACAAAGCTAGTCATTTTAATGTATAGCGAATAAAGTGCCCGTATTATCGTGGTATATTGATACTCGCACTTTCATCAGTGTAATATTAGTACATGACAACATTGTCATATTCAAGATTTCTATCTATTTAAAACATAGATTGAATTAATCAAAATTTACATCTCTTGTCTCTATTTATGATTTGTTACCACTTTGAAACTTTAACATATATGAATTGAAGTGATATAATGATTCCCATTTTGTGGGTTATGCTAAACTGTATTCTATATTTGTTAATTGATTGTATTCAAATTGTCATTTACAAATTCTATATCAATATTATTTATTAATATTTTCAATAAAATCTGTCTACTATTCTAGTGGCAACTGATTATAAATTTTTAGTTTTTTATATTGGTCACTGCTAAAATATATTGTATTTCTAACAACTGAGGCCAATCATATGGAGTTGCATATATGTTTTTTTTTGTGAATGCATAGTATCAGTGTGTATTATATGATACGTGTTAGTTTTATAATAGTTATCATTCTAGAGTATAGTTAACCAAAACTCTCTTTAGATTTTATTATTGTGTTTTATATTTTAGATATGGCTGAAGGTGGTGAAGAATGTGAACTACAGCAGTTAGTTCCTGCAGAAGATGATTGTCGCCTAATAAACAAATCTGGTGAAGTAACTCCGCCTGTTACACCAGGAATCAGTAAAGTCACCCAGACATCTCCCACGTCTCCTATCAGTAACAAGGTAATAGTGTCTTTCTTATATCAATTTGTAGTTTTATTATCATTATGATTTGGTATGGATTTAATTTTATTATCTGAAGAGTGCATTATTTACAAAAATTGACATCCAAAATTTAACCATTCGAACTTAACACAGGCTCATGCTAATCAATGCACTTCCAATACCAGTTTTAAAAATATTTTTCATTTAATTGGTTAAAAAATGTTATTTTTTTTATAAATTATTATAGCTATTGAGGGACCCAAATTTTTTATAATAAAGATTATTATTAACTGGCACCGGGAAAGATCAATATATGGCAAACATGAAGATCCTGAGGAGTGCTTTTAATAGCATTTGTGTGCAGTAGTTGAAATTGTAATTGTGGATATGAGATTCCATTTGAGTTAAGTCTTTGAAATAAGTGTTAGTCATATACTGAATATTTGTTTGATCATAAATTGGTGATTTTTTCAGGATTAGATTCATGGGAATGGAAGAGGTTATTTTCCATGTAAGAAGTGATTGTATATTTGGTTAATATAACTTCATTGACTATCAAACATAGAACATAGTGAGTCCCCAACCTCCCATTTGGGCTACACTGAAAGGAAACTGAAAATTATGTCCACATTCATAAAAGTGATGCTGGTTTGAATATTTTTTATGGGCAAGTTACATTCTTGTATTTTGGAGTTACAGTTATCAAAAAAGAGTGACCCATAACATAAAAGTGTTGAAAAGGAAATAAAGAAATTACAGCATAGAACTACTCTCATTTATTGGAGATTAAATTGTAAGGGAAAAAGTGGAGATAAATTGGTGCAAAAAAAAAACTCTAATAAGTTCACTATATCTGTCTCAAAACAAATAACTTGAGTTAAAGTATGGATAATAAATCAGTTATTTGTTTTAAGAACCACAAGTGATAATAGCATAATGATATTGTTTATTTGTGTACATATGTAATCTAATCAATACCACAGATTTCATCTGGAGGAGGAAGCATTCGTGGAGCCACAAGTCAAGGATCAGGAGGTTCTCGTACTCTCAATCGGACTGCTACTGCTCCTACTATTGGTACATCAACTCTCACTACACCTGTGACAGGTATGGTTAATCTGCCTGTAGAATTTTAAGGGAGTAGGAGTTTTAAATAAGTTAGAAGTGAATAGTAAAAATCTTTCTTTAAATATATAAAATGAAATAAATTGATTTAACCATGAACATATCTTTGCTACATAAGTATGTTGCAATTTTGTATGCAACTATATTTTTCATCCAATTCATTACTGATTTTTCTTCTATAACACTATTTGTTTCTAAAGGAGTTCTTTAGATTTTCAAACTTTATGTTGAATTTTTAAACTTATTTTTAATTTTTTTCATAGTCTATGTACCTATTTTTCACTGACTGTAGACCACAAAATTTTTATTGTCAGTGTTTGTTCAACTTTAGGATTTATGATTGTATTTATGCGACTGCTAGGCCACAATGTGGACATTTCTCATAGTCAAGGTCAGAAATAAATGTCAAATGCATTTCAGGGTAGAAAGTTTTATAGCTTGGCAAATCATATAGAGGGTTTTTTTGTTTCTTAGGTTCAGTAAGTGGAAATCAACATTCTCGCCTGCTGATTGTCAATGAAAAGTTGAGTAGGGGCCCGTCACTAGTGGCAGACACTACTACTCGCTCAGGACGGGAGCCGAAACTTAATTCTGCTGCAGCTAGATTGCATCATACAAAGAGAGGTTAGATTTTATTTCAATTGAGTGTTTGCTATGCAAGTATGCTAACATATATTTTCAGTACTCTTTAATTGTTCACCTAGAAGTGTTTTCTCTAGTTATTTATTTTAACCAAGATAAAGTAAATTATAGAAGCAAAGGTCTAATTGTCATTATTTGGCATACTTATTATAAAATTTTGTAATACAACACATAGAATATTCAGATTGAAATTGCTATGTCTTTTTAAAAAATATATATGATAGAATGAATATTTGGATTCAATTCGAGGAAAACATGTGCCTTTGTATTGAGAACTTGGTCTATATTTTCACTCTATCCTTCCATAAAGAAAGTTACTTTATAAGCAGTATAGACATCAACATTGAATTATACTTTTATAGTGACAAAAAAAGTTTTCTTTTGGATGCCTTTAAGGTGTGAAATTATTGAATATTAATAAAATAAAGATGCATAATGTTGACATTCAATGATATTGTTTGAACAATTTTCAAGCTAAAAGTTTAATAGAAAATAAGAATCTAACGAAATATTTAATATTTGTTGGCAGTATACCAAAATTTTATGTTAAACTTAGAAGCCTAGACCTATTTGAAGTGTACAGAAATAAAACCTTCATTCCTAAAATTGTTGTCATTATGTTATGTTCAGTTTTACATATATTTTAAATAAATTAATTTATGAATCATTTTTGCTTCTACAAAATTGCCTAAATATATTGGAGTTTGCATAATTAATTATTAGATTAGCATGTTTCTGATTTAGGACAAAATACCTATAATTTTCTTCACTTACAATTCAGACTTTGTGAACCTAGATTGTTTTTTCAAGTTAGTATTCATAAGCTTATTTTAATGAAATAGACCACATGTAATATTTCCAAGTAAGGATTCTGGATGCTGTTACTAGAGAGGAAAATATTTTTGTATTTATAATATAAGTATTGTGATTGTTATTAATGTATATATCCTTCTTCCCGATTTTTTAATCTTTATGAAAACGTCTTCTGTCTCACTCTTGTACATTATGAATGCTGCAATTACTTTAAGTAGTATTTTCTACTTCTTACATAATTTCTACACTTCTTCTTTTTCTTTGGCTCTACAGCCCATTCAGGGCCATATCAAAACAAGAGAATATTTGTGTGTATATATTAGGAAATGACATTGTCAGGTTAATTAAAACAATTAATAAGGAAAGGAAAAGATAGAAAGTAGGTGACTTACCTGATGTTCACAGAGGGCAGGTACCTTGTAAGGTTTGGAGTTTCTTCTGAATTTTTGGAGGCACCGTCCCCTTCATCAGAAAGTTAGGAAGACATTTCCAGTGAAAATTTAGAACTTCAAACCCTGCATGGTGCCTGCAATCTGTGAACCTTCTATCTCTCTTTCCTGTTCTTATTAATTGTTTTAATGAACCTGACAATGTCATTTCCTGGCGCATATATATTTGTATGTGTAAAGACCACGAGTCCAAACTCACTTCTTCAGCAGACAAGGAACACAGACTGAGATTTTTGTCTGAAGAGGAGAGTTAAGCCTCCAAAAATTCTCATTTTCATACTTCCCTGCTAGTATACACCTACAATCAATTTAGGGTAAGTCAATGACCATTTTCTGTCTCTCTTTCCTATTCAATTAATTTTTTTGACCTTTTCATTTTCCTTACATTATTGAAATGTGAAAATATATAAAGCAATCCTATTTTGAATTCAATTTTAATTGTTTATTTACAGTTTTGCCTGTAATTGCCAGTGTTCTGCTAGCTTTAGCTTCGACTGTACATTAGTTTTAATTTATGATTTTTATGTACTATCCTTTTAATTAGATAGTGCATGTTTGTTCCTCTTCCCTGAGTTTGCTTTCCCTGCTTTGGTTTTGTTTGGTTCTGCACGGACTTAGTGCCGAATACGCGCCGTTCCTGTCAACACCACTCTTTTCTCTCAGATGTGACCGATGTTCGTCGAATGGAGACTGCTCTGCTTCACCTCCTCGAAGACTTCCATTCGGGAAAATTGAGAGCATTTGGTAAGTCATTTTTTGCAGTATTTCTGTCTGATATTATTATTCATTCCAAGAATTTAGGATGTGTTGGTTTAATTGTAGTTTAAAGATTTTATTTCTACTTTATGATAACACTGAACTAGTTATTACTGAAGTGAACAGGATTATTTGAGGAAAGATTAATTTGTATTAGATAAATTTTATCACTGATTTTTTTTATTTTTTGCGTGGGGTACTGTGGAATCCTGCATGGACACCCGAGGGGGGTCCGCACCCTTCGGGTAGTGTCAGACTCCTACCGACTAAACCACAAACCCGGTTCTTGGCATTGATCCATCCCGGGACCGCGTGAACATTACATCAGGATGGTGCCACCGTTTCGCATGCTAAGCCTCTTTCTTTATCCCTCTCATTTATGTGCTAATTGCATATTTACGCTCTATCACTGATTTATTGTTGTTTTTTTAATGTCTATAAAGAATCTTGGGCGAATTAAGAAAAACATATGATTGCCAATTGGAATACTCTTGCTTATATCTTCATTCCATTGTCAATAGATATCATACCTACATATCTATGTTGTAAAACATTTCTTATTGATAATCTTGTAAGACATAAAAACATCATGAATGGTTGCTTTAATCCTTATATTCATTTCATCTTCTATTTTAGTCCTTCAGAATGGCATCGTATTTTCATTTGCTGATTCTACTCCTTTCCACAACAATTGTAT
Organism: Eucriotettix oculatus; assembly: GCA_034510155.1. Classification (NCBI taxonomy): domain Eukaryota; kingdom Metazoa; phylum Arthropoda; class Insecta; order Orthoptera; family Tetrigidae; genus Eucriotettix; species Eucriotettix oculatus. The sequence continues at coordinate 36,843,599 of CM067380.1, read as the reverse complement.
TACATTTAACATTTTGTTGTTGACACAATGGTTTCTCATGCATTATTATTACCATTTATGACTTATCAACTACATCAAGCATCTATTAAAGGCAAACACACTTACTTTCACCATAAAAATTCAATGTCCTGTAATACTAAGTGAATATTTAAGTGGGAACCCATGTTGTAGCACTGAATGAAGTATCACAGTTTCCTACACATGGTAGGAAAAGCAAATTAATTTAATTTGCGGTAATTATATTACTGATTAATTCAGAAACTTTCTGAACAGTCAAGATAAAAATTAAACTGTTGTTGGCTAACCAATCAATGGAAATGTCTTCACAACATTCTCTGAAATTTTAGACTTCAAACCCTACATGGTGCCTGCCATCTGTGAACCTCAGGTAAGTCACCAACCGTCTCTCTCTTTCCTGTCCTTATTAATATTGAACAGATTGAATATATCTGGCTTACCCTGTATATACAATAAATGTAACAGTAAAATGATATAAAGCCTATCCTAATTTGTAATCATTTTATATAACTACTCATTCCACAATAAAAAAAAGATTGCTTGAATTTGAGACACAATTTACACTTCAAAATTTAGTTTTCTTATTTAATGAAACATGCAGTGAATAATCATATACTTTTTTAACAGGGAAGGATTGTAGTATGGAGCAAATGACTGATATCCGTGAACAGCAAGAACAATTGGCTCGACTCCACTTTGATTTGGGAGCACAGCAAGAACTTTTCCAACCTCTGAGTGATGAAGGCCTCCGTGCCGGACAAGAAAACATGCAGCGTTTAATGGATCGGCTGGAGCAACTGAGCATATCGATTGAAAGATTGCATTCATTTTCTAGTGAAAGTCGTGATAGTTGCTTGCTGCAAGACTGACATGTAATTGTAAGCGATATAACTGCCTTGAAGCCAAAGATGTAATACAAATTTGAGGCAAGGCACAATACGTGACCTGTGACATTAGTAAGTCTTTTATCATTTCATACACTTTTGTTATTCCATGAGATTCAGTTGAGGGCAGATAACTGTCATTTAACATATATTTAATGCAATTTTTAACAATTATAAATTTCTCTTCAAATCCATCCACCATTCTGTGTATTAAACTACATTTTCATCTTCACAAGTCTTTCAAAAATTAAAAAATTAGTCAATACATAACTCCAACAAACCATTATACAATTATTATAAATTTTGTCCCATTAGTTTCAAGGTCTGCAAACACCGCTTATGATTTACTTAATCTACCGTTTAGACAAATGAGATAAAATGGAAGAATCCATTAATAGTCTACTATGAGGTTCTCAAATGTCTTAGCTTTAGATCTGAAATTAAAATATTGGAAAATTATTTTGAGAATTAAGGCTTTCTGGGTGATTTTTATATAAACTGCTCATTTCAACCCAGTCAATCATTTGAAATAAGAGTTTCATTATTTGAATGCAGCATACATTTTTTTGTTTATTCATTGGTCACTTCATTAATAATGAATCCTGTATAGCTAAGATGGTAAGAGTCAAATTTATTAAGCAGTGTTGAAGCAATGTTGTAGAGATGGAGAAGTGACAGAAACCAAAGCCTGTTCTGGTCACCATAATTTAAGCATTACTTGTTTTCTAAGTAAATAAATTGTCTTCCAAAAGATATGCTAGTGATTTATATACGCCTTTCCAAACATTGTTTACCTGTAAATGACCTTTTCAGTGTGCATGTAAGGGCAAATAGTGTTTCTTCTAATTGGAAGTGGTTTGACTGATTTATTGAAAATATCACAACCCATTTCTTAGGAAATATTTGAAGAGATTCTACCTTAATATATGTATTTGGTTAAATTTTGTAAATTACTTTTGAGTATGTGAAGAGTCCAGATGAATAGATGATGATAAAATAGTCCCCAACTTTTGAGTCTGTACAGATGATTAGGGCACTGGACACAGATATATGCATAAAAATTAATGTGACTTTTCAATTATAGTTGGAACAGGACTTCACATTATGCTGGCCCAATCAGAGGAAGTTCTTGAAAGTTTCAAGTGTGTAACCCTGTGTGCTTGCTGGAGTAGCTCAATGGTTAAAGAGGCAGTAAGGGAGGTCCTGGGGTCAATTCCCAGTCCACTCGAGATTTTTCCATCCTGTAGTGAGATTCCTGTGTCTGTTGTGTAGACAGGAATCAGTTGCACCTACAATTTATACTTAGCAATGACTTTATTTACGAAAAAATTATACAGAAGAAGTTTAACATCTTGTGTTTCCACATTTAGACTAATTTTATGTTAACACTTCTGAACAAAGGCTTTCAATGGAAGAGAATAAATTACAAACTGAATGTGACTCACAAAATCTTTGAATTATTAACTAATTCGCCATTTAAGTTTGAACTAACATGTCTGAGCTTCTAGCTTCATTATTTCCTGAAATAATGTATGTGTAAAATCTCTGCATCATGTCCGTTGGTGGCAACCCGATGTCGAAACTCCCCTTTGGATACCGGAAGTCTAATTCAGCGTCATCACACCGTTTTTAAAAGAAATACTAGTTCGTTAAGATAAATATAAAATTATTATAAATTTTTATATAAAATATGGCATATTTACATGACTTTTAATACTGAAAACAAAAGATGGTATTTTATATGTATTTTACTACATAGAGTTACATAAATGCACGTATTTCCTCACAGACAAATTTTAAATCGGGCATCAGATCAACTTTTCCTCTAGCTGCTACACAAGGCTGCGTCTCTACCATTTTTGCAGCCATCTCCTGTATGTCAGTCTGAGTAACAGCCTCTGAAATTAAAATATTGAATTATCAGCTACTTCCATTGTAATTTTTCTGGCATATATTACATTATACCGTAATACTCTGAGCACAAAGTTGTATAAACTGAATTAAGGGGCAATTATTACTATAAATATAAATTAAATTGCAAATACTATTAATATTTTATGGAATTTTCTTTAACCACCACACCACAACCATTACTAGCATTTCAGAAGTGGGGCTGACTTAAATTAATATTCCTTAACTATATATGATTTGAAGCTGGGGATAATAGCTTTTGTTAACGTATGTTAATTGTGTGATGCATCTTTAAGATTATTAAACCTGTTGGCACTCTAGCAAAATGTATTTTTTAAATCAGATTGAAAAATGAAGTAAAAATCTTCCCCAATTCTTTCAGACTACAAAATACATTGTACTGTACTTCCTAGTTCAGTTTATGCAGTTCACATTACTTTTGTTAGTATTCATTGGTGCAGCATATTTTTGATACAGCATAAATAAATATTTATTCTTTTTAATTGGTTATACTGAATGGTTTGTGTGCACAACCTTTGTTGCAGTTAATTTGTCTCTGATAACTTCTCACAAAAATTAACCCATAACTTGTCTGTAATTGTTGCTACCAACAAGATTGTGTAGAATTTTGATGGGATAACCACCAGGGTTAGTAATCATGATGACGAGAATATTTCAAACCTTCAAAAATTACTTATATTAATATAATAATATTTTAAAAATTAGCTATAAAATAAATATTTTATAATATAGAAACAAATAATATATATTAACACCCATTTACCGATTGCATCTATGTAATAGTCTTTGGAGTGCCATGTTTTGAGTGCCATCACTTGGCGAGCTACGTCTTCAAACATCATTGGTCGACTTTCCAAGTTCATTAAAAAAAGTGATATTAACTGCTTCTTTGCTCTCTGAAAACCAGACAAAATATTAAACTAGAGCGCAACTAAATGTTTAATTTTTAAGACTTCACTTAATCACCAATACTGTGAGAAAAAAAAACGCATTTTACTGGAGAGGAAAATATATGCTTTATCTTAAAACTATTGAAGGCACTTGGGATGCAACCACAAATTCATTATGAAAATTTGACTTCCCTTTAGGAAACAATTTTGAAAACTTAATAGATTGTGTAAAATATTTTCTATTACAGAATTAGGTAAAATAATGATTGGTAAAAATATTTATTTTAAAGAAACCTTAAACTCTTGAAATTTGTGTATGTTTGCAAACAAAGCAATAATAGTGACTGGGACATAGCTAGCTTTTTCCATAAATACAATATCATACTCACCAGCCAGAATCTAAATACAATGGAATAGAACATAACTGCATTTACAGAGAAACTAATGGGTAATGATTTATTATAAATTGCTGACGGTAATATTAAATTATAGCCATTTGCAAATTGCATCACCTACTGGGATCATTTGAACCAAAACAAATAGCACATACAATCAGCAGTGTATTATTGTAGACTTCATTATTGTACAAGGTTTTTGGTGAATATAAATACATTGAAGCAGCTGTTAAAATGTAGTAAACCAGAGAAATGTTGTTTAATGTAAATAAATACAAGAATAATAATAAGGATAGGAACCAATAGCTGTGACATTGCTGCTCCAGAAAAGCCTCTGTGGTCTACTGGCTTGCATCACAGAGGTCCCGGATTCACATTCCCTAACTTTGCAAACTGGACTAAACAGCAAATCAGTTACTAAATTAGACAGTTGCTAATGGCCTTTGATGTTGGTGTGACTAAAACCACAGATTTTTTTAAAAAGTAAAGACAAATGTGGAATGCGAGTTTGGATCAAGGCCATGTGAGAGTGTGGCAGTGTCACTATTCATTTATAGTTTCCTGTATCTTTGTGCAGCAATAGGAGACAAACGTCATTGAGAGCTGTGCTGAACTATGTTGAAGCCCTTATTAATAAATTATTAAATTGATAAAACTAATGTCACTTGCCTCTTAAAGTATATTTAATATCGATAAAAAGATTGGCCTTCAGGTTGATTCCAATGTGAGCTATGTATTTCATTCTGCTGATGAAGAAATTCTTGGAAATATAAACACTAATGATAATATATGTGGAATGTTAATTAATTTTATAGAAATCTTCCTATGATTATTTCAATTTTCAGCTTGGTTATAGGGCTTTAGCAAAAATGAGTAATATCATTTATAAATAACAATTAACTACACAGACCTGTACTGCTTGTGTCATGTCTCCCTTTGCTACCTGGCAAAGTTCTTTTGCCATTATTGTGACCAAGTCATCTAGCCTTTCTGGGGGAGCACAGCCATGGATACCAAATAATCCAGATGATGCATAACTATAGCTGAATGACTGGCAAGTATAAACCCACTGATACCTAAAATGGAAACATAAAACAAAACCTATTAATATAAAATGATATTGAAAAAAATTACAATCAAAGAGATACACAAAGACTTTTGTGATAAATAAATTTTGAATTTTTTACTAACAAATCTAGCACGGTCAAATATAGGCATGAATTATAAATATGCCATTGAAGTAATGGGTCACTTTGAAAGAAGACAACGTTTGACAATGACCACACCGTCAAGGGATTTGTGTTCGAAAGGCTCCTGCTTTCTATGAAATGAGCTCAAGAACTTTTCTAGAAGAAGGCAAAAATGTACTTCAAAAGTGGTAGATGTACAATAACATAATAGCATTTTTATACATTTGAAAAAATTATTCAAGTTTATATTTGATTGCCCTACATATGTGTAAAATATAAGCCAAAATGGAGGTTTTTACTAATTTAATTGAAAAAAGGAAGAAACAAATTTCTACAAGTGATTAAGCCCAATTTCTATTTCTTTGGTGAATGCAACCAGCTGCCATAAGATTACATTTTGCACACTGAATTGAAGAGAACTAAACAAAAATGTATATTGTACATCTACAAAAAATAACCATTAACTATATAATGTAATATAAATAACTGATGTTGGTATATTTGTGGTTGAAAGTGGATTTAACCAAACTATATTTTTACATATATCAAGACTTACCTATTCAGAACACGGAGGAACAGCCGGGAATACATCCCTTTCCCTGGACCACCAGAGCTAAAGGAATTTCCACCTCCCATTAACATATTCAGAACACTCATAGTAATGAATTTTGGATTTTTGAAACTAACGCCTTCAAATCCAATCATTACATGAGCCAAGACTGGCAACTCTGTATGCCCTATAGGTAATTCACATTTATCCTGAAGAAAATAAAAATAATTTAAATATTATTCTATTAATATGCAAAGTTATCAACGAATTCACAGTTGTTAAGCTAGGCTCTCACTACTAAAAAACTTATTTTACATAACAAATTATATGATGCGTTTACCATACAAACCATCCTATGGGTACCTACAATCAAACATCATGTATACAACAATTATGAATATTGTATTCTTGCTAAATTTATGTTTATTATGACATTTATAAAGGAGATCACATTCTGCAGGCTCTCAACTCAGCAACATTTTAGTGTTTTGGTGCCCGTGGATATTTTAGCGATGACAATGGTTTAGGAAACATGCACAAGAGGGTAACATACTAATTGAAAACTGTTGTAATGTTATGTAATGATATAGTTTAAGAAAAATACTTTTATAATTTTGTACAACATTATTTAATCTAAATTGCTATTTATTCTAGAGATAAAAAATGAACAAATTCACAATTGCAATCTTACCAATTCAAATCCACCCACATAGTCAACTTGTTTTTCCACATCTGATGGTTTGTATTTAGCATCATGCAGAACCAAATCACTTTGAACCTGCCATATTGGTTTTCTATCTTCAAAGTAAGTTTTTGCCAAACTTTCCAGTTCATTATGATTAACACCAATACCAGCCAATACCATTCTTGATGGCGAATAATAGTTTGCTAAGTATGTGAAAAGAAGATTCCTAGTAATCTTTGGCAAGTTCTCCTTTGGGCTAAGTAATGGTAATCCATATGAACCATTATAAAAAGCTGCCTGCAAAACAAGAAGCAATAAAACATGCAATTTGTCAGAGATGTTTCTTTACATAACTTTTCCAACATTTTCATATCTCCGTCAAAAGAAAAAGACTTAATGATTATTGAATAAACCAGTAGTGTTTCAATATCTTGTTTTAAGTCTTGACAATTATAATATAGATTATACTAGATTTGTGTAGCACAATTCCAATTCACAAATTAGTGAATAATTATGACTTTGTGAAAGTCATTTCTTTAACTTACATGTATGAATAATAATAAAACTACTTGAAGAAAACTTTGCCAATAAATGTAGTTAGTGAGCTACAAAATTTGTTCTGTTAGAATGTATTATGATATTTGAATTTTTGCATTTGTTACTTCAAAAAGGAAAAGTCTTTCCTTTGTTACTGCTAACTATACAGGATAGTCTGAAGTTGATGTAGACGGATATTATTTTGGACCAAAAATTAGTTCAAACATATTCACAAGTGGGCTTTTGTTAAGTAATGTCTCCCAGCTATCCAATTATTTAACAATGGCCTCAATTATGATACAACATATACAATTTTAAAAGAAGTATTTGTATTCATATCCAATTTATTTTAATAAATTAAATTTCGTCACTAAAAACTGAGTATTTTCCCATTTTTCAAATGTGATAATATGCAACTATAATTGTCAATTGAAAAGGCATGTAACAGGCTAGAAATATTTTTAGAGAGAAGGGTAAATAATTAATTAAAGAAAACTAGTATTAAATTAGGGTTTTACTATCATGTTTAGGCAGGCCTATAAACACTTAGAATCAAGATTCTTAATACTTAAGAAAGTCAATTAAGAAAAATTTAAGTGCCTTAGAGGCCAGTTAAATTTTAAGTACTAAATTCTTTATTATTTTGAAACTAGTTCATAGATGTGTTCATAATAAAAATCTATTGAAGTAAGATGCAATTGATGATTAAAATAAAATAGTACTGACCTTATGGAGGAGTTCATTCATCTGCATTGTTTGATCTGGTTTTAATGACATAGCATAACTATCAAACATTATATCTTCAGCTGCCTTAGATATCTGGAAAATATTGTAAAGAATATTATGATAAATAAATACACACAGTGAAAGCATCATAATTTGAATATTACATCATACACTTAACCATACATACCATCACCCTACAGTAACTACAATGAAACATCATATATATGAAATAGAGTCGATCTACTAATTTCTGAAAACCTTTCCAGTAAATAGGCCCATTACATTCGCATATATACACAAAAAAAAGTATTATCTACTTTTTATGGGCATGAGCTGAAATAATACTACAAAAACTTTGATCAACTTACATAAATTTTTACATACGATTGGAATATCACTTTAGGAGTTAACAATGAAGCAGTGTTGTTCACACATTCTTATGCATCTTTGTCAAAAAGTTTTAAAAACTTGTAATAACTGATTTTATTCCTGAAAAATTTTATCTTATAATTAAATTTAAACTTTTAATCTATCATTCACAACATTAGCAGTTACTCAAACTTATTTGACTAATATATCATAATATTTCAAATGTCTATGAGTATACTTTTACAGAGCTGCAGTAAAACTTTGATATTTTATATAAATAGAATTTTTTTAGATTAAACATTGATTACCTCATCAACAGTCAAATTAGGCCTTAAAACAGCCTCACCCAATATCTTTATTACAACAGGCAAAGCTTCTCTCTTAGCTGATATGGCATATATTACAAAGTCACTGAAACAAAACATTATATAAAATAAAGAAACCATTCATGTAAAATAGAAAGCAACTTATCAAGATATTTACCGATCAAATTGGGAATCAAATATTCCCCCATATTGCTCTAATGCCAGCATTATTTTATCAGTGTCTTCATATGCTGAATTGCTCTAAAAAATTAAACATAGTGTATAGTACAACAAAGCTCAAGACAATATTTCAAAAATTTGAAGTATGATGAAATTAACTTAATTAAAAACTGTTATATAACCACCATTTGAATTTTGTTTCATGTGATCCAGATATGGGTCATAACATAAAAAACTTGTCCAACTTTTGTTGTTGGCTTTCAAGTGCTGAAGAAGAGCTCCTGATTTGATGCCATGCATTGATATAGTAAAAAATAAACTATGTTAGCCACCAAAAATTATAAATATTTTCCACAATGTTAGTGCACATGCTATAATGTATTTTAATTTAAACTATTTTTTATGCAGGAGTTTATGACTTAATGATTTACTGTAGACAAATATATCCATATAAAGAAAAGAGTTTATTTGTTTAATGCCTAGAAAAAAAATTTGATCGGTTAATTGTACATAACTTTTCAATTATCTGAGGTGAAGAGTGAAAAGGATATTGATGAGGAAGAATGGAAAAAAGTTTTTCAGGACACTCCAAAAACCAAAATTGGGAAAAAGGCAAGAACTGCTCATAAATCTTGGGTAACACAGGAGATGTTGGAGTTGATGGAACAAAGGTAAGAATACAAAACCTACAATTATGGAGAATATAGGAGACTGAACAATGCAATAAGAAGAGTAACATGTTGGCAACAATCTTCCATCATTGGAATCCCATTGAAATGACATAGCTAAAATATAAAAAGCACATCCCAGGCAGAAACAAAATTTTTATAGTTTTTCTGTTCTTTACTCTAAAAATTCAGCTGACAACCACTGCGGTACCACCATACCCCCGCTCCGCCCCATCATCTGTCTCTCTCTACTGTTCCACGATGTCACACAATTACTCTATGAATTAATTCAAAAGGTGACAGTACATCCCAGGTCCAGTTCCAAAAATTCTTAACATCCAACACATGACTTGTTAATCTTTAACTATTCATATTATTCCACGTTTTACAATGTGAATATTAAGACAAGACACACATTATACTAATGCAACAATTCAAGATAAATAAATATGCTCACCTTAAATGATAACTTATCTAGAACATTGGTAATGCCTGGAATATAGGGATTACCAGTATACTTAGAACCAGCATCTATAATCACTGAAATAATTGTAGTTAATTAGTACAGATTATTTTCTGCAATGTAAACAATCAATTTATTTTTCAAAAATATGAAACCAGAAGTGCAAACACAATCTGCATACAATATAATATGTATATCATTATTGCAAAGGGAATAATTTAATAAGACCTTTAAATAATGCTGTTAAAATGAAGAAAAAAAACAGTAGATCAGCAAGGAGTCTTATCCATTTTATTAGACGTTATTATCTCAAATGTATAACTTTTTTTTTGAGAATAACAATCAATTTGAAAGTGTAATAATTGCTTTCTGTATTCAAGTCATGTTATTAAAGAGAATTACTTTGTATTTTGATTGGCTGGTTGTGTGAGTCGAGTGACTATTCATGGCTCACTGCTGCAGACTTGTAAACAGACAGACCTGAACTGATCTACAGTACAGAAAGTTTCTCATAATATGAGATATTTCTAATCTGAAGAGATGTTTAGCAGTGTTTCTCCTTTTTGTGTTGCAGACGTTTTGCTTTGTTTATTCATTTTAATGATTACAATAAATGCAAACACTTTCAGTTCTTAGAACGTGTGGATATATAATGAAGTTAACGGTTCATTTAAATACATTTGTTCCTACAAATATTTTTCAAAACAATTTCATAGATTTGACATTGGAATATTTAAAAATATATATTTCTCTCAGTATATAAATGAAATATTTAATCAGTTATAAGAACACAGTTTACTGTAGCCTGTCCAGAAAGGTTTACAATATATAAATTCAAAATGAACACAAGCAAATGATTGATTTGAATTCTTTTTACATATGTTGTGCATTATGACAATTTTTTAAACAAATTTTTCTATATAATTTATGAACCGAAGTACCTCTAAATAAAGTGACCAATATCTGCATCCTTCAGCATACAGCCTTAGAGTACCTAATTTTTCTGTAGCTAAGGCAGAATAAAAGTCTATTTGAAAATTGTGCAGGATGAAATTGTAATTTAACAGGAAGAAACTTTCACTGTGCACATTTCAGATTCTGATTTTAAGTTAGTAAAATTACTTCTTAAACTGTATTAAGTAAAATAGGAATTACAAACCTCCAACTGTACAAAAACTGCCAAAATATGGTAAAGATGTTACATGAAGACCATTATCAAGCTTTGTAATCATTAATTTTGATTCAACCTCTCCTGGTGACGCATATACAGCTTCTGGAAGACCAGGAAGTGGTTCAGTAAGTGGTGGTTGGAATTGGCTCCGGGTATCAAAATAATTGCCAGGATCTTTAGCATTGAAAGAACTTGAAGTAGACACATGTTTTAACCTGAAAATAAATTAAAAAATCTGTACAAAAAAGGATGACAACATATTTAATTCATTTCTGTATCAATAAATACAAACCATACATTAAACAACACAGTATACTAACAAGTATAAAACAAACATAACAGGAGTTCATTCAATTGGTTAGTTTTATTTTCATTTTGCCAGCCACACTACTACTACCGACATTACCAACAGCAAATAAGAGTTATGTTACATATTTTTCTTGTAACAAAGTTTGAAGTGAATAAAGAACAACTTAAAAAATAAGAGGTAAAGCAAGAATGTGTCGAATTATTTTAAATTGTATGTAGGGTTCATTTAGCAAATTATAATGCAATGAGAGAATATATTAACACAGAGATTTATTTTATTTATTACACTTTATCACAGAAGCACATTTCAATTCAAAAATATATGCAATATACACAAAAATTATTGATGCCAGAGATTATTTACATTGATACAATTTAGGAATAAACACATCTGAAACGTGAAATACAGAGTTATGCATAAAATAAAATTAATAAGCCACGCATAATTGAACACTGATATACATTAGACCGTAATTAATGGTTTAAATATAACAAAGACAAACAAAGTTAGGTGTTCTACGAAGTGAATTTGAAGTTAAAAAATTGGAAAGAATACACAAATAGTACAAACTAAAATACGAATTAATTTTCTAAGAAAAAACAATTACAACCTTACCAGTTCTTAAAAAAATCCTTCGAAATAAGCTTAGTTAAAAGACTGGCGCGCGTCATTATATAAATAGGTAATCGGTAATATTCGTTTAGGTTAAAACAACAAGTTCACGGCGGATAGAATGAGTAAGAAAAATTTTGAGCGTCGATATGTCGAAGTATCTACAAATGCGATATTATGATGATTTTCGATAGGAATCATTTTACATTCAGGTATGACAACCTTTAATTAAATCGGATAACATTTCAAATTTATAAAATTCTGAAACCCTTTCACATTTGAAACGAGTTGCATTGTGAAATGAAGGAAATCATTTCAAAACTGTAAATGCTGTCTCAATTAACGTACATAAATGGAAAATGTTTTACAGTAATGATTATGATTGCGGACTTGGAGCGATTTGATCCGTTGTGTATTAATATTAGTGAATAATATGCTAAGTTATATGTTTTTCTCTGACTGGGAACTGAGATCCGTCGTGTGCTTCACGGAATTTGTTAGATGACGAAGTTTCAAGTAAATTGAGTAACTTAAGAATTCTTCTTAGGAAACTTATACGAAAATCTGGAAAAGGGATTCATTGCTATGTGGATTTATATTTTCCCCATCGTCATATTAGCCAGATGGATATGAAGTATGAATACTTCTGATACATTTATGAGATCCGAATAGAACAATTTAGTATGTAAAGTATTTTTAGGTGCCGTTAGATCAAACGGTTCGTCTAATAATATTCTGATGGGTTCGATTAATGGGGCTCATCTGTAAATCTACAAAATAATAACTTTACGGGTATATATTTCCCAGCAATTAGAGAGGTCATGATAGACCATCTGATGAGTTGAGCGGAGGCAAACTTCATGGAATCTTGCTGTACGTCGTTAACGAGGGACGAAATGATACATTTTATAAACGACTGAATTTAGATCTAGAGGACACGGGGCCAGGAGGTTGTATTGCTGCAAACCAGTGATTTGTGACAGGTTATGTATCTTCGCGTGAGAATAATTGAGCTACCACCAATTTGGAAGAAATTCAGTTTGTGGAGACACGGCCTACTGCAGATTCGTATGCATTACAGTTTGAACCTTTTCTGGTTTCAGCGCAGCTGAATTTTGGAGGTGGTGGACATTGTTGATTTTCTGTTTGGGCCGTGCGATCTACACAAACTCGACAAAAATATATTGTCATCTAAATTATATGGGAACGTTTAATTTATTTAAAGTTTCCTGATATTTTTCAAGCAAAAAATGTAAATAGATAATTATTTATTATTAACGTTGTTTAGTAAAACTCATACATGCGATGTTTTTAGGTTGTTCAGCTTCTTGACAATTGTGTCGAGATGATGCTATCGGGCAAACAATTGTGTAGTACAGTAGAGGAACATTTTGAAAGAAGAAACAGCAAATAATGTATGTGAATATAATAATCTGAACGTTCCAACAGAAACAGATTTTCTAAACAAATTTTATTTCAATTACTATATAGATCTTCAATTTGCAATATTAGCACTGGTTTAACTGGTAAAATTAGTGAGGGAATAAAAGGTGAAAAGAAGAAAGTAGAATTTGAAGCTTGTTAGATATAGGAACTAACGATTCTTACATGTATAGAGACAATTCTGTAAATAGTTCCGTATTACAGGATGAAGAACATCTGGGGTGTATACTAAAGTTGGAAAATTTTTATGACGATAATTTGGTAACGGTAGCAATTTTTAACCTCACAAAATCAGTTGTCAATCTCTTTTATTTTATATTTGATTTATTACTTAAAGAAACAAGTAAGTATTATCAAAAAATAGTAAATACTTATTTTTTCCGTTGGTCCGCTACAGCATTAAACAAATATGTATGCAAAAGTTAATTGCTGTCATGTACTGTAAACAAAATTGTCAAATATGTTCGCTAAAATGCTTGTTAACTTGTGAGGAATTAAGTCTAAAGAACATGATTATTTTCGACTTCATTTAGTCACATACTTTTCCATTTCTCGGGCGTTATCAAAGTTTGAGCTTAGTAGCTTGAGCTGTAAAGGGTGGAATGTCAATAAAACTTTATAAGAACTTTATTTCTTTAAGAAAAATATCGCTAAAAATCACCAACCTCTATCGAAATACAAAGATGTTTATTTTATTTGCTCGTTTGAATTTTTTTCGGAACTAAGACTACAGCATTTTTATTTGTTGTATTCAAGATCTTTGAAAATTGTTCTTACTATACTATTGTTGACAGGAGTTGTTTTTAAATATTTATTGAATATACTGTTAACATTTAAAATTGAAAAATGCATGACGATTAGTTGTCGTACTGAAAGAAGAAACGAAACTGTATTACATATTTGGTATATTAGAAATTAATTAACTTTACTCTCTAACAATGTCTAAGGGCGCGTGGAAAGTGGATGATAAAGAGCACGGTAACCGAACCCTGCATATTGATAATTTTGAAAGATGAGAATTCATGTTTATCTATAAAAAATGGTTTATTTCTTTGTAGCTGTCTATATTGATATCGATGACGAATCAGCTGATTCAACTGACCCAAACATTGAGTATAGTAATTGGAATAATTTACCGGATTTATTACTCGAAAAAATATTTTCGTATTTGTCTATAAGAGAGCGGTATTATGCATCAATGGTGTGTCGTGCTTGGTATAGAGCTTTTCATCTACCCTATGTTTGGTCAACATTTGTATTGGAAGATACAACTCTAACTAGAAGGAAATTTAATTACTATTATGGGTGGCAGGTAAAGTGTTACGACAAATAGCGTTTGCAATTGATATTTTAGAGTCTCCTTAACAGATTTAACTGTACCCCTGTGTTTTAATTGATAATATAGCACAATTTTATTCTAGGCTTACCATGTTACTGGGGAATGAAACTATTAAATTTCATTACTAGGTATATATATATTATTTCCCCTTCTTTGAAATTCTGTTGTATTTTATTAACTTATATCGAGATATGTTGAAGAGCAGAAGGTTAAGAAAATAAAATTTTTATATTAGACATATTATTACAACTTTGTTAATTTTATGTGTTTAATATTAGGAACTCATGTCAAGTAATTTAACTAGCAGGTGATGTTGGTCAACTATTCTTTGCTATACTTTTTTATGCTTTAAGATGTCTATGTGGTTGCATTTAACAATAAATTATGTAAATACTCCTGTTTAGATAACCATCTAATAGACAATGCATATAATATTTGAGGTTTTGTTGTTTTAAAGATTGGAAACAAACATTTCAAATAATTAATCACAATTATATGCATGTAAGGATAAGCTGTGAATGTCATTACTACAGGTTGTTTACTTTATTCATCAATGATACCTTTTTTGAGCTGCATTATAGATTTATATTTACATATGTTATAATTATTCATTTGCTATTAAGCTGTTATGACTTCTTGTTTTCCTTTTTTCTGAAAATTTATTTGTGGTATCGGGTATTCTTAATGCTTGGCTATGAGTGCTGTATGTATATCTTTTATTCCAATGAAGACTGAGCCTTTACCACTGATCGTGTATTTAAAAAAAATTCCATTTCAGGTAATGTAACCAAGGTCATGTAAGGATGTGATTCCAAATCTTTATTCTGTAGTATTGTTCGAATAAAAAATTTCAGATAGTGGACCAAGACAAAATTATAATTGGATTTGCTAGAAAGTTTGCTGTTTGCCATAATAATATTTAGTGCAATTTAATTCATCATTAGTGAACTATATGTTGGGTTACTGTCTAACACAAATTATCTGTTTCATACATGCATAACATATATCATTAAACTATTTTTTTGGGACCATCCTTTTGTTAAAATCTTATAAGCTTCAAGTATTCTAATTGTTTATGTGTATTTACCGTGTACAGAAAAGTACATGCTAATTTGATGATGAAATTAATTAATTGTATTCACAATCCCATAATTTTTAAAAATGGTGCTAAATATAAAAAAACTGCCCTTTAATTTTACTCTTATTAAAATAGATTTTTATGATTTTCTTTGTTGCAGCATGTATTAGACCATTTAAGGACCCAGATGTGTTTGACACGTGTTGGCACAAATTTTAAATGCTTGGTGTTTGAACCTATGATGAATTTCTACAATCTTTATGAATTCATGAATATGGTGTCATTCTTTGCTGAACGCCAAAGTGTCACAGGTGTTGCTATAGGGCCAAATATCAGATCCCTGCGATATACATTTCCATGTAATATGGCTGTGCGTGATGAAGCTGAAGCAGCTAGAACGTATGGAACTGGAGGTATACTAGTTGGCTGTGATATTTAGCACATTGTTTGGTATTCATATTATGTCAATTAGTATTTATAAACACAAACAAAGGTAGTATAATTTTACATTCACATTCATGAGTTGAAGTAAATAATGAAACATGGACTTGGTCTATTAAATGTACAATTTAAAATTATTTAAATAAAATTCATTTTGCAAGAGTTTGAATTAATATTATAATTTTGTCTTTTGTGTTATCCCACTGGGCATCAAGTCCTTTTAATTATTTATCTACTAATCAGGATTGTACTTCAATACCATAGATTACCAAATGACTATCATCATATAGAGCAATCTGTCTCCTGTGAGGAGAGGGTAACACATCAGTACGATGTAGTTTTTAACTCACCGGTACAGAAAAGAGGGCTAGAGTGTGACTGACTTGATTAGACAAGTGGTGTCTGCCGCCACACCGTTCAGACACTGTCTTGAAAGAAGGGCCTTGGACTCTTGAAAATTTGACAAGCTTGGTGGCGACTACTATTGATTTCAGGTAAGTCAGCGTATTATCTGTCACTCTCTCCTATCCAAATGATTTATTTATATATAATTGTCTAATACCTCTCTTCACTATGGGCCAATAGATGGTCACCAATCATTGTTGACTTAGTTCTTATCCACACAGTGGTCTAATACATTAGCCAATATGTACACTGTGCACTTTGCTTGCAAATGTTGACCTCCTTTGATGTGTGGAGAAAACCAGTTTCAGAGGGAACATAGGCCAACTCTGTTTCCAATCTTCACCTATTTCAGCCAATACAAGTCAACCCCTGTCTACACCTTGGCCTTAATGTGTGACTTCATTACAAATTAAAGATGATATAGACAATAAAGGCAAAACAAATGAATATAATTGGATAGGAAAGAGAGATAGAAAACAGTCATTGACTTACCTTAAATTGATAGTAGGCGTTGACTGGCAGAGAAGTACAAAAATCATCCATGCCAGTGCCTATCCAAATAAATTAATTATTTTGACTTTTTAAACTTTTCTTTCCCTGTTACATTTATATAATTGATGAGGACAGGATTGAGAGATAGGAGGATGGTGGCTTGCCTGAAGTTTAAAGATGGCAGTCAACACTAGGTATTATTCAAATTTTCGGAGGCTACCACCACTTTGTCAGGAGATAAGGGCATGCATTATGAGAGGTGAACAGCTGTCAACTGATGATATATTTATATTTATGCTCAAAAGGATATGAAAGTCAGAGAGACAAGATGTCTTACCCAGTTGTCCATGTATTTTATATTTTTCACTTACAAATTTACGGTTTCAATGTACTCATTGACTTGGCTTATTGGTGCATGTTTTTAAAGTACTTTCAACATTTACCACACATTGTTCATGTAGGTAAACTCTTGGAAGCTTTGAAACGTCTAATGGGTAACTTAAGTTCATTGCGCCACTTGGAACTGATTGATCTGATGCTGGAGCCCTGTGAAGCTAAACATTTGCTAGATGAAGTATGTCAATTGTGCTGTTTAACATTGAAAACAATCATTGTTATCAATACTACAAAGGTGCAATATGAATTACTGCATGTAGGAGTTTTCCTCAACCTTCAGGTAAATGCAGCTTATTTCCTATACATTGTTAATTTCACTAAATGGTAAAGAACATGTGTATTTTTGAAGCCCCTGAATATCAAAGTTACTTTAAACAGTTTATGTTTTTGTTATCTATAATGTCTACACCTTTGATTTTGTTGGTATTTATCTTGTCATTATTTTTATACAGCTTGACGATTATATCGAACAATGCAAAATAATTTATAATGGTTTTCAAATGAGAGCCATTCTTACTTTCAGCAAATGAGAGCAGATAAATAGAAAAACATTGCCACTCTGGAAGAATACATTCAATAATGAATGATGACAAACCGAATCTGTAGCACAGTGGGCAAATAATATGTGATAATGTTGATGGAACAAGGAAGAACTTAAAGGTCAAATTGGCTCCCATTTGAAAGGAACTTTAAAAGCTTGTGGTGTATCATAATTATAATTTGAGTATTTTCTTGATGGAATAGTTTGTTTTGTACATTTTGAAATTTTTTAGTTATTTAGGAAAGTAAACCAGCTCAGCATTAAAAATTAATTGATGAGAATTTAAAGAAGGAAAGGTCTATTAATACTTTTCACATTATTCCATTAAAGAGTAAACATTTTATAGTTAGCCTTTCCCTTTTCATTACATAAATGAGTCTTTTTTTTTAATTTTAATGCAAAACACACATTTAGTAACTGGAGAATGGCAGGATATGGGATTATGCCATTGACCATAGAGATTGTGTAGATACCAGTTATCATATAAGTTAGTGTATGAAATGTCAAATGCTTGCGGTACCAAAGAATCTTAATTGATGTGATAGGAGGATGATGGTTTCATTTTTAAAGATAATTTAAAATTTGATGTTGGCACAATCAGAGACAAATTACCATATAGACTGGCAAGATTAATGGGACTTAGTTTAACAGATTTTGTATAAAATCTCTTCAACTTTTGTAGTAATTCTTCTAAAGATAATTGCATGTTTTTGTTTTTCATTGATAATTTTTATCGATTCATCAGATTTACATAATTTAAGACTGGCGTAACTGTTATTATTAGAAGTAAAATTTGTTCAGAAATATAATTATTTCAGTTATGTCCAGAGAGCTGGAATTGGCTAAAATAATTTATCATCAATAAACTTATTAAACTGAGAACCAAACCAAAAAGTCATATTTTTGCAGTAGTGAGAAAGGATGATATAGGAACCTTGTCTGAGAGTTTAAATGGGATACTCCTTAAGATAAATTGAGGAGCTCAAAAGCAGAGTGGGCCAAATCCAATCATATTCAGATGGACATATATGTTTTAAATTTTCATAAATTTAAATTAGTGTATTTAGTACAAATGAACACTCCCAATTTTTATGCAACTTTGCACATGGGCTTAATTTAAGTGATTATATAAGAAATTTAGTACAAAAACTTTCCAATGCACATGAAAATTGATGTTTCTTAGGCATGGCCCACTATGGCTTTAGAGATATCCACGTTTCCCTCTCAAATTATGGACTTGGTCAAAGGAAAAATTACTACAACTTTTTAAAAATGCTTTATTATAATTAGAATAAAATATAATGCAAACAATAAAGTGAAAATTTCAACACTATAAAATTATATGTTAAACCATACCATTTATTACAAGTTAATTTTGTCACCATGGTGATGAGGGTTACGAATAGGACCAGTTTACAGGAATTTAAAACTTGAGGTAGCAAATATTTTGAGAAATACTTGGTATCTGAGGGAACATACCTAAATAATGAAGGTGATAAAGTTATTCAGACAGTAAGAGAAGGGTCCAAGAATAGAATTAAATAGAGTAGATGTAGGCATCATGAACAAGTAGGAAGTATTGACTGTGTTGGTATCAAATGGAAATATGGACAGTAATAATGCTAATAAATTAGAGTATAGGTGTCTGAAAATATACGAGACATTATTGTGAACAATGGTTTTAACAATATTAAAGTGGTAATGAGACCAATAAGTACGAAGGATAATATTAAAGCAGTGCATTTTGAAATTTGCATGTACAGGTTAAAATGTAAAGATGGTGATTTTGTGTATATAGAATGACAAATATGTGCACAGGAAAAAATAATTCCTCAAAAAAAAAATGAAAAATCCACATTAAAACAAATACAGCATTGTCAACACATTTAATTGATAATGAGTATGATAGTTTGTGGGATAATGAGATCTTATGAGAACATTAGTCACAGTACTAATTGAGTATACACCATCACCCTAAGAATGTGCTGTATAAGAAATGTGAATCTGGTGTTGTAGGTACATTATATGCATGTTAAATTAAATGGATGTTCCACATTTGGTGAAAAATTTTATTTTCTTCTTTTTTGTATTAACATTAATTTATGTTGATTTTATGAGCAATGTACCTATCACTGTTTTGGAGTTTTATATATGATTTGTTGAATTGTTTAATTTTATAATTGAATTGATGTGTGCATTTAGTATATAAAAAACATGTATAATGTGTGTAAGGTATATGAGTTGTGGAATAGTGTGTGAGGTATGAAATATTACTATATGGATTAATAAGCTGTTGTAACTTTTTTTGTTGGTATATGCATTAAAAAGGTTAAGAATGAGTAAAAACATGTTAGCTCATGTTGGTAATATATGTGATGGAGTTATTTGGTAAGTTGGTAATATAAAGAGTTGAGCATGTAGTAAAACACGAGGCATTCTTCTTGATGATTGCTAGTCTTAAATTAAAGCTTGTGTAATATGCAGTCTTTAACTCTATCAGTAAATGTTAAGCCTCATGATTTTATGTAGTAATGTACGATTTATTGTGAATTTCATATGACTTAAGACTGATTACAACTTTGGTTTTTTAGTAATAAAACAACAAAAAAGAGGATTAGTTCTTCGTTTATTAAGTTTATTGAGATTAAACTGTAAAAACTGCAGTATGACATATATTGAATAATTTTTACATATAGTTACATAAGTTTCTTATGTATTACTGTATTAAATATTGTGGTTGTTGATAAACAATGTTATTTTTAGGTATTATTTATTAGTCCACAAAATCTAGGAGACAGTTTGGTTGAACTTCTTGGAGAAACAAAGCTACAGCATCTGCACATCATTCAAAACCGGTTCACACCAGGAGATGTTCTAATGTTGCCTGCTTCACCTCGGGCTTGGCGACAGTGTCGCCGTTCAAATCCGCAGCTGGCAGTACATTTTGAAATGGAAGGTGTTAGAGAGAGAGATGTTCTCTGGCAGGAATGTGCTCCTGTTCGGTCAATTGTTTATGACTCTGCCTTTGCAAAGGTATGAATACATTTATGTTTTTATATAATAGTAAGTCAATTAACATATTCAAATAATTAAATGAAATAAATTAATAACCAGTTTTATAGACAGTTATTTATTGGATTTATTGACAATTGAGAGACATAGAACTCATATCTGAATGCTGGTAGGTAATTATAAAGATGAGTGAACTTGTGGTTTTAATTTGTGTATCAGTATTGTAATATAATGCACTGTATTTTATATTAATAAAATGTCATGGACTTATTTGCTAACCCAGTATATATTTTAAATGTTAAAGGAACAAATTAGCATTGTAATATACCATATGTATTAAAAATTGTCACAACAGCCATATTTTATTTATAATTACATCAATTTAAAGTATCTAATTTAAATTATTTCTTTTGCAGATCACTTCAGAATCAGTTCTGAATATAGTGGACTTGTATAGTTCTAGCCTATGGGTCTATGGACATAAAGGACTACCAAGATTTCACCGTCCAAAGTCATTTCATGAGCGAGTAGATTCTCTTGTGCTGCTTTTATGCAGGCAGTGTCCATATTTACACACACTGGTATTATTAATACCTGACTGACTGTTGGTTTGCGTGTCATAACAGCTTGGTTTGGCAGTGCATGGTAGGAAGAATCCATTGGCTTTAAATGTAAAGATTTCATGTCTTTGTGGCTAAGATTGATAATGTTTTGCATTGAATATTCTATGAATGTCAGCTAATGTGAAGAAATGGAGTTTGTGAAAGATTTATTTGCAGATTTTTAACAAAGCTGCATTTACTAGCCAAGTTTTCATTAATTGTTAACATACTTGTTTTGGGAATAACCTGAACTTTTTTATTTTGTTTGTTTGTTCACTAACAAACACCAGTTATATTGATTAAAGCGGAACCTTACAGACTACTGTATGGATGGGATTGAGTTTTTTATCCTCTGAGTAATTCAAACTTTTTAAAATGCTTGACTCACTAGATATGTAGGAGCGAATAATTTCATTAACTTCTTTTTCACTTCTGGACTTTTTTCATTTTTCTAGACTATCAATATTTATTTAAAATAATACATATTATTAACATTCTTGTACCAGATTAAAATATGTCCATCCTTTATGCATTCATGAAGGAAATGTTGAAATATCAAGATATACTGGGCATATAACAGTTCGGTTTTGAATTAAACCCCTAATACTTCCTCCATAGAAGAAATATAAGTAAAATATGTAACCATCAAAATCTGGTTTCTTAGTGACAAAAAATTAAAATTCCAAAATATAAAAACGACTGATTTGGATTTCGTCATATATTTTATTCTAGATAATCAAGTGAAGGAATACAAAAAGCATCCTGCTTATTCTTTCAGTTGATTTGGTATATTTCTAAGGAAAAGTTTTATGTTCATTAAAAGCACGTGTAATAATTGTTATGGGAATGTAACACTTGCATATGTATATCAATTAAAATATTTCACATCTGATCTTTGGTAAGTCAAATAATATTGGCAGTATTATGGTTTGTTTAATAATTATATTTGATTATATGACTCATCTAGTTAGATGTTATGTCAGTAGGAAAATAAAATAAATCATTTTGCTTCTTTTGTCCACATTGTTGAGTTACGTATGTTTATGCAAGTCAGATTTACTTTCGTCAGAGGTGTTTGTACTTTTCAGTGGTAATTTTTTTATTCCTGTTAAACTTTCCTCAAATACTGCTGTGCTGTTTGCATAACTCTAATGAAGTGTGACCCATATTATTAATCTACTGAGTTGACTGATAGGTGACAGAAATATTAGTATAAAAACCTTCAATGCACTGTGGTCATGTTTATAGTTTTGAGAAGAATAAGATTAAAACATAAATATGCAACTATTCATTCATATAAAAACATTCTAGCAACTGGTAAAACATTACAGATGTAATTTATTAAGACAAAGTTCCTTTTGTATTAACATTGTTCAAATTATTATTTTTATCTTAATGACTATCATTTATTTTAATTGTATCATCTGAAAATGGTTACTGTCAGGTAATTATTCTGTTGCAATTTTGTTGATAAATGATGGTCTGTACCTTACTCAAGAATACATTGAAAAATGCTATGTAATTAGAAAATAAGTTTTAGGATTTTTTTACAAATTGCTAAGAATAATTGTTTAAGAACTAAGCTCGCTGCGCAGCAAATTTTGTCTGCTCAGTCGTCATCTAGCCAATCGCTGGAAACGTTTTCCTAACTTCTGATGAGGGGGGGGGGGGGTACCTCTGAAAATTTAAAGAACTTCAAACCTTACAAAGTGCCTGCCATCTGTGAACCTCAGGTAAGTCACTTAGTGGCTATAAATAAGTTCCTGGGTTTGATTCCTAGCTGTGCCGAAGTATTTTCAGTCTTTCCTTCTTCTTCCTTTCCTCTCTATGCTTTGAAAATATGTTTTTCTTTGAGTGTATTACCATGATGGAGCATATGCATTCCTACCTTTCTATTTGTTCTCGGTATCCAATTACATAATGTGTGTAACTTTGTCACAATATAATATCATTATTTATGTGCACACATGTTAATGCATATTAATTGACCTACTGTATGGAACAATATGTGACTAGACAAATTATTAGTAGTAAATACTTTTGGGCAAGTTAAGTGTTCTCAATCAAGAATTTTAAAAATTCTGAACTATGTATGACATCAAATCAGACCTTTTTTATAATGTTATTTGCATTGACATAAGACTGCTGAAGAAGTAGCCAAGGAATTTGTTCAATCTTAAATTATTTTCTTAACGTGGCTACATTTTCATATTAACATATGTATTCTTAAGTTATGTATGCTTAATTGATTAAATCATTTTACCCTTTCTAAATATATATTCCAATACTGTTTACAGATGATACGAGAAAGAATTTCTACGGCAACAGTTTTGCTCCTAGCACACACGGCAAAGAATTTGAGATACTTATTTGTGCGTCGTAACGCGGTGATTCTTCGAAGCGATTGGCCACAAAGTCCAGATTGGTCTCTGGAGTTCTATCAGTGGTTACGAACGACTTCCAAATCGTACAACGCTACGGAGAGAGAAGTTTCGCAGATTCTTGGCTATTCATGGTATCTTTTATCTGATAAACAATTTAAATTGACGAGTATTAACCTGCATTATGTCCCATATTGAATCATCTTATCATAATCGTGATGGCCCTGGTGAAGTTCCTCTGAATATTAAGTATAATAAAACCATCTAATTGCAAAGTTTGCAATGAAATGTGAATCCAAACACTTTATATGTAAATTTATAAAAAAAAAACTCTTACTTCATAAATAAATAATCTTACCAAAATATGTGATCAAGAATTGATTTTTTAAGTTCAAAGAATACAAATTAATTGTAATTTTAATTGTTTTTTTTTCTATTCCGCTTACGTGTGCTATCTACTATTAAAGATTGAATACCCAAATTTCAGTCTTCATTTATTGGCATAATTTGATACAATTAAATGTCAGTTGAGCCCAATTATGGGCTAAGGAACCATAGGAAGAAGAAGTGTCAGTCATATTTCTTCAGGAGCTTTCAGCTCATAAGCCATATTCATCTGAGGGTTTTCTCCTACATTAATACATACAAATCAATACGTCACACTGTCAGGCCTATCATGCTTCAATGTCTGACAGCTAAGCCTCTGTCAAAGTGTGACAGTTGAACATTTCAAGCGCCTTCGATTAATTATTCCAGGATATTTGAACTTCCCACACAAATTGCTCCGTTGCACTTTTAATTTAGTGGTGAATTTCATCTCAAAATCTGTCACATTTTTGTATTTCAGCAACTCGCCTCCTTATTGGTTACTCTTTAAGCCATAATTCATGCAAACATAAATGTATCCTTAAATGTTTTGATTTACATTGCATTTTAAAGGTTTTTGAGTTCTTTTATACAAAGGCACTTTTGTCATTGTTTCTTGCAAGTCCAATGGAATCAAGAATACACAAAAGGTTAAAATAATCTTGTGAGAATGGCAGTAATTTGATATAAATAAAAAAACTGTGCTAATGTTAGTTAGGTAGGACAGACAAAAATTATCACCATGATATGCAGGGTGATTCGCTACCAGCCCGACAAACTTGCAGCGGCCATAGGGGTACGGAGACGACTTGGAATCGCATAGAAATGCTGGGCTGCAAATACCGTGGTTGTGAGCTATGGTGCAAAGAAGCAGAGAAAAAAAACAGAAACTGCAATACATTAATAAGACAAAAAAAAAATTACCGAAAGGTTGTACGACAGGTAGTCGTCAGGCAGACCTGACGGTGGCGCCGCACGGAATTCCTTTCGCTCTGGAAGATTCTTCCCGGCAGTATCGAGATAGATGGTGCCGAACGGAAAGTCACGTAAACAGCAATCCTGCTGGAGGTCGCCATTTGCGATCCGTCCTGCTAAAATGACTTGCGATGGCAACGGAAGAATTTTAACACATCGACTGCGGGTGATGACAAGTCATCACGTCGCTCTTAGTTTCAAATGTTCCTATCCAACTCCAGCACTAATAAATGGCATTTTAACAGTCTTCGATTGTGGTCAAAGGTATTTGTATAGAGTCTCATTTTATGCTGTATGGAGATAAATGGTAAATGACTTCCTGAACATAACATCTTGGTGAATTCAGATAAAAAAATTACAGGTTAACTTTTAAATAACATTTATTCATAGAATGATTATCAAGAAACTATAGATACAACAAAATGTTACAAATATAGACATAATGTACTATTCAGCAGTCTTCAACTTTGGTCAGACACTAGCCCCATATTGTATCACGAATCTTGTACATTGGTTATCACATTCAAACATTTCACATAAGCAAGCAGCTGAATCAAATGTGAGACTAGTGTTCTTACAACAAATTTTGATATGAACCTGGCAATACTCGTAAAAGAATGGTAACATATTTAGAAAGACAAAACTGGACACGCGGGCACGCAAATGTACCTTATGGAATCCAATTTTCTTTAAAAAAATTAATGTGAATAACCCTTCAGAATTGGTGATCCGAACATGCAGATATTGTCCACGCAAACAATATTTTACACTCGTCGTGTACCAGTCGATATATCCGATGCTGATGACTAGAATTTGTATAACTGAATATTCCGCGGTACGATGACTTCGTGGCCACGTGTGGGCGATACCTCCTATGTTAAAAGTTATCCTTAATATGATATTCAACAGCGGGTTAAAATAGTACCTTTATAGCAATACAAACCTTACTGGTCAATTATAAAAATTATAATTAGTACTCAAAAGTGATGATGACAGTATTTGTTTAAACTTAATACGTTCTGAAAGTAAAACATATCATACATTAAAAAATCACAACAAAGCCAAATGCTTATTTGATACAATAGAAACATCTTATTGTTGATGTGTAATGTACAAGCACTTATAAAACTCTTGTTACCTATGTGCCAAATTATATTACATTAAAATATTTAAAAACTACTGCAAAATTGTCAGTCATTCAAAATAAAGAGAGCATTAACATTTTTGTATTACAAACATTATTTTACTTTGTTGATTTGAAATTGAACAAATAATTTTTAAGCATATCTAACACACTTTCATGTAGTACAAAAATAGGTTACTATTGACAGAACTGAAGAGGACAGTTGTCACAAAAATGATTTGAGTGTTTACATCATATTAAATACAACAGTTTAAAAAGTCCAGTGTTTTATAACTAAAATTTGAAAAGAGATGAGATATAAAAACTGTATATTGTGTACACTCACAACTTGTACTTCAGCTGCCTTTTATATAACAGGGGTGTTTATATGTAATACATTATAGAGACCCCCAATCAAACAAATCAATTATCGTCGAAAACTTAACTCTTCGTTTAAAATAAATTCATATAAACATTACAATTTGTGAAAAACTAACTACAGTTGCAACAAATCATAATTACTATTCACACACAAGACAGATTACAGAACAAAATTTGTCATGATTTTAAATACATTCGTCTCTACAAATATTAATTGAAAAAAAATAATAAGGAAAACTGCCAATTACAGTTTGACATAACAGCACCACTTGAAACTGTGGCAAGAAAAATAATTTATTACTGAATTACAAAATAATATTTTTATCATTTGCAATGTAACAGTACTTCAATTATTTTAATAAGATCTTGATTATAAAGTCTAGAAGATATATACTTTTACCATCATTGTTTGTAAACAAATTTATTAGTTATCTGTAACAATAACTGTCAACATTTAAGGCACAAATTACAACATGGTCCCATGTTTTCTTACATGATTATACATAATGGATGGATTTTTGAAAAGGCTGAGACTTACAGCAACGCTGCAGTTCATTTTGATGATACACATTATTGCCATCACGATAGTTAGATCCAAAGTATACCTAGAAATTTAATATCTATAGCAGTAATTATTATTCTAGTATATCGATAAAAAATGTAAAAAACGATTATGTATAATGAAGCAAAGGTAACATATACATAATAAAAACCAAACTTCAATAGACATGCATCAATGTATAATAATTTGCCAAAGTTATTTGTTATAAAAACCTTTTCTAATTATTGATAAATAAAGTTCTGATAAAAGGTTATGTGGGAAAAGGACGGAGTATGACTGTTTACACTCCTCTAAACAGAGGACGCTGATACTGTACAATATTCACAAAGTTAAAATTTTTAAGTCATGCTGGACGGAAACATACATTTTCAATTAAGAAATGGTAAAAAGTCCTTCTATAACGAAGCAAATATAAGCTGGTACCGTAGAAACGGTAGTATCAGATGAGTCTTTCTTCAGGTGGCGGTTTCATGACATTGTCCATTTCAACACGAGGATTACAATATTCCTGTTGGCTGGGACTGTAGGTGCCTCGCGTAGCTCTCTTTTTACGAGCCATCCTGACGAATATAATCAGTCCAACTAATCCCGCGATAAGCACTATGCCCACGACCGGCCCCACGATAACTGCAATCTCGGCGGCGGTGCTGCCTGAAGCTTCTTCCATCTGAGGGTTTACAAGACATTAATTAACGCTAGTAAATAAATTTTTTCCTGATTTTTAAAGAGGTGGCACATTACAATGAAAAAATCAAATCACATTTTTCTTAAAACACATTTGTATGTCAACTAAAAAAATTACCAATTGACAAATTATGCCGGCAAACCCAGGACGGCATACACATTTGTACTTTTCCTCACTGTCACATGTTGGTTCACATATTCCCCCATTTAAGCATGGTTTTTCCTGTAAAAGATATAGCAAAATGATGTCTTTGTTATAGATATAACCTTAGTTGGAGTAGTTATTTGTGCCAACTACCTTTGAACAAGGATTTTCTTTATCACAGTATTTACCACAATATTTACTATTGCACACACACTGATAGCTGCCTGGAATATTTACACAACGGATAGTGTTGGTTTTATTGCACTTGTCGCTGAACCCACACTCGTCTATGTCATCAGAGCAAGTTTCGTTTTTGAATCCTGAAAGGTTTAATATTTATTACTGTCTGTAAACATGGGAAGTGACACCTTTATATTTAACAATGTTACTTTTCAGCTTACATTTGATATGTGGGTAAGGGTATATGTATATGTACCCTTGAATAGAGAAAATTAAGACAAGAATACCTGTTCTGGAGCAATCGCAGGTGAAACTATTGTTTTTATCATGACACATCCCTCCATTCAAGCATGGATTAGGCACACATTCATTCCTGTCAATCTCACAGAAACTTCCTTCATAGCCCATGTAACAATTACATATAGGAGCCTACGGAAAAACAGAAGCACAAGTATAAAATTGAAGAAAGTCAAAAGTTACAATCAAAATTGAACAACAGTAAAACTACTCAAAACGAGCACAACTTAACAACAGACTTGTTCTTAAATGTATTGTAAGGAACCACCACACATGGCACGAAATGCACTACTATTTCCTAAAACGTTTAAACCTCGACAGTTCGATGTGCAGATAACAGTCCTCTACTTCAGGTAAGCAACCATTTTTCTCTTTCCTTCCCATATCAATTATTTTGACAACATCACACACTTACTTACTTGCTGATATGACGTGCAGTCCTGCCGTCTTGCGGAAGGGGACTTGGCCGTTTAAAATTTGACATGTTACAGCTTCTCAACCCAGCAACGCCAACCCTCGATTTAAGGTAAGTGCTCTACCTCTCTTTCTTATGAGTTAGCGTATATATATCCTTTGGATAGAAAATAGAAACAAAAAATAGGTGGCTGATTTACTTTAAATTGATAGTAGGCGTCAACTGACTGAAATACAGGAACATGTCTTAGCCTTAACCACCTTCTTCAAGACAGTGTCCAAATGGTGTCCTGTATATTTGGTTGTGTCTCCAATTGTTATTAGCACCTTCCTTCCCTTGAGAGACGGGGTTGTTTACGGGTAACAACCAGCCGTGTGAGAGTTAAAACAACAGTTCACTGCTCACCGGCACTTGCCTCACTGAAGGAGGAAGCTGATACCTCCAAAAATTGGAGATATATTATCTTATCCAGTTGTCTGTTAGCCGATCACTGGAAATGTCTTCCTAACTTTCTGATGAAGGGGGCGGTGCCTCCGAAAATTCAAGTACTCTAAACCTCACAAGGTGTCTACCATCTATGAACCTCAGGTAAATCACCTTCTTTCTATCTCTCTGTCCTTTCCCCATTAATTGTTATATATATATTTAAGCAAGTAAAATGTACATTAATATTTTAACTTTATTTATATTTCGTCTCAC
This sequence comes from Eucriotettix oculatus, assembly GCA_034510155.1. Classification (NCBI taxonomy): domain Eukaryota; kingdom Metazoa; phylum Arthropoda; class Insecta; order Orthoptera; family Tetrigidae; genus Eucriotettix; species Eucriotettix oculatus. The sequence goes on along the minus strand of CM067380.1, from coordinate 36,813,757 downwards.
CATTTTATGTTTATTTCACAACACTTTTTGTGACTTTAATATTATTTCTTGTATTAATTTTGAACTGTTATCATTAAAAAAACTTTGAAGACAAAAAAGTAATACATACTGCACCACTAGTATCACACATGCCATTAATGCAATGTCTTTCCTCACAGTAAGGTACATTGCAATATGTGCCCACAAATCCATCAGAGCAAGAGCACATAAATTCTCTATTTGATCCAGGATCTGTAACAATTTTCTAATGAGATAACAAACTAACACACTTTGGTGCTCACATTAAAAATCGGTAGGCGTGACTCACCTTTCTTTTGTAAACAAACAGATCCATTACGACAGGGTTCATCCTGGCAAGTTATAACTTTTACTTCTTCACATAGAGGACCTGTGAATCCTTCAGGACACTTACAATCAGCTTTTGCAATTTGGTTAATACACGTTGCACCATTCTTGCAGGGAGATGGATCACATTCGTTAATATCCCACTCACACCTGAACATATGAGAACATAAGTTGTACAGAAGTGCAACTCTGGTAATGCTAAGGGAGTGTGGCAGGGTAGAAATACTCTTGACTATGGCCAAAAGCTTCTTGGTGTATGTAATGATGGAGAATAAATTGTCAATAAAAATTAAATGGTCCATATTAGCTGGAAAGTTTTATGTTTGTACATTCTGAGCACAACTGTAAACATTTATATTATTTATGTACAGTATGTATAATACTTTTAAATTTAAGTTGACTTTTTCAATGTATCTGATGCCATCATGTACTTCTGCAATAAGACTATTATTATTATAGACACAGTTGTTGCGTATCAAATTAGGAGTGCTACAATTGAAACCAATAATAGTAAATAGTACCGACGTTAAAATTGCAGCTTCAATAGTGGCAAACTGCATAGAAAATCTTATGATACTATGATAAATTATCAAGGAATATATTAATGTTTTTATACCAACCATTTGCCTGTCCACCCAGGTCCACAATTGCAACTGTACTTAGCAATTTCATCAATGCACACAGAATTATTTGAACATTCATTATTTGCACATTCATCAATATTTGTTGAACAATCTGTGCCATTAAAACCGGCAGGACATTCACAGCTATAAGAGTCCTTTGGATTTATGCAAGTTCCATTATTCTTGCAATCATAGTCAAAGCAAAGCAAACATCCAAGTTGGGGCTCTGAATAATTTTCCTCCAAGAAATTGAAATAGTCATTTTCAGTGTTGTTACCCGTATGCACATTTTTTACCAAAGGAACAAGAATGTTTTCGATACGGATCTCGCCCAGACATCCCTGAAAGCAAGATATTAATTCAGGAAATATTGAAAATTAAATTATGGTTTATCAATATTTAATCAGAATATTTGATGATCTCGTATCTGAGAAGGACAGTATCTTAATAACGAAAAACCTTACAAAACATTACACTATTTTTACGTACAGAATAACAGATTATTACCTTGAACATGCTTACAAATGGTCTTCTAACATTAGGAAATTTGACAAATAGTTGTTCGAGACCATTTCCTACAGAGCCTTTTCCAAGAGTTATCGTTCCAGTTTTTAGAAGATTATACCAAGAAGATAGAGAGAAGTTGCCATCATTATTTTCTTCAACAACGTCATCAATGATTGCGGCGACTTTATCTTGTTTAAAACGAAAGTAAACTGTCGTCCAGTTACCTTCCACAGTTGTTTTACCAAAATATTTCACATTAAAATATGATTCAAATCTATAAAATACCATTATCTGATTTTGATATACAGCAACAGTGAATAACTGTGTTTCATTTGGAGATGATATATGGAGGATAACACCACCTGAAATAATAAGAAACAAAACAAATTTAAATATATACACTTGTCACAATTTCATTAAATCATACCACATCTACATTAAGATATTTGATGTATCTTCTGTTTTGACACAGCATTATTAAAAGAAAACCTGTGTAGGTAAGACAGGAAGTAAATACAGTAAAGCATGAAAATGATAAAGCTCTGATAAAAGATAGAAAAACTTGTATGGTTGTCATGTAATGAAACATGAAGACTATTCTGTAATTATTTTTCAATATTATTTAATTATAACACCTAATGTAGATCATTAAGCCACAAATATACATTTATCAATAAAAAATGTATTAACAATACTTTAACTAATATTAAAATATTTATAAAGTATTCAGTGGCTAGTGCATACCAAAATGTTTTAACTCATGAAATAATTTATTTTAATGATGCAAAATCTCAGATATTTTAGACATAGAAAGAAAATGTTCAATAATACTGTCTATAGTTTATTTTCCATTACAATAACTGAAGATACAAAATTTTTAAATTTTGTATTTATTTTAAGTACTGAGGAAATGGTATTCTTATTATTCAGCTCTTTCTGTTGAAAGATTAGATCCACTCACCTGTTTGACTCCTATATTTTATCATCAGATTATTTTCACTTTGGCTTTGGAAATTAGTATAGTTTTCTTTAACAACTAATGAGTACATAAAGTACATATTCTTCCCATCAAATGTTGAATTAGCAATGCACTCAAAACCATTTTGTAAATTTTGACAAATGCTTTCTGTGGGGCAGTTTTGCAATTGGCAGTATTCAACATCTTCGCAATACTTCCCCTTGTAACCTTTCTCACAAACACACCTAAAATTAAAATAAAATCAGTGTTGGAAGTCACTAAGGATGAAATAACCTGCAATAACATTTTTGCATAAGTCAACACCGTGATTGTAAAACAAGAATAAGAATGACCAAGCTCTTAAATGATGTGATTTAAAATATGTTTTTTACTATACTGTAATTTTAAAAAAATGGATACCAGTTTAATATTTTATATATGTAAATATTCAATTAATGTACATTAATACATCTGTGATATTAACAATCAATTAATACTAAATAGTTCACTTAACAAAATAATTGTAAAGTATTAATAATATTCCTGTGCTTTCTAGTTCAATATGTTTTCTCTTTAACTTAAGCCACACTGTACAGTAACTACAACGCAGCAGTTAATCTTCAATCTCCCATTTCTAAATTTTATAAATCACCGTTACCTATTTTAGGAATAATTTAGCCTTTCGCCTATTAATTATTTATCACACTTTTTTTGTTTGAAATAGACCAACTGTGGGTACAGGACAAACCAATAGCAAAGGGAGGTAACATCATGCTACAGATAATTCAGCAATTGGAGTTACCAAAATTCTGTGATACAATGTTCTTCAACACACTAATACTTTTGTTTAAAACCAAAATGTGGGTCAATTGTAACTCACAAATTGATAAAAATAAATATGTAAGGATGGTCTCATTATATTTGATCTGCAACTAATAACAATTTAAGAATATCCGTACTTTTGCACTGAAATTTTAAGTCTAAATTAATTATAAAAAAGATATTAGAAAATTATTATAGGTGCAGTCAGTTCATACTTCCTGTTGAAGATGTTTCCATACAAATTCCTTCCTGTGTTCATAACATATTAATGCCTTTAATATATGTTTCAGTTTAATGTATAAGTTAAACAAAAGAATTGTTAATTTTGAAGGATAAAATCAACATTCTTATTTCAATAGCTGCAGTTTCTGTTCATTTTAAAATTTAAAGCAGTTTATAATTTGAGAAATATATTAAAAGTTTTGTGGAATAACAATCAAATTAGACCATTAACACTCACTCAAAATCATTCCAAGTAATTTGACATTGACCTGAATTAAGACACTTATTAATGCGACATGTGTCGTCAGAAATAATGCCCATTTTCAGAGAATCAGGATCAAAACTGACATTACCAAATGGACGAGGTTTTATGAGGTCATGTTTCTCCAGTGGAAAGAATTCCACTACCATGTCATAGGTGCCATTAGTTATCTGAAATATATGAATATGTGTAAACATAATTAAATAAGGAAGTAAATGAAGAAGAATTTAACTTGAATTAATATAAGACAAAGGTAAGTCAGTCAATATTTTTTATTACAAACACAGCATTTAAAAATACAGAGGGTGAAATACCTTACTTAATAGTAACGGATTACAGGAAAGTTTTATAAAGTTATGAACTGAGATTTCCATTAAAGAAAGTAGGATTTCTTAATGTAAATGCTTTCTAACCAAATGGGATATATGTTATGCAATGTTTCAATGACAAATTTTTGGTGATTACTATGTACAAAAGAAATTAGTAGATAAACAGTAAAAACACCAGAATTATAGTCAGGATGAAACATTCAAAGCAACTGTAAAGATTATACAGTTATACAAGAGCATACTTACTTCATTCAGACCAGCCCTAAAAGCACAAGTATCACAACTTCTACCACCAAAAGAAGATAGATAATGGAAACACTAATTAATAACATTACACCTGTATTGATAACTGTCATCAATATAACAAATACCTGATATTTCCCTACAACTTTCCTCAGATTAATTAATTTACAATTTTTCAGGAGTACTTATGAAGTGATTGACAACAGACATATGATATTAAATTTGATGACAGTGGTGTATTTATTATTGGGTTAATATTCATCAGGTATTATATTGTACAGGTTTTGAGAAAGTAAGTGAAAGAGGAAAGTTGATTCAAGAGAGAGTAAAATGACAGACAATTCAGATAGTAAAAATCTCTGTTAGTCTTCAGGGAGTTATGAGCCTCAGTAAGAGTTAATTCAAATAAAACATTACCTGGACATCTTGTATAACTCCCTTAAATCCAATTTCACAAGTGTAGCTGTTGCATCCTCTGTTAGAAACTCCACTGCTTATATTAGAAGACTGAGGGTAACCTCCAATATATAGTGTCTCAACATCCAAATAACCAGATGCACTTATTGTTTTACGAAAGTGTTCAGTACCATTGATCTTTACTTGAACCAGTGTGTAATTGCGCACAACCTAAGTAAAATGATTACGCATATTATTTATTAAATAATATATTTATAAAGTTTAAAACTAAGTAGAATTGCGGATGATATTTTGTATGAAAAATTTTGGCAAAGTATTTAAAAAAAACTTTCTTGCTGTTAATTTTTCTAAAAGTTTTGACTCTCTGTCACAGTTTTTACTAACAGTACCAAAAGTTGATTATAAGAATTATGCCAATTTAATTCCTGTTGAAATTTTGGTATTGTTATAAAATAAGTTAAATTATATAACCAGGATCACAATACTGTACATTTATAAAAGTGGCAATCAAATGGACCATATACATACATACAATACAAAGGATTAGAAATTTAAATTTTCCATTTGATTGTCACCTTTGTAAATATACAATATTACGACGACTGACCAACACTCTTCTGTCGCAGGGTGCGGTTGCCACCAAAATTCAAGAAATCCCTGCACTCATCATGGTGTTTGGCAGATGTACACTTTAGGTAAGTCACCACCTTTCCACCCTTCCTTCATGTCCTTATTAATTGTTTTAATTATTTTGACAATGCCATTACATGTGTGTGTGTGTGTCAGAAAATGACACTGTATGGTTAATTAAAACAATTAATAAGGACAGGAAAGAGAGAGAGGGAGAGAGAAAGTTGGTGACTTACCCGAGGTTCACAGATGGCAGGCAACATCTAGGAAGGGTTTGAAAGACATTTCCAGTGACGGCCAGCCGACGACTTATGTTCAACATTTGTTTGTCAGACCCCACATAACATACTTAGTCATAACAAGGAGACTGTCTCCAATCTCTAAAGAAAAGAGACAAAAGGGAACTCAGAAAATAAAAAACAAATGGCAACAGATGTAGACCACCTCTTTTTCGCTTGTAATAAAACTGAAACCCCAAACTAATAATTAAGCAGTGTACAGCATCCGCCCATAACTGATCTAAACTTAATTGGTGTAAAAAACCAGCCAGCAGCCACTCAACTAGGACTACGGGACATGCGAATTATCCAACATTGGTTTCGACAGTCAAATATACTAATCCAATATAATGCAGAGCTAACAACTGTTGTATCTCGATACTAACTAAAATAAACCAAAGACAGTTTGCCTTGGATTTCAATATGTCCTCACTAAAGCATGGGATTCTCAAATGAAAATAAAACTAAATTAATTCATAAAGATTAAAATTTACCAGGCTGGCAAAGCAGCCAAAGGAACCAAATGCTGCTACAGAACCCCGGACGCAGCTACGGACGCCAATGCTGCTGGACACAGCACAAACAAGATTCAACACTAAAACCACAAGAACACAGCCTATTCAGACCTGATTGGCCTCCAGAACAACACTGCCCGCTTGAGCTGTTCAGCCCTCTCCCGGTATCAAGCTTTCCTTCTATCGGCAACTACCAAACTAACATTCACAAGTAGCACAAACAATTTATTTCTATATTTTGTTTTTATAACTTTCTGATTTTTAACTTATTCATGCTTATAAAGTAGTGTGTTTATATTTAAAAAAATAGAATTCATGATTATCTTTATTAATAGTATTAAAATTATCTTAATTGAGAAACACTACGAATTCTATAAATGAAATAATGATTACTCAATACAGTTTTTACAGAGGTAAGAGCAAAATAAAATTGTCATTTGTAAGTAAAGAAGTGTGCCGACTACATCATATACCTGTATTAAGTGAGAATTGCCATCAGCGAGTTTCAGACTGTTAACACTCCATGACTCGGGATTTGACTCAGGTGTCCCATTAAGAAGAATGCAAACATTAAGAGCTCCACCAGACAAGTGAGCTGCTATAACTGTTTGGTTTGGACTTCCAACTGATGTCAAATAAAATATTGCTCCTTTATCTTCTGTTGTACGAATGTACATAGAAATATCAAGAACACTACCGATTGCACGGTGAGCAGCTTCATTAATTTGAACAGTAACTAAACTATTTGTTAGGTTTTCATATCGAAAAGTTGCAGCAGTGAGATCTAAATTATAAAACAAATCATTCATTAGAGACTTCATTTCTATATATTTAGTCTAAATGTAAGAATTTGAAACTTACTGTATTGACACTTGTGTCCTAAAAATGGTCGGTGACAGATACATTTGAAATCTTGCCAAAGATCAGTACAAATACCAAGATTTTCACAAGGATTTGGGGAGCATTGTTCTCGCCTTGGACAGCCTACTTCCACATTCTCTTCAGGACTGGTTATGTTATGGAGCTCTGGCAGATATCGTTCACCATTTATCATGACATCTTGCATACAACCAACAAAAGCGGGCATATCTCTTACAATTTTGTATGGTCTTCCCACATAGGTTGAAGGAAAGCTTGCCGATGAACTAACTTGATTCTCCTGTTGCGATACTATTGGGTAAATGGTTTGTTCCTCATTAGCTGCCAACACTAGGTGGCTATTATTAATTGCAACAAAAACCTGTAATTAGTACAGTTCGATTATATTATGTTTCAATATTTGAACTTCTACAATACAAATGACACAAAATTGAAATAAACAATACATACAAATGCTGAAGTGTAAAATGTGATTACAGAGTGTACAAAAAACATATTCTTTTAAAAAAATTGTGGAACACTCATAAGCAAGCCAAAAGGTCACTAAAATTAACCGCATACATTTTTAACTATTATTCTGGTTGTTGTCAGAACCACACTTGGAACTTTAAATTAAATAATTTTTTAAAACAACCAAAAATGAAATAAAAATATGAATATATACTTATTATTTTATACTATATTTTAGGTAATGAAAGTTAGAGGACTTTTTCATTAAAAAAAAAAAAAGAAATTACCTTATGCCACTTTCCATCACCGAACTCTGAACCTAGAAATACACCATCCAATTTATTTAATAAATTAGAGAGCAAGTTCAGTCTTCCTCCAGAGAGGGCTAGAACATACAAAGTATTTCCATCGCCATAAGCTATTACACCATTTGATAGAGTGGTTCTGAAACGAACACTTATATCATATCCTTCCTCTCTGGTTGTATTCATGGAAACATATGTGGCACCATTTAATGAAAATGTGGTTACCTGGAATAAGATAGTTTAAAGAATATATTAATAAATATATATAACACAATTCATTAATTACTGAAATTATTGAAAGTAATGAAACATTTAAGGGCACTGTACTGAACTATTTGCATTCTTTGACTCAATAATAGCTTTAGGAAATTGATATCCTGCAACACTAGTTTCTGTTTGTTATCATATAAATACAATTTTAACTGTAGTTAAGTATTATACTTAATACTAAATATTGAAACTTGCTGTCATTGAGTAATTCAGTATCTATTAGTAAAAGGCTCTCCCCATAGCACTTAAATAGCATCTGTAATACACAAGTTTTATTATTTTATGCCTTCAAAATTTCTGCACACCTCCTCTTATCGAGGTTTCAGACATAGATAGTATGCATTTCTTTCTCCTTCACCATATATTTCTGTTTTGCCACTTATCTCAGAAAAAATAATGGTTATAAAGCAAAAAAGTGAAAAGTCTCTGAAGAATATGAATAGTATGTTCTCATTATCTTCTTCTATATCAATATTCATTAAAATGAACCAACGTTAAAGTTATTTTAAATCGAAAACAGTATAAATTGACAACCAGTATAGTGTGTGTTATGTTTTCACTGAACTTGGCTTTATTAAAACAAGTTTGCTGTAATTATTACCAGTGACTCAGAAATTTGACCATTAAGTGAACAATGCCTTGTTGATGAAAATTTTTCCTTTCAAAGTCCACCCAAAAAAACAAAACAAAAAAAAAACACTTCAATAAATCTAAGCAAAACACAAAAATCTGAATAGTACTTTTATGTTAACCTTGTACATTATAAATTAAACATTAATTTATATCTTTTTTCAGTGCAGTTTGTAGATAGTAGTTAAAATAAATCACAAAATGCATTAAGTTATATTACTCACTATTTCACACTTTTCTCCATAAAATCCATTGGTACATGTGCAGTTAAATTTGTGTGTAGTCTCTCCTAACAAGTATGGAGTGCAAGAACCATTATTTTGACATGTTATGTCATCACAACCACTTAGTCTCACAGTACAATTTCTTCCACCATAATCTAGCTCACATTCACAAAAATAATCAGCAACCTTGTCCTGACAAGTACCATGAGGGCCACAAGGTGAGTACAGAAAGCATTCATCAGTTTCATTTTCACAAAATCGCCCGTCATAGCCTGGATCGCAGTTGCATGTAAAATTATTAAGCATATCAGAACATTGTCCATATTGACATGGATTTGACTCACATTCATTAAAATCTATTTCACATTTAGATCCAGACGTTCCAGGGGCACATAGGCATATGTAACTGTAAAAGAAGAAAGAGAATAGCATGTATCTCTTTTTCATAGCTCTAGCATAAATATAATTTTATTTGTTCTGTTAAAGGTATAGATTCTGGTACTTGTCACAGTTAACTAAAATATCTGGCAAAAATACAGTAAGTTTTATATGCAAAATATAAATCCAAGTTATTCTGAAGCTACCCAACTCAATTGTAGTTTTACAATAAAAATAAAATGAAAGTTTTTATTAACAGATTTTGAGATATACTGATGGCTTACCCTGATGCAAATTCATATGAAAATGGTCTTCTCAGAGAATCAATTGCAGATCCCGGGGAATAGAGAGATACATTAGAGTTTTGAATGCAAGTTCCACCATTCATACAAGGTTGTTCTTTGCACTCATCTATGTCAACATCACAGCTCATACCTGTAAATTATTAATTTTGGTTATATTTTGATAAAAGGAAGCATAAAATTTAAGAAAAGTATGCTTACCAGTATAGCCAGGATAGCAAGTGCAAGTGTAACCATTTCTTTCATCATGACATGTTCCACCATTCTGGCAAGGATTTGGCTCACACTCGTCGATGTCTTTTTCACATCGTTCACCTTCATAGCCAGTGTTTGTACAGTTACATGAATAATCATTAATACCATCAACACATTTCCCATTGTTAAGACAAGGTGATCCCTATAATTTAAGAGAGCATTAATTTAACATTATTGCCGTTAAACATTTTTAAGTAACAGTTAAATAAACTCAAATTTATATGTATTGAGGAAAGATAGAAATATGGGAGAAGAGTGGGAATATGTTCTAAAGAAAGCTTATGCTCCTATGTAGTAATACACTCAAAGAAAAGCATAAGTGCAAGGCATATAGGAAAAAAGGAAAGACTGAAAATATTTTCAGGGTCGGGAATCGAGCAGAGTTGCATTTGTTTTGTAAGCAAACTCCTTTACTATTGAGCCACGGTGCCAATTCATGGATCTAGCAAATATAGCCAGTGTTATTACAGGAGTAGATAGATGGAATGGATAGAGTAGAGGCAATGAAGAGTGTTTAAGAACATTCATTAAGAAATAATTAAATCCTTATCAAAGCCCGACAACAAAATTTCAACCACTGAGCTCCTGGCTGGCTGCCATACCATCCATACACTGTTTATCTGAAGAAGAGAGTTCACTTTCTTCTTCTTTTTTCCTGGTCTCTGCAGTCCATTGAGGACTTTAGCCTACCAGAATAACAGTAAGCTGTCATCTCCCACAGCACATTCCAAAGTGGGTGTGGTACATGGTCAACATATTGATTCTCTTTCAGTGAAGAAGGGAGTTTAGGCTCTCAAAAATTCACATTTTTGTACTTCGATTCCAGTTGACACCTAGTATCAATTTAAGGTTATTCAACTGTTGTTTCTTGTCTCGCTTTCCCATCCAAATTAATTAATTTTTGTATATGCTAGCCAGCACTTGGAATGTGCCCCCTTTTCTCCTGAAAAAGGATGCTGAACACCTCCAAAAATTTGCAAAATGTCATCTCATACTCAATGGTGACTCGAACTTCAATTTCAGGAAAGTCAAAACCTCCCTCTCTCTCTTTCCTTTCAAGATCAATTATTTTGATATTGATTTTATATTTGTATACATCATATTGATAGGGAAAAGTGTCTGAATGGGGTAGCAGCCAGCTGCTCATATGGCAATATAAAAGAAAAATTATATCTAGAATTCTGTCTGGTCTATATAATGTAATCAGATGTAAGAAAAAACAAAATTATTATTAATGATTCCACAAGTTTTACTACAATTACATTAAATGAAGAAGCATTGTGATCTACATGAATAATTATTTGATTGAGAAAACAATATTTATGAATTTATCACTTTATGTTGTTGGGACTACACAGACAATGAAATTAAAGATATTGATATTAACAATTAATATTTACTTACCCTACAATCATCAATATTTATATCACATTTCAGCCCTGTAAATCCTGGAGGACAATTGCATGAAAATGCTGCAATTTCATCCACACAAATTCCACCATTAACACAAGGTGAAGAGGCACATTCATTTATATCCATGTTACAGTCAAATCCTAAGACAAGAAATGCAAGTTTTATGTGCAGTAACTTGACACATTTAAGAAATACTCTAATAAGGTACAGAGAGAGGAATAAAACAAATATATATATACCCCCAATATTTTATATGCCCAACAATAATTCTTAATTAAATTATTTACGCACTAAATTTTATTTGCTAAGTCACATCTTACTGCTTAATTGGCAAACAAAGGAGAATGAAATCACTAATGGAGACCAACCCAGATGATCACTAGGAGTGTTCAGCACCTGTCACAACAAACAGGATAGGTATAGTAGAGACCTGTATTAACACGAGACGCTGAAAAGTCCATTTCTAGTATGCTTATACTTCAAAGTTGAGGATATCAGTGGCTGATTGAAATTGTACAGAATGGAACCAATTTAAAATTATTTTAAAATGATTGAAGGCACAAGATGTTTATGAGCCATGCCAACAGTAGGAAAAATAAAATTGAGCATTCTGAGTAATCATGGCAGCTGGCCTATGTAATTCCTGAACAATGATCCACACAATGGAATAGATATATTTTGTGGTCATATGACCAGACAGTGTACCCATGAGTATTATTTTCACGAAGGGCAACTTTTGAGAGACGATGATATCAATTTGCTCAAACAGAAGAGTGGGGAGTTTGAGTCTATGGAAAGTTGTTTTGAGGGTGGAAACTAGAAATAAGCAAGGGTCAATTGCTTTTGATTCTTGAGTAAGAGAGTTGTTGAAGAACTGTGAGTGGGACCAGATGACTAACAGTAACGAGTGTTAATGTTCAATCAGTGTAGAGCCACGAGTGGAGAATTAATGACTAGTGTTGGAGAGTGAGTAGCGACAGGGAGAGTGTTCTTGCAGAAATTTACACAGTTCTTCCAGCAATTCAGATTTCTAAAAACTGCTGTGTGGTCACAGTTCGTACGTAAGAGATAACTGTATATTACAAAATTTCCATTACAAGTCTATGAATCACTAGGAGGGAGGGATAGGGGAAGACATAGAAAATGGGAGGGAAAAAGGTGGAGGGGGAGGGGAGGCAGGGCCAGACTCATTTTGAACCACCCAGAGGATGTTATAAATTAAATCTTTAAGATTTTTTGTAATGTTCAGCTTAATATTATTTTATTGTACATATCTTTTTCTATGTGGATTGATAAATATATCAGATAATGTTTCTTCCACTTAAAATTTAATATCTTATTGAAAAATCTCAGTTGTTACAGTTTGTGCTCCAACATGAACTTCATGAGATATAAAAAGTGATAAAATGTTTGAGTAGCATTTGGCAAAGTAAAGAAATGGTAGGAGAAGTACACAGTTGATTGGAAACATTGAGAAACATGCAATTTACCAGCCCACATCTTGGGTCAGTGCAAGTTATAGAAATATATTCATATATTCAGAATTTAAAAAAAAATACAATTTGATAATAATTGAATATTATAAATTTTTGTAACGACATTGCTGCAAATTATTTCTGCATGCTTGGAGATTAATTTATTTCTACAAATTTAATTTATCAATATTTCACTAGTATGGGAAAAATATTTTTTACAGATTAAATACTCTTTCTTGTAGTACTTGTAAATGTAAAAATTACTGAACACAATTATAAGGGAAAGACTGTTCATATAATTTAAGTAGATTATTACAATACATAAAATATATTTGAAATACTTCTTAACTAATATGAACAATCAACTGAGTTTTAACATGCAAAAGAATGTAAATAGCACTACAGTAAACTATACATACCAGTAAATCCTGGAGGGCACAAACAGCGGTACTTATTTATTTGATTCAAACATTTAGCTCCATTTTTGCATGGATGAGACAAGCATTCATCAAAATCTATTTGACAGTTATTACCAGAGTATCCAGGCTTACAGAAACATTCGTAACCACCTAAAATAATTAATGATTATTATCAAGAACATAAATAGTGGTGCAGCAAAGATAATATGAAACTTACCCTCATTGTTAACACAGATACCATTTGCACATGGATGATGAATTTCACATTCATTTATGTCTTCCTCACACTGAGAACCTAAAGCAAGAATAAATAATATCAAGTTAAAAATAAAACATATAGGGATTTATCACATATTTAGATTCTCAGACTGTCAGGTAGGGTCTTTACATAAATATAAATCAGAAGATGCAATATAGTGAAGTTATGTTTAATTACCCAAAACATTAAAATAAATTAAATATCGCTTATAGATTTACGCACTTCAGCTAAATTAAAATCATTGAAACATTTTGGGTAAACCTTTTTAGATGGTATAGATTACTAAATCAAGATAACTTATTTTTATTTAATTGAATAATAAGCTACAAAGGTATTTAAACAACTTTCAATGTTTGAAGCTCACTCCGTGTGCAAAGCCAAAATTATAATTATTATTTTAATTTCATATTAACATATTTTTATGGCTAAACTAAATATAAAAATAAGAATTACATTTCAACTGATATATGAAAATGGCAGAAACTTAGCTGCATAATAAAAAACCTGAACCAATAGAACAAATTCTGATAAAAGCTCGAGCATGCAGTAATACAATGCTTATTTTGCTCAGATCCTTTACAGTCCTCAAAATTTAATAATATGGAATATATAACATTTCTGGCATGTAATATCTCCTTACAAAAGCAAATTTATGAAACACTTTTTAGCATCAGTTGTCCAAGGCCACTGCTTTGAAAATATTATAATTATGTAAATTTTTAAAAAAACTTAAACACTTCATATTACTTTAAGATAAGACTTACAAATAAGGCCAAAAATATACATTATTCAGATATCAAAATTATGTGGATTCAGATATTTTCAAGCCATGTTGAAGTATTATAGCACACCTGAATGTGTAAATTTATAAATCATCTCAGTTAAACCCTAGGTGAGGGTACAGAATTTATAAAGCAAACAAATTCTTAATTAGTCTATGTGAGTTCTGCATGTTTTACTGAAAACATCAATGAAAATATTAAAGGCCATAATCAGTATTCATCTAACATGTATGTTAACATGAAGTCTCAACAAGTATGTTAACAGAAAAAATGACAATTACACATGCAAAACTAAACAATCAAAACATTAGTCAAGAAGGGAACTTATAATATATGCTGATAAAATTGAAGAATGTCAAACAGGAAGGCAAAAAATAATATAATATGGTCGTCTTTGTAAATATCGTTGAAATTCTGAAGTTATTAAGAGATTTGTAAACTGCATTGTACTTATCGCTCATTACATTTAATTGAGTCAAATCAGAATGATATAAAAGTGATACACCTGCCCCCTTCCTCTGGAAAAGTAACACTGAAAATTGTGCTGACTACCCAGCATCTAATAGCAACAACAGGTAGAAGGAAAAATTATAAAATAATTTATAGTAATGAAAAAACTTTACTACATATTTCAAAACTGCTATTGCTAATACATTGCAAGCATGCATTAGCAGTAACCAAAGGAAATTACTGCCTTAATGAATGTAAAATTACATGGCCTTGATAGACAACAGAAATTATCGAATTTTACCATCAGAACACCAATATAATATTAAGATTAAAGGATAAATTTATAATTACAATTAAATTTTGTTACAAAATGCTGGAATAAGAACATCACCATATTTGATAACACAGCAAGTATTCTTTGAAACTGCATTTACATGCTTCAACAATACAATATGGGATTATATATTAACAAGCTTTCCTATCATGCTTTGAAACAATTTCACTTATTTGTAAATTAACGTGCACAATCAATTTATTTATAAACAAAAATAAATATAAATATCATAAAATTAATATTAGTCTTACATCACAAATATTACATGCTTATACTATTTGTTACACTTATTTTAGTTTAGAATCTGTGTCTGAAAAATAAATTCATTGACTATAACACAAATACTCTGGTAAAAATTACATTTATTATTATGTAATCAAGTAGTCATTCTTCTGGTAGAAATTAACGCCAAGAAAACATTACTCATCTCAAAATAACACACTCAAAATATGAATTTACATGCCTCTACTAACCTTTACACCATGACTAATCACATGGATTCTGCAGCTGAAAAAATTTCATTCCTACAATTACCATAATTTTTTTCTTTAAAACTTAATATGTCTAGTTTTTGAAAGTCTTTGAATAACCATTCATTTAACTTACACCACTAGCTATAAATAATATTAAAGTATAGGTAAGAAGTAAAATAGAGAAAGAACTTTGAAACAAGATAGATTGTAATGATACCTATGAAAAGATTCCAACTGATATACAGGATTAACAGAAGAGCACAAACTTAAAGGGGGCGGGGGGATAAAGAGGATCAATACAATCATTTTCCCTCTTGACATTTTTGACAGAAATGCTTCACTACTGCACAATTTGATATTTGATTTAGTATGAATCTGGGGTTGAGTTCAAATGTGAGATTTGTTATGGATTAAAGTGTATTCTGCACATGGTAATAAAAACTGGTTTGAATGTGAAATTACAAGCTCAGGAAAAGAGTGATTCATGTGAGACTGGACATTGCAGATATTATGTTTGATCATAACAATGCCCCATGTCACACAACCACTTCCATCAGGGAATTTTTGACCTCCAAGGATATTCTTGTTGTTCCCCAGCCCCCTATTTATCTGATCTGAGCCCTTGTGACTTTTTTCTTTTCTTGAAATTGAAACAAGGATGTCATTTTGGGACTCTGGAGAACATTCAAAATAATGTCACTGACATATAATAGGCCCTACCAGTTGAAGTTATTCAAAGCTGCTACCAAGACTGAGAACAACTCCACCGGTGTATAACTGCCGAAGGGAATTACGGTCAAGGGGGTGATATTGTTGTTTGAAAGAAACAAAAACTTTTGTAGATAAAAAATCAGTCTCATTACTTTTCTCACACACCTTGTATATGTAAGAAAGTTTATATAAGTATATTGCACAGCCAGCAATTATTTATCAATCTGTTATTTAATTATCACATAGAAATGGGATAAGATATAACTTTTAAATAATTAATTAAAGTACTATATTTTACAAATGTAAACTCAGGCACATCTATATTCACAGGATTTAGGGTTCATGTAAAGTGGGTGGCTTATAGGAATTTTCAGTTGTAAACCCATATTATTAAATATTATAACTTTAAAAATCACTATAAATATGATTATATTCATTGAGGAACTTATATAGTGCTGTTTTCAAACTTAGTTGTAGAATGAAGTCAAATTCATATATTGGACACAAACTTCTTGACGAGTAGTTAATTACCTGTGTATCCTGCAGGACATACACACACTTTTTCTTCTGCTTGAAAACAAGTTCCTCCATTTTTGCAGTAAATCTCCTCACAAACATCCATTTCCAAACAGTTTCTGCTTCCTGGTGCAAATAAAGAAAAATATTTATTGCATACTATTAGTTACTTCGACTACAATATTCTGATATCAGGAATTATTATTAACTGTAGATTAAAAATAAGTAATTGCAGGGTAATTATAACCTTCCTACTAATAAATTTATTATTACAAGTTAAGATCAGTATATTTCTTGACTTGAAGCCTTGCATCTGCAAAGGACTGATGAAAAATTGCTAATCTAAACTAACTGTACAATTTTGTTTCACATACCAATATTATTTGGAGCACCCCGCTTACAAACACATTGTTGTTTCTGCTGTGTCTCTAGACAGTATTCATTTTCCAAACAGGTATCATTATTACAATTAGGTGTCAAAGATTCACAAGTTTTACCACCATGTCCAATTGTACAGGAACATTCAAAAGAATTTAGTCCATCAATACAAGTACCGCCATTTTTACAGGGATCAGATGAACATTCATTGATATTCTGTTTAAAAGAATTTGAGAAAATAGTATTTTTTAAAAAACAATGTTTACAAAACTAGTAGGTAAACAAGGAAAACAATTATAAAATAAATATACCAAAGCTTATATCTAATTGACATCTTCAAATGCATCCACAAGTACTGCCATCTTAATACAGAACACATGTATTTTATTTTCTGCCTTCTAAGAATAAAATAATTCCATAAATATGAAATAATTACTTTCATTTCAAATTAACAGATATGCTACTACTGTATACTTATCCAAATCAGTCCATCTGGAGTGTCACCATGGCAAACTGATTTTCATACAATTAAAGAGACAGTTTGATTGAAGGTTATAGAGATTTAACACCCTTCATGATAGGTTTAAAACAGGTCACAATAATGACACAAGTGTCTTTATATATCATGTAAGGAAGCAAAATAATGGTGGAGAATACCCTGTTCGAGACATTATTTCCTATATTGGTAAAATTTGAATCGTCAAAAAATGTTAAATCCTTTTATATTGCCACATCTGAGAACCAGCAGACATAGTTCAGGAGTTGAGAGCTGGACTGCAGAAATGTGGACTCTGCTTCAAGTCCCACTTAACACAACCAATTTTTATTTGTTTACTTTATTTAACTTTCATTTCTAGTATTTTCTGTTTCGAGAATGTTGTTTCTGGAATATATGTATAAATTGGACTGGACCTAAAAGCGGAGGCAGTCTTTCGCAGTACATCACTTCATGTTAAAGAAACGTCTATAACCTGTAGCAGTTTGTGTTACTGTATCTCATGATTCTTCAGAAATGTGACAATATTAATGATTTTAAATTTGGAATTGTTAAGTAAATATGGCATTTATTCCTAAATAACATGGTGATTCTGAAGGAAACATGTTTTCAGTTCTGTTCTCTACCGATACAAGAGTAGTTATTGTGCCAGTAACCTCACCATATTACTTCATGCTGGAAATGAAACAAAGATAAAATTGAAAACCGATAGATCAGGCTGAGTAACTTGTTGGCAGTTATGAATACTAAAAGATAACATTTTCCTGGAAACGAAAAGGAACAGGGTAACTGTTTAATATGATAGGCTCATAATTATAGGACCATAATTTACCTAACTCATTATGTCAGATAAATTTGAAAGTATTTCCTCTCTCAAATTATTTGTAAAAAAGTTCAGATGACACACTTCCAGTATTTTAAAGGATTCTATACAAAAATACCATGAAGGCTTACTTACATTTATGTTGACAAAGAAGTAATTTATCATTATCACTTATTTTATTAAATATTATTATATTAAAGAGATTTAGTAAAGAAAATGCTATGACAATATTTTAAGGTATGGTGTAATGACAAATAAATTAGGCAACTTTTCAGAAAGGGATTCCAGGATAGATAATACTAACCACTTCACAATTCTTTCCAGTAAAACCTGCTAAGCACTGACATGTATAACTGCCATAATTGTCAAAGCATTTGACTGAATGAACACAAGGATTGCTAGCACATTCATTAATATTCATTTCACAATTTGTGCCTGTATAACTGCAACAACAGAATGAAACAGATTACTAATAAATAGGTTTTAAAATTAAGTCAGTACTTGATGCGGAAACCTACCCTTCACTGCAATTGCAATAATAGGACCCAACTCTATCAACACAAGTTGCTCCATGCTGGCAAGGTTCTGATGCACATTCCTCAATTTCTATTTCACAGTTCACCCCAGTAAAACCTACAAACAGTTAAAAATAGATAAAAACAAGACAATGAATTCCTGTTTCTTTTTGGGTCACCAATTGGTGAAAATCTTATTTAGAAATTCCAAAGAGAACTTGCAAGTTATGAAGGTAGTAATTTATAAATTCTCATGAATAATTAAATAAAATATTTTGAAAATAAATAAAGAAATGTTTAACAGTCAGGTATTGTATGACACTATTAAAAGATATAAATAATGCACTCTGATATGTTCCACTTCACTACGTAGAATCTAAAACACTTTATTGAAAAGAGCTATTAAAATCGTGTAATTGCATACAAAATTGCAAGGAGAAAAAAATATCCAGAAATTAAATAATGAGGAAGGAGCTAAAAATGGTCATGTGAGAAATTGAATTGGAAGGATCATGGATCATTAAGAGATGTAGATTGAATAATGAACAGGGTAGGCAGGAAAATTCAAGAGAAACCTAGGCAGAGAGAGAGGAAAGGAAGTGAGAAGAATAAAGAATTATATACCTGCTGTGCATTGACATGCATACTGTGATCCATGTACATAACAAACAGCATTATTTTGGCAAGGACTACTTGCACAAATAGGTGGATTGGTGACTGTCTCACAATTTCTTCCTGCAACACATATAATTTGAATTATGCATGCTAAATAAATAGTACATCATTAGTTAGCTATGAAATTAGTAACACATACATTATTATTGACTGTCACTTTGTAATAGTAAAAAAATATATGATAATGTTAAATGTATGTTGAATAACAGAAAAATGAGCAAAATCACACTAAGTTAAGAAGTAATTTAAGTGAATTAAAATTAGAACTATAGAGTTGATGAGAGTTTGAGTTGGTATGAAGTCTTGTAAATGTAGGTATTATTTTTATGATATTGAAGGAAAAGTAATAACGACCCATCATTAGATAATATTAAAACAGTAAGTATTATGTGAAATGGTCAAAATTATTGATAGGAAATAGATAGTGAACTAATGTTGTAGGAGTGCAAAACCACAATTCATTGCTGAACATCATGAGCAACCAATCATCAGCAGTTCATGCTGCCAAAAACCCAGAGGACCATAGTCGTCAAGTATGGTGTGAACCTGTAAAGATATCACATTTGGTATTGACCTGGAGAGATGTTACATTCTGCTAATATGTTGGAGGTGCACAGCGATGTTACTCCTGGCATCATGGTGTGGGGAGCCATCCAGTATGACTTCCAGTCATGGCTGGTAGTGATTGAGAGAATTCTGATGGCACAATGGTATGTCACAGACCTCCTCTGTCTGCATTTGTGGTAACAGGAAAATGTTCATCCATACACGACATCTGCTGCTTTGCACTGTCTGTGTGATGTGTAGGTACTCCTAAATTGCAGTTAGTGCCATGCATTGTTATAGAGCATGTGTGAGACCAGCTTTGACATCAATACTGTCCCATTGCAAGAGGATATCAAGAGCAGTGCAACAGTTTTGGGACAGCTTGCCTCACCCTGCCCAACCAAACCACTCTCACACACACTGTGCATCTGAATGGTTTCAATATTGGATTAATAAAAAATACAGAAAACTTAAGATAAAGAATTTAATGTTCCAGGTGTTCTAAATAGTCTTTTCATACTTCATTTCACGGTGCCTTGAATGTCACTTACATCATCAAAGGGATGGCCCTTATTGATAATTTTTATTTTGGAGAATAGAAAAAGTCACTCAGCTCCAAATTGGTTGTGAACTGAAATAATGTGAGCAAGTGCAATACATGCAGCAAGAAGAAATCTCTTTCCCACTGTTGCAGGTGAACCCTCAGATAATATTGGGAATTTAAAGGAGTACCAATGGGAACAAATTTCTGATGGAAAATCCTGTGCGCTTCAGAAAGGGTGATGAACATAGTCTTTGCTTTTGATTTTATGATTTGTACTTTCTTAGGTCTTAGTGAACCATCGCCAGTCTGCTTTCTGTCATTTTGTGGTTGATTCATATTGGTAACATCAGGATATTTTCCGAACAGAATTGTCTGCGTTTTTCATTTCAATAAAGTTTCAGCTGGTACCACGCATTGTTATTTTTGTTCAGGAGTCAAGGTGTACAGGACAAGTTTTGCACATCATTTTCTCTTCATCAAAATATTCCATAGAATGTCTTGGACACTTGTTCAGCTCTTCAGCAATAGTTCTGAATAAGAATTATGATCAGTTTGCAGAAGATCACAAATTTTTACAATGTTTCCCGTGGAGGAACTGGAGGTAAGCTGTAAATCATTTTCAA
The DNA here is from genome assembly GCA_034510155.1 of Eucriotettix oculatus. NCBI lineage: Eukaryota > Metazoa > Arthropoda > Insecta > Orthoptera > Tetrigidae > Eucriotettix > Eucriotettix oculatus. The sequence goes on along the minus strand of CM067380.1, from coordinate 36,792,481 downwards.
GGATTTGAATGTCTCTGTAACTATTTTACCAAGTAGAAGGTGAAATAGAATCCTTGCTCATTTCTTCATTACGTTTTGTGACACAACAATATTGACAAACTATGGTATCCACTATTGATGCTCACTGCAGACTGGCCAATTGCACATCTATTGGTTAAAAGTGTTTATTTCAGAAGTGTGAGAAATATAAATTTTCAATTAAATCTTTTTATGAACAATGTATAGCTTAAGTATTTTATTACTGTACCTGTGAAACCACTGGCACATGAGCAAGTATAATTTCCCAAATCATCTTGCTCACATACACCATTGTTTTTACAAGGCTGAGGATCACAAGGTGGGCCTGAAACACATATTTAGATAGCAACAACATTGACACACATCAAGGCATTTATATTATCAAATAAGTTGCCAAATTAGACGGTCTAATGGGTGCAAATGCTTAACAATAAGATTAAAGTTTTATGTTATTACAAGTGTTGTAAAAACTTGCGTTGAGTGCTCATACTAACTTCACAATTTGAAAATGCTATTATTTCTATCTGCTACAAAGAGGCATATTTTTTCAAACATTTTTGAAAATATAAAACCTCTCAGTTTTAGGGCAAAGATCATTAAATAAACAAATAGAGCATTAGACTTTGGGTACATAAATATTAATCTTAAGTTAATCATAGTTTAGAAATAGTCAAGAAATTGATGCTTTCTAAAATACAGATTTATCTTACTAGTTTTTCTCATATCAAGTCAAATTTGCAAATACAGGAAGGCACAAATAACATGCATAATTATTTACAGACTTGAAACAACCATAGTACATAAATGCTTTTCCTTTCCTAAACCATTTGTTATGTCCAGGTTAGTACCATGTTAATTCCATACAAAAGTATTTACAATTATGCTGAATTTTCAAACAACTCACACATTGCGTTAAAGGACAAATTAATTCACATTAAAATATGTGATAAAATTCTGAATAATAATTAATAGTTGTAATAACTGAATTGTTATAAATAAATATAAGATTGTGATAAACTAATCCAAAATAAAAAATTAAATTAGTCTGACTTAATATTATAAATAAAATACAAAGAATGACCAAGAGTCAGAAATAGAAGAATATTAAATGTTTCATTCTCATCTTTCGGGACCTCTTTAGTTCATTAATTAAAATCTTATTAAAATTCTGTTTTTTATACAGCCTCTGATGATGTGGTAGAAACATAAAATTTTAACAAATTTTTAATTAATGAGCTGAAGAGGTTCTGAAAGTTGGGGGTGAAACATTTTAAAATTCTTCTATTTCTGACTTGTGGCCATTGTTTGTCTTTTATTTAATAAACTAATTCATTGCCAAATACTGCTCAATAAGAATATCTAAAAAATAAACTCTTTCACTGCTTCTACTAAGATATAAGAAAAATATTACACTATGAAATTTTTAGCTGAATACTGATAAGCAGGAAATATTCTAAATAATTTAAGCAAATCACAAATTTCATAAATTAAATGTCCAAAGTTCTGTATTTTAGCGAAAGTAGAAGGAAATCTTGAGCATTAAAGCAATAGACAGTTATTTGGATATTTGATAATGCTTCTGCTTTGTATAAAGAATAATTAAAAATGTAGTATTGATAAGCTTTAAAGCAAAATACAAGCAGAGAAGAAATGCTTCAATTGAAGCTCAGCCATACAAAAGTAAAACATATATTTAACAATGCTTTAAATACATCACATATTTCTAGACATATGGAATACATTTCTTCAATATTAGCCCGTTTGGCTTTATTTAGAAAAGGCTACAAGTAAACCATAAATTGTTATTTGAAGATTCATTATAATCTACTTACAACTATATAAATTGATTTTACAGAAAATTGTGGTAATATCTTAAAGTTTAAAAAAAATCTTTAAGAAGGAATACAACTATTGCCTAGACAAATTATAGATTTCTAGGAATATGGGACACACAAATGCTATTGATGAACAAATTTGAGTAGTATTATAAAATTGAATCACAAAAAAAGATAAAAAATTATGAAATTCACATTTGATAAGTTATATTAACATATATAAACAATATAGGAAAAAGATTTCTCCTTTTTGTATAACAAAAACAATGAAGACAGTGAACCTGTAAACAACAATAAACCATGTGAAATGAAACATAAAGTAAAGTGATTTTTGACAAGTGCAACAGCTATTAATTTGTTAATGTTCTAATCAGGTCCAATAAACAACAATATGCTTTTTACTGTTATTAGATTATGTTCCAAACCTCACATCAACCATAACAACCATCACCACCCAAGATCAAACAACCAGAACCAAAAAAAAAATTCAATCCATGTAATAATGAACTCTTTCGTAAGAAGTAAAAATAAATTAAATTCATAACTGTTTCAAAACTGGCAAACATTTATTAAAACTAGAACCCATAAAGTGATGTAAAACTTTTAACACTGGAAAAAATCAGTACATTACATCGGCATGCAAGAACAAAAAACCCTCCATGAACTCTACAACAGACCAATTATTCTTGTATGGACCTCTCCAGTGAAGTTATCTGCCTTTCCTTTTCTGTTAATATTTATTTATTTTAAAAGATATTTTCACAGGTCACCATTTGTAAATAGAATTTTGATGAATACCCAAGAAAGATGTGTTATATATGTGTAAAAGAAGCTTTGATTTGTGTTCAATAAGCTCATGCTAATATTTTAGGGGAAAATACATATGGGAGCACTGCCTTGCCTCATTCGTACCTTTAGAAAACCACAAAGCACTATGAAAGTAAAGGAGTAAGCGTCTGTGGAAACATGCAAACCAAATCCTACCATTGTCAATTTCACAGTTATTTCCGGAATATCGAGGAGGACAGCGGCACTCGTAGCGATCTGGCAGTGCGATGCAGACTCCATTCATCAAGCAAGGCTCGGTGCGGCAATGGTCCTGCTTAGTGCCTGCCAAACATCAAGTGCAGGTGCTTTCTATAAACTAAGGCACATCTACAGTTTACCATCTCTCTATCACTTCAAATTTAACAATTTGTTCAGCTTGATCTTTCTTCGAATATTTACTTTCTGTAGTATTACTCTGACTTGTTCCTTTATTGATTTCCAGTAGTTAAAAAAGTTGTCACATTGCTTTACATAATACTATAGCTAGTTTACACTGTGAATTATGTAAGCAGACAAAATAATCAGAAACGCAATATATTTTTATTATCATCAAGATATACAACTCATTTATTTCCTTAATTACCAATCATCATCTAAGAAAATGTAAGAAGTCTTTAACAATATTTGGTTCACTTTTATAAAATGAGGAAGCTAACTCTTTAATCATAAGATTTTTGATTTGAGAATTTGTATGTCTTATATAGTTCTCATTTTTAACTCAGGGTGGGGAGAGGGCAAGATCATTTTTATTACTCTTGATAATGTCACACCTTTATTAAAATTTTGGCAATGAAAATGTTGTGATTCAACGGCAAAGTTTACAGTAGTATTAAACTGGAATTGATAAATTCTGCACATGAAGTTTGAATAAAATTATAATCATTCTTGTTAACTGCATCATACATTGTATTAACCTTGAGAATGAGGTCCCTTAATTATTAACAGGTTTTATTCTTGTCACAGAATAAATATCAAATTTGTATTCAAAAAACTATAAATGAATCATTTTTTAAAGAAATAACGTTAGGTATGAAGGCAATGTAGTAATGTACCAATGTCAAACAGATTGAGAAGAAGACCCTGATGAGAAATATTGTTTCAAGGTTTCTTAATTTATTACATACTGTCCTAGCTATGTAACTGTCTAATTGAAATAGAAAATAGATCAGAAATTAATGAACACATTTCATCTTTACTAACGAGTCTTCCCAAATAATTATCATGGTTAAAGATGATAAAAGTGTAGTTTCTATATAGTTTCCTGTGTTTCAGTCATTAACCCTTACATATTTGTGAGGTGTCTATAACATCCTCAGCCTATTTCTTAGCTGTGCTTAGTTCAAAAGGGAGCACTTTTGTACCTGGGATCCTGTGTAACTTTGACCCTCACACTATAAGTAAGAATGAAATTCATATATGTATATTGTGTTTAGCATGGCTTAGAAATACAATTGGGATTCTGTAGACTCTGCATGGCGACTAAAAGGTTAAAAGCTCTGTAAATATGATAAAATAGTGAGCACTTCACAGTGCAAATAATGAATGTAGCATTCTTGGGTTTAAAAATACATTAGTTATTTTGTGATACACAATGTTTTGATGGGATGCACTGCCATTGTCGTTGGGAGGATTGTGACTATTTTCTGTTACAGATTTTAATTATTGCCTCCAAACAAAATAATTTAATGAATCATTAAATCAAATTATCAACATAGAGTTTCTCAGAATTTTAAAGCATTAACTGAAATCTGTAACTGAAAATTATTGTAACCACAAAGCACCTGACAATATCAGAGAATGCCATTGAAACATTGTGTATCAATAAATATTTAGACCGGTTTCAAACCAGAGAATGTTTTATAGAACATGTTTTTTTAAAAATAATTTAATTTTAAATCAGACTAAATTAGGCAATGAAGTGTCATATTTCACATTATATAAACATTGTTTTTAAAAGAACTTGAATTAATTGGAAAGTTAATTCTATGAAATTACTTTTTTGGCAGTATAAATTATATTTTGTCATCAAATCAAATAATTTACATAGATTCTCAGCAAATGCAAAATAATTTAAGGAATAGTTTTGTATATCCAAAAAAAGAGCAAGATTCCAAAACGAAGAGAAATTTATTAAGCTAAATATATTGAAAGTGTGCAATTTTCTTTCATTGCGATCATTTGTTGCATATTTATTGCTGAAAACAATCACTTGTACAAAAAAAATGTTTGTTAACATATTGTATGGAAAATACAATACTGAGCTATATGTTTAACCAGCAGGCATAACATATATAACTACTAAAAGCATTTGAAACTGTTGTCAGAGTAGAAGAATAATCAGTACTTAAGGTATTACATTTAAAAAAAATTAAAATGAAACCAATTCAATCCAATTTTCTGTGACCAAGCATATCAGATTTGTGACATGTTGTCACATATGTAAAGTCTATGGTACCGTAAAATATTTTTTTAATTTTCTTGGTACAAATAAATAATATAGGTGTCAGTGATTCTCCAAATATATTAAGTTTAACAGCTATTACTTAGAAACCTGTAACAATTTCCTTTCACAGGAGCTATAATTTCAATGGTGGATCAAACTCTGAAGACATGTTCCTTAATATTTTTGTCCATATGATGGGTGAGGAAACTTGTAACATTACACAAGGATGATACTAAAATATAGCATTATTACAATAGTGGATTCTATAAATGACCATGAGACAAAAAGAGAATATTTGTAAGATGGACACAAACTGACAAGAAGGTCTAATTCTGTGTAGACAACTATTTTTCAATTAAAAGTAAAAACTATGATCTGTATTTATGAAAAACAAGATAACTGCTACAAGGTTCTCTTCTGTATCCTAGAATAAAGTTAGAAAATTAATCAATGATTTCAATTAAAATATTTGTTTGCCAACCATAAACACAACAACGCTTATATCAATCATATCATGTTGTTACTAAAAGTTTAGACATTTTTAACACACATTTTTTGTCATGGAAACACAGAAAAAGTATCTGTGCAATTTTGATATATAAAATTTTGCATGAAAATAGAAACTTTAAATATTTTGAGAAAGTGTGATTTGAAAAAATTAACCAATCCAAAATTTAATTGAATTTCAGAACACATGTAAAATCATCAGTGTGTGCAAGGCATGATCTGAATATACTGGATAATCACAGTAACATAGGTGAAAAGTTACCCATTAACCAATTAAGAAATACAAGGACAATTATAGAAAAAGAATCAAAATATTTTAATGCTGCATTTATCAGTTACTAATTTATTTTTAAAATTAAATGGAGTGTGTGTTAGCAGAAAATGGATGTTTGTGTGTGTGTGCATGTGTGTCTGTGTGTGAGAAACAGAGATAGAGAGAGAAAGATGTATTGAGTAATTTTAGTTTTGAGTTCAACAGTCTCCATTGCCATTAGGAATAGTACTTACTAAACCTAATTCATAAATGGCTAAGAACGGAAAAATAACATTTAAAATAATAAAAGTATTTGGAATGAATTTCTGCCTAAACAATACCCAAGACCTTTTTATACATGGTCCAATAATATTTAAGAAATTGGATTGTTTCCAGTGACAAAAACTAAACAGTTGAAATATGTATAAGAGTACAGGAAAATCTTTCAGTTGATGTTAATATAGTTATAAAGTACAATTCATAGGCTAGTAATTGCTGGTACATAATGGTTTACATGCATTTATCTGACCTAGGGTCATTGCTATACAAATGTTCAATTTGTTTTGAAGCTATATCTGCATAACAAGTTGTGGTATGTGATATAATGAGTAAAATGTAGACTCAGAAAAATTTATTCTATGACTTTATGTTTTATCAAGAATATGGAGATATACAAGTTTGATAAAGATAACATCACAAAATAAATTTAGGATAACAAATATATATATATGGCTCATGAATTAGAGGCATTTCACCATCTAAGTAAGCGCTTGTTTAAGATGACATTGGAAAGAAACTCTCTTATTCTTGCATTATATTTAAAAGAGGCTAATGTAAAAATTCACCTAAATAGTAATTAACTTTTGAGATAATAGTACATGGCTCTGATGTTGTTTGGAATATTTATGTTGCATGCATTTTACACATATGACAACACAGCATTCCATGAAACAAACCAAATTAATCTCCCACATTAGTTTAATTCATTAAAATAATATGCAGATCATGCCAAGCTTAATACTACATACAATAAAATTTTAATTGAACTTAAACAAATAGAAAGACAGAATATCAGAAAAATTAAGTTCCAAATTTTCATGCTATATGTTATTAATATTTACGTTACATAAATCACTACAGTAAAATTGTGCACATATAACTCTACAATACTTACTTAAACTACACTATGTTAGGTGATGAGCAAACAGTTTGTAAATGTGTATGTATGAATGTGCAAAATCAGATAATCTACTTTGATAAAGTTTGATAAAGTTCAAAATTAATTTCAAAATAAGAAATCTTCAATTAAAGTTAATTTTATAATTAAGACTCACAAATTTTTTCAGGGAGTGGACACTGATCCCACCATACGCCATGACTCGTAACGGCAGGTGAACTTAACACAATACTTGGTCCTTCCAGAATACAACCATTAAAATTTTTACCTATAATGGTAACTGTCTTATTTGGCAAAAAATCTTGAGCTTCATTAATTATTTCATAATTATAAGTTGAATTGGCCAGTATCTGAAAGAAAATAATAACATTTTAACTGAAGATAAATAAATAATCAGAGTTATTAGAAAATAAACTAACAAAATGGACAAAAACCTAAAATTTTATGGTTCATATGCTACAATGAAATACACATATTTTTTACTTTTATTTTATCCACAATACTGAATTTAATTCCATTGCAAATTGGAAACAAACTTCATTTTAAGAAAGATAAGGTTAAAATATTAATTACAACATTATATATATATATAATTAACACTTGAACTTGAGAACAAATGATAATACTTGAACTACTAACCACAGTTTCATCTTCAACACTCATAGTCAGACTTCCAAGGCCATATTGTATGTTCACATTGTGCCACTTGTTGTCCAGAACTGGCGTATGGAGCAAAGTCACAGTGCGAATTCCAGCATGTGAAGTTGACCTAAATTCCAATCCATCACTAATAACAGTCAGGGAAAACATGTGTGTTTCAAGAGATTGTGAGAAAAGCTCTCCACCTATACATGTTCGGAAACTGAGCCCTATGTGATCTGTTATAATCAGAGGAGTTGATATCTCAGCTGAGGATGAGGAATTAAAGAACCCTTCCCTTGAATTAGCATTTGTTCCACCTATGAAAAATGCGAGAAAAGCAGGACCAAGCAACAGTACACCTGAAATAAAACGGGGAAACATACTTTAAAACAAATTTTCTAAAAGCATGGAAACATTTACTAATGAAACAGAAAGAAAACCAAACAGTCAATAGTATTAATTTGTAAATAATTCTTAACTATTTTATCACCCAAACTATGTTATGTAATATGACAGTAATCTTGGTAACAAATAATCATTCATATACTGCATGCCTTGGAATACATAACTGGTTAATATATTTTATTTAAAACAGGCATCCAATAAGAGAGTGAATATAAAAGATTCATTATCAATAAAGACTGCTGCAGTATTCTGTTTACAGCTTAATCTTTTTATCACTAATTGCAAGACATTTTTAGGAAGTTTGTTAAAAAGGTATAGTTGCAAAACACTGATATATACATGTACATTACAAATGTTTCTACAAGTAGTATCTGTTGTACGTCATTTATATGTAAATAGTAACATATGAAATCGTTGATAATAATTGCCACAAACTGTTATTTATTAGTTGTAGCTATTAGACAAAATATATTTCTAATTGTATTGTTCCCACACCATATTACAATGTTTGATGCAATTAGTAAAAAAAAAAGTTTTTATTTGAAGTTCCCTTCCCAACATGTGGCATTTGTGTAATACATTTTATTCCCCTAAAGAGTTGTACCAAAATATGGTACAAGATAACATCAGAGAATAAAAATTCTTATGGCATGCGTTTGTCAGTATAGCTTAATATTTATACTGCATACATATGAGTATTGGAGTCTTTTAGTAATTAATTTATCCATTTCATCTAACTTATCAGAGTGTTATGGGGACTTGTCAATTTTTTTTTGGTTTTCTTTCTTCTCCGAAACTAATAGCCAGACCGTTAACAAGAAGATGTCGGTCAAAATCTCTGCACAATTCCTTGCTTTGCAACTATTATTTGCACGATTTAATTTTTGGTCGAATTTTTTTATTCGTTTTTTATTCTGGTCAGAGCAGAATGGTGACGTCGTGGCTTCTCAGTTATCACAACAGTGGCATGTATTGGGCTTCGAATACTATACTGCAGGGTTTCCCAAACTGTGTTACGCTGGCCCTGAATAGGTGTTCAGTAAAAAGTTTCTATACTATGAATTATAATATCCTAATACAATACCACTTCACTTCGTAAGCAAAAACTCTGCATCCAACGGGAGAAAGTTGAATAATTTCTCACACCTTTATTTGTTTCTAGCTTGTTTCGGAACCGATTCAACAACGCTGCGAAACAAAGAAACCCCGTTCATTTTCTCCCGTTACAATGTGAAACACCGGTAACAATGAACAAGTGTGGAAGTGTTCAGTCAACTAGGATCCTGTACGAGTGAGATAGAGATTCCCTTAGCCTAGAGTTAAACAGATAATATTTTATTTAACTGTAGTCTTTTTTAATTATTATGTTAAAGTCAAAAATATATATTTGAAAATTTTAACTTGGCAAAGAGCAACTATGGCCAGCCAATAAACCAGCAGTTCTCACCCGGAGGTCCGCAGGAAAGTTTTAGTGGTCCGGTAAAGATAATTTATATTTAATTTGCTAACAAAATACAAATGGTCACAAAAGTATCTATTAATTTACGTATTTAAGAAGCTTTCGACATTTTGTCATAATCATCCATTTAAAAATAGTCTCCATATTTAAGGTATTAAATTTCGAGTTTTTTTTAAATACATATTAATTGTGTCTTTTCAGCAAAACAAATCAAGTAGAGCGAATGAGGATCTGTAATTGTTTTTCGATTGAATACTTGTGACAAAAAATTTCCGCAAATCTGAAGAACGTTATGAATGAAGCCTTGAAAGTGATTAACTATCTAAAATCAAAACCACTCCAAACTAGATTAAATAAAATTTGGTGCGATGAAATGGGTACTGAACACTAAGCACTTTCTTTACATACTGAAGTGAGATGGCTATCGACAGGAAAAGCAATATTAAGACTTTCAGAACTTCGAAGTGAGTTGTTCGTCTTCTTGAAGGAACAAAATAATTCAGGACAATATTTTGTAAAAGTTTTAACAAATCCTTCATGGTTGATAAATCTTGTATATCTGGTAGGTATTTTTACAAAGTGCAATTAACTTATCATTACAAAGAACAGGTATTACATTTTTTAATACAAGAGATAAAATTGCATCCGTGGATAAAAAATACAATTTTGGATTTCATCAGTTGAATTTAAGATTTTGTTTTCCTTACATGAATGAATTAAATTTTAAAGTTGATGATGAAGTTTCCAAAAAGTTTTTATAACACCTACATAACTAGAAATCAACTCTTGATTATTTTACAAAAAAAAATAGTAAGGAAGATTCCAGGGTTCAGGATCCATTTTCCGTGGCAGCTAAACCAGTAGCTTTAATGCAAGTAAGTATGAAAAATTAATTGATTTTATCAGTGACTCTAATTTGAAATAAAAATACAAATATTTCTGAGCGAGTTTGTCATAAGAGTACCCCGATATTTCAAAACCAGTTATCATTGTTTTGCTTCAGTTTTCTATAACCTTTTTATGCGAAACGGAATTTTCTTGTTATGCTGCCATGAAGTAAAAGTGCAGAAAAGGGCTCAACAGACATTAGAATTCAACAAACAAATATTTTGCCTGATAGTTATTTATTCATATTTTTATTTTTATATTAGTTTTTTATTTAAAAATAATGACTGAATAGCTTTCTAATATTTACAAGTAGGAATTACCCAACCTAAAAAATAAACCAAGGGTTCCGTTAAAATGTCTGATTTTGGGAAGTGTTCCATTGAAGAAAAAGTTTGGGAAATCCTGCTATATTGTGTAAACAAATGTAGCTATCACTTTTGATGTCTGTACTGTAAAAATAAAAGTTTTTAATTGGCTAAAGAATTTGCTTCGTCCTGGACGTGTAGGGAGAGACTAGGATTTGAAGGGTTTGTGTGGGGAAGTCCTTCCTGCTGCACATCTGGACAGTGTCATAAGGGCCGCATTCCGATGTCCTCCAACAGAACAAAAACTATCACGTAAAATCGTCGCATTTACAACCAGTATACAATGCCGTACTTGTATGATAGGCGGACAAATTAAACGCGCGGAGCAAATTTTATAATAGTGCTTCTCCCGATATCTTTTGCGTACAATTTCAATCTCTTTCGGTATGGGCGAGCGTGGATGGGGGGGGGGGGGAGGATTACATCAAAATAACGCGAAAACAACCAAGATTGGTGTATTTTAGAATCTCTGACGGTACCAGGAGTAGATCTGACTCTGGTTAGTATTTTTTAGTCTCTCTCAAAGTATCGGCAGTATTAAGTATTATTCCCGGTGTAGTTGATTCAAAAATAGAAAAACCCGAGAACTATTTCTGTAGCGGCAGTATATTTGACCCTCCTATGGTATCAGAGTATTTTTTACTCTCATAAGGTATCAGATAATTAAAAGTGCCGGTATTAGACTTTTAAATTACTGTAATTATTAATGGTACCAGTATATTTCTTGACACGATAAATGACTGTGCGTCATCATACCGGTTATGAAGAAATTTAACATTCCGTCTGCCTAGGGAAATGTCCAAAAAGTAAAGCTTTCGATTCCGGTTAAATCAGGTGTTGAGCAAGATTAGTGTCGAATTACAGACTGTACCGGGTTAAAATAAATACCTGGATAACGCCGGGTAAACAACAAAATGCCCGATAATTGGCATTGACTAGACAAGTTATCAACAAACGTCGGGACCACAAACTGCTTTTTTTATTATTCATATATAAAAATTTTATTTATAGATTATCAGTTTGAACAAAACTGATTCAGTATATACACAATCTGCTTATCTCACTTCGCAATTATACCAGTTAGACAACGGGAATTTTTGAACTTGTAAAGAGTTTCACGTCCGCCGAGCAAACAATGGCGGCGCTTCCTGCCACCTGCAACGGATTAAACGCATCCCAGGTTTAAAATCTAAAGTTAAAAATCGGATGAGTTGATTACAATCTGGACAGTACCTTTCTCTACATCACGGATTACATTTGCGATAGTCCGATGTAATTTGTCTGCCACATGTCTCGTAAGAAGATACGGTATCTGTAAGACTGCACTTGGGGAAAATATTTCGGTGCTTGTAATAATTCATTTCACGATGCCTCTGAACTTCTAAATATGTTCCTTTTGTTGAGAATATTTACACTACGTTCTACATTCCCGATATATACTTACCTATTTCGTCCAACATTGCGAATCCTGCTCCACGGCTTATTTTTTAATAAGAAAATTTCGCAAAATATAAAATGGCGAAACTTAATATTAATGAACATTATGTAAAGTTATTGAAAAAGGAATGCTGTACTTCCAAGTATAAACGAAATCAGTTTATAACCCCGAACTAGATCGCGATATTGAAAGTAAAAGATATATGGCTAATGTGGACGTCAAATGTCCAGTCGTTGTAACAATCATTTACTGCCATAAAAGCCGATTATTTGAATCGCGTTCTGTCTAGCTAAAAATCATTGACAGGAAATATTTCTGTTAATTCGTTACAAGTTGAAATATATACGATATGAATCAGAGAATTAGGAATACATTGTTCAGGTATATGTAACTTCAACTCTGAGGAATGACGTGCAAGTTTCGATGTATTTACATATATCAATAACCCAAGTAATATCATGCGACCTTTTGATAGCTTTCATTGCATCTTCTTCAAGACTTATATTCGGCCACTTTTATTCCAAGCATGAATTTAAAACTAACTGTTAATTAGAATACGTTTATAAAATATTAACAATTTACCATAATTACACATAGCAATTAAACATATGAAATGTAAAGATTATTTATTAAAGTTAGTTTACGTCCATTATAAATTTAAATCTGACGGCTCAGCTTTTAAGGTCTATGGAATTTCCCACCGACCGGTTCAGAATACGTACTAGTCTAAAGATTACTTTTAAATTCTATGAATATATCTTGATCGTTAACGTAAATTGGATTAAGGTCAATCTCTTATTCAAGCATTCCTCACACATTTTTTCCTAAGTCACTATCAACGTACGGTGGAAATCTCCGTTCAGTTCGCATAATGAAAGTTCCAATGTACACGTATTATTTGAGGAGTTAAATGTAACGTGGGATTAGAAGTATCCTGTTAGCGTTTCCTCGGGAATGTAAAGCCCAGTCCGAAACCATACAAGTGAATTGAGACGGAAAGAATGTGTTCGCATGTCCCGATAACCGGAACGGTTTTAAATCCGTAGAACAGATAGGTACTTTCTGTCCCGTTAAAAAGCACCACAAAGTTCAGAAACGTCTTCTTTTAAAGATTACCGAGTCAATTTTATGCTTCAACGTATTTGTCAGTGGTATTCTTTAAGAGAAAAGATCTTTGCAAGGATCATACATTTTCAGGTAGTTCACAAACGTCCACCAACTTATTTAGGTATCGTACGATCAAACATTAAGCCTCGTCAGCAAGATCAAATTAATTACTTAATTCCTAGGTTGAAGAAAAGTAAGAAAGGGTTCCTTGTCTTACAAGGTTTCACTTCGGCATTGGCCTTTGCCCCTCTTATGTATGCTCCACGTAATTCTCCGTACATAGGATTTTATTCGTCTGTAATATATTTCGGATGACAACTACGTCTCTCAGAACTTCCAACATTAGAAGTCACATATTACCACTCCACACATGTAGGTTAAAAAGGTGCAGAAAGTTCGTAATCAAACAACGTAGCCTGTACGAGTAATTCTTTTAGCATAGGACTGTCCAAAAAAGGAATTCGACATCACTGTGGACAGTGATGTATAATGAACGTAGACTTTCCCGGTGAATAATAGCCAGAAGATGGCCGCAGAAACGTTGTGTTCTTTTAAATACCTGACCCGGTTGGTTAACCGTGAAGATTTCATCCCAGTGATGTATAGTTCGCGAACGAAAAGAAAACTTGTAGATAGTTCACTGGTTGAGTGAACTACCGCCAGTTCGGAGACGACAACCTCGCGGAGCGATGATCCGTTCATTGTTTGCCACAAATTTGGAGTGTATCGTTGTTGTTGTTCCTTTCTTGTTTTAGAGTACGTGTTTCTTTCTTTTATCCTCACTCAGTCGTCTCGAATACGTGATTGTTACCGTGCGACACGAACTTATAAGAAAATTATATTAAAGTAACTGATGTTTCAGATCCTTAAACTATAGCCTTAGTCAACCCTTGGCTACCTTTCACATCTCCTTTCCTATGATATTAAATGGGATTTTCCTGTTTCAGGATCACCCTCATGTAGCCCGTTACCCAAAAAATTTATAACCTTCATGCAATGACAAGGAATGCGTGTGGGACCTTTTTCTCACAGGAATTTCTCCCCATATTGATTGCAGGGCTTACCGTTGGGTGTGCCTCGTTACCTCTCTGGATTTTTCAAAGTTCTCACATGCCGAGACACCTTCATCTATTTTAGATGTATTTACTGGGGTCAAAGACCTTCGGCAGAGAGAAAGAGTTGTCCGCTGATCCCATTCGATCCTAAAACTGGTGCGACCCCACAGCAAACTCACCTACCGTCAGTCGGAAAGCCGTGAGAATAGTACCCAAAAGCCCGACCTACCCGATGCAGGTTTTCTAGGATTTTCCTGCATCTATTTTAGGTGAAACAACGGGTAGGATCCTTAAACTATAGCCCGGGGACCCTAGTTAACATTTCGCTACCTTCCACACAACCCTGTTTTGGGATTACCCTCATGTACCCTGTTACACCCCCCCCCCCCAAGAAAAAACAACTTCTCTACTAGCTAGACATGTAGCTTTCGACACAGATGAGAGCAGCGAGAACGACACACATCACAAACCAAGTGACGAACTTAATACCAGAGACTTTTCTATTGCTCCAACATTGAGCAGAAAATTTTATTAACATAGTTTTCACAATACATCAAAGTTAGGGAACTGAAAAGAAGTATCGCAATTGTCGGGAAAAATTATGTGGCAGTGTATCGATTCACAGGAGAAAATTGGAATGAAATTTTAGATTGATTGGTAGATATTTGAAAGATAAGTGTAGTATAATTAGGATGAGATACTTTTGAGATTCTTAGCCTTTGAAGGATGAGAACAGTGAAGAGTGCGAGCTGCGGAATCCGGTCCGTTGTGGCTGCAAACTGCAACGGATTCACGCTTTGCTGATTCTGTTTTGCTATAACAGTTTGCCTTGTCCATGATGGCTGACTCACTCAAACAAGGAAGCGGCAGCATTTTGCATGTCCACGCAGCCCCTACAAGATTATAATATTTTCCTAAGGTTTCCTACAGGTTGGTTACATACACAAAGGACAATGAAGTATATGTTTTCCCATTATGCAACTGTATCAACGAACAGTCTGCACTCTGGTGGGTGGAAAGTTTTATTAATTTTTCCTTCCAATTGTGAACGAAACAGTCAACCTTTGATAAATGAAGCAATTGGAAAAATGTAATGTGCTGCAAATTTTGGCGCTTCCGCGTGAGATTGATTTTGATCTTCCATAGATCCTCATGAGATACAACGTTTTAAGGATGTGGAAACAGTCTGAGGTACGTGCTTACATAGATTATCCATAGCGCTGGACACCACTGGGCGGTCAAGGATGAGTTTGCTTCTGCGCATCTCAAGGGAGCTGCGTTCTACTGTAGTAACGACACCATCATTCCACTCAAAGCAGCCACAAGATGAACGCCGAAACGAGAGAGAGAGAAACAGCATGCCCGTATATATCAAGAAAAATATGTAGCTTAGATAGACCACAAGGAACACTAATGCCATTGTTTCACAAGAAACTACGTCGTCATCAAGGCGAACATATCTTTTAAGTGTAGAACAGGGGTGGCCAGGCTCTTGCATACAGATGAGTTCAGTTGTGCATTATGACTCGAGCACATTTTATAGCGTGCTACGTTCATGGTAAGGGGCTGGTAAATAGATATGAGGATATAATCTGCTTCGCTTAGGGGACGAAAAGAAATACCTTTGACGCAGTTTAATTAATTTACGCCAGTTCAATGAAGCATCAATATACAAAACTCAAGAATGATGTTCCTGTACGAGAGGGTGATAGCTTCGTGATGCTCGTCTGGTGAAGATCACTCTGGACTACAGTTGTTGACACTGAGAGCGATGTCACCTTGGAACTTGGAATTGTCTGTTCTCTCTGTTTGCCAGAAGAACTGGTATTAATTTATTCTATTTCTGACTTTTGAACATTTACTGTATTTATTTATAATACATATCTAACTGTATAATGATTTCTAAGAATGTAAAGGGAACTCTCGTCCGGAATTCAAACAGGCTCAAGGATGCCATGCGCCACTTTTAATCGTACAAAGCGCCACGGTGTAGAAGATTAAAACCGTGTAAAATTAACAAAGTTCAAACGAAGTGACATGACGCACTCTTTTTTTCAAATAATGATTGCTTACGTTTAATTCAGAGGAATCGTCACATGACCATTTTATTTTCACACCACGATCCTATGATAATTCGTGCCGTCCAATGCCAGAAATTGAATTAAACTCTGGTCACGTTTAATAACTATGTAAGTAACACACGGGCGCAGTGTATTTAATTATAATAAGTTTTATTTCCTCGATTCAAGTGACGTTACGCCCAAACACTCTTGACATGTTATTTCACGTTCTCTCGTCTGTAATTCAGCAGTCTATATAGTTGAGCGTAGACGCTTGTCAGTCGAGATGTTATACGAGAAATTACTGTACACAGAGCACAGCTTCCATCGCGTCTGAAACGAGAAGGAGAAATCGGTTGCACACGGCCAGGTTTAAAAGCTCGTCCTTGCGATGCGAAGACCGACACCAAACCACCAAGGACGAATTAAAAAACACAAAGACACAACAACTGCCACAATTTTTAGTTGTTATTGAATTATTGTGGCCGGCAATCATTCTACAAACTTTATTATTAGGGATGTGTTTGTTGCGACAACCATGTGAATTTATGGTTTTGTATTCATTTTGAGACCCATTGTATAATGATCGAACCAAATCTTAGCAAATCCAATTATTATCGGTGGTTTATTATTACAGCTTTAGTACAACGATGATCTTCAGTTGAGAATAGGGACAACAATGGATGCCACGAAAACCAGAACACAGATTTTAAATACGAATATGATCCTAAGTCGCATTTTATAATGAGAATCACATGTACGCTAGTCGTTTCTAGGAACTGGTTTTCCTGACTCGTTAAATTTCCTCGGCCATGTGTGCAACAGACTTGTCTCGCAAAATAACGGCGAAGTAAGTAAGGAAGCATCTATGTTTGCGAAGTAATAACAGGAAAGGTTTGCCCTGGCAAATATATGTTTGTAGGCGTAGTGAAAGCGGCTGAAACTCATCAAGAGTGCCATCCATACTTGCAGAAAGTACAGTGTCTTCCCTTATTTACAAAGAAACGTTACTGAGTGAACTTTCATCACATACTGAACATGATCAAAAAATTATACAAGTTGCATTAACTTAATTTTAAGGCAGGAAACCATCCGTAATTCACGTAAATTATATCAAAAATTAGTTTTCGTTTAAAATATGAAAAATTATAACAATTTATAACACGCTGCACACAATTGAATTTGAATTCTCAGCTGAATTCCTACAGTGAAGTAATATACAAGTTATAATACGCTTGATTTCTCAACCGGCGGTCCGCAAGAGATATTGAATATTTAAATAATCAATGGTAGATGGCCGTAGAATCCGTAATAATGCGGAAGAAAGTAAACCATAATTTACTCACTTCGCAAGAAATATTTAGAGTTCTTTAAGAAAATCTTCTGTTTAAATTTCTTGTTGCTGTTAGTAATTTTCATATTTCATATTATTGCAAACATTTCCTGTGTATTTTTATTGTTAAAACACCAGATTAGGTACCAAAGTAAGGGACGAAACGACGTGTAAAGACCTGATGTTAATAAATTTAATAATTCTTCTGAATTATAGGCCTTTTAAAACATTTTTAAAAATTTCATTCTCAAAATTAAATTTTCATTTGTTTCATAGGTGAACGTTATTTTATATTCTATGCCATTTTTATGTGAATTATTTATATCTTGCTTATTTTCTGTGACATTCTAGAAAAACAATAAATGAACATAATTTTAGTGTAATTTTACTATTATTTTTGAGTTGTATTTCATTATGGAAATATTATGATTTTGGATGTTTTTATTTTATGCGAATAATTCATATTTTGTTTAATAAATCAATTAACGTCTGTTTTGGCAATTATTAAATCGAACAAATTTACGACATTACAAATTTTTTTAGGGTTGAACGACGTTTCGTCACCATATTTGGAAGTTCCTCAGATAATGTTAAATGTTGATGAAATGAAGGAAGCTAAATGTATGGAAAAATAAACATGAGTGCCCACAAGGTTGAAGCTGTCCCCGTAGGCAGTCATGTTTAGATTTCTATTCATATACTCCCTTCTTTTCATCAATATTTAACATTACCACGGGAACCGTCAGTTTAACTAAATAATTTTTTTGTCTGCAATGGTGGTAAATTTATTCGATACATTTTGTTTACCCTCTGTTCACTCTCTGTGGTGTTAAACAAATAAAATAATTTTTTTGGTGGCTCTTTGAATATAAGTTTTATTTAAAAATATAAACCAACAATTGCTACAAGTGGTCCGCGATGTGATTTGTTTGAGAAACACTGATCTAGATAATACGAACTAAGAAAGTTGATATTTTCGAGTGGGATGACCATTTGGCAACGGGCTTGCAGAAAGCCTGTCATAGCTTTTTAAGTAGCAATAGATTCAGCTATTTAGGGATGAACCTATATTTATCAGTTACAATATATTTTTCATGAAAAAAAGAAACGTAAGGAAGTGAGGGAGTTTCTTCGTCACGTTGAAATATTCCTTGAACCAATGGCTAGTTCCTCAGTTGCCACGTTTCCATGATCGAAGAATCCGTGACACTTTAAGTTTAAATTACTGAACAGAAGTAGCTAAGTAGAAACATAATTAATTATTTTAATACCGTCGTTAATGTGTAATACAGAATTACGAGTACATGTAACCTTGAAATCGCCACTGTTTATTGCAAATTATACTGTATCTAATTCTTTAAATGACCTTACACATAATTAAAATATACTGCTTTCGAGAAATGAAAGAGAGACAGCAATTATGCCTATGAAAATGTTCTCGGACACGCAAATAATTCCGAGAATTTTTCAACGAACTTTCAGCAAGACTTTCCGAGAATTAGGGCGGTGACAATTTCAGGAATTAGTCTTGTGTGGGACCTTCCTTATGGAAATTCCAGGTAACTCGTCAGACGACCGCTACTTAGGTAGCATTACACTTCAAGCTGGAATGTGAAAATGTACGGGAACACAGAAGTCATAGAAGTTGTAAATAACAAGGTGTAAGACAGAAAAAGAATTGTACACACAAATAAACAAGATCAGAATGAACGAGAAAATGATAACACTCTACTACTGTGCCTTTCACAAAAATTGTAAACTGAAGACAGTGCATCTAGAATATGACACAAACTAGTGACATACTCCGGAAATTATGTCAACAAGAAAACTGACCCATATTTCTTATTTGACCTACTAAGAATGTTTCACCACGACAGTTCGTCGAACTTTCTATATTATTTTAATACTAAACTTGCTTATTGGGGTATTACCTAGGAGTCTCTACACAACATTTTATTTCATTCAAGACTCGAAATTTCTACTTCTGATTAGTTTAACGCGAAACTAAACAAGTTCTTTTTCTCATTCAGACTTTGCCACGTCAACGAAATATCATTTTGTCCGTATTTTATGATAAGGTTGAGTAACCTTCACACTACACTTTGCGACACTGAAGTACTTTTCTTCAGTAACATAATTCATTAGATCTGAGGTGCACCGTGGCGCTTTGAACGATTAAAAGTGGTGCATTACATCCTTGAGCCAATTTGTATTTCGGACGAGAAGTCTCTTTACATTCATAGAGCGCAATGTACAGTTAGACATGTATTATAAATAAATACAGTGAGTGCCAAAAGGTAGAAGTAGAAGAAATTAATAACAGTTCTTCTGGCAGCGAGAGAGGACAGACAATTCCAAGTTCCAAGCTGATCTCGCTCTCAGCGCCAACAACAACTGTGGTCCAGAGTGATCTTCAGCAAACGTGTATCACGAAACTATCACTCCCTCGTACAGGAACTTCATTCTTGAGTTTTGTATATTGGTGCTTCATTAAGCTGGCGTAAATTAAATAATTAAACTGCGCCAAAGGTATTCCTTTTTGTCCCCTAAGAGAAGCAGATTCTATCTACTTTACCAACCATGAACGTATGATGCTATAAACTGTGCTCGAGTCATGTGGTGCACCTGAACTCGTCTGTCAACAAATGGGCGCTTGGTATGTAAGAGGTTGTCCACCCCTGAATTAGATACAGACCCTTTACTCGTCCCAGATCAGTGTCAAATATTTCGAGTTACTAATGTCAAGCAATTTTCATCACGCTCGAGAACTTTAGTTGAGAAAGTTTATCTTCCACCGTTGATCCCACAGCCTCAACAATTTAGTTGACGTTAATTTTTTTTGTGGACGGTGTCACGTTACAACGGAATTTACAGGATAAATGTCTGTAATAAATTAATCTAATTACCATCCGAAAAACGACCTAGTACTCCGAGCTTGGCATAGGGTCACCGAAATTACTTTCGCGATGTTCAATAAGGATTTGTGAACGAGTGCGGTTGCTCGTTAACTCCAGGAAAGAACAGCTACATTGGTCTGAAAACTGGTGATGTATAACACAAGCCCGCACAACTTTTCATTTCGCGTTCACATGTATCGCGTTTCAGGGTTGTGTCAGAGAAACTCCGTGAGACTGCTTGGTTCACTGCGACTGTTCTGCACAGTTTCGTAGACCACTTCCAAGTTATAAAAGTTTTTGCATTTACCGTGTTTGTATTAATCTTCCGCCGTAATCAAGCAGAGCTTACCGCTGTTCCAAATGTTATTCGAAATTACGGTATTTCGTATATCCAGGACAATAGGAGCGGTTTCTTTAGCCAGTCAACTATTCTATTTTCAAGAAAAAACATCTGACCTTTTTTTCGGTTAGAAATGGCAAGGCGTTTGGTCATTGCATACTTGGATTATATACAAAACTGCAAAAACCTGAGGGGTCTTAAAGGCGGACGAAACGTTGGATTTTTTTGGTAATAAATAGCAAAGTTTTCTTTAACATTTTATCATCAGCCAGTCGCAGAATTCCGGATCCTTGGGTTGGGTTTCTGCAGTTTGAAAACTCTTATGAATATTTTAAAATTTGATAAAGGATACGAAGAATTCTTATTGAGTGGCAACGACCATTAGTGGGAAAGTACTCTTTTCGGATGTGAACTATAAAGGATTTTAACGACTTTATCCAAGACTTAGAAAATCCAGAAGTCAGATTACAATAATAAAGTCGAGTAGTTAACAGTCATCAGTACGGTGCAGAAAATCTTTCAGATCGATTCTGAAGTGCATGTGATATATAAAAATATGTCGTTGGATTGAGGTGAAGTGAGGAATATAATGAATTTGTGTGAAAAGGTGGTAGTGGAAAGGAAAGAAACGAGTATGATATTTTTGCTGTTGTATATTTTAAATTCAGGATTACAATATTTTCCCGAATTTGTGCTGTCAACAGGTATATACTTAAAGAAATACACAAAAGTCGGTTACTGAAGCATCGGATAAAAATGGCATCCACGAAACTGAAAAATATAAACAGAGCAAATGTCCGGAAACATTAAAATAGAAGTGAAAAGTACGAATATTATAGAATTGTAATAGAAGTTTTTCCAACAAGGTGCATACGCCCCACGTTGAAATCAACGGCTTGGCATTCAAAATGCATGAAAAGATTAAACCCCAAATATGACAACAAAACTATTTCTTCCAAAGAAAAATCAGCGGACTCTTCCGTGCACCTTGAGAAGATGAGGAAGAAGATGAAAGCGACCCTGAACGAACAATGGGGAAAGCAGAGGCGCCGCCATGGGATACATACAGCAACTCTCCCCATTATCATTCCATCCAATGCGTACGCGTTGCACATCAAACCGAACTACGGGGAACACTGTAGGGAAAGTAACGTTACGGTTAGAATATTAGTCATCGGGTTTCCCACTGCTTTGCCGAAATTCAAGAAAGTGAGGAATGGAATTAGTAGTGAAAAGGCACAAAAAATTCAGGTGAGAAGTAACGAATCATAAAAAGGGGAAAAATGGGCTGATGTAAATTCTTTTTTTTTTGTCTTCAAAATATTAATTTCCACCGTGAAATAAATAGGATTATTTGTAATTAGGATATTTCAAGCTAAATTTTGATGGTATTAAGGATTAAGGACCAATATTGTTTCCAGTAAACGGGTTTCAGATTCGCGAGTGTTGTCGTCTTTGGCGAGCTTCCAGAACGGCGGCCAATTCTTTGCTAAATGAGACTCATTTCGTCACTTCAAATATTTTAATTTCAACAAAAATATTACAAGAATAGTAACGGTGTTATGAAGTCCGTCGATAATATTACTTTCAATTCAAGATCATCTATTTAAATCACTTGATACGTTGACGCAAGGTGGCGGAAAGGATACAAATGCGTTCACAGAATATAACAGACCTTACATAAAACATGAACTATTACTTATAACTAAAAGAATAATACCTTTTCTTAACAAAATAATATATATTTTTAATTTATTTTACGATTATCGCACATTATTTTAATACATCAGGGAAAATAAATTGCATAATTTTTATTTATTCCTCTATAAAGTACTTAATATATAAATATAGACCATTGTTGTCTATTATGTTCAGGTTAATACACTGGTTGACCATTGTAGTTCTGCTAGTATGCCAATTATAGGTGAGGCTGTATGGAATTTTTTTTGACTGCCTCCAGATCGTAGAAGCCTGTGGGAAATCGGTGTAATCGGTATCGCCTCGAAATCCTGTTGATGTTGGGCATAGTAAGTACGGTGTTTTGATGTATAGAACAAGTTGGAGAACCGCATGGAACTAGTCATGACTAGTGATGACGAGAATTGTGGCATCACGTCTGAATTTCCAAACGATGAGTAGCTTTTACTTAATCCTGTCTCCCACTCAGCTTTCTCGTTTAAAATCCCCGTACATGTTCGCTCTTAGGTCGTTTCAACATCCGCGGTTATTATTGTCCAGCTGTCAGGTTAAATGTTATCATTTACATTAATGTCCTTGACAACGGTTATAACGGTGGGGGCTCACCTCACACAGTAATGAAATGCTGGGTCACAGTCACTGCAGGCGAATTTTCCGGTTTACAAAGTCACACACACATTTAAAGTATTGTTCGGGAGATATGGCTAGTCATGTGTCGACACGGTGCGCAGTGGACAACTCCGCCCATATTCTATGAACACAATTGGCCAGGCCGATTGGAGTAGTTCCTCCTCAAACGACAATACTCCCCTTCCAATTCTCCATACCCTACTGCGCATCTAAACATGCCATTTAAAATCTCACGAACAGTATATTATTGAGAATTCCAAGACTGAAGCGGGAACGCGTTACCAAAGACGAATTCCTCAACAAATTGTGAGCAATTTAATGTGTGTTCCGTTGACTATAATAGGGGAATTTTAAAAGTAGGAAAGAACGGCGAAATATCTAACGCTTTGAACAGTAAAAAATGTGTGTACTCCTCTATGGCAAAATTGTCAAATCTTTGCCGTGGAACAAGTCCGAAAAATCCGACATAAATAAAATCTTGTAAATTCAATGTCTCTGACTGGGTCAGGTATCGAGCTGAAGAAGCTTGAGAGTAGTCGCGAACTTAAAGAGTTGGCTATGACAATTGTGCGGTGCAGTTACTCATCCTTGTTAGTATTCGATGCATCTGTTCACCGTTTCAATAAACAAATACGAGATAACTGAAAACAGTAAAAATGCGCAATTGTAGTTCCACTCCTTCAGAAAGTAAAAAGTATATAAAACAACGTTTCAAACAAATTAAAACCCTGTTCGCATTCAGGAATATAGGTAGGAGTCGAGAGGCATAAACTCTGGAGATGGCTGGAAGGAATATCCAAAACTGAACTGCATCACAATACAATTAAGTTACCAGTTCCGCAGTTGAGGATACAGGAAGTGACGTATTTGCAAATTCATAGTAATTCTCAAATAAAACTCCAAACTGGGATACTATTATTTCGTTAGAAGTTGAAGTAACTGTGGAAAAGGCAATATTCCATACATAAATGATGGAAAGATCAATATAGTTGACTTCAGGCGGTTTGTACGATCGATTTTACAGAGTTGGAACACGTACTCGTATAGGACCTCGATAGAACGAAAAAAATTATACGTGGCTATGTATAAATCGGGGAAAATTTTTTTCCAAATAAAGGTTTCTCTTTTTCCCAAATAAAGGTTTCACTTTGCGAGGTCGAAAATTGGGTAGGTACGTCGACCTGGAAAATAATTTTATAAAAACGTGTAAGATAATCTACTGGCCAAATTCTTAAAACCTAACGGAAGGGTCAACGAACTGAAGACGAAATGTATTGATTTCTGGAACAATAACTTTATCATATTTCATATAATCATATTTTAGACATTTATGAAGAAGTAGGGATTTAATTGCAGCGTTTCATTTTCAATTTTTTCTGGTAAATTTATTTTTATTTACAGTTAGGGTAGTAATCAGTGTGGTTTTATTGATTTTTCACTAACAGTCCCTTATTTGCCTCTTCTATTTCGTTAAGTGATGAACACAATAGCAAAGATTTAAAGTTAGTTAAGTTGTAGAGCGGACGGAAACACCTGGTGGTAGCAGATACGAAGTATTCAAAGCAACGGTAGCGGCCTTCCAATTTCAGAAGTTTTGCGCCAAAGTTCCGGTGATATCTACCAACGGGTTTCGGTGTCGGCGATGGTAACATACCAGTGAACTATAAATCCCTCAAAGTCGTCAGTTAAATATCACAGTGGTCATCGCCACCAACAATTACGGTTAGAAATGAAAACTACCAGGTATTTCTATACCCATATCCCCTTAGAAAAGAATCAGTTTGCTTTGCTATTATTTAATTTTAATTGTAAATTCATTTTCTAAAATGTATATTACTTTTTAAAGAGCAGGAAGATAAGTTTATTATTACAAAATTTTAAATTTTCTCATTATTTATTCTCCTTGCTGTCTTAATTTGAAGTAAAATCAAAATCACACTTAAAACGTTAAAAAATTTATTTATTAATTTTTAGATACAACTGAAGATTCACAGCATCGTTTTGTGCTAATATAATTTTTTAATAAATTCTGACTTTTGGCAACTGTACTTCAATTTTATTACCAGGGCCGAAGCAGCGTAGAGTAAGTAACTACATTAATTTTATTTATTAATGCAAGTCAATTATTTTTATAAATTATTTTTCGATTGGTGGCGATAAAATAATAACAACGCAACGGAAAAATTGAGATGCATAAATTCGGATGTCCTTGTCTACATTTAATGCTTCGTGTGGAGGAAACCGTTACCGCCGCCGTTCCTCCCAGAGACTAGAAGTCATGGCCGGACGATTTCCGGTGAGGGGAGACACCGGAAATGACCAAGAAGGCACTTTGGGGTTTAGGGTTTCGCGGTGCTCTGTCCTCGTTGCAAATTCCTTCGCAAGTCACGTAAAGCGAATATAAAATACAGAATACGTCGTCCAACGGGCCAGAACGACGTAATTGCCAACGGTGACATTCGTAATCAGATCATACCATTTGTGTTCATAGTGAGGCGTGCTGCTGAATATGGTGTGGATCAATTGGTAGACCCCCTTTTGGCTATGGAAGACGGAAATATCAAAGAATCAATCCATCGTTTAGAAAAGTAAGAAACTACGAGTATCCAGGAAAGTTGCCTGAATCGGCACTTGCGCCAGTGTAGCGCAGCGTGGTCCTGCGTGGAAGTGGGTGTGGGAGTCAATGACCGCCACTGTTTGGAATTTGCAGTGTAAAGACGTCAGCACTCCATAGAAAAAGACAAATCGTACACATATGAATCTTTATTTCCAAATGGCAAATAAGAATAATGCTCAGAATACAAATGACGCGAGGGAAAATTAACAAGTGAACTGAATCTCGCTGTGGAACGACGCGTTCTTTCCCTTCTCTATATTGTGCTTATGTAAAAACTAAATGCGCAGATAGGAAGATAATAAACGAGTGACGGGTATATAATTAACAAGTAGAAATACGCACGAGAAAAATGTGGAAAGCGGGTCGCATATTAGCCTACATTCACAAACGTTTCAGGAACACTTTATTAGTTTCTACAACCGGTACGTATAAATTAAAGTTGACAAAAAGATTCTGTCCAGACAGATCTGAACAGTATCCACCAACGCTTCTTAAACTGTGGATCCTGAACCCTTGGGGGGAGGGAGAAATTGGTAATTATAAAGAAATGTTTAGTAGTATACACGCTACGCACAAACTATAAATTAAAATAAAATACTGGGTAATAAGTAAGCCTTGTGTTACGTTGTTATATTTTACCACTTCTATGAACTGCAGCAACAAAATATTTCTTTGTTTTGAAAGCCGATATTATGTTTAAAGACCAAAACGAATTTGAAGGACTATCAAGTGATTTAAGTTTGTGATTCTGATTTTCCAAGGACCATTACATGAATTTTGTGTTGAAATCAAATCAGAAATATGCATTTATGTGGCACATTAACACAAAATCAAAATATCATTCAACGACCTGCACTAACTGAAATTGAACCTAGATTCAACTATTTTTTTATAATAAACAAGCGCAAGGATCCAGTTGATATTGTTTAACGTTAATAATATTTGGATGTTATTATAAAACTGTTCGAGACATGAAATAATAGGAAAGTTAATTTCTTTTAATAAATATATTCTTGACAACGAATAGGTTCGTTTTATTATTCCTTATGTTATCGATATTGTAGCTGCTAATATATATTGATTTTATATTGACTGTAGTGTATAGGGGAAGTCGGGGCGGAACGGGACACTTGTTTAACAATTTTTGTAAAATTATGGAAAACGAAAAATGACTTCATAAAAATATGAAACATTAGTTTATTTATTACCTATTTAATCTAATATCAATATAACTTAAAACATCGAATTTAGATTTTGATTAATTTTTAAAAAGAAACTTGCAAATTTCTCGTTCTGCCCACCCCCAGATGTTTTGTATTTACAATTAGTACAATAAAATTAGATTTACTTTAAAAAAAATCTTAAGACCTTTTGTTTTATTTCTTGTACTTATTTAGCGTACAGTTGGTTGCTTTAACAATTTTTTTGCAACTATAGTCTTTGCTAAAATTTTCCAATTTTTTCCGTTCCTTTATTTCTTAATCTATTCTTTTTTGGGTACAGCATCCTGTAACTCATTCTCATAAATTGGCTCTGCCAGTTTTCATTTTTTTCTTGAGGAACAAATTACATTTTGCCTTATACAGTAGTATCCCGTTCCGCCCCGCACACTACTCTCAGTTTAAGGTTTATCACCGAGCTTTAATACAAATAGATTTAAATCTTATACGTAGCTAAAAACACACAGCTTACGAATATATACCAATAAAAAGTTAAAAGCGAGGAGTTTTGTGAGTTACTTTCTGTCGAATTGCTGCAAAAATGATAGTCACAAATGTAAGATGCGATAACAAGAGTTCATTCACAAGGTGGAGTCAGAACTTGGTCAAATCGGCGACCGGGATTCTTCCTTGACCAGTTTCAATGTTCCACCCCGATATTAATTTCATAGAATCTGGGGCCGGTTAAAATGATCTAGGCCGTAAAGAAAAGAAGTTTTAAAAGTGCCGAGGTGTGGTAAAACTCAGTGTAAGATTTTTATTTCAGTGTGTAATAAAGCGGAACGTTTCCTTACATTTTTAACTGTCCGGAGAATTTTACTACCTGAATGGTTTCATATTTCAAAAGATTCGTGGGGGTGACAAATAGGGAAACCTCGTGCTATAAAATTGTTTTCATCGTCAAACTTTAGCTTTCAGGAAATATTAAAAACTTCGCACGTTTCATAGCTACAAATTCTTTAAGCTTAATAGGAATTGACTGGACCACGCAGGAACCGAAGACAGCTGTTAATTAAATTTAAATCCAAGAACGCGATTAGACATTTACATATGATAAAGAATAAGACTATGATGACTGTTCTGAATTTAAAAAAGATTGCAGACAGCGATGCGGAGAAATGCTGCTTTCTATATGCGGCTTTATAATTTATAGTTAAATTTGTGGCTAGTTCCGATGAGCGGTGGGCGTTTCAGAAGGAACGCGCGTGTAGCAAGAACAGGCAGGACAGGCGTGGGCGGGGCACTTATACGTTTTCATGTACCTCTCTCTGCTTAAACAACGAATACATCACATTTCAGTTTGTTGGTAGGGCTTAAGAATAACTCTTTCAAAAATAGTGACGTTCAATGAAAACGTTGAAATAGAATAAAATAAATTATTTTTTATATGAAAGGGCATACACGGGTCTTTCAAATAAAAAACAATTTCTTGTGTGAACAGATCTCGTTTTATTCCATTTCAATACCGACCGGTTCAGATTACGAAATCTCCTCTACGTAAATACATATAGCAAGGTTTGTGCGACGTTCGTTTTGATTTGGTTGATCTTGCGAAATATTTCAGCATATGACAACTAATGGGAATAAATCATGTAGGAAGTTAATAGAGTTTGCCAGTGTTTGTCTCGCCTTTATCCGGGTATATCCCTGTCTCTTGCTCAATGTTCTCAGGGAAACAACACCGGCCTCTATCCGTTGACAAACGCAGCATGCCCATTATTGTACCGATATGTACAATACAAATTTGCAGAAAGAATGCATCTATAAAGTAACTAATCATAAACACTAAACCGTTATTGAACATGAAACATATTTAAAACAATTCCAACTCGACAGAAGAGGTATCTGTATTTGTAATTTACAACACTGCCAAATGTCGTTTATACTCTGGCTTCTTAAAATTTCTCTAATGGCGACCCTTCTACGGCCAAGATAATTTTAAACGACCCCCGATGCAATGACATTAATATATACAATATAGCCAATATAAAATTAATATATTTTAAAATCTAGAATACCAATAACATACGGAATAATAAATGCAAACCCATTCCTTGACAATTATATATGTATTATACGAAATAAACTTTCGTAACAGCTATTTCCTTTCTTGAACATTTTTATAACATCAAAATACTATTAACGTCAAAGAATATTAATTTAACGGATTCACTTGTTTATTTTTTACATAAATAATTTAATCTAGGCTTAATTTCAGTTACAGCAGGTCGTAATATATTTTAACGTTTATTGAAGTTGAATAATATTTTGATTTGAAAAATGGTAGTAATATGCTTAGTGGATATTCTGATTTGATTTCAATACAAAATTCATGTAATGCTACTTGGGCAAATCTGAGTCGCATACTTGAATCGCTTGATAGTTCTGCAAATTCATTTTGGTGTTTTAAACACAAGATCAGGATTTAAAAACAGAAAATTATTTTAAATTTAAAAAAAGACTGCCAATAAGTCAGCAATTAATTTTATTAGTATTAATTAGTACAAATACTACGTTTAATCCAACTTTGTCGACTGCCTCAGGACACGAAAAAATATTATAAAATTTAATTTAATTTCAAACACAAAAATTAATTTTGATTTTATAATTTTCTTGGTGTATAGTTACCTGAAGAAGTAAACAAAGTTGGATGAAATGTAGTCTGTGTATCAATTAAATTTTAATAAAATTAATTGCTGACTTATTGGCAGTCTTTTTATTTATTTAAACTTAAACGTCAGAAAATTATGTTATAAAATATTTTATTGCTGCAGTTCATGCTAATATGGAACAACAAAACACGAGGCTTTCATATTACCGAGTATTTCATTTTAATTTAAGTTTGTGCATTACGTATATAATACTTCTAAAAATTTATTTATAATAACCAATTTTCGTGACCATATAATAACTTCGGGTGGTCGACGCACAGTTTAAGAACTCTGGTTTATATGGTTGACGGTTTCATTGATTAAATCACAAGTGATTACCTTACTGCTGTATATGCATGAACAAGAATGGTGGTTGATGATGAATATGAACATTTACAGACACTCGCCGCGAGGTCAAAGAAACTCAGGTAACATCCCAGTGGAAAGCGTTCCAAGAGATTCAAAGATAAAAATCTTACTGTATAAAAGAAAATCGTCACAGCAAACCATTAAAAGACTCTTTCCTTTTGAATGCATTTAAATGCTTGTATACCGACGAGAGTCCTTGCACACAGTGTTGAAGGATTTAGGGTCTGAAAGAAAGTCTCATTGACTGATTTCTTATTCAGGTGTCTATTAAGTGTGCTTCCTTTAAGCGTAGATTCGTTGACTTTTTCAATTTAATGTTAGTACAGACTGAAGTATTCCAATTATAGTATCCCATTTTCGTTGCGGCTTTAAATCCTACGAAATACGTTCGAGTTCTACGATTCGCAATTAATTTCTTGGAATTGACAAGAGAAATGTGACTCGACTTAAAAACACGTATGTACTTTTTGTAAATAAAAGGCATGGAAATCATAACTATATAGCGCACACGTCACGTATAGTTCGCCAGCAAAGAAAGTTCAATATATTAAATAGTAATTTAAATATTTTATTGTTCGCAGATCCTTAGTAATGAACTTATAACTCTATTCTGTTTCACATTTCCTCAATAGAGGATCAATTAAACATCATACTTAGATTCACAAATTATGAGTTCTTGAGAAATTTTTCGAACATTTAAGGGAGAATGACTCGAGGAAAGGCGAAATGCAGTCGTATTTGTAAATTTGGTGAGGAAACGTGAACCTGGTTTGACGACTGAGAGCTCATCGCAGAGTTCCTCGTTGATTTAATTTTCACCTAATAAGAGAGGTTCGTTGAGTCGGCATCGAGTGACACGGGTACAGTTTAGGACTAGACGCAGATTAGGCACGTACATGTGTTCTAGTATGAAACGTACGTTGTGAGAGCGGACCTACTGGTGCGTTAAGGTCGCTGACTTAGAATTTCACACGATCTCAATATATCTCAAGCAACAACGCCGAGTGATTCAGCTCCTGTGAAAAGGCGAATAAAGGCAAGCGTTGTAGCTACATAATATACGGGGAATTAGCTTCATACAAAAATTACCTAAGCAAATAATACAACAATTTGTGTAGAGCAATTAAAATGTGTTCGAGTATCCGTAATTTGTTCTGAAATTAAGTACCACACCGAATAAACACTTCATTAACTAAAAATAATCATTGCGCAATATATCTATTACTTTTACTTGAAAAGTTTTTGAAAGAAAAGTAAAGATAAATTTAATCTCTTCCCTGTCTTCTTGCTGCTGAAATATTGTTCTCGGACTGAGACAAGGCCATATTTTTCCATGGTTTCTTTGTAGCCTAACTTTGAATTTGAATATATGATCCCTTTCCCTATATAACCAGACCTTCCTTGCTTATTACGTGTCTTTTTACGGGTTGTGGCTCTTGTTCGAGGTTTTTCTACCCCCTGGATGAAGTGTTTCATATAAATTATCTGCGATTAGCTTAAAGTTACGATATTTTAAAGTTGTCCTTACGAAACTTTCATAGTTGCATACTTCACTTGCAATTTCAGTCCTTGTATAACGTACTTTGCTCCCATTTTTAATATAAACAAATGGCATATCTGCACTATAGGCTTTTTTCCAGCAGTTTATTCCCATTTAATTTAGTGCATTTTTTTCTCGATTGACCAGTATTCCGAATTTGGTGTAAAAGGAAAATTGGGATTCCGTGAATAATGTAAGGAAAAATATAATATGAGCACTTTTTTAAAAATTTCCAGTTAGTGACAGTGCGTCTTCTGAGTAATTGAACATTTTGAAACTTGAGATATTATTGTTCTCGATTATTATTACCTATCAGCCTAGGCATTGCATTCTTTGATTACAAATATACTGTTATTATATTGAGCCAAATCATTTCTTCGTTCCGATATAAATTGAACAGTTTTCATCCAAATGCCCCCTTTAATGATGATGTCCTACTTATCAAATGGTCGCTGACCGACTTCATACATCCTTTATACTATCTCGATACAATGAAAGCTATTCACTTCGTTTTCAGATATTTTACTGACAAATCATAACGTGTATATCCGTCTTATAAGTAGTCTTCTCCTTACTGCAACTCACATTCAGCGACGGTGTACGAGATAAAATTGAGGTTTAAGCAGTATATTGGCGAAGCTTTATTTGGAAAGTTGACATTCATAAGAAATAAAGACACGGGATCGCTTAAATATACATATATTGGAGCAGCAGATCTAATTCTGAGAAGAATGAATTTAATCAGCTTCATTTTCGGTTGTATGTGAGATAGACGTATGCAATACTAAATGATACATACGAATGAAATGAGGAGATACAGGTCAGATCGTCAACCTTAAATGCTGAGTTCACAGAACCCACACACAAATAATTGCATATAGTATTTTTAATTTTTTTCTTATATATTTGCCACTTTAATAACACACACACGGAGTATTTCATGATTCAAATTTCGGGTAATTGCCTTCGCTCGACTGTTTCATTGAATTATTAATGTCGCTTGTCCGTACTCGTATATAATTCGAATTGTAGGGACTTTATTCATAATGCTGTTTTTACAACAATAAAAATTAACAGACGGGGCCTGATTAGAAATCCTATTTCAAAGGAAAAGAGGGTAGGTAACGAAAGTAGATGCTGAGGAAGCCAGATGGTAAATTGTATAGCGATTGTGAAACAGTCTCTGCCAACGCCCACTTAGGACAAGGACAGATAAAATAAAAACTTTGGATTATTCTCTCTGATGAATGATACGGTGACTCAACAATCCCACCTTTGATAACACTGGCCTACGACGATTCACTTCCATGACTAGTTTTGCTTAGTGCGCACGTTTTTATGGCCAATCTGTATATGTAGATATTACGTCACGGATAGAAGCGTATGTTAAGGTATCCTCCACTTGCCATCGGCACGATCTCTACGATAAGAATCAACCAAACATACCCAATATTACACTACATTGATAACGCAATCAATGCGCAGTTGATTTATGACAACGGGACAGATATAGCATTACTGCCGAATACTTAATTCACGAGTATGAAAAAGGATGACACGCTATCGAAGCTATGTATAAAACATCCAAGAATATATATGTAGGTATAAATCATTCGTTATAGACAATTTCATGCCATATAACTATTTTCGTACCACTATGAAACGTGCTTGTCTCAAGACCACAACTTGAAGAGGCTGAACACAGTTTTTTCCTTTTTGGACACGTTTCAAGCAGTTGGTTACGGTCTTATATATTCCGAAATTGAAGCTGGTAACTAATAAACTCAAGATTTAAATTCGCTTCAAACCCAAAATATTGGAATTTAAACATGAGCACATCGGTAATACCGTTCCTCGATGTCCCAGTAGCGTAGAAACCAACTTGAAAACAGAATTGCAAATAACTAAATGGTGCGAATAGACATACGACAATTACTTTTCCCCAGCGTCAATGCGCCAGAAAAATAAAAACGTGGGCTAGTTGTGATCGGAATAGAGATGAGAATTAGACTTGATATGTGAAAAAAGACGAAAAATTTTGGGTAATTAGATTAGTGCCCAAAAATGATATTTATTAAATTTCAAAACATAAACCACCTCCATATTAAAGTGTGATTTATATAAACGCTATTTAATTATCACGAAAAATACCAATGCGTTGTTGTGAGTAAACCAAAAGCCAGTCAGTGAAGATATCGCAATCTTCGCGTCAGTTAATCATCGTTGGAATCCTGTGAAAGCGCCGATGAGCAGCGGAGGCTCGTCCACTTTTATGGGTTTAAATGAGGGCAAGGTCGCTTGAAGGTTCCCGACAAACTATTCGAAACGCATTTCGGGAAATACGAAACCAAATTGTAGAGGAATGGAGAACATTAATAAAAGCTTACCGATTGTATTCGAGATTTTTTCTCACCTTTCAAGTTTCTGAAAAAAACTTTACCATTTTATTCCCATTACCCGTTTCAATTTGACTCTCCGAAGCGAACAGACTTCTTTTGCTGTTATAAAAGTATTTTTTCCCTACCTTCGTTCATCACTTCTCTCCAAAACATTTTTATCTCCAATTTATAACTGCCCTTTTACAGTCTTTTACTCACGTAACCGCTACCATGGATTCAGTCATAGGAAATTCGAAGTAATAAATAACATTCTAAAAAATTCGAGTCAATTCATGAGCATCAATTATAGTATCCCTTTTGGACCTTTGAATACGCCACCCGAAGACCGCTCCAAACACACGTTATCTTTCACTTCTTTCCATGGTTCCTCATTTCTCTTCTAACCCTGCTAGCCTTAAAAGTATTTTTCTTGTTTCGTTAATAATCTGCTATAAAGCAATTACATTCTAACTAAATTCACTGCATGCACGGGTAGTCGAACTTCTAATTTACATATTTTACCCGTACAATCTCGTCATGTATGGTGGGAAAATTAAACATTTCAGAAATACCACTCAAAAATATAGGCAGACCAACAAAAAAATTGTAAAATTTCGGCGAAATATCCAACAGGCATTACAAATTTAAATTACGGGAAAAATTATTTTTAACAACTCTGTTACAAGTTACCCTTTGCCGTTGTGCTTAAAGGTAATAATTACCTTTTAAAAGTTACGGCCGCATAATTAATACGCCTACATTGGTAGATTGTTTACTACAAGTTGTAATTTCGTGACTGTTGGACGTCACAAATTATTAAGTTTTGAAGGATGAGTAATAACCTGTACAGGGAACAATGAACAATAAGTAACTTAAACATAGAATGCTGACTACACGGAAAAGAATCAGTGTCAGGTATTCTAGTTAGAAGCATGCAGGATTCCAGGAGCCGAAAAAAAACAAAAGCGATTAGTCATGAGTAATTATGCAACCGTGTTCCAATTTATGCCTAATTTTAATTACATTTGACCACCAATCACACAGATTTAAAAAAACTGTTTTAAACAAAAAACGGCAACACGTCTTAACGTTAATATCTTATAAAGTGGGACGGTTAAAACAAAAATTGTGTTGACAATATTTGTACACAACACTGACTTGTCAATGTAATTCATAAGCCAATGAGACTGTATTCTCTCGAGTTGTAACGTGTCAACACTGAGTTAACGAGAATAATAAGTTGCTACAAAGTTTAATCAAACTATTTAATATGCAAACTTGCTCGTTTTAAGTATATTTTATCTGATTAGAAAATATAATTTACTATGCTTATGTAAAAATTGACAGGTAACTTCTCTTAGACAATTTAAAGAACTCTAGTCAATAGAACGAGATAAATTATAACTATAGATTCCTGTAAATTACGGTTAGAATGTAATCTTACCTGCAAAACACCTCATGTTTATTTATCGTAGAGAAAACAAACTTATTCCATCACTCCGATCTTGGAAACGCTGCAATTTACGCGGACACTAAATTTTGCTGGACTCAACACTTGGCCCGACATAAAATATAATATGTAGGAAACAACTTCACGGTTTTTAGGTAACGCGTCCACCTCTCTCCGTTAACTGCGCGAGAGTCGTCGACACACTGACTACACTCTAGTAATCCTCGTGTTCCCACATAGATCGCAGCACACGAAAACAATAGCTAATAAACAAAAGAGAAACGTTTACTATCGAAGTACTTTCTAACGTAATATGTGTATCAAATATGCAACGTTATTCATCAAAACATAAAACGTCTTCTTCGGTTACAAACTAAACTAATATATTTGTAACTAAAATTTTTATGAACCGATGAAAATTAAGTACAAATATTAATTTTTAAAGTATATACTTGAAAACGTTATCCCTGATAGTGCAATGATATTTTTCAAGAAAATTACTTGAAATGCACATCCAACTAACTGGGGATATAAAATCTTATAACAATATAACGGGACTGAAATGTTATACTGACGATGTAATATAGCGGAGCATCTGTAAGTCCCTAAAAGTTTCAATTGTATTAGCACTTTTAGTGTTGTGTTACAATAACCCTTGCAAAATTATTATTATAATTAATATGTAGATTTGCGACGTAAATCCATTTACAGTTTAGCTTCATTTATAATATTAGGGCAATATTGCTTGCTATTTTCTTGAAATTATCATCTAATTTTGGTAGATTTGCTAAATTTCGTAATAATCCGTACTTTGATGGGAATTTGCGATAAGAATGATTTTCTTGAGACATCCAACCTTCAAGCAGCACATTATTTCCTTGACTGACTACAGCTTCCGATGCTAGTGCCTTTATTTATCACTTTGGACTAGGAAACTGGGTAATTCGTTAAGTCACTTTATTAATAAAAATATAAATCACCACCGGTTTTCCATTTTTTGCAATTTAGCTTTGTAATGATCAATACTAAATTCTTGTATCTCTTTTCTAAATTAACAGATTTTCGATCCGATATGGATGACATTTTGCTTCTAAGTGCGAATTAAAGAATACTTTCGGATACTTTGACTTAAAAACCCACGATAAAACAATTCAATATAGATTTTTGTAACTCAAATCTAACGTTTTTTCACATAATGCTGTTGCCATCCGATGCTGTCGAAAAATCATTAGTATTGATTATGAAGTTAAAGGAAAAATTGCTGAAGTGGTGGAATTCCTTGATGCCACTAGAAAAAATTGGGAATTAAGAACGTCGGATAAAGGTGTGTGGTTCTAATACTCCTACATTTTCAGAAGACTGTACAATTGTGGAAATAATATAAAGTAAACATGTGACACTATCTTGGGTATGCAAGTGCATTTTTTAAAAGTAAAGTACCGAAACAAATGATTATTTAGTTGGGGCATGTAATGTAAAAAAAAATTTGGTCTTCTAAAATGTTCATAACCAAATCAAGTAATTACATTATTATTTTCATAAATTATATAATAAAGTTATGAAAATTATAATTGAATCTGCCGCCTTTTATCTATTCGCCAATTCCACGGCTCATATGAAAAACACAATTCTTTTATTGACTTTGATTCCTGACGTTAAAAATATCTTTCACGTGAGAAGTCTTTGGTACATGGCATGTGGAATATTTTGTTGATGTGGATGACAGTTATATGCAGAACGATACTTTCACTCAATCACGACATTTAGTACTTTCTCTACCGGAACAGGTGTCTATATTGCAATATAACTGTAATCGTCTTCGTTATAGCTAAATGAAGTGGTAATGGAATTAGAATCTTTAAATCGTTTCAGACGTATTAAAGCTCGCAAGTGACATCAGTAATCTACATTTCTGATATAATGGCAGACTAGTCAGGATTGCAAAATTGTTTGTATTTTTATTACAATGGATCGTGTGGAAGAGAATTTGAGATTACTATTAAACGGGCATTCCATTGACGATAACAATGGATTTTGTGACTTTTCTTTAGAGGAGCAAAATGAAGCTTCTGGTAAGTAGTATGATATTATTTGTACCATAATTGTATCTTCTGTATGTAAAACTTCCCACTGGATATGATTTTTTCGAAGTTGTAAGTTAAGCATTTCTTTGTTTTGTGTTTATCTTATACTCGTCTGCGTATATTTCAAATGAATGCTAGAATATTTTGAGGTTCAACAAAAGTTTCAATATTTTTTCTGCGCTAGAAAACACCAAATGTCAATAAAATTTTGCTTATGCAATGGTTTCTTTAATTAGTATGTCTTTATGTTTGGTCATGAATC
The DNA here is from genome assembly GCA_034510155.1 of Eucriotettix oculatus. Taxonomy (NCBI): domain Eukaryota; kingdom Metazoa; phylum Arthropoda; class Insecta; order Orthoptera; family Tetrigidae; genus Eucriotettix; species Eucriotettix oculatus. The sequence goes on along the minus strand of CM067380.1, from coordinate 36,754,532 downwards.
ATCTTACTACAAAAAATTTACAGTATCCCACTTTATATTAATAAGATGAACCAGTATCATTTAAAAATAGTTGATTCTCTAGTTTCCTGATTTTTCCCACCTGTTACAGTTTCAAAAGGAATCACACCATCAGCGGCTTCTGACTATAAACCAATTGTGAAGTCAACTGTCACTTATGTTGTAGTAGGAGTACTTATTAATGATGAAGGAAGTGTGTTGATGATGCAGGAAGCCAAACGTTCTTGTGCTGGACAGTGGTACCTTCCTGCAGGGCGTGTAGAGCCAGGGGAAGATATTGCTGTATGTTTCCTTCATTACCCAGTAATGAATCAAAGTATTGTTAATCCCTTTTGTAGATTTATTTTTATCTATTGTATTTACCTTAGTATTATTTTGAGGTTAAAGTAGATTTTGACAGATACCTGAAAATGCACGATTTCTTTAGCAGCTTTCTCAAACTGACTTGTATCTTTTCTCTTGTTCACGAGTGAAACTATCATTGACAATCTTTTCCTGGTCTATTTTATCAATATTTAGGGCCTTTTTATTTCGTATTATATATTTGTGTTTTGAGTCCTAAGTACCTGTTTTTATATTTTCATTGTCCTAAACAAAGTCTTCAGCCAAAGGAGCACAATCATTGTTATTAAACTGACATGGAGTGTCTTGTAGCTTATATGCAATTTTCCTTCATCAATACTTGTCACAAGTATAGTAGAATTCTGTTGTTCATGTGTTACAAAAAACACTATCAAATTCTTTTATATAGATGCATTATTTCAATTGAATTTGACATAAGATTGAAAAGTGAAAATTTCTGTAACAATTTAATGTACAGTTAGGAATTCTAGATCATAATTTTCTCAATTCTGTATGAAGAAAATTGTCAATTTACTATGACTAGGAGTTGTAGGATTATGCAGCCAAGAGATAAAATAAAATTTTTATTTAAAAACAACCAGTTGCTGTCCTAAATGTAAATCCTTGTCAGGAATAAATTACTACATTAAGTACTACTCAAGTGTTTTGATTTCTGTCCTAATTGTGAGAAATCATTTCATTCTTATCTCAACCATTTGTACGTGGCTATGGAATATTAAAAACAAAACAATTCACTCATTTTTCTGAAAGTAGTTAAAATATTTGAATATCTTTAGAATTGGTTCCCAAATGTAAACCTATATTTTGTTGAAATTGAGTAGTGTAATTAGAATATGAACTTATCTCTCTATATATTTTTCATTTTGGGGATGACACACTTCTAACTTTATTTATAATTTTAAAAAATGTTTAACCATAGTTCTATTATTTTGTCCTTAAAACTCGATGTCCACTTTAATAGTTCACCAATTTCGGTTAGGAAAACAATTCTTCAGTTGTGTAATTGAAAAAACAAACTAATTATAAATTGACAAGGTAATTAATTATTTAACAGAAAAAGAGGATATGATGAGAAGAAAGTTGTAATGTATAAAATAGGTTGCAAAAATTGCAAATTTGTATATTTAGGATACACTGGAAAAAAGATTAAAAAAAGATTGTCCAACTTAATGAATAATATAAAAGATAATATGATAACTGAATGCCTTCGTCAATACATTGTAAATATGTTAAACATGTGATGTTATGGGACAGGATCAGAATCTTACATACTATAGTATATACATACAGAAAGCTGAACAGAATATTTAGAAGAAATATATAACTGTATTAAATAAATTTTGTCCAGCAAGTGTAAACAAGCCAGTGTTTAGTGGGGATATAACATTTGCCACGAAGAAACTGTTGTTAAAGAAATTGTAGCTATCCATTGCTAAATATGATTCTAAATCCAGAAATATGTGTAATATATTTTTAAAAATATGGCAACCTCTCATGATGACTTTTTTTTAAAAAAAATCGCTTTTGTTGAGGATTTTTTATTCTATGTACATAGTTTTAGATTAATATGATTTAAAGAAACTGAAAGCTTATGAAATAAATTATTTAAAATACATGTATCAAGTGTTAATTGGGTATTATAAGGAAAAATTAATAAGCTTCTATATACTATTAAGTTAATGATTTGGAGACTATCTATTGTGTTTCTTTTTTCTATTTATTATGAACAATATGCTCATTGTTGACTTGGATTGCATATTGGATCATTTGTAAACATATAAGTAATATTTTATAAATGTATATATAGTTTTTAATTGCTCCTAACATTTTATCAAGATCCTTATAAATTATTACAAACTGAAATAATGAATTGCATGAAATAGGAAGAAAGTAAAGGCTTTGAAATAATGTTCTAATTACTTGGCAGACTTCATATAAAATTAATTATTAAAGTATTGAAGATTAAGAGTCTCGATGGAACATGTTCATCTAGAATGTGTACAGATTAGTATGACTGTCATTGTAAAGATTCATATCCCATGGGATATAGCAAACAAAAGTAGTCAATGATATAAAATTATGATGCCATTAACTGGAACTTTTGTGCAACAATATTTTTACAATGAATTATTTTCTCATTCATTAGCATAGATACAGCTTGGCTGAATTATATGTGTATCACACTTTTTATTTTAACATTTTTATGTTTAATTTTATTTTAATAAATAGGAAGCAGTGGCACGTGAAGTTTTGGAGGAGACAGGTCTTATCATGGAACCAACGACCTTATTGCTAGTAGAGTGTGCCAGTGGATCATGGTATCGCTTTGTTTATATGGGAAATGTCACTGGTAGGTATAATTTTTTTTTGTATGTAATATGAGATAATTTTCAGATAATTTAATTTAATTCAATTCAAGACTTAAAGATTCTTTTACTATTAATTCAATAGGTGGCCAGTTAAAAATGCTACAAGATGCCGACAGTGAGTCACTGCAAGCTAACTGGGTGCACAAAATCGAAGACCTAAGTCTTCGATCAAATGACATTATACCAATTATTGAACGTGCACGAGCATATCATTTTAGAGGAAGAAGTCCATGGCATGATGACATATTATCTGTGATAAAACCTCACAAGAAATTATTGTTGAGGCTTCTTGTGTGCATTAAGAAACGTAGCAAGTATGAAGTTTTCATATGTTAGGTAGTATTAAAATTTGTTCTCTATTTCAAATTGTGGAATACTGTTTTGGAAATAAAGAAACTCTCAAGGTTTTCTCAGACTTCCAACCAGGTGAGAACACAGTAATTCCACTGTTTTCACCTGGTTAGAAGCCCGAGAAAACCTTGTCAACTACATACACTGGGAAAGCCTTCATTCGAACAAATAAACTGATATATAAATTGCCAATTTTATTTATTGCTGTAATTACAGTGAGACAAATGCAGGATTTAAAAATCAAATCAAATGGATTTCAGACAAGTAATTGTTTAAAATGTTCCTAGTGTATTCTGTTTATCTGATACAATTTAAAAGTCAGCAAAAAGCTAATATAAATGAACTATTTTAAATTTAATTTTACCACTTTAATGAAATATTGTTTAATGGAATTTCATGTTACAGTAACTGCCTTCATATTTTGTTGTCTGAGAAAAATGAAGTACACTTGCCCATTTGTGAAATTGATCCTACAAGAAATTTTCATTCAACATTAAAAAAATTTATGATAGTAAGTTTTAGTTGTAAACTAATTTTGTCATTCCTCTAGCCAACATTTGAAAAATATTTTAAACAGTGTTATTATGTTTAACAAATAATTTAGTTGAAGCATTTGGTCATTACAAGTAGTATTATCTAATGACCCAGAAATTGTTGGATTTCACATTCTTTATCTACAGAAGAATTTGTTCCACTTTCTTTGACACTTATCATCCTTGTTCCTAAGCAATCCTTGCATATGTGTATGTAAATTAAGAAAAATTGATTACTCTGTTCAGGGATTATTGCTCTCTAACATGTTATATTTTAAGTGCCATTGTATAGTAGGTTTTCTTTTATGTGAATCTTTTAAATCAAAGTTTAACAAAATAATAATTCAAATTATATGTTATTAAAAGTTATTTAACTTGCAGGAAATTTTTGGAGCTGATGTTGCACCCCACAAACCTCACGGTCTCTTAAGCGTTGAACACTCTGGAAAACCAGAAAATATTGATGACGGTTTGTGTTTGACAATGCTGGTTTCTTTCCGTAAACCACTGGAGGAAGTGGGAATCATTGACAAATATACTTGGTTAGAGATATCAAAGAGTCTCGGAGATGAAGTTATGACAAGGCTTCCAAAGAACATGGTTGTACCATTAAACGTTATACGTTGACATTGAATATTTAAGTAAGTTAATCTATTAATTTCAATGCTAAGTATTTTATCATCTAAACACTTAATAAGTATGAAAACCTTTCTTATTCCATTAACAATTCTAACACTTGCAATTTGCACTATCAATAACACCATTGTATTGGCTAGCTCAGGAATCCAAGTGATTGTTCACTATGTTAAGTTTGTATTCTTTCATTTGCTTCAGTCACTTCAGAGTGTGTGAATTTGTGCAATTTTTTCAATAAACATCATTTGATTCAGCCTCTTTCTCTATTGTTATTAAATGATCTCTTTAGAAGTCTTGTGAAGCCACGGTGGAATCCAACCAAATTATTGTAACTTTTTATTTAATACTTACATACTGCCTAAATTTTATAGTTAATTTATTATTTCAGTAGAATGTTAATGATGATTAGTAGGTTATGACAGGTCTGTGGCAAAGTTCTGATTATGTTTTTTTTATTGTTTAATTACCTTTGCAGTGTGTTGATAACTTTCAAATAAATTATAAGTTATCATTGTTGGATTTTACATTGCCTAGATCAGTTTTTAAGAATAAATAGAAGTTGAAAATTACAGTGAGAATATGTAGAGAAAGAGATAAGAAAATAGAAATAGGCCAAAGGCATCAGTTTTTTCTTAAACCTCTTTAACTTAATCTGAAATAAGTAATGGAAACCCCAACAGTGATATTTACTTAAGATTCCACACTATTCCCAAAAAATTTTAGAGCATGAAAACTGCAACAGGATCCACAACTAAACTCATAATATTTTCACACACACCACTGCCTTCCAATACAGCCTGACCAAATCTTAATGCACGCATTCAGAGAAAATGCCACCTTAATCTGCTCTTTAAATAGATCAAAAAACCCAGTGACTGATATACTCAATATTAAATATGTCTGGGTAGCTTTCACATATCCATTTATCATCTGCATCATTCATATTATTATCGACCAAAAGTTGGTTGCATCCAAATTACAGGTACAGATGTTATGTCTTTCTTGGCCTTCATCACCCTAAAAGTTCAATAACTCCTCACAGGAATTGAAATACACTGTCTTGCATTTTACATTTCTTAAACTAGAATACATCTTCCCATCCATATTGACAGCCAACACAGCGCTAACAGAAGAAATTTCCATTATCTGACAGTAGTCTCCCACCACTTTAACTATTGCTACTATACTTTTCTACTGAATTTTCTATAGCCCAATTCAATTGATGATGAACTTAATATTTCAACATGTTTTACAGGCCAGGAAAGCTTACCAGTTTCCAATTTTCTACTTTTCTTGTTCCCATGTTTAAATGTATATTACAATAGTTGATTTCATATAAAAGTACCCATGTATTTTCCTGCTATTGGCACAACCCCAGCTATAGTATAATGGAGCAGATATACTAACTGATGAATAAGGGAAAACTACATCAAATTCTCCAAATTCTTTAGAATACCTTTATAATGGGGAGTTTAGTTAAAATCTCTTTGTTTACCTTTTATAATTCTATTATATCATTATTTGCCCAAAAAATATTACTTATACATACTGCTTAACAATTTACTTAAAGGTGCATATTTTAATGGTTTCAGGTACACTTTGCTGTTTCTGCTGATAAGTTTCAAGTGAAATATCATGATATATTAATTGTTTTTAAAATTCAATGAACCAGTGTTTATTATATAAATCCAGTGAATTACACATCTAAATTTGCAGTAATTTACTTTGCATCATCATATTTATTATAAAATTTATATGTGATCATATTTGAAAGATCTGATTTTGTCTGTTACATAGAGTACATAAGAATATGTGTCAAGTCACAGAACTTGTATTTTGTTGAAGTGAAATGTAATTAAAATTTGTTTTGTTTGGACTCTTGTAGTTATAATGATAAATTCAAGACTGCCAAAGATGTCAGAAAAGCAAAAAAGATACAAAATGACAAAGTATAATTAGTACTAAATATTTTATATTAATTCTTTTTAGCTATTATTACCCTGATAAAACACAATGAAATAGTGATAAACACACAGTTTAAAGCTAAACAAAACTGGCAATAAATCAAGAATTTAAAATTTCAATTTCAAATAAAATTACAGAGTTAAAATATGCAATGAAATAAAACTCTGATTATAATTAAACATAAAATTTAGATCTATTTTTACATTCCTAGTTTATTTTACAAAATTTCATTTATCACATTTTAATACTAATCTAGAATTTAATTAACTTCTATGTCTAATCTTTAAAAAAATATTCCAACCACATTTATGTTTGTTATTAATTAATTCGTATGTACTAATATTTAAAATGCAAACATTAATATTTAAATTATTAACTCCCAGTCTAATATATGAAATAGTTTTTCTTATTTTTTTCTTGCTATTCTGATAAGAATGTGAGGATATATATACATATATTTTAAAACAATAGTATGGTGCATTTAATTGAAATATACTAAAGATATACAAATATGACATAACATTTGTATGATGTACGCTTATATGTACAAAGTTTGGTAACAGTACTATATATTTTTTTATCAATAAATTTTATTGTTGGTTTAACAATTACAATTTTAGCTATTGTTAATAGGTAATTTGTCATTCAGTATTATTCTAGAATTAAAAGACTACTTATTTATTGTATTTATAGAAAGTTTTATTTTTCAACATTTTCAGTTTCATAAAGTCAAAATAAATTTATTTTGTTTTTGTGCATTAAATAATATATAATACAGACAGATTATACTTTAAATGTTAAAAAATCAAAAAATTTAAGTTTATTGTTAATTTAAACATTGTATTTTAAAATGTATAGTTAAAATAAAATTTATATTTGTTTAATAATCATTGTAAAGTTGAACATTTATCTTACCAGTGAATTAAAAAAACCTGCAGAAAATGGACAAGTCAATATAATTAATTCATTTGTGGGAATGGGGGCAGAGAACAGCTATTGTGCTACCTTAAATTGATAGGAATACATCTAATTTTCAAGAACCTGAGCTCCTTTTTTCAATACAGTGTATGCCTGAATGGCACTATAGCCAGCCATAGATTTGTTGGTTAGCCGATCACTGGAAATGTCTTCCAAACTTACTAAATTTAAAAGAACTCCAAACCTAAAAGGTGGCAGCCATCTGTGAACCTCAGGTAAGTCACCTACTTTCTCTCTCTCTTTCCTTACCTTGTTAATTGTTTTAATTAACCTGAAAATGTAATTTTCTTGTATTGTTTGTGTGTGTGCAAGAAGGATTTGACATTGTCAAAAGAATTTAAACAATTTGTGTGGAAAAGGAAGTGAGAAAGATGGTGGTTACCTGAAATCGAAGCTCGGCACCACCATTGAAAATGGTATAAATCTTTAAATTATCAGAGGCATCAGTGTCCTTTAAGGATTCACCGTCCACCACTGGCTAGCACTTGTAATGTCTCATTTTCTCATGAAGTAGAAGGCTTATTTCTCAGAAAATTTAAAGATTTACATGCATCAATGGCAAACTTGAGCTTCAATTTCAGGTAATTCTTGCATTCCTTTCTATACAAATCATATGTGTGTGTGGGGCAGAATATCTACCATCTATTTAACAAAAACAGTCTGTCTGAAAAGTTAACTAAATGCTCTCTTCCATATGATTGTCACCTGTCATATGATCCCAATATTCTTATATTTAATAAATTTTTTCTGCCCTGTTCAAAGACGTGCTTGAAACTAAAGATTGTGTATGTATGTATGTATATATATATATATATGACTCCAAATAAAATAGGTGAGTAAACAGCTTAACTAGTCAGAAATAAAATTAAGTTGAATAAGAAAAATTTATTACATGAAGACATTGCATTCCATTCCATTCATTGGAACCTTCCCAGATGCGACAGTAAGTTAGTAATGACTATATAAAGACGTTAGTTACGCTCTGAACAAAGGGTAAGAGTTACCCCAGCGTGAACCACGATGACGTAACCCGCAGGCCAGGGTTGGGAAAATTCGTAGATTACTCTGAAGTTACTTACCTCAAGGAGGGAATATTTTAGAACGGGGGAGTGCAAGACACGATATGATTGGTGAATAGAGATAAGATCCGAGCAGGAGCGAGGGAGAAAAGGGTAGTTTCTAATCGGTTTTAAAGAGTTTTATCTTTAGCGAGAGGAGTTCAATAATTTAATTCTGAATAAGTTATGGTTGGTTGAGTGTTCTAGTTGGAACACTTCAGATTGCTGATACAATTTGCTAGTTGACATTCTAATTATTATATGCGTTCTGAGTTAACCTTGTGTCTTAGGTTGGACCAGAATTTAATCCGTCGAGTCTTTAAACAAAATCGTCAAGGGTTGTCGTAACGTGTCTCGCCGTTTTTACGAACACTAGACTACTTTCGTATACACAAAACTAGTCTAATGAAAAATTGTGTAAATTTGTTCGTATTAATTTTTATTTATTTATGTAATTGAAAGGAAGGTATAGTCAGTTAAATAATTTCGTAAAATGGTTTTAATGAAGATGATCAAATTAACTTTACAACGATAATTTCGTATTGGTTGAGGACTCTCTTCGTATTATCTTAGATTTTAAAGTTGACTTGCGCGAAAGCAAACAATGTATGTGATGAGTTGAGCAATTTTTGAACCATCTGTAAGTATTTAAAAGTCACGTTGTAAGTATAGCTGAGCTTAATAACTGCTAAATACGAAGGGGTCAGTTAGTACTTATAACAGAGTTTACACTTGTATTTTCTATCACAAAATGTGTTTTACGTTTTAGTGTTCCCTTAAGTGTGTTTCACGATTGTTGTTTGCATACTGTCAATGAAATACTAAATTATTTTGAGGATTTCTCTTCGTGATTTATTGTAAGAGACTTAAACAGCGGTGTGTCCGTACATGTAAGTAGCTAATTAATGTCCTATTGTGATGTTAATATTAATACTCTCTAGAATTAATTATATTTGCCTTTGTTCATGTATTCTTTTACCCAAGGGAACATTATTTTCAGAAAAAATTGAAGATCATTTGGATAACAAAATTCTTGTATTGTAAGCTCAGAAAGCATAATTCTTCAATGATCAAGGGACTATTCGGTAATTCTTATTTACCAGTGTAGACAAGTTAAATTGGAAAAATGATGTCAAAAATATCAGAATCTCTTAAAAGGAATAAAAAGAAGCTTTTAATTGGAACTGTTGTTATTGGAGGAGCTGTTATTGGTATACAATATTATAAACGTAAATTTATTGAATGGAGAGAGAGAGAAGCAAAGAAGTCTTTAATTATTTCTAGAAAGCAACAACACTTTTTGTGTACAGAAAAAGTTTGCAATCAGATCATAAAAAATTTATCAACTGATTTATTTGAAGCCATCAGTGCTATTGTAAATGTTGACAATGTTCTTGAAAAACTCAGAAGTGGTAATCCAGACAAAATATTGTTGTGGTCAGAACTGAAAGTCCTTACCTTTACTCATGCTTGTACACTGATATATGCTTGGGTATTTTTAGTGGTAACATTTAGAATTCAGCTTAATGTAATTAGTGGTTACATGTTTAAAGATGTAATGTTCAACACTGATGTGGATAAAAATATAACTAGTAATTTACAATTTAGTTACCTTACCTTGTGTGATTATTTAGTACGTGATGGTGTCAAGTCTTTGTTTAGTATCATTCACAGTAAAGTCTCAAAAGTTATTGGGGATGTTTCACTGAAAAAAGAGCTGGGGTTACGTGATATCGAAGTACTGTTCTTCCAAATTCGAAGTTCATTATCTATGGAAAGTACAAATCCTGTTAAGTGTGTTAAAAAATTTGTTTTTCCTCCTGATTTGTCTCTTAATGTAAAATCTTTAAGCAATTCGGAAGCTAAGTTTCTACAGTTGATATACTCAGAAACTGTAGATATACTTGAAAGTGAAGAGACATGCTCTTTAACAAATACATTTGTGTGTAAGGGTTTTTCATATTTTATTGATAAATTAGTTGATTATTTTGTTGCTAAAGAGCAAATTGTGGATGTAAGCTCAGCAACACAATCAGAAATAATCATGTCTAAACAAAATAGTCAAAATAATTTGAAACTTAGTGATCCATTCAGCTCACAAATGCCTTTGGCAAAATTGATTCCACTTGTTAACTCTATTTCAAAACCTAATTCATTTGATAATGACAAATCTTTTGCTTCATGGTTATCTTTACTTCTGATTGACGAAAACATGCAAACCTTTGGTGCTAATGTATATGAGGCTTTCTGCAATTGACCAAACATTACCAAATCATTTTCACTTTCTGGAATTCTGTTTGTTAATTTCAGTAATAAATTAAGACATAATGGCTACAAAATAATCAGTTGTTTCAGATTAATGTGAAGATTGAATTGGCAAGAAATTTATGTTATGGTTTAATCTAATGGGATTGGAAGTGATTGACTGTGATCAGAAATGTAAATGTTGTTGATTTGATGTTGTGTTCCTGTAAATGTTAGTACTAATAATATTTTTCTTTTATATTTTATGTTTTCTGCTTAAACTTTTATACTTTTGTTTTGATTCAAAATTAAATTAGCTTTACTTCTTCTGATAAAATTGATATTGCTATACACAATTGTAATCATTATTTTAATATAAGAGTAATACATTACTTTTATCATCACATTCCTACGAAATTATATAATTATTGAATTTGTTTCCCGATTGATATATTATTACAATTAGTGAGTAAGCATGATCAGATTTGTTAAAAAGAAATAGTGTTTTCATGTCATATTGTTAAAGGTATTTTGTCAAACACTGCCTCAATGTGGAAACAGGAGGTGAAGGAAGTCTTGTGTATAAAAAATAAAATTATCTGAAACATTAAAATTTTCAGTTATTTTAGAATTGCATCCTCATTTCTTGGAAAATGTTTTCCTTCAATTGGAATAAATGTATTAGTTAATATTTTTACTTATATCCCATGTTACTATTTATTAAGCATGTTTCGAAAGATGTTAATGTAATTAATATATTACATTAAAGTTTCATGTTAATGTCTTGGTCTTTTCAACTAGATTAAATAACTGCTAATTACTGATACTCGAGTAATTTCCTGGTTTACCTTAGTTTCTCATTTATTTGTGTTGCTTTGGTTGTTGTAAATCTTACAAGTTCTGCATCAAACCATTTCATTTCTTTCTGTTACTCTCTTTTGAATTTTGTTCACTTTTTTATAAATACCTATTCAATTTTTTTTATGAAAATTGGACCAGGAATGCCTGTGAGAGTTTTCTCATGAAGGTATTTCTCCCCAGATTGACTGCAGGGCTCACCTGACTATGTTGGGAATGCCTTGTACTCTTTCGGGTCTTTTCAATGTTCTCACATGTTGAGGCACCTTCACCTATTTTAGTAGGTGTATGTACTGGGGTCAAAGACCTTGCGCATACAATTGTCTTCTGATCCCATTGGATCAGTTGGCCAACTGCCTCCTAAAACTGATGGAGACACGGAGAAGGGAATGCTGCGACCCAACAAGAAACTCGTCTTCTGTCATTCGTAAAGATGTGAGAATAGTATCCAATAGCCTGCATCTCGTTTAGGTGAAACACTGGGTAGGATCCTTAAAAAATAGCCCGGGGGCCCTAGTCAAACCTTAGCTACTTTGACCCAACCCCACCCTTCCTTTTCAATTCCCTTCCTATTATAGTAAACTGGAGTTGCCTGTTTCTGGATCACCTTCACGTAGCCTGTTAATCCCCAAAAAAATAAATGCCATGTGCGAAGACTACAAATGCAGTTCTAAGCATTCACTGGCACCTTTGGATGCCGTATCAATGAGAGCATACCAGAATTATTAATTTTTTTTTGTAAATGCAGAGGCCCTCAGTGCCTGGTGTTGGTATTTGCTTGTCACGAGTGGGATGTGATGTCCTTCGAGGGCTTGGGCAACCGTTTGGCGGTATATGAATTTGATAGTGTGGTGAGCTTTTTTACCGAACTGTGAAAATCTGTAAATAGAGAAGTCTTGTGGTTAGAGGAGAAAATAATTCAAAACAAAGTAGGAATAAAAATTAGGTAAAATTGCAAACAAAAATAAATTGATGGTAAAAATAAAAATGACTTTTTGTAAAAAAAATGAATTAATTAAAACCATCTAACCAATTTGATACCCAAAGTAATTTGTAACTTATATATGAGCAAATATCCCAGAGGTAATATGAAGTAACATGATGATCTATGGCTCATTCAAATCTTGCAAAAGTATCCTATGTGAAACGTCTACTTCATGCAATAACAAATTAATCCGATGGAAACTCAAGTCACCACAAGTTGTATTACAGACAGTACGAGGGTTGTTTTTAAAGAAAATCCTGATATTTATTTAATGAGTAAGAGAACATTTTCCAGATATATTGTTATCAATCATTACCTCACACTACTACACAGTCACCACCATTATTCAGGCACTTGTCATTATGGAAAACAATTTTTGTATGCTGTTTTCAAAGAAAAATGCCATTGAGCTCATCATGCACATTTTCATGACCTTTATAAAAGTGACTAATCCACTTCCTCACCATTCCATATCCATAACTCGTTACCGCTTCCCCATACACCGCACTCAATAGCCAATGAATGTTTGCTGGTGTAACATTCCTTGCAATCAAGAAATCGATCTGTGATGTGACTTCACAGTTGTCATATTGATCAATTGCTTTGAACATTTTGAAATGATCTAAAAAAAGGAAAACACAAAGTGACTATGCTTCACTGCTGCATGTAGTTTTATGTAAGCGGAGGATGTGATCGCACAGGCTCATAATCACAACTTTAGTGATGCAATGGCAAAATATTAAAACTATATTTGCTTGCTCTATTTCCACCCATAGCTGATATTTGATGAAGGATTTTGATTTCTTTGTAATGGAATATGTTGAATTGTTTCTTCAGGTAAGTTAGCTAGGAAAACCTTTTCATTGCCATAAAAAGTTTTTTAACCATAACACTGATCTTTGGCAAACCCAATTCACAGGGGTAGAGGTGGTTGAACATTTACTGTTTCTGGCTATTCTAATAAGTGATGACTTCATTGTGGAGAATATTAACAGAAGTATGATGACCTGTCATCACTATCTGAAACAAAATAAAAATGTTCCAGATAACTTCACTCATAAACCAAATTCTGTTTGCCTATAGTTCTGTTTTAGTAGGTCACAGTGGTAGAGGAATTAACTCAGACAGATTTCCCCATTTCACAAGAAATATAAACTATAGTAATAAATTGGGAAAGCTCTTGTGTGTTGCCACCTGGGAACTGGGTTTGTCCATTTAAACATTGGGTTCATGATTCCCAATGCAAAAAATTTCTTGTTAATCCATAATATTTTTCTGAGGCATTAGTATAAAAATTCGGGGTGAACTATTTTGATAGTTTTATGTTGAATTGCTATGAGTCTAGTAATTAATTATAACTAATATAAAGGCCCACTTTGAGGTGAAAAATTGTAAGAATAATGTTATTCTTCTCATTGATGATGGATGCAGAAACAGATTGTACTCGTTATTCATAATTAGAAATTTATTAAAATATTATGACAATCACATATATACATTTAAATTTCATTTATTCATAAATATTAGTTTACTTTAATTCAAGACTTTTACTTTTTTAAAATTTATTTCGAATAAATAATTGCTATAGTTCCCAAAGATCAGGATGGAAATAATAATCAGTGCAAAGGTTAAATTTTTTTTCTGTTCTTACAGTTAAAAATTTAATGGTTCAGCACAGCAATTAATCTAGGATACTTCAAGCTAGAAATATATTTGTGGCCAAAGTAAAGCTATTTTTCATAAGAATTAGAATGCCAACAAACAATATGTTTAATCTACACTTTTGTGGACCTCTTCAATGGACTGTCCATTAATGTGTCATGAACAATGTTCTGGAGCTACTAATTATAAAACCTATATTTATGATTTATATTTGAACAGCTAATTCCTATTGGAATGTAAACTATAGTAATTTACTGTATAACATCTCTTCTTTGTAATAATGTCACAATGACATAATAGCTAGGCTACCTTTAATTTTTTTTTGCTTGCCATATTATTTTTATGGTTATTGGAAATAGTATTCATAATATCGCGCAGGGCGATATTAGGAACACCCCTGGTGCGATATTAGGAAAACATTTTTCGGAATTTTCTAAATGGGGAAGTTGTCGCATAATGAGATTTTTTAATCAGCGTAACTTTGATTCCAGGGGACCGTGGTAAATGTTAAGCATGGAAATCGTTAGTGCACCGAGGGATTCGGGGTAACAAAGCACATACAATAAGAACAATATTGTATTACGTAAAAGGAAGAAATCGTCACGCGTTCGGAGTTCCTCGTTCGTATTTCGGAGATGTTTTTGGGAGATTGTTACAGCGGAGTGGATAGCCTCATTGCCGCAGGCGATCACGCCACGGTTCCCGGACGCGAATCGTTCGCTTCTGCACGCTCAGATCCGCGAAACAATGCCGACCGATTACCCGAGGAAGGAAGTGCCAACAAAAATATAGAATCTCCGCACGCGGTCCACCGGCTTATAAAGGAAGCGCTTTCGTGTGATCGTCAATTTTGGGACGATGGTCGCGTTGCAGCTGTGGGTTTCGCTCGTGGCGCTTGCGTGGGCGGCAGCCATGGGGCCTCCGCCGCCCCCCAGCGACGAGGTATACCTAGCATCTAGCACAGCACCTCTAGAGACACACTTATTCAATTATTCAGAGAATCGATACTTTGTGGTTAACTAAGGCGTACCGTTCCGTTAGAACCATTTTATGACAATTTATTTTGCCACTAAACCCGAGATTCTTGGAATATGTTGATAACCTCCCTTTTCCTGAAAAATAACTATCTTAAGTAGTTTGACTAAGGTTGATTTATTTTTAAAATGATCCAATTTCGTAATATGTCCTACCATTGTTAAGTAAATAATCACTTTTTTCTCTTTTGATGGGTTTGTAATGGTAACCCTGGTCATTTATAAGGCACCATAAACTTGTCGAGTCACTTATGAATTGAAAATAATTGACAATATTTGTTCTTCGCCAAACGTTTTAATGATTTTGTGGTGAGTCTGAATTTAGTTTGTATAAATAAAGTGGGAGGGTGAAAAATTAATGTAATGAATTGGTTAATTAATAAAAGAAAAATTTAAATAATTTCATTGAACTGCACTTTATAAAGAAACGACCAGAGGCGAGAAACATGGAAGTTTGTACATCAGCGTGCGCCGTTGGTCTTCCTTCCTGTCGTCTTAGCTAGATGGTCCGTTGATTTATTGGTGGGCCGATGACTTCTTGCCGTCCGGGGTTGCAGGTAGACTTGAAGGCTGTATCTGTTATGAAGCTCGTTCCCATCGTCGTGTGTTCACTGCATAGCAAATAATCACCCCAGAATGCACGAATTGCATCAGCCTCTAAATGATTAAGTCCTGAATAGCCGGTACTGAATGTGTGTCTGGCCGAAAACTGAATGAATGTCTCTATCGCCGTAACTGAATGATTGAATCACCACTTTCCCCAGCTGTTTTTCAGTTTTGTTCTGCAAGCTTCGCCTTCGCACTTGAAATTTTACCCCCGGGCAAGTTGGGAGCGTGATATGTTTCCATCTTCCTTATTTAAAGAATAATTTTTTCAGAGGGGTACCTCCTGGCGTAACGAATTGTCAAAACCTTTTTTATGAGGGACACATTTCTGTTTTGTTTAGACTTCTGGACATGCAGGGGTGACGTGTCCGCTTTTTTCATTTGTTAACAATAAGCTCCTGTCGTTGTAACGGCAGACACACACCTGGGTATTCAGGTCAGATCTCTTGTTTTTTGGTAGACATGATATATGCATGGTAATTTCTTTGTATCACACGATGTGGTCGAAAATTCTGGACATTTGAGCCTCGTCCAATGAGGTAATCCGCAAAACTTCTTGTTTCCCTTCTGGTCGGTAATTCGTCATTTAAATAGCCAATCGCTCTCGTTCATGGTCCCGACTACATCTAGCTTAGATCTAACGTTTCTTACATTACTATATACACAAAGAAAATAGATATTTAATATAAGAATAGTATTCAATTACGATGTTATACGCAATCGCGTACCACGACACACTTTATTGAAAGTTCGAGTAGGTTAGTTTCAGGAATTTCGTGGTGGCGGCATCTGTTCAAGTCCCAAAGCAACCGCATATTGTGTTCTTGACGAAGGCCTTTCAAATGTTTGATTTACGTTAACTAGAAGATGCATTTGTTTATCTTGTGCCTGGCAACTATAACCGTCAGATATATTGATACATAGTTCATGGTCATCTCCACATCAGAATGTTTTATGGCTGCCTTCAACTTACGAATACAGAAACAATTTGCGTTGCCGGAAGTGAGGTTTGGCAGCATGAGACTGTTATTTGGAAATATTCGAAAGTGTGCAATAGAATACTGATCAAGTAAGTATTTTGTGCCCTAATTGACAACTCCTCAGTGCAATAAAACAAGCTGTGCTCCATCCAAAGAAATGTTTCAAAATTGATGAGCAAAATCTTTAAAATAGTAGGGGAACTCCGGATGGTATGGGATAATTATTATTGTTTAGCAATTTTTGTAAAATATTTTAAGAAAGAAAAATCGCTTCATAAAGGTATAAAAAATTAGCTTATTCTATTATTTAGTTAATCTAATATCAGTATAACTTAAAACAACGAATTTAGATTTTTGGTGAATTTTTGAAAAGAAACTTACAAATTTCCCGTTCTACCCCTGGGGTGGGATGATTTTTAATTAGAATTTATGCATTAAAATTAAATTCAGAAAGTTCTTAACAACTTAAGTGTTTTAATTCTTATACTTATTTAGCGTACGGTTGATCGCTTTATCAGTTTTTCCTTTCGCAAAATGATTTTTTTTTGTAACTGCACAGTCTTTGTTAGCATTTTTTCCTGTTTCCCAATCCATATTTTCTTCATCTAATCTTATTGGGACAGCATCTTGTAACTGATTATTAAAATGTGAGTCTGGCAGGACTTCTTCCTTGACCAGTTACAATGTTCCACCTCTATTTACTAACCTCCAGCAACAAATAGGGAATCCGCTATCCTGTTCCCAACTATGAACTTGCAGTCGTGCGACAACCAACTTTAACAGGATATCCGTCAAAATACCAAGCAGTTTCTTCAAGAACTCCTAACCGGGTTTTAATTTAAAAAGTATTAATATGTTGCCCCTGGTTGGTTTGATCGGCATTGACCAGTGGCATTTCCGCTTTTTCGTAGTTTCTTGATCTACACTGTGATTCATTCAGGTTTATAGACGCAACTTTTAAACTCTTCCTTTATGTAGAACGCCTCGACCAGGTAAATATAGTATAATCAGGGTTTAGGAAGGGAGCTGTGGCGTCCTCTGTGATCAACAGCAATGGTCGACGAAGCAAAACTAACTTTATCTCACCACCAAACGCGAAACTCGTTTCTCGGCAGATTATTGACATATCTAAAATATTATCATATCGGTTTCCGTCCGGGTGTTTTTGCTCATGCTAGTTGTTCTTTTGAATTCGTAACTACGACTGTACGTGGCTAAGTCTCACTAATAATCAGGCCACGGATAATAACTAGCTGCAGATGAATCTTTCAATAACTGAATTAATATAAACGAGGAGAAACCATGGTAAAGAGTCTTACAGAAAATAATTGAAACGCTCATGTTAAAATATGGAAAGTAAACGTATGCATGTGGCGATTGGCAACAATCTTATTTTAAAGATGCCATAAAATATAATATGTTCTCATGTTGCTACAGCACAAAAAGAAAAATGTGTTCTCTCTATATTTATTTATTTGGATTTAACAGTGTGAATTTCTACTTCGATATTGAAAACTTGAAACTGCCCGCCTTGCGGCGCACTTGTTCTTTTCTACCCTGGTAGTGTAGTTAGCTGTGTGCTGCGTACAGAAAGTCTTTCTGGAGTGAGATATGTGAATGCTAGGTATTCTAATTCACTTTCTCCCCCATTCTTTCCATTACCCTTAAAAACGAACCATCTGCCTTCCTTCCCGTGCTCAGTGTTAGTCCTAAAATAAACATTATAATATTTTTATTCAACCGTAACCAGACCTGTATATTTATTTATAAAAGAGGCAAGTGCGGTCAACAGAATAACTGTTAGTCAATTACATTTAATAGCCAGGAGCTTTCGGCCATAATAATCTGGTTCAAGTACATTTGTACACAAAATATTCTACTGACATACTATATTTCATTATTGGTCCTAACCTCAGCCCGCCCCGTCAAGTGACAGTCTTAGTTGAAAAATAAATATAAACCTTGTAAAAAATATGAAACTTGGACTAGTCACACCAAACGCATAGTCATACAGACAGCATTAAAAAGACGTTATCCGTTGATTGTTCGTGCTCATGCGCCTGGTATGGACCCGCCACAGGGACAAGTGGTGCGGAGCGTACGAGACGGCAGGAAACTCGTGGTTCAATTTTAGGGCATTTCCTGTCTGTTTGGACCCTACGTAGTCAGTTTTATGCCCTAATTATTATTCGTCATATATTTGTATTACTTTATCGGCGTATTATTAACGGTTATCAAATAGTTAAAACAACTAATCTCAATTTTCAGATAAAGTCACTTATTCACCTTTATTCACTATTTATATTTGGTAGACTATATATTTCCGAAGAAAATTTGCCATCGCGTTCTCGTGAACGTCTGCAAAAAAAACTGCCTACCATTGTCTGACATTCAAAAAGGGATGTCTCCGTTATTGTTTGACAGTAACGGCGTAGGATAGACAAGATAATTATCTTAACGCTAATTCATCGTTGTGCAATAAAGGGATGAGAGTTAAAATTCAGACCTTAACCAGTGATCATAAACTATATGAGAAAATGCGACTTCACGGAGGCCTTCCTTTATAGATCGACAAACCTCTTTGAATTGAAATAATTACTATTATAACGGCAAACGGAACCGTGAAACATTTGTTTGGATAGGTCATAACTTGTTTTATTACGTTGAGCAGTCATAAATTAGCACACAAAGGACTCAATTAAAATTTTGGGTACGGAACTTTGCTATTGTTCACTTACCGGATGTTTCAAAATAACAGTCGCATGATGTGAATCCTCATTTCCGGCAGCGCAAATATTATTATTGTTTCTATAATCATATCAGCTACTAAACATCTCTATTGTGACATGAAGTAACTAATTGCGTGTTGTGTACTAATTACACGAAATTCAGTCAGGATGCTGCAATTACGTGTTACAGTTAAACAAATATACAGAATATACAAGATATTCCTTGAATGGGACTGTGCGGAGTCTCGAGAAAGTGCATCTTAAAAACGTGAGACATGAACAAATTTATATGGACCACGTTCACTTTTTACGAATATACTCTTAATAAATGCGAGAAAATTGTCTGAGGAATCCGTTAAGTGCCAACGTAGAGGAACGACACCACTGCGGATGCTCGCTACAGAAAAATATAACAATATCTAACAGAATTTAGAATTTTTTTTTGTTGTGACTGAAAAAGAAAATATTATAATGCCACGATATAGGAATGGAAAATTTGGATGTCGTTTCAAACTGGAAAGTACACAAGACTGAGATGAATTTCTTGAAGCCTCGTCCTGGTGCAATTAAATTTGAAAAAACATCTGAAAGTCAATTTGAATGAGATCGTAATTTTTTAATTGGAGACCGTATATCCATAAAATTTTGTAATTCCACAATTATATTGGCACAAAAAAATTAACTTGTAATGAATTAAAGCTGTAATAGAAATTATATTTTAACAGTTAAGCATTAAATCCCAATGTTTCAATATTTTTCGGACTTTAATTTAAAAAAGTATTATAATAAAATAATACTTTTACACATATGACTGCAATTTTGGAATATCTACGGTAGTTATCTCCGTAAATATAATTCATTGAAGTTCTTTTAAAGGTGTTTTTATTCTTCCGATAAAACGTTTTCATTTGATAGTAACCACTAATATTTTGATAATAAAAATTTTAATATTTAATTGCGAGGGCTGTTTTGAAAGTAAGTACTGGTATTTGTTTGAAAAATAATAGAACATTATTTCCAGATATTTTATTACACCTCATACTACTACTCCACATACTCAACGCCATTATTCAGGCACTTGTAATGGGAAACCAGTTTCGTATGCCTTTGCCTGTGATGAAAGTCAAGTTTGCACATCATCATTGTCGTTGAAATATTTTGCACCATCGAGCTTCATCATATCAAGAAACAGATAAAAATCCCTTGGTGCCAAATCCGTACTGTAGGGAGGGTAATAAAATTGTTCGGAGCCAAATGATGCGACAAGACATTGAGTGTGTGGCCGGGCGTTGTCATAAATCAAAATTATTTCTCGCCTTTTGTTTTCTGTATTGCACAACGAAACTTTTATAGTGTTTCAAAATAAATGTCTTTGTTGATTGGCGCATTCCTGGGCAAATATTCAACCAACGAAACACCTTGTCTGTCTCAGAAAACCGTGCACATTTTCACGACCTTCGTTAAATTGTCTAATCCATTTCCTCACAATTACCAATGGCGTAACATTCTCATCTGACTTTACAGACGGCGGGTCGTCAATCTTTTTGAACATTTCTAAACGCTCTAATAAAAGGAAAACACTAATTCACGATGTTATCGCGTAGGGTCAAAAAATCACACTAAAGACGTAGCGGCAAAATACTAAAAAGTATTTACTTTAAGAAGCTCATATTTATAAACAGACAAATTATTCAAATTTGATACTTAATTTTGAATTAACTTAAATGAATAAACTGTTGAAAAAGAATGATTCAGGTTAAGAATTTTAACAGAGAAGGAGTCAAATTGCATTGATTTTTAATATTTCAGTTTTCTCAGGTTTGAATCGCTGATTTAATTGCATAATTTTCAGTGTAAGTTGGTAATCCAGTATTTTGAATTAAAATCAGATTTATTTTTCTTCTGGTAACTAAATAATTAAATTCATGGAATTTATTTATGTAAAGTTTTTGATGTTTGGATTTTTGTTTTCTTATATTTAAAAAATAAACCCTGATATTCTTGCATTATTATAAATATAAATTCAATAGAACATAGTTCATAATTTTCATTTTGTTTTTACTTATATTATTCTTGTTCTTTCATAAAAAATCAAAGCAATAATACAACATAAAACGGTAATATATATTTGATTAGTATTTAAATCAGAAGATTTGAATATTTTATCTTTATTTTGGACGGATTTTCTTGTGATTTGAGTAGTAAGCTTAATTCGATATGAATCGTTCTCAATAAATTTTATAAAGAGTATTATTTTTTATACCTAATTGGTTATTTGCTCTTCTATATCACGGAACTCCTACATAAACCTCTATAAAATATTTTTACCGTGGTCAGGTAAGTGTGACCTACTTCTACAAATATAATTATTTTACTATAGAAAGAATCCAGCATTGACGATATGTTGAAAATTAATGTAGATTTATCTGAATTTAAAACTGATATTTAACAGCCCTATTTACTTTAGAGAATATATTATGGAGTGAGATATTCATGCAAATAAAATTGATTTATATATTTTTAAAATTTTTAGAGGTCGTACATCCTCCCAATAGAAGCTGTTCGCCTCACTGTATCTGATAAATATTTTGGCGAATCATCTGCAGTTGTCATTAAGGAAGATGAAATAAATACTTACGTGAATGGTAATATTGATATTAAGCAAGATCTGTCTAAGGATTGCACCGTAAGTATTAATTATTTGTAAGTACCTTTACTAATACACGAGATCTTCCAAAATGAAAAATTTACATCCAAGTGCACCTGCATAATTCAGCTTTTCTCGTCAGGTGATCATTTGCAATCAGGTACATTATCTAGTATTAGATCCACAAAACTGATACATTTGATCCCAAACATCGACAATTGAGGATAAATGAATACAATTCTGCCATCGTTAGACTTCACTTAGATATATATATATATATATATATATATATATATATTTAAATAATCGAAATATACCTTGTTTTTCCCTCGAATAAAGACTGAAATAGAAATAAAAGGATGAATGTGAAGGCACAAAAGAACTAAAATGACAAGCAATATCATTAAACGCCAACTACTTGCTACATGGTATTTTTAGAAAGTAAAACACTAAAATAATAACTGTAGTAAAGGCGGCAGTCAAAAGGTATTTCAACATTATACTATTCAAAACAGGCGAGGGAGAACAAGTTTAGGTGGTTAACATGCATTACGAAAGGAATAGAAACACGATTACTTGTTACGATATGCAAATAAATAAACTTTGCTCACAATAAGTTCATTGGCTGCTTATCTAATTTACCACACGAAATATATTTCTAATTTATGAAAATGACAGTTAATGGACGTTCTGACAAACAATTAATTCCTTTGAATTAATGTCAAGAAAAAACATGGTTATAAAGTGGGAAAAGAAACGATACATCATACTAGATGGAGAAAGAGTGAACCAAGTAGAGGCGTTTAAATATTTCGGGTGCACACTAACTCAGAGAACAGGTCACAAATAGAATAAGACATATAGCCTAGTTCTACGAACAGGTGAGAACTCTGCAACAAATACCTGTAGGGACAAACAAATACTCTATATACCTAACTTCATACCATGGTAAAAAGCACTACAACCAACAGAGACGAAAGCAAATTGCAAGCCAGTAAAATGAAGTTCCCCGGGACATATGTACAAAGCCCAGAAAAGATAGGATGAGAAATAAAGAAATAAGAGACGAAGAAGGAAAAAAGAAGAAGCGCTAGGGCCAGAGTAAAGTGGTTTGGACATGTTATAGAACAGCGATATGGATGGAGAGAGCAATGAGAGGAACTAGACCAAGAGGAAGAAGGTGGACAGATCAAGTAAAAAAGGCAAGTGGAAGAGGTCTGTCGAAGTGGAATAGAGTGGGGAGGGAGAATAGATTTTGGACAGGAAAAAAAAGAAGAGACCTCGCGAATAGTCACGGAAAACTGGAGACGTAACACGATGATGATGAATTATCTTAGTTTTTAAAAAAGGAAAATACAAAAAATCAAAGTATGATTGACAGATGTGAATTGGGTGCCTGCTCACTACCTGCTCCTAGATCAACCGCTGCTACCTGCTATTTAACGGAAACATGACACCGCATCTAAGCCACAAACGCAATTTCTCGATTATTCCGGAATGTGCGCCGATGTCACGGAGGAAATATGCAGACTATGACTACTTGCTAGTATAACTAGATCTTTATGAACCTCATAAACATTAAGATCTATGTGAATGGCAATTTTTAACAGCAGTTTTGATGCAAGTAAAATATAATTAAGTAGAAATTATTGAAAGCTGCCAAATTATGGGTGTTTTACTTCTGAGATATTAACTATAGATTCAATCATGACGTCTTATTAATAATAGTGCAGTATCTTGTAACTTTGAGAAAATTTGTCTCTAATTCCTTGCTTATTCTAACCGCGACTTGATTGAAGTATATAGATGCAAAATTATTGTCAATGTTACAAGTTTGTGTCAGTAATAGTATTTTCGTATTGCAGATCCAAATAAACTCTGAGAACCTGCAGGGGAACAAGTGGACGAAACTTCTGCCCACGGGTCCTTTGCCGCTGTGCGATTACATGGAACAACAGCCAGACAAAATTGCGATGCTTTACGACAACAGTGACTTGGAACCGGGATGTCCGATCAAAATGGTGTGCACTGCCCTTTCCTGTCCTCCACCCACTCATCAATTATTCTTCATTTCTTTCGTTCCATGTTATCAGGAAATTTTGCTAACAATATTATTTCTATGTCTGCTTCTTAAATAAGAAATCTTGGCGTGGAGGGAGGCATTGCGTACACGTACCTGCATATATATTATGCAGCTCACTGAAAACAGTAAAATAAAAGGTCGCGATTGTTCGGCAACGCGTCTCTGCTTGACGCGTGCATTATTTGGAGCGCTGTGATTGGTTGATTCAAGAATACACAGCTCGGCGGTACTAACTGTCGTCAGTCTTATAATTCAGTCAATATTATAGAATCTTCAATTATCGCCGCAGAAAGTGTCCCCTTCTTTCATATACATTGGTTTACAACTGAGGTATAACTACACTATAATACATTTTCTTCCATTATCTCCGTTTCCTTGCATTTTTTATGAGCGCATGAGGAAACCTCATTAAACAGAAGGTAATATTTTAGCCTCAGGGCATTAGCGCAAGCAAAATAACGTCGCTTTGTTACTTTAAACATTTACATATGACAAAAGTATGCATAACATGCTTCGGGAAAGATTACATGTAGTTGTTTTCCACACCTCCAAATTACTCCGTAACTAGATTCGATATAATTTTTTTCTCATTTTTGTCTTGATATTTTGGTACTTTTTATTAATTTGTTACTATAGTTATTGTTTATTTTCTGGTAAGCAGGTGAATATATTTTGCTTATCAGTAAGTTTACTCTTATCACCGCGGCATGCAACAGTGCGCTTTGTTTTCAGAAAAACGTCCAAGTTAATAACTTCACTATCAACACGGCCATTTTCCCACGGGATTTGCAAGGAGAGTCCTGGAGAGTTGCCATCGTCTTCAGCTGCGATAAAGAACCATCCATGGATCTCAACGTCGAAGTTCGTGTTGTGCGCAAAGAGTAGTTTCAAGAATAATAAAATGCTTTCTGCGTGTGTATATACCATTCCATAGTTGTCGAAAATGTACAAGTACATGCATTTATGTTTAATTTTGCTAACAATTAAATGGCACGTTTGAAAATTTGTTTTAAGAAGCTTATTATTGTGTGCTTGGAGGTTAAAAGAAAAACAATATTAACCTTCATTTATGTAATTGTTAAAATCATTTGAAATCAAGTGATAAATGGAAGATTATAATATCCTGTTATAATCTAAATCCGCTTTTATAACCTTCATTCTAAGAAAACCCGATAATCTGTAAATATTATATAACAATCAAGCCATTCCCGTAACTGAATCTGTACACTATTTAGGCATTCACCTCGACAAAGGGTTAGCTTGGAGATCACAAATTACCAAGAAAAGGAAATAAATTGATCTAAAAGCTCCTAGGAAGAAGAACTAAACTCACCATTAAAAAAAGCTCCTAATATACCAAACTGTCATCAGACCGACTTGAACATATGGGATTGAATTATGGGGTCGCGCTAACAAGTCCAACATTGATGTACTGCAACGTAGCTAATCAAAAATCCTAAGAACAATTTTAGACGCTCCACAGCACGTTTCTAATGAAACGATTCACAAAGATCTTAAAAATTCCACCCATCAAAAATGTTATACCTAAAAGTGGCACCAAGCATTTTGAAAAAAACAAGTCACTCCAATCCTTTGATCCCGCTGAAAAGGCGCCTGCCAGTTGACCTCTATCAGCTCTCAAGATTCTCCACACTGGAGGATATTCTAAATTAGACTGTCACTGGAACTTACCATCACTTCCGAAGCCACAAAATACCTCATGGTTTTTTCTTGTAATTTTTCTGAATGCTATGTATAAACTAACAAATAAAATAATTCTTCCAGTACTAACAACGCCACTTAACCCAATCAATCCGTTGGGATTTGGTTGAACGAGCGTTTTTGGAAGCGGTGACATTTCCTTTTCAATTTCTTGTTTGTCACGCTAGAACACTTTAGCAGCACTAAACTTCGTACGCAGGATTTCAAAGAAAAGTTCCAGTAATTGCGACCTATTGGAGCAGTTTGTTGGGATCCGTATAGGTATAGGAATGATCACATTCAGGCGCTGGACAACGATTCAGTAGAAAGCATTGCAATTATCTGGTAGACATTGACATTTATAATTAATAGTTAAAGCAATTGAGAGAAGTGAAATGCAGGATAAAGAGATAAAGTGCAGGGTCCCATTAATAATTAATATTTATGTATTTATTGTTGTATACAGCTATATACATTCATTTTACAGCTTTTAAACAACGCCACCTGACTCTGTCCAATCCAATGCCATTACACCTATCTATCAATTGTTATAAAATTAAATTTAAAAGATTTTACATTATTTTACAATCCCTTGACTACTGTTTAAATAATTTTTAATGAGGTGTGAAAAAGTCTTTACATTAGAACACTTAAAGGCAGCCGTCGTTACAGTTTCATGAATATTAATGACCGACTAAGTGATAATGGAGTTCCCGAAATGCGTAATAACTGGATTTATTTATGTAACTCTCTGGCGTATATATTTTGTGCACAGAAGCATTTCTGTTTAGATTCCGAACACTGTCAGATCTTTTCATCATAAAGTTAAGGACTTAGTTTTTATTTTCTCATTTCCACTGCGAGTAACGTGAGTTAGGATTTGGTGGGTCAAGTTTGAAACCACCTATTGGGGTAAACGGCATTTTGCCTTGATAAGACGAACATGTTCCTGCCGTGTGTGAAAGCATTCCCTGTCGGTTATCAGCCACGACACGGTCATTCTCCTGTGCAAGACATGGGGAACGCCAGCTCTGTCAACTCAGACCCTGACTACAGGTAAATAATGCTACTGTCGTTTCCTTCCTCTCAACATGGCAAAAAAGTATATACATAGAGGATTGTGACGTAATTTTTCGTATATAAGTATGCTTTATAAGCTATACTTCTACGAAAAAAGGATGTTTTTCGTGATAACATTATAACTACTGAACTAATACGTATGATATTCCGAAAAATTGTATTGTTTCCGGTTTCATAATCAGTAATATCATAACATTTCAAATGTTTCAGTCCTCTGAACGTCGTTCAGTTCACCATCAACGGGAAGAAATATGAAGGTACATTAATAATTTTTCTAGTGTTTTATTATTAAACATCAGTGTTTCTACATTTTTCTTCCTTCAATTAAACCTATGCTCTGAGCAAATGAATGTTATTTATCGTGTGCATTGACCATCCTTCAACTAAAATATTCATCCCATTAAGGTCGAAGTCGAGAACCCCACCACAAGTTCAAGCATCTTATGATGGATAGCTACAGAGTTATTTCGACGATTATCGGTTTATGAGTGAACACGCTTGATAGAATTAAATTAAATCAAATACAAGAAGTGTGTGCGCTGTTTATTGCACCATATTTACTTTTTACAAGTTAATTTGTAATAGTCGTCACGAAGCTTTACTTACGTTGTCAAATCATTTGTGTCACCCAGACGACGGGCGATATGATATACATAGGCGTACGTATGTTTGTATGTGAAATTTTCACTATTGAATTACTGTACTGTACACAGGGATATGAGTTTATTACATCTATATATATTCTAAAATTTTCAAGAGTTATATTCAAAAATAGTATGAATAAACACTCCGGCAACGACTAACTAGTTTGTAAATAAATATATAGAATTATCTTCCTAACCGTCCATTGCAGACTCTCACATAAGCTAATAGTTCTTACGATGGGTACTAAAAATAATAATCTTTTTCTGTTGAATCAGCAACTTCAGATCTGCCGGCTGATACTTCCCTGAACACGTTTATTCGAGATCACGCTATGCTGAAGGGAACCAAGTTTATGTGTTCCGAAGGCGGTTGTGGGTGTTGCATCGTAGCTGCTTCTATTCCGAACCCTGTCACCAAGAAAAAGAAGAAGACATTTGCTGTCAACTCTGTAAGATACTTGAAATAATTTTGAATTCATTTCTTTTATTTTTTATTTCGATGTGGGACAGTAAAAAACTGTTATAGAGATAGTTTCAAAAATTAAGGACAATTCTACAAATAGCAACTAGGATGTATTTAATTCGGTGATATACCATATATCAATATTATTCTAATAAAAATGGGTCCGAAAACGCATAGTTTCAGAGACCTGTACACTTGTTCGTAGGAGAGGTTCAAGCTGACGTCCATTCATGGCACTTGCATAATCCACACCCGTAGTTTTTGCTGACATGGCACATCCTCCAACAAAAAAGGTGATATGTTACAATAAATTAATGATAATGAGCCCCACTTCATCTTTTTTAGTAGGACGTATGGCCCCAGTAATTTGTCACCAAGACCGCCTACCCATACTTTGCTTCTTCAGCAACTGCAGCGGCATCTCTTGTGAGATGTAAACAAGGTCTTCGATGAAAACAGTGCATCTGCAGCACACGTCTGTAAGAACCATTAAGAGAACTGCAATCTGCTACGGTGCTCTTCTGGCCTTAGTGCCTAGACGCGGTGATATGGATACACCATGATGTAACACTCAGACAAGGGGGTGCCTGCTGCCAATCGCCGCACACTGGTTCCAGGTCTTTGTAGCAATGCTCCTCTACCTGAGGTGTGTGAACCTTCCTATGATCACCTAGAGAATCTGTGTCCTTAAGACATATTCACAACCAAACATCTTCAGCCACTATGGCCAAGTGTACATATTTCAGAAAGTACGCATTTCTGGACCCATGTTTATTAGACTGTTTTTCCCCTCTCAAAATATTTAACTGATTTTTTAACATCCTGCATACAACGCAGACTGAATTTAGATCTTTGCGCTAAGCTAGGATTTTAATACATTTACTCGTTATTTCTAGTGGGGCTTTTTTCTGAAGTTCACTTACCAAAAATAAACATTCCACACAGATATACATCAAGCAGATTTCCATGTCATTCGTTGAGCTGCATTGGGAGATACCTGTGGGAGCTTCTTTCGCAGGTATTTCTCCACAGAGGGAGGAGGATGGTTTACCTTTGAGAGTGCCTCGTTCTCTCTGTAATTTCAATATTCTCACATGCCGAGGAACCTTAATCTCTTTTAGGCATACGGTAAGATTTGTCTGTTGATCCCATTGGATTAGTTGGCCAACTGCCTTCTAAAACTGGTGGAGAAGAGAATGCTGCGACCCCACAGAAAACTCATCTCCCGCCAATCTGAAGGTCGTGAAAATAGTACCCGACAGCCCGACCTTCCTGATTTAGGTTTTCTAGTGTTTTCCCTGCATCTCTTTAGGTGAAACATCGGTGAGGATCGTCGAACCATAGCCGGGGACCCTCGTCAACCCTTGCTCCAACACCACTCTTCCTTTTCAATTACCTTCCTATTCTAGTAAACGTGACTTGCCTGCTTCAGGATCACCCTCATGTAGCCTATTAATTACCCCCCAAAAATTAAATACTGTCCGCGTAGACTACGGTCTAAGCATTTACTGGTCCTTTTGGATGCCATATCGATGATATCATACCAGAATTAATATTTTTTTGTAAATTCGAAGGGCAAAGGACCAAGGTTTCCCTGTGTCCTCAGTGCCTGGTGTTGGTATTTGCCTGCCACGGGTGGGATGTGACAACCATCGAGGGCTTGGGCAACCGTTCGGAGGGCTACCACGTGGTCCAGACAACTCTTGCCAAGTTCGACGGCTCTCAGTGCGGATTCTGCTCCCCTGGGATGGTCATGAACATGTACAGGTAACGCCATATTCATCAATCACCTTAAACCTGTGTGTAATAAAAATTGAAATCACTTTGTCGCGTCCAGCTTGTTGGAGACTAACGACAAAATGACGAAAAGTCAAATTGAAAACTCTTTTGGAAGCAACATATGCCGTTGCACTGGATACCGGAAAATCCTGGACGCTTTCAAGAGTTTTGCTGAAGAGGACGCTCCAAAATTCGACGGATGCTTCCCTGGAGACATAGAGGTGGGTCCGCTTACGTTCATGTCCCTCCACCACTCAGTAAAGAGAATGGCGAACAAATTTAAATTCGTAGTTTTAGTTTTGTCTCAACACGTGTCGCTTCTTTGTTTGTAACTATTTTTCCTATTACTACCAAGTTAAAAACATAATAAAGTCAAAATAATACTTTTATTTGATATTATTTCAACTAAGCGTTGCCCCTTAACAATTAAGAAAAAATTCTTTATGAAATTAAATTGATACAAATTGAAAATCATAAATTGTGAACTTTTTTTCAGGAACTAAATCAGAATTATTGCCCGAAAACCGGCAAGAAGTGCGTCGCTTCTTGCCCGGAACTAGACATAGAAATTATCCCCGAGGATTACGAATTTCGTAACTTATTTATTTCTGGTGAAAATTCTTCTTGGTTCAAAGTTACAACTATCGACGAAATATTTAGCATAATTCAAAAACCTGAAAATTCTCCCTACATGCTCATACATGGCGGGACTGCGCACGGTAAGTACAGTATAATACAACGTCTAGTATTTCTGTATAATTCAAGAGGAACCTGTAAATTTCATGAGCTTACTGTCGTCAAGAGTTCGTACATCGGCCAATGTGTTTTCAATGTTTCAATTTATCACAGTAATTCGGCACAGAACAATAACGTATATGAATGAATTTATTGAACTTACAATTGAGTTACACTCGGTGGCAGATACAAACAATAAGCTTAAAATAGAACACATTAAATTACGTTCTTAAAAATGAAATTAAAATTCTCATTGTTTAAATAGTATTTCGCCGCACTACACTTCACTAACTTGCACGTCACTATCACTTTTTTTTGGTTAACAGGCTACATGAGGGTGATCCTGAAACAGGCAACTCCCCTTTAATAGCATAGACTTCTTCTTATTATATATATATTATATATATATATACGGGTTCCACCGTTTCTCGCCTCGGCTTCACTCGAACTTCGATCTCTTATTCCTTATATTATTAGGGCGCCAGGTAATTTTACCAAATTAAAACTAGCAAAAAGTATTTATTTAAACAACAGCCTGATCACTGAGCCAACAGCGGGGTCATTAATACAATAATTTATCTGCTGCTCACCACGACACCTCGCCGCGAACTGAATTAGAAATCATAATCAAACACAAATTCGTGTTGGCGTCTCACTAGTATGATTCTTTATCGTTTTAGAGACCCTTCGCTTATAATCACGGACGCGAATTTCTCTTCGACCATTACGCCATCATCGCCAGCTGATTACTAGCTAATATTTCCCCGCGCCTTCAAC
The DNA here is from genome assembly GCA_034510155.1 of Eucriotettix oculatus. NCBI lineage: Eukaryota > Metazoa > Arthropoda > Insecta > Orthoptera > Tetrigidae > Eucriotettix > Eucriotettix oculatus. The sequence goes on along the minus strand of CM067380.1, from coordinate 36,723,254 downwards.
AAAGGCCGGCTTCCTCTGTCGGAGAGACAAACGTGCCCGACAACAATACAGTCTAGCGGTTTGACTGCCCTTACGGAAGGAGATGTAATTACTTGTTATAATAATTAATAAGGAAAGGAAAGAGAGACAGAATGTCGACGGATGGCTGGCACTAAATATTTTCCTAACCTCCAAATTAAGAGGCGGTGCCTCCGAAAATTCAAAAATCTCAAACCCTACATGGTGTCTGCCATCTGTGAACTTCAGGTAACTTTCTGTCTGTCTTTCCTGTCCTTATCAATTGTTTTAATTAACCTGACAATGTACTTTTCCGACGTATATATATATATATAAATGTTGCTGTTGCTTCTTCACTATTTTATAACTAGACACAATGAAAAGGACGATTGATATTTCTTATAAACATATTATTCTATTTAGAAATTAATATAATTTAAATTATATGGTGCCAAGGTGACCGTTTAAATTTGTGATACTTTTGTTAACTCTGTATTGTCACGTTTCTATTGAATGTAGCTTTCCTAATTTATGGGTATGTATTTGTTCCAAAAGTATATAGTTTTTATCCTTAATTGGCCCACAGAATTTAATATAATTTTATTCACTGCAACATAATTTTTGTTGTAGGTGTTTGGAGACGACCTGATAACGTAAAGGTATTCGTTGACATTAAGGACGTAGAAGACCTCCATGGATACACAGCAGAAACAACCATAAATTTGGGAGCAAACATAACCCTTACGGAAACAATAGAGGCTATGAATATACTCTCACAGACTCGCCCCGAATTTGCTTACACGAAGCAGATTGCCGATCACTTGCAGAATGTAGCCCACATTGCTGTGCGGAATGTAAGTTGTGCTGCTAAACTAGAACTGTGTACTTTTTAAGAATACGTAGAATTGACGTTCAATTAGGCTAAGATTGGGTTATTTTTCAGTACGGGATTTGATAGCTTTTTGTTTGAAAATGAACCGGCTGCGCAGTGAGTTTGAAAATATGAAAAAAGTCATGGGAGTTAATGAAGAAAATATTTATGAAGTACATATGAGAGAACTTAAATGAAAATATAGGAAACTTTCGATACTTTTTTAGAAATCCGTACTTCCTTGAACAAAATTAAGCGTTTTCCATTAGGTTTGAAAACATTTACGAAAGAAAATATAACCTCAACTTGATATTTATGAAAGTATATTAAAGTAATGGAGCGATGTGATATGTAAACCTTTTCTAAATATGGACCAACATGAACTAGATTCAACTTTCATATTATACTGAAGAATAAAACAAATTTAATTTAGTTCACTATTTACCGCATCTAAATTAATGATTAATGAATACATGACAATTAATATTTATTGTCTAACAAATTCTTGCAAATAAATTGTTTCTATTAATTTTTTTATCCCCAGATTGGATCAATTGCAGGAAATTTGACAATAAAGCATGATCACAACGAATTTTCGTCCGACATTTTCTTGTTGATTGAAGCTGTGAGAGGAAAAATTAACGTTCGTAAGTCTATAACACTTTTTTTAATCATAAATGAACTTAAAAAACAAAGATCCATTCCCCTCTTTTATTGTTTTGGTAATCAAAAAACACAAAGTCGTCTGTAGTGAACTGTTTCAAGTTACTCGAAACTCTTGGATTGGTTTCTTGGTTTATTAAGATTACCGAGATTAAAATGTGAAGAATTCAGTTTGACATATATTGAAGTTTTCACAAATTAATTTTGAACTACAGCAAGACATTAAATATAATAACTATGTTATTATTATTTGCAAAAATTTCAGTAATTTTGATATTTGTACTGGAAACACTCTTGAAGACGCAAAATACATCAATACACACAGTCACGCATATATATATTTATATACGTAATAATTAATTAATATTTTGTGATACTGAATTGGAACAGTTTCTATTATTTAAAATGAAATAAGAATAGAAGGAAAACATATATTGATTAAAGAGACAAATCCAAGGCTATTAATATAAATATTTAAACCAACAACATACGTTTTATTCAATTACGACCTTTAATCCTCATCCATGTATTCCGAATCCATAGAAAGGGACAACCGAAATGTGATATTTGACCAATCTGTAATGAAAAATAGACGTATTTTTTTTATCAAGATAAATGTTCAATTGCAGTCCTCAAAATTTCAAAAAACAGACGTACGATATTTGAGGAAGAAACTTCGTAATTGAATCAAACTTCTGTTTTGTCTGTATATGCTTTTGTTGAATTTTGTATGACTCAAAAACACTCGAATCATGGCAATCGCAAGGTTGGCATCGGGATTCAGTGTTGATTTCCAGATTAACATCATTTAAATGTCCACAGAACTGGACCTTCAAATGGAAATGTCAAATTGATATTAATATCCTCTTATGCTCCTCTGTCAACTTATACTCTTAAAATGAAGTGTATAAAGGGACAAGATGAAACAATATGAAATTACACATAGTATCTATTGATATAAATTGATATTATGGTTAAGAATGAACGACAATAATAATTTTTAAAAGATAATATTGGTACAAATTGCAGTAAATGAGCCTGGATCCGCAACTGAATTGAGCCCCAGCGATTACCTGGCCTGCCAAATGGATAAGAAAATAATTGGCAGCATCACACTTCCCGCCTTGGACGATTCCTACAAGTTTAAGTCCTACAAGGTAATGCAAGCTTTAATTGTTGTAATCGGTAGCTGGAAAAATACGAACATGAACAAATAGTTTACGATTATTGTATTATATTCGAACGAAGGCTTTTCCGCGTGTTAAACATTTAACGTAACGGTAGATTTGATTACGTTTTCAAAAATACAGCTTATAATATTTTAGTAAATTTGTACAATTATCTGTTCCCTTTAAGACAGGAAAAGTGTTAGTCCTTTTGGGTTTATTCTGTAAATGAATGGTCACACCCTAGGACGTTTTTACGAATATGTTAATTTTATTTGCTATTGTGTGCAATAAATTAATATCTTTTACAATTTGAAAAACGGTGTAGCACCTCGTTTACTTTCATGTGTGACGCAAGGAAGTTTACTTTTGTGTTCTCTTTTCAGATCATGCAGCGGAACCAAAACGCGCATGCAATAGTCAATGCCGGTTTTCTATTCAAGATTAACGCTGAAGGAGTAATTCAAGAGAAGCCAAACATTGTCTATGGGGGAATAAATCCTCAATTTGTAAGAAAATATTTTACCTTCTTGAAATTACCAGTTTTTATTGTTCAAAAGCTGAGGATTATTTCATAGTCCTGGTTAAACAATTACTTTCATTAGTCTGATGTCAAAATATGGTAACGCTTATACAAATGTGAGAGTAATTGAGCCAAGCATGTGGGTAATGGTTTTGATCGATGATGGGGTGCTAATTAATAATCGAGATACGTACACATTTTAAATTAAATTAAATTAAAAAGAGCTGTTTATTTACAAATCACGGCCACCGATGGTCGTTGCTATGACATTCATAATCTTATAAATTTGAACCTAATCTAGACTATTTTAATAAAACTAATTACAAAAATCTAGAATTTAATTAAATACTTGGCCAAATTTATCACGTTGAGCACGTTCTTGAGGAGGAATATCGGTTAATGAAGTGAACATTAGAGGTCTCAGAGACACGTCATGCAGTTATCACACTGCAGAAATATCCTCGGTGTCAGCTGGACGGAGATTTGTGACCCCGGAACATGCGACGGCTTCGTGTTACTTTCCTCACGCGTGTCTCCGTCACTCTGCAACACTTTACTCCTCCGTCTCCAAAACTGTACTCATACTCTTCCGTCCTTCACCACTTCGGGAGGGTTTTGAAAATATGTGCCAAAACTGGACAAATTGCAGTAAAAGCGTTGACCGTCTACAAGCAGGACACAAAATTGACCTGCAGCGGACCGACGGCAAATGGCACTGTCAATACACACGCCGACTTTTCGCCTCAATTTTAAGGTTCTGTCGCAATAACCAGCGTGCTAACCGTGTATTTATAAATCACAAAAGAAAAAGTCTTACGGTCGGTTTCACGTGTTACAATATTTTGATGCAATAAATAATTGTATGTTACCGGTCTATCAATTTAAACTATATGGGCTGAATCTTACGAACTATTGTGAGTTCATAAACAGTAAAATTAACATCTGTTCTGCGAGACAATCTGAAGGGTGATCTAACGCTTGAACATTCTAATTTCAATATCAAACTATAATTGCAATGCAGTCATCTGTATTTGACAGTATTTCCAGATATTTGATCTTAAATTTTACGTATACTCCACTCGTGTCAGAAGAAAAGAGTAATAGAAAATGCAATAAAGCTTATAAGGTAATCGCCAGATTTAGTTTTTCATAATTAAATGTAAAAGTCACTCTCTACTAGTCCTACATTGTTGCTGGAGATGAACTAGCATTTAACATGTGCATCGTAGCTACGTAATTGAGACGAGAAATTTTTCCCCGAAAAACAAATAATAGCTTTGAATATATTCAAGGTTCATGCGACGCAGACGGAGACCTATCTAAATGGCAAAAATATTTTGACTCCAAGTGTGTTACAAACTGCTCTAAAGACTCTACAGGAAGAACTGAATCCCAACTTAAACCCGCCGGAGCCATGTCCCGAATACAGGAAGAATCTGGCAGTCAGTTTGTTCTACAAGGTCAGTTATCTCAATCTTACGGTCACTGCACCCTGCACTTTTTTTGGATTATTGTGTTTTGTTTTCAGTTTCTTCTCAGCATCTTCTCGGACAAGGTGTCCGAAAAATATAAAAGCGGAGGAACGAAATTAGAGCGGGAGGTTTCCAGTGGTTCGCAAAATTTCAATACGGACAAATCTCTGTGGCCGTTGACTCAGCCTATACCGAAAATCGACGCACTCATTCAGTGTTCCGGTAAGTTAATCTTCTCTTCTGCTTCCAGGATAGTCTTTGGCCAATATTTTATTGGAGAACGGTTTTCGTGCAGTTACAAATTTATAGTGAACTGGATTTTTAAACTCACCTAATCAACCGGTTATACATGAACAAGTCACGTTTCAGTTCATAATAACCTTTTTGTGGAAAACTCATATGTAATGTTTTTTGTGTAAATATTTCAAGGAGCCATAACTTGATACGAGCTGAGAATCCGTTCTATTGTTTCAGGAGAGGCTGAATATGTCAACGACATACCACCACGAGCAGGCGAATTATTTGGAGCGCTGGTTCTTACAACAATCGGGAAAGGAACTATAAAAAACATCGACGCAAGAGATGCCCTGGTATGTACTTCATAGATAAAAACCTTGATTAAAACGCTTGTCTTATTAAACATCCCATTAACGAACTTGTATATTTCATATGAACAATGGATGGCCGAAACTCCTTTATGTTCAAAAATCTTAAAAAAAATTATTTTATAAGTTTATAAACGGGTCCTTAATTCTTCATACGTATTTTATTCACAGATGTTAATATATATAAGTAATTTTAGAAACATCTGTTTCACGATTCGTTTTTCCGGTAAACTAGCCTTAGTTTGCGCAATTTTTTATTTTCGCCGGTTGTTGCATCAATTCCAACGTATTAAAACTACAATGAAAGCAATATTTTCTTCACAAAAATAGTTTTGGAATTTATTATATTATTCAATTCATTAGATGCTACGTTCAGACAACAATTTTGGGACTTTATCAAGTAAAAGGGTACAAAATAAAATTTATTCTGGTGTTAAATTATTGAACGGATGCAAATTACAACTGAAGTCCCAAAATGTAATGAATAATATAAAAACTATGCAAAATTCTGACTTATTGGCTGTTTGATGTTCATTTGCGAATTTTATAAATTTCAGATTTATTTAAATATCGATTTTCCGATGTTTGGTTTGAGATACATTAAGATCTAACAGAAAGGGTTACAACCGTCATTGGACGCAATCCAGGAAGCAAAATTTAAACTTTTGGACCTCTATTTTGTAAATAAATTATATGTATTTGTATCCATTCTAAAAGTTCAACACCAGATGAAATTTCGTATCGTTTTACCTGTAGAAGTCTCAAAGGTGTGGAAGGAACATTGAATCTAATTTGTTGAGTAATATAAAAATACTGTATTATTATCGGTTTGATTTTTTTTATATTTGCCATATTTATTTAAGTATTTGATGAATATCCTTTGTTTTCTTTGATCGCGAAACGTTATTTTGAGTTTCTAACAATACGTTTGATTGAAAAGTTTGGAGATGTCAGAAAATTATCACGTTACAAAGATGACTGTCCTTCCGCCGTTACTATGTATGTGTAATTTGTCAGTATGACCATGAGAAAAATATGATTGAATTTTATAATTATGTAACTGGATTGCTTTTGCTTTTAAATCAGTCTCCAAATTTTACAACTTCATTCATAAATATTATTTATTAAATCCGTTAAATAATTTACACGATCTTTCAGTCAAAAATTGCAATAATCATCTATATAAAGAAATGTTTTTTAAATACAATTCCATTTTTAAGGGTTTCTGGCTGCATGAGGATGATCCAATAAATAGTAATTCCCCCTTAATAGCGTAGGAAAAGCGAAAGCAAGAGGAAGGCAGCCAAGTTTTTTTAGGTAACAGGCTACAAGAGGGTGATCCTGAAACAGACAACTCCCCTTTAATAGCATAGGAAGGGAATTGAAAGCGGGGGATGTGGAAGGTAGACTAAGGAAGCCAAGGGTTGACAAAGGCCCTCGGGCTCTAGTTTAAGGACCCTACCCATTGTTCTACCAAAATAACTGCAGAGAAAACCCTATACAACCTGAATAAGGTTGGCCGACTGAGCCAATGGGATCATCGGACCGCATGCCCAAGGTCTCCGACCCCAGTACACATACCTCCTAAAATAGATGAACGTGCCTCAGCATATAAGAACCTTGGATAAACAAGAGAGAGTGCGAGGCATCCCCAAAGGTGACACCCGCAATTAATCTGGGAAGAAATTCTGGCTCCCACAGGCATTCTTTGGTGTTATTCTTTTGTCTGATATTTTAAATATTTAAATACAATCATAATCGAGAGATAATGTAAGAACCAGTTATGAAAATATTACAGAGACAAAATTGAAAGTATATAAATTAAAATTAGAGGTCATTATGGCTTAATTTTAAAAAAAATTGATTATTTTTAAATACATAAAATGTTGGAAAAAAGAATATAGGATTTTGTGATTGAATATTTTTTATTTTGATTTTTCTTCATATAGTTGTTTATGGCACATTTTGGCTGAAGCTCCTGAAAAAACTTTTAACGAAATTAATAAATAATATTCATTAATGAAGTTTTGACTGAACGAAAGGGATCTAATTGCATTACTATAACATTCAAAATTAGTCATAGTAAATTTGTATTCCTTGAAAATTAACTGATTTGTTCTGTCTTCCAATTACCGATTAATTCATTAATAGAAAATACATAATTAGCGTGGTTTGATCACATAATAAATTCGTAATTTCATTCTTTCTTTCAGGAATCCAACGGCGTCGTGGCTTTTTACACAGCAAAGGACATACCAGGGAAGAACAGCTTCACCCCAGTGGTATTTGTTATGGTTGAAGCTGAAGAGGTATAGAAGCTGAAACTTGTCCTAAGAAATCGCAAAAACATGTGTGTAATTTGACATTAACAAGCAACATACAGAAGTTCTTTTCCGATTGTTCAGATCTTTTGTTCCGGAAAAGTTCTGTACGCTGGACAACCCGTGGGGATCATCGTCGCTGATTCGCACCAGAGGGCTCTGGCGGCCACCAAAAAAGTTAAGATCCAATACGAAAACGTGGAGAAGCCTGTTGTAAAACTCCGGGACGCCATACAGTCAGAGAAAGCAGATTCTGGTAAATTGCAATATCATGAGTCCAAATGGATAGTTCCAGAGTTTCATCAGAAAGATATGGATACTTGATAACGCACATCTTGCAACAATAAATGAACTTGTTTGCCGTCCGTGGCTTAGAAATACCCAGAAGATGTACAAATTATTACGGAACTATAGGTCATAAACATCAATCGTGAGATATGAAAGTGTTTCTGCATTATATGTGGGAACAAGAGTACCATTTATCGCTATTTCGTAATTTAGTGCTGAGGACTCTATCACAGGAATTTGTCAATATTTTTTCTCATTACGTTAACACTAAAATCGTAATGAATTCTGAATTAACATTTTAAAATTTAGAATTTTTTAAGTTGATAATCACGCTGTATCGCCAAAATTGTAATCTTATATTTATAAGACATACAATATAGGAAAGAGTGGTTCGTCGTGTTGGCCAATACGAAATTTATGATTAATAAATAGTAAAACAGCAAGAACATATTCAAAGTTTATTAACATTAGTTGATCAACTACACGGCGTTTCGGAACGTCGTCTGGTGAATTTTACAGAATCAAGAAATGTAAGAAGGTCGCAGGAGTGTAGAAACGTCTCAATTTCATAATAATTGAAACATCTTCGGGGATTTCTAAGTCACGTCTTTGGAAAACATGTAATAATAAATATGTGATAACTGCATTATATGTGGGAGTAAGAGTACCATTTATTGCTATTACGTAATTTAATGCTGAGGACTCTGGCTCAGTAATTTGAGAAATTTTTTTATCTCTTCTATCAATATTGTTTGATCAATATTTCTTAGCGAATAATATTTCAATTTTAAAACATAATACATTAAATGTATGTATGCAGGTTTAAGTTGATTAAAGTTGTTCATAATTCAGGAAGCTCTAACAGAATGGGATCTAATATCATCAAAGGACAATTTGACCTTGGGTCACAGTATCACTACTCCATGGAGATGCAAATTGCCGCAGCTTACCCCCAGGAAGATGAGATGATTGTCCACGCTACGGCACAGTGGGTGGACTTGGTCCACAGAGCTGTGTCAGGGTCGCTGAGCATCCCTGAAAACAGGTCACACAACCTATTTATATGCAACACATTGTCTCTTTATACTGTTATTTAATTTATGGCTCCTATTTATAAACGTTCTTATGGTTGTATTAATCTAGCAGAGTTCGCCGGAAATAAGTGGAAAGGATTTTCGAGTGAAGTAAGGTATTTTAAGCACATGGACGTGTCATAGAATTTCTCCGATTATAGGCTGCCCACTGTAAAAAAATGGTCCAAAGTTTCTGTTCTGCCTTTTAAACGACTCTCGTAACTATTTATCATACCACGTATAAATTCTCTATAACTTATTTTCCTCTTTTAACGCTTTAATTATTTCGATATTCCCGACAATTATTAATAGCATTTGCACCTTATAAATGTTATGACTTCCATCTACTATCATCCACTCATCCCTCTCTCCAACAAGCACTATTTAAATTTTTCTTACTCCTGTACGATCTTTTATACTGACCCGGTGTAGGTTACTAATGATCGAAGGATTTCCCGGTGAATATGTTGTGTACGTAATTCTTGGGCTTCCGCCCGGGTCAATATCGGCTTAGGCTACGTTTCGATGGCGTTCACTGCAATCTTTATCAAGTGAATTCCATAACGGGGTTCGGGTCGCCTATATACCTTCCATCCGGCCGCATAGCAGGTATTGTGTGGGTGTCGCTCTCTAATTGGCCCTCCGTCTCAGGTGATATCTGCCCGTCTCATGTCCTCCGCCAAGCACAGTTTAGTGCTCACCCAATAATGTTAAGTTTCTCAGCCGTAGCTAGACCCACTGATAACAACTACAGATCATGTCTATTCTATAGGGGCAGAAAATAATGTTTTTTTTTTGTAGAATTGGTGTTTTCGCCTGTGTTCCCGTTCAAATGTAGAACGTATTTCGCAATATTATTTCATTACGTTTTATAGATTTCAGGGTTACTGCAGTATATTAATTTGAGAGGTGTATCTGCGCAGAGTGACGGTAGTGAAGCATCGGCTTGGAGGCGCTTTCGGATGCAAAATCTCTCGCCATCTAGTGGCCTGTGCGACAGCTCTTGCTGCCTTCAAGCTGAACAGACCCGTCAGAACTGTCCTGGACATGGAGACCAACCTTGAGGCCATCGGCAAGAGGACAGACACCGCTTCCGACTACGAAGTAGGATACCTCAATTTCATCAATACACATAAATACGAAGCTCGTTCAAGTCTATGAAACTAGGGATATCTTAAAATACGCAGAGATTCTACCATTTTTAAAATATTTATGACAACTTCCAATGCAAATGATTCTTAACTTATTAGTTGCGATTATACTGAGACGCCCTTTAAATGCTGTAGATAAGCGTGTCAAACGGGAGTCGATTTAATCTTCAAAACGTGAATTTTATGGTGACTTTGGCCACGTAGCTGCGCTGTAGTAAGGCTTTGAAATGAAACCATATGAAAACGTTTGTCTATTTCTCCGCTCTTTTTCTCTGAAAGCAAGAATAACTCTCATTTGAAAACCGTTATAGTGATTAGTGTACTTCAAATGGCGTGGTTTAAAATTCGTCGAATTTGCAGTCAATTAAAGTGTTGTGGCTATAAAACTTGCATATTCACAGACATCATGTGACATCGAACACAACAAACCTAGTACACGAATCAGGTACAGTTTTTGGCACAGGAAAGCTGTAATCCCGTAACTCGATTTTCAAAAATTAAGACTTAATGTAATTATTTAATATAAATTCGGGGGCATTTATTTATTTCAATTTATAATTACGCTGCAGCGAGTCAGTCGTTTTTTTACTAAAAGAAAGTTTAGCTGTCTGTCTTATGTCTTGTATTGAGTCTTACCCCAGCGAGGAATCGTACATATTTCCCTGAAATATTTATAAAACGTGATAAAATCCATTTAATTTTCTGGAACATATTTTGCAGTGAAATATGAAGTGGGCATATTTGATTTTAAAAAAATCATACCACTCGCTACAGTCATGCATTCTTACATCTATAATCAGCATTTCCTTGACCGAAGGTTGGTGTGGACGAGGAAGGAAAGATCCAGAGTCTGAAGGCAACGCTTTACGAGAATCTTGGAATTAGCAAGAACGAGAGCGTGATGCAGTTCGTGACCATAAACAGCTTCAACGGACCGTACATTCACAATACGTGGCAGGTGGAAGCCAAGTCCATCCTCACCAATACTCCTTGCACGATCTCTATGAGAGCGCCAGGTCAGCACGAACATTTGGAGAAGCTGCGACGCATCGGAATGGCATTCATGCAATGTTCTTAATCATTTTTCAGGTACTTGTGAGGCAACAGCATTTATAGAAAACATCATGGATAACATTGCCACCACTACCATGAAAGACCCCATTAGTATCCGCTTGACGAACATGGTGAAAGACAATAATCCTTTACCGGAAATGTGGAACGTACTAAAGGAAAGCGCATCTTATGAACAAAGAAGGAAGGACGTAGAAGACTTCAACAAGGTACTGAGTATGCATAATATTCCTATTGGATGACGTTTGATGAAGTAAATATTCTCTCGTTGACATACATAGCTTGTTTATTTAGTATAAACACATGCCACATTACAACTATTTTGTGTAAAGCAACAATTTCATCGTCAGACTTGTCATTTTGTTTATAGAAAAATCGGTGGCACAAGAAGGGTATAGCAGCGATTCCTATCAAGTGGGATCTTCAGTATTCCGGGACTTTTCGGTCCATCGTATCTATTTTCGCCGTGGATGGAACTGTGAGCGTTACCCATGGAGGAGTGGATATGGGACAAGGACTCAGCACTAAGGTAATCACTAACCTACAGATAAAACTGAAACAAGGCGATCCTTCCCAACCGTTCTTAAAGCCCGTCATAGAACTTTGTTCGATCCGACGTATGCTGTCATTTGGCCGTCACTCAAAATGTTTTCCTAGCCTTCTGATGAAGGGGGCGGTACGTCCGAAAATTCAAGTACTCTAAACCTCACAAGGTGTCTACCATCTATGAACCTCAGGTAAGTCACATTCTTTCTATCTCTCTGTCCTTTCCCCATTAATTGTTTTAATTAACATGACAATGTCATTTACTGACATATATATATATAAATTATATATATATATATAGAAGAAATAGTTAATAGTTTATGTTCTGTGTCATTTAAATGTGGTTTTGATTTTATGATGAAATAAATATTTTTTAATTACTGAACTATCCGATTTTAGGTGATTCAAGTGTGCGCCCACACTCTGGGTATAACTGTGGACATGGTTCGCACGAAACCATCCACTTCTGACATCATCCCCAACGATTTTATCACCGGTGGAAGCCTCACAAGCGAAGCTTGTTGTTTCGTAAGCATATCAGATACTCTATTTATTGAAATTAAGATGAATCAAAACGACCTATTCACAAATAAAATATAATAAGACTTGTTAAATTAAAATAACTTTTAGTCCTCCCTCTTCATCAGATAAGGTTTTTTACTACATTAACATTAATTTAAAAAAATTCGTTGAAAAATAAATCGTTACAATTTTTACTTAAGAATATTTATTTATTTTAAGGAAATTAATCAAACAACTGGGAATCTAAATATTTTATTTTGGAACGAAATATTTTTAATTTTCTAATTTATTTGTACAAATTTTTGCAACCTTATCCGATGAAGTTTCAAAGGGCAGGACGAAACGTTAAATAAATCTTATATTTTGCCTGTGAATACTTCTTTATATAAGTTTCTTTTTTTAGATAACAGACCTAAGGTGAAATATTATGGGTATTTATTTGTGTTATAGTGTCTGTGGTAGACGAGGAAAATGAAATGAATTGCGGTTTCCGTTTGTCTTTGACATACCAGCATAGATGTTAAGAAATTATTTCTTAAAGAATGTAAAATCAATCATTTCCGTCTCCCTTTTCTAACGTGTTGCTGGAACTCATTAGTAGATTAACTTTTGTAAATAAACTTTCTGTCCATGGAATATGCCTTAATTCTAAAACCAATGGTTACAGGCCACAGTGGAAGCTTGTAAAGAATTACTGAAACGTCTTCAGCCGATTAGGGAAAAGATGAAGAATCCTACATGGCAGGAACTCATCGCTCAAGCTTATAACGATTTAGTAGACTTGAGCGCCGGATATTTGTGAGTATTTCTTCATTCAGTTGACTTCGACAGTTCTTACGATGGTTTAAATAGATGAAAATCGGGTATGAATGACGCTTAACCATGGAACTGCGGTCCGCCGTGTTGCAAAACGTTCTTATCCTTAACTTGAATATGCACGTAACTTTGGTTTCTGATTGTTTTTTTACTTAAGTCCACAAATTTACACTATAAATTTTCCATTTGTGGGACCCGTTCCCAATTTCACTACTTTTTTAAAAATTTACTTTTCTGTACCTTTTGTAAGGTTTTACCAGCAAAGATCAACGAAATGTCACCGTATTCCATTCCTACGCCTTTTTACAGGATTGCCCAATAGACATGTTGAATCGGGCTATTAGATGGTTTAGTATGTAATGACAAGTGATACAGATACTGTCATAATCATCCTGTTTACGTCAGTTGTCTTTAAATGAGAGAAAGAGCCTCGTCATGTACACACGTCAGTCTTAAGCAATATAAATATATTAAAAATCATGTACATATGAACGAAGGTTAAACTATTGTTTTTAATTTACTTATATTTCTTGAGACTGACGTATGTTAATGACGAGGCACTTTGTGTTACATAAGGAAAACAGAAGTAAATATGATTAATATGACAGCTTATCTAATGCTGTAAAAACTTAAACGTAGACTATGGCTTGTCGTTTTATACTGGATTTTCCCATAGTGATATGTGACTTACTTAAGGCTTTTCTTGTAACAAAGTTGATATTAGTTTGTCCACCAAAGTTGGTATTTTAATAACATCGCAGGTACAACTAACATCTTATTTCTATAGTATATTGAAAAGCCATGTATCCACTCTCATACAGAGTTTAATATAGACGTTCAAGAAAGAAACATTACAGCTGTGAGTTTTTCAGATTTACTGCCAAAGACACCGCAGGATACCCAATTTATGGATGGTCAATTTCGGAGGTTATTGTGGACGTTCTGACAGGTGAACACCAGGTACATTCTCCTCTACATTACATACTTAAAATACTCCGCTGAACGAAGGAATACTGTTCAAAAGACTGATTATGAATTGAGTCCATAATCTATCTTCTCTTTCTAGTTATCCTCTTTTTATATTTCAAGACTTTCCACTATGGAATTTAGTATCATTTTCATATTAGAAACCATTTATCATTTTAATAGTTCATGTTTTTTCTATCTGCCGATGAACTTTTGTTTTATACTGTATGATTCGATTTAGAGTTTCGTGTTTTTAAGCTTTGAATTTTTCCTGTACTAAAGCTGACTGACCTTAATGTTTCAATTCGAACCAGGTGCTTCGAGTTGATATCTTAGAAGACGTAGGTAGGAGCATCAGTCCTCTCATAGACGTCGGACAGATCGAAGGAGCTTTCGTGCAGGGTTTAGGATATTGGACCCAAGAGCAGCTGATCTACGACGAAGACAACGGCCGTTTACTTACCAACAGATCTTGGGTAAAAACCTCCATAAACAACTCCAATAGTTAAATATGATTTTTCGAATTTGTCTTGATAATACTTATAGGTTTACATTAATATATTCTGAACTCGGCAAGATGTCGAAATGAAACATACACCAAAATCCCTGCAATATTCAATGAAATCTGTTGAGCCGTTTCGGAGCATTAACAGATCAAAATTATAGGCAGCCCTTTTTGAGATTCAAACGCACATTGGCCACGAAACCTTCCCGTATAATTAATATATTGTATTATATTAATATCATTATCGAAATGAAAAATGCACGAATATTAAAGTTAGATTTCCTGTTTTTAAACACTGAAAAATTCATTAAAATCCGTTGAGCCTCTTCAAAGCCTATTCGAGACAAACATACATAGACAGACATTTCAATTTTATTTATTGGTGTAGATAACGGTGTAAATTATATTTGAAAATGATAAATAAGGAGACCTGGCATATTTGCACGCACCACAAGTACTAATTTACCAAACGTTCAACTAATTCTCGGATTTAGTAATTTTACGTCAGTATAACTCTGAGGAATAACTACGGTTAGCAGCTGTCAAAGTTACCTAGGAAATTCGGACAATTTCCACAGACGGTACACGAATTCATTTCAGAGTACAGTAGAACTCCGATAACTAATTAGGACAGTCTATTGTTTGGATAACTGTATCTTTAAAATTTAAAAGTACTTATAATGTGATGTTATACAAAAATGCATTAAAAATACACTTAGTACTTAGCAGAATTTGCACTGTAACTTATTTTGCAGCCAACTAAACTCTCGGCCGATAAAAGTTGGTAGTTTGCGCAACTTCTAAAAGGAATGTAACATACTTCGACTTTTGAAAAGAATAAACATTCTGATAAAGTGTCGTAAAACTTATTTCAGAATGTTGTTGAGCAGACTAATTGAAGATAAAGGTTCCACAGTACAGTAAACAAATAACTTCCCTTGCAGTTACGTATTTAGGAAAGGTCCGTAGGTTTTACGAAAACTTCCTAGTTAATGCATTTATACTTTTACAGCAATGCCCTTAAAATGAAGGTGGGAAAATATGAGTTCGGATATTTCATTTTTGGAATAGCTGACGTTCAGATAAATGACATTCGACTGAATATCCAGAGAAAAATTTATTACAGCCCTCTGTCTTTATAAAGCGGCGACTAATGTAATCTCATACTAATTTTAATAAATAAAATTGAATGTTTGTGTGTATGTTCCACATACAAAATTCAAACGCATTGAGAAATTTCTACCAAATATTGTACACGTGCTCATTGCGACTGGAAACAGACACAGTGAGTGTGAGAGAAGATTGCCACCTCCAGGGGCGGGGGTGGACTGGATTTTTAAAGATTCACACTAAATATTTTTGGGAACAATGAGATTGATAGTGTTTTACCCGATATTGATTGCGTATAATTTTAACCGCATTCTGTATTGGAGGGGAGTACACGTATCTGAAATTAAAAATAAGGCAAATGTCTTGAGTCAAAACCGAGGATCTGGTAACCGCGATAGGTATCGAACGATTAATTGCCTAATACACAAATATTCTTATAATCGGTTAATGTTAAGGAATGTAGGTTGTGCCATGTTTCTCCCGCTTCTCCAATAACACGTGACGTGGGTTGCGACGTGCGGAGGAAGAAGTAGGAGAGTTGGCTGACGACGGTCGAACGACCCACAGCAGGAACAGGAGACGAGAAGATGTAACCTTGTCATTCGGCTGATTCGTATGTCGCTCCTGGCTCGTCTTTGAAGATAGCCTTCTATTGTCGAACCGCGTAAATTTATTATTCTTGGTTCCCTAGCGTGGTTCTTTCGCAATACCTTTTTCCAAAACGAACGCCCCCAGTAATCCACTAACAAAATATATAATTAATTGCGTAATCACGGCGCAAAGTGAAGTATCGTAAAACAGCTTCGACATGTGGTACATAGAATCTGATTGTGCGACTATTGTTTCAGAACTACAAGCCTCCGA
The DNA here is from genome assembly GCA_034510155.1 of Eucriotettix oculatus. Lineage (NCBI taxonomy): Eukaryota > Metazoa > Arthropoda > Insecta > Orthoptera > Tetrigidae > Eucriotettix > Eucriotettix oculatus. The sequence continues at coordinate 36,706,724 of CM067380.1, read as the reverse complement.
TTGCCTTGGACATTCCCACCGATTTTCGGGTGTCGTTCCAGAAAAATTCACTGAATCCTGTAGGAGTTCTCGGTTCCAAAGGTAAGCAGCTTGTCGTCGGCGATGGAGACGTCCACGCAGCGAGATCAGTTTCTAATAATTACATGACTTTTGCAGCGACAGGCGAGCCTCCTCTCTGTCTCAGCTTCAGCGCATTCCTCGCCATCAGGAACGCAATCACGTCCGCCAGATCCGACGCTGGATACCAACCAGCCAGTGTCACAACGAGTAAGTTACCTGATAATTTTAATCAAATGTTCTTAGCTCATCAGGCCGATTGCGCCAAAACTAAAATAAAAATCATGTGACATTTGTGTTTGCACGTCTATATAAAATGAAGAACCGAAAAAAAAATCGATACGTCCGTTAATCTCAATTTCCTTTTATTAAACGTGGTTATTTATCAGAGTAAAATAAATTATACGGTTAAAAATTATACAATACCTAATCTACCTATATACAATCAGCCTAAATCTATGGATAAGACAGGAAAATGTTTTCATTATTATAACACGAAAGGACAGTGTTTCTATTCACATACGTAAGTAAAAGAAGAAAAATAAATGTTCAACATTCTTAAAGACGCAATGTGTTTATGCTACCGAAAATTTGATTCGCTCTTTAACAAAGGAAGCACTGCAATTATCTTTGTCCCACGAGAAACGTCTAGAAGTTTCTATCAGCTTTCATCAACATTTTATGACTTTCTCGCATACAGAGGGTTTGATGATGACATAATTCGGTAATATTACACGCATGAATTTTAATACGTATTCATTAGTTCATTAAATTTGTTCACAGATGCTCCTTACACCAGGGAGAAAATATTTATGACCTGTCAAAATAAAATAGAAGACTACAAGCTTCAGTGATTGCTTCATTTTTTATAACATGAAACAGCAACTTGAAAAATATTAGCTATATACATTATTTGTTGGTAACTGTATTTCTACTTATTATATACATTTAGAGACTATAAAATAGAAGTCCAAGTTGATGTAAGTGAAACAGTATTTGATCATATAGCACAGAAAAGTTTCCATCTGCACTCAAATGTCATTTTCCAACGAGTTATTTATAAACTATTTTACAGTAATATATTTTTAATTAATAATGTCTCTGGAATATGTGTATCAGTATTCAGCATAATAAAGGTCTTCGTTGGTGTTAGTTCTTAATTTCCTAATTAATTTAATTTATGGCTCTATAGCGAATATACTTATTCTGTAGAATTGATACCATGTATTAATTAAAATAATAAAACAAACCCTTGTAGTTCTGTATATAATAATGCATTTTACACATGCCTTGAACATTTATTTCACAACGAAATGTTTAGTATTTTAAAAATGATATTCTTAACATAAAAAGTAACAGTTATGTATTGTATTAATTATATTAAATTTATTTGTTGGTCAGTTAAAATTGACTATTAAAAACAAGATATTTGCTTTCAAAAATATGGTGAAACTACTAATTATTTATTAAACGACATAAGAAACACGCAATCCATCGCATATTGAGTGTATACAATCGGAACAATGGACAGAAAACTAATCTTTGCTATGCGAGGACACTTCCAAATTTATTGAAGTCATCAAACGGAGAATGATTGATTAATCCATTGTTTATCATATTTGGAAAAACTATACTTACAACTTGTTCGTTGGCTGGTTCCCCAACGTTTCTTTAAACTATACCATTGATTCTTTGTCTTGTAACTTTTCAAGCACTGATCCCCGAAATTAATTGACTGTGCAACGTTGACACAAACTGTCCAAATTTCTCTTCCGTCTCTCTCTCTCTCACTCTCGTACACAGACACACACACATACATACATATAAATGACCACACTAGTGCAGAGCCTCATCTGAAAGAAAAAGTTTACTCGTAATATAGTTAGCAATTATACAGATGTTTGATAATCTCGTCATCGTAGCTGCAGGGTGTTTCAGAAAGGACTCCCCCAATTTTGAAATAACGCAACTGAGAATCACAAGTGTGGAATTTATTATACACTGGTTAGCAGAAATACTTTTTAATGTTGAATAGCAGAGGGTGCTGAAGTCTTTTAAATAGCGTACTAAAGTGTACTTTGTAAACAGAGGACAAATAACATTACAGTGGTTTCAATATGGACACCGTTCATGAGGCAACCGTTGCAATGTCTCTATTGAAACGGATGCACATGCCGCACTAATGAATTGTTGAAGCTGTTCCAACGTCAGAGTAAACTGTGCCATTCAAGTAGCCTCTCAAGAATTAACATGGGTTCAGATCCGGAGAATATGGAGGCCAATCCATACCAATGGCTGTCACTCGGCACTGAAGTCTTCATCAAGGAACACGAACATTGCAGTAGTTCAGTGGGTGTGGACGTGCCCAATCCTGCATAAACCATGAATTCTCTGCTGCTGTAAAATTACAATACATCGTAATGAGGTAATCGTTTCCCTGGTGAAAAAGGACCCAATGATCCTTCTACTGGACACTGCGGCCCAAACTGTAGCTTTTGCAGAGTGCAGTGGTTTTACAACACACACAGAAGGATTTTCAGTGCCTCATTTCCACCAGTTTTATTTACTCACAAATCCCTCTAAATAAAATGGCCTTCATCCGTAAAGAAACAACTTCAGGCCCTTTCGCATTATTCTGTACGAAATGGTGTTCGACAATCCCGCTTCAGCAGCTGATGGATTTCCATGCACTACGTTTAACAATTTCTTCGAGTGTTTCCACATTTTGAGGTGTCATGACTGATCGGCTTCGTCTCACATTTCCGGCTAAATCACTCACTGGTCTTTCAAACTTGGTGAATAAAATACGAATTGTTTTCTGGACCTTTTTAAAAAGAATTTTATAGCTCTACCAATTCAAAAGTACTCATCTTAATTAACGATTAATTTCATGTTTACGCAACTGTTGAACAAATTCAGCGTAATTTTTCCATTGTTGTTACGTTAAGTCTTCGCAAAGCTCAATTACAACTCAGGGGAAACTACAGTTTTATTTCCACAACTTGAATTGCGGGAAATTTGAGGAAGTATCCACTTACATTGTCGTTTCATTCAAGGTCAATTATAAACGGATAAGGTTTATAATACTAGGCTGGGAGTTCTTTGTACGATTGTATGAAGGAATTCTCAGAGAAGCGCTAACCTCTCCGAACAAGTAAGTTAAACGCAACGATACAAATATTTTTAAAATTAACTTGTTAGCAGGAATGGAACAGACATAAATCATCTGAGAAAAATCGGTAAAGTGGTTGACATGCACAACGAAGAAATCGCCTATGTGCTTACAAAATTTGGAATATCATAAAATGTTGGAATCAAGGGCAAATTTCATGAGGAATATCTCAAGACGTATGAGTATAATAATTTTCTGTTTCTGCACGTCTTAGTATGGTGCTTTCTCTCCTGGATTCCAATATATGCTGCTGAGTAATTGAAATCCAAAATGACGACAAAATTTGCTTGACAACATTTTGTGACAACTTTGGCTTGAACATATATCAGAACGGCCAGCCGTACTACTATTTTGATCATACCACTACATTCTGGGCTAGAAGTTATATCGTAATCCAAATTTCACACTGATCTGGCCGCTAGAACTGATTTGACACGGTATCAAATTTGGCCTTTTCAGAGGCGCTCGTGACATTGAAAATGGGCTTGTAACTTCTGAACCAGTGTATGAGCTCTAATATTTTGCACATTTTCAATTGGGATCTGGGTTTACTTCCTTACACGAGATATGGAGAGGGTCGAGTGGGAGAGCTATAGGTTGTTTTTCGGTGATTTGACATGGAATGACCTATACTGAATACGAACTGTTTGGAATCACTGAAACACCTGGAACATTCGTCAAATATTGTGGCAATTAAAAGTTGTATGAAAACACCTGTAACACAATGAACATTTATTTTTCTACTAAGATCCAACAAAATTTTGTATTTTATACAACCTTAATAATTATCTTGACATTAAATATTGTCTTAATTAATAATGTTAACAGGTTATTGTTTTTTTAAAATCCTTCTTAAGTTTATAAACTTCAATGTTGGTCAAATTACATAAACTTACTCTAAAATTAAATATATTTTACATTCTCATAATTTAATTACTGACTCTTAATAACTGGAAAACTCGCATGTAACTAGCCGCAGTTTTCCTGAGTCGAAAAATAATTATTTCCTGGAAATGTATATTTATTCTACTTCAAGTTTCGTGATGACATTTTACATTTGCAGGTTGTGTCTTTGTACTTGACTTTCTCGTTCTGTAGCTTTTCATTTCAGGTAAAAATCTTTAATGTCTGTAGCTAAAAACTGAAATTAACAACCATGTGGTTTCCGATCATTTGCTTACCCTTCTAGCGACGGAATCAGAGAGCCATTAATTTAAATTGAAACTACGAGTAAAAGTAAAATAGGAATTATACTCCAACCAGTCACCCAGTTCCCCACAGCAACAACGAGGAAACAACTCTGCATATCTTTAAGTATGCACAATTTTAACATTTACCCAATCAGCTCTTGTTTGAATACTTAAAGACGTCTACGTGCTCGACAACGAACAAACCGAAAAACAATCTCGGACAAGAATATTCATTTGGACAGTCACAACATCAAACTTTACAAGAAAGACGTCGAGGGACTTGAAAACTTGCAATAAAACTAGAGAATCCAACTATTCGTAAGTAGAAATTAACATTAAACTTAAACTTCCAGGACTTTAGCCACAAACTCTAACATTAATTTAAAACAAAAAGTATAATTAAATTAATAAATTTTAAAAGCAGTTATTCGTATCATGTAATGGATTCAATAGATTCTTTGGACGCAAAAGTTGTGATTCGTGGATAGAATGCAACTCAAAAGTTGATAAATTGTTTGGTTCCCCAAAAATTTTGCAATAGAATTGCAACATAAGGTTTGAATCCTGAAACTTTTACACTGAATTGATGATTAGGCAGACATTTTCCACGCGACTTTTCAAAAGTCCATGTACTCTGTATATCCTAAATATAATAAGTGAAAAAGATATTACAAGTAACCATGACAGACAGACATCACGAAAATACATTTCAATTAGAAATAGTCACATTATTAAAATTACACAAGGAGCTTTCGGCCACAATTACCTGTTGATGCGATTAATACACATTATACATATATATATATATATATATTCTATACATTATATAAAACGTTAAAAATGCTCACACGAGAAATGCCACATATTATTCGACTCCGACGTCAACCTTATTTTCCCCTCATTAATGGAAATTATAAAAGAAACTTTAATATAAATCAATATGAGAAATGCGTGCCGATCAATATTTTCCCTTCCATATAAATGCATCCTTGTTTGTCTCTAAAGCGTTCCTTACCATTCATCCGACTACGATGAAATATTGGTGAGTAGTTGTCACTCCGGAGAAGGTTTCTATCGAGTTTTCGAAGATCACCCTTCGTCACAGTTGCGAAAATGACCAACAATCGAGGCGAAATTTCAGAAGTAGTTCAATCATTGAGTTGTTTAGCGAGTAGATTCAACGAGTGAGAGTAACGAACGCTTGACAGACTTGAATCAAACACAAACAGTGACATTTCAGTTCCTGTGTGCTGTTTCTTGTGAAATTCCAATCGATTACACATCTTCCAAGTTAATTTATAATAATCGTCACACAGAATTATTTTCTATGTCAATGCCACCCACACGACAAGCTATATATATATATATATATATATATATATATATACATTTATTTGTGTGTGTGTGATTGTGCCCAAATACGTTTTAAAACTTCAAGAGAAATGTGCTATACAAAAAATATTTTCATGTTTCTAAGAGAATGCAATTATTCAAAACCCCCTGTGTTAAAGTAGGTTCAAGATTCAAAGTACAAATTTTAAAAAGGTACACTTTGTTACCAAGCCGGAATATATATTGTACTCTTTAAGGTACCAGGATTATTTTTATATTATTTAAGGTGAGGGGAGTACTTTTCACTACTTTTATGTACTGTGGATATCCTTATAGGGTACTACGATGACTCTTGATTCGATTAAGATACCGTCATTCATCATTTTGGTTTAATTGAAGCTAACCCACAATTAATATAAGCCGTTGTGTACCCATCAAGAATTTATGCTAGTAAACTGACGCGTTGACTGAGTGATTAATGTGGACCTAATTCATTTTCAGGGTTAATATAAACGTCAAGCATCCAGCTAGTAATTTATAAAACAGAAAAATGCGATAAAAAACGAATAAATTTCTTTCATTTTTGGCACCACATCCTGCTTAGTGTCTGTTTAACTTTCACATCGTCCCTATAGCGTGAATGTGAATCATTGACGCCCTTATCCTCGTATAACTTGATACGTCCGTATTACTTGTTTACGTAGATTCGCATTATTACTATTCCTGTGATAAATTTCTATTGTTCTCCTTATGCCGTAGAATATTGTGATATTATGTGTTCATAGCCAGGACACTGCTCAAGGGGAATTGTAATCTGGTGTTTGAGTGGACATTCAACCTTCGAGGTACTAGGCACCAGATCTTTGTTATGTCGCTATTTTCGTAATGTAATTGGGAATATTTTGTTTTTAGATCCATGGATAAAGTGACGTTCTTTATTAACGGAAAGGAATACTCAGGTAAGCGATTAAAATGATTCGGTAGTTTATGGTAAACATTGGTTTATAATACTGCTCATGTGATTATATAAATATAGCCAAAGTATTTTTAACTACAATGGAATGATACCATCAGAATGGAAATACTCATAGTTGAAATGTTCAGCTACGTCAAGCCTTGCCGCCGACACGACGCTGAACACGTACATCAGAGACTGCGTGGGTCTCAAAGGCACCAAGTTTATGTGCCAGGAAGGTGGCTGCGGATGTTGTGTCGTGGCAGCCTGCATCCAGCATCCCGTCACCAAGGAGAAGACCACGTTCGCCGTCAACTCGGTAAGGACGACAGAATGGCGTGAGCTTTTCCAACCACTTGGGTTAAAAACCGGAAACTCTTTATTCAACTTCCAGTACGGTCGTTTTCGTTATCACATTCGTTTACGTTTTTTGTAAGAAGAACCAAAAAATTAACATGTACAGACGCAGGAAATCTATCCATTGCAAAAAAACACTGCTTCATAGGTAAAGGAAATGGTTTAGTAAACTCTACTTGACCACACGTTGCTGTCTGAAGTGTTTTACTGATTTTTGTGAACCACACGATCAAAATTGCAGACTTGTCACTTGGTTGCGTTCTTCTGGTGCTTTATCCTCTTACCCCGGCAACACTGATATTGTGCAACAGAGTTTTATATACTTTAACCCCATTTTCAATTCTTGTGAGGTTTATACAAAGAAAACCATTTCGTCCTTATGGAAAATTTAGTAATCAGCCCTAAGGTGAGCAAATATTTAATATTAATTTCGCACGTAGAGCGAATGAAGAATGTATTAATAAACAAATTCTGTCTGAGTCTGAATTCCAGTCTTCGTTCTTACCCGGATAGGATTATAATTATATTATATTTTCATTTAACAGGAGAAATTTATGTTTGGTAGTTCTGAATTTCAGTGTCTGGTGCTCATCTTTGCTTGTCAAGGATGGGATATAACGACAATCGAAGGTATTGGAAGCCAATCAACAGGTTATCATCCGATCCAGAAAAAACTTGCACAGATGAATGGAACTCAATGCGGTTTCTGCTCTCCTGGAATGGTGATGAATATGTACAGGTTGGAAAATAATATATATAATAATTAGCGTCACAATGTGTGTTTCCACTCTCTCATCCATAATCAGAATCGACCTACTTCTTCTTTGTCAACTGATTTTTAATCCAAATTGAAAATATGACCTAAAACTAATACAGACGTTCTACCGCCTCGCTTAATTAACTTTGGTCGTATCTTTAATTTTTAATTACGATCTTACTTGAAAGTGGGAACTAATCTCCTTTTTAGTTAATGCATCCCCATATCGGGATGACGCTCAACGGCGAAAAATAAAAGTAGTTTACGTTACTATACGTATCACTTTATCGACATAAATGTTTCTCGATCGTTGTTGATCGGCTTCAAGAATTGTACACCGTTAATCTCGTAAATTAGTTTCAACTGTTGTCTGCTATATTTCTATGTATGTTTCAGCTTGACTAAGGATTCTAAGAAGCTGACTGTTACTGAGGTAGAAAACTCTTTAGCCGGAAACATTTGCCGTTGCACAGGCTACAGGCCAATCCTCGACGCTTTCAAATCTCTGGCAGACGACGCGCCTCAGGAACTCAAAGACGTGCAGGTAACATCGACGCATTCAAATAATACAAAAACGTCAAACGTAATGCACGTAATTAAAAATATTTTATACATCAGCTTCTTTCAATAAACCTTTCTATTTACCTTAAACTGCTATTAATGTCTGTGGGAGCTTATCTTGGCTCTCGCAGATGGATATCTCTGGAGAGACGAGAGGGGATATCTTCTCGGATGACTCCTTCTCTCTCTGGTTTTTAAGGTTCTCACAAGCCGAGCCACCTAGATTGGTTTTGAGAGGTGTATGTTTCGAGATCGCACACCTTGGGCATACGGTAAGAGCTGTCTGCTGATCGTATTGGATCAGTCAGCCAGCAGCCTCCTAATCTGGTCGAGGCACTGACAAGAGAATGTTCCGACCCCCACAGAAAACTCTTCTCCCGTCATTCTAAAGTGTGTGTGACAGCCTGACCTACCCGATGCAGGTTTTATAGGGTTTACCCGCGTAAGATCCTTAAACTATAGACCGGGGGCCATATTGATTCTTGCCTGTCTTCTTCTTCCTTCCGCATCCCCAATTTCAAAGCTATTAAACGGGAGTTACCAAATATTTGAATCACCCTCAGCCTATCACCCTAAAATTAAAGGAAAATTTAAACCACTAAACAACACATCAAACATATATCGCAAAAATTTAAATATGTCCTCCTGAAAAATTGAACTGCATAATGGTGTGATTAGATATGTTTATTTAGTCACGGAAAGTGGTAACCTGAAAGGTCGAAAACATTTTTATCTCGCCCTTTATTTAGTTATGCAGTGGTTTTATTTTTCGCAGGCGTCATCTATGTGGAAACGAATTCTCAAAATAACCTGATTAGGATGTTTGATATACAACTTACATTTAGATTGAAAGAAACCAAACAAGAATGTTGAATATCTTAAAGACAGAAATTAGAACTTGAATCGGATTCACATCATGAACGATCCATCAAAATGCCCTCGTTAGAAATCAAACTAAGGAAACTAACAGAAAATTATACTAATTTAGGTAGGAGGTAATAGGAGCTCTGTTTTTAAGAATTTGTCCTGACTTAAAGTCCTTGAAACAATTTCTCGTATGGAATAGACGTCTGTGTTCTATTGAAATTTCGAAGGGAAGGGACTCTTTTAGATGTCGCCCAGTCCATTTATTGTTTATTCATTCTCCCGACACAGTTGTATATGAGTAATAACTTTTGTCGGCATTCATCTTATAAGTTACACATTAACAGCGATTGTTGATTGTGTAGGACATAGAAGACTTAAGAATTTGTCCGAAGACTGGACGAGGATGTTCTGTGGAATGGGTGGACGCGGAGTTGGTGATGCAGCCGCGACCTGTAACCGTTGACGCCCAAGGTGCCAGGTGGTACAAAGTCACCACTTTGAATGCCATATTCGACATCATTCAAAAGCCGGAATCCAGTCCGTACATGCTCGTAGCTGGTAACACTGCTCACGGTAAGCTCCATAAAATCTTTCAGAAATCTAAAATTATAAATCTGAACTGTGAACCACGAAGGTTTTCAGATTTGTGGATGGAAAGCTGGAGGAATGTCGATCTGTTTCAGGCGTGTACAGACGTCCAGAGGGCATCAGGACGTTCGTGGACGTGAATGACGTGGCGCAGCTTCGCGTCCACAGCGCCAAGGCGTGCGTCGTCGTGGGCGCCGGCGTCACTCTGCGGGAATGGCGCGAGATCCTGCTCAGTGTGGACCTTCCCTACGCCTCCGCTTTCGCAGATCACCTCGACCTCGTCGCGCATCCCGCCGTTAGAAACGTGCGATTACCAAAATCAGTTTTATTCGTTCTTTCCAGAAACATAACTTTGTCACGTTGGTCTCTCTGTTTAACTTTATAGGAGCGATTCCAATTAACGTGGATGTCAAATAGAAATACAAAATAATTAATTTTATATCTGCTGCAATTTTAGCATGCTATTATTAGTTATTTGTAAATGATTTTCTGTCAACGAGAATTTACTTTTATTATACTTGATGCTTTAACCGATATCGTATAATAATAATTCCTTAATGTCATCAGTTATATATTTTTAATTTTCAGATTGGTACTATAGCAGGAAATCTTAGCCTGAAACACGAACACAAGGACTTTCAATCAGATGTATTTCTTCTCTTGGAAGCTGTAGGAGCGTCGGTGAACGTCTGTAAGCCTTATTCTACTCTATTATAGCTTTACTAGTTGAGTACCCCGTAATTCATTTACATTTAGTCTGCTGGAGTATTTAATTCGACAGTAAGCTCTTTGTTAAAACTTCCACATTGGCACAATATATATATTTAAGAACTCGGAAATCCGAAATCGAAATGTCAAACCTATACCAAGCTACGTCACAATGAATTTGTGAATGTACTGATGCATAAGCAAATGCCAAAGATTATTCTAATGGTCAGGCTGAAAATTTGGTAATATATGTTTCTTTTTACGTGAGAAATCCAAAAAAATATATATTTAAAAAAATTGGTCGGGAAATTGGAAACATAAATTTCTGCATCTCAAACACAGCGCCAACTGTAACTAAGAACCATAGAGGGACCCCATAAATTCTAAGAAAATACCACCAAACTTCTATTAACTCAGGAGGATTGATTCGTTATTATTCTAACCGTTTGATATGATAAGTAGTACCGATAGATAATTTGATTAATTTGATCTGTGTAATCGAGGGAAAATATTAAAATTAGGCAGTCTATATAAAGAAAACTTATATAATTTACCCTATTATTTTGTTTGGATATTATAACAATTAGAACATTAAATTAAACTTACTAATTGAGGTGGCGGGTGTATCCATATTCTGTATAACTAAATTTATGTTTTTACTCCAAAATGTATAATTTGACATGAAGGGGAATATGGAATACATCTAACACAAAACTCAATACATGTTTCGAAAAAACTAATAGTGTTTTACGAGAATGAAGGATGAATTATAATAAATTAATTACCCTGTTTTAGTGAACGATCCCGAGTCCGTTGTACAACTCTTACCAGAGATGTATCTGGAATATGACATGAACAAAAAGATCATAGAAAGCATCTCACTTCCATCTTTAAATTCTTCATTCGTATTCAGATCCTATAAGGTAAGTGTTTGACCTCCTGCCATTTATGAGAATGTTTCTGTTACCAAAGCTATCAGAACTATTGTCAAAATCAAAGGCAGAAATAAGCCTGTTATTGACGAGGAACTGAATTAACTCTATGTTCAATGGAAAGTACATGTTCCAACTCAGTGGCGGCTTGTACATATGTGCTAAAGCACATGAACTAATTTAGGAGGGATTATTTCCTTCGTAATTTAAGAAACTGTAAAGTAATATATTTTAAGAGTGTGAATTTCTGCTTCGATTTCGAAAACTTTGAACTGCCCACCTTCCATCTTGGCCCCTCCCACATACATCTGGGCTACTTTCTTTACAGCACGAGAATCCTGTCTGGAATGATAAATGCGCATGCCCAGTATTTCCTTTTCATTCCCATATTCGTCCAAGATTTTAACAAATATATTAGCTAAAAAAAAAGGCACAGCGCCGGCAGAGCGTGCGTGCTGACACAGAAGCGACCTCTTCAGGCAACAGTTTTAAATGTTTTTGACAAATTAATAAAAAAATTACTGTTTTTGGACTTGTTGTAGCTTATTTGTTTTATTTAAATGTTATTTAAAATAAAAAAACTTTTAAAGGGGCAGCATTTAGAAGACTTTCATAATTATGAGAAAATTACCACACGTTCCTACTTAACACATTCCCATTCTATGTGGCTTCTTCATAAAATTTACTTTCTTTATTTTAAATATGTAACAAGTAAAAATATTTTCGTGTTAGGAATTTGCGGCAATTTGATTTTATATTTTTACAAATTTAAAAATTCGTTTCTATTACACGTTATGTAGAAGAAAATGGAAATGTAGTATAATACGAGTCGTGTAGTATTTTCAATACTATAGATGTTGTATTATTATAATTCCTATATTTCATATTTAAACGTTATACTCAAATACTGTGATAAATTTCTTAATTAGGACATATTGGTGGTAAGTTAATCTTGCTAGGTTTGACATGAATCTTTTTTGGTATTTGTTTATTAGGTAATGCGCATAAACCAAAATGCACACGCTATTGTGAATGCTGCATTTTTATTGGAAATCGATGACAAAGGTGTTATCAAAAGCCAACCTAGAATCGTGTACGGAGGAATTAGCCCCCAATTTGTAAGTCTTCTATTGTAAATAATTTATCATTTTATGTATTATATTATTTAAATATTATGATGTACGTAATTCTGTAATGGACATAAAAAATATTTTTAGAAAGTATTTTTTGAATTAGAGATTCCGTTTCAGTTTATGTCTTTACGCCATCTTACTTACATCATTAACAGTTTCGTATAATATCAGTGATTCGCATACTTATTTAATTTTTATTTCAAATTATTAGGTTACAGAAATATACTTGAAATCCATATTCATCTTCAGTTCGCAATATTTGAGTGGGTGTTTAGTTTAGTTTCAATTTTTTCAGGTTCATGCTAGTAACACAGAGAAATATTTGACGAATAAGAACATTTTAAGCAATGATATCATCCAAGCTGCTATGAAAATGTTGACAGAGGAAGTGAAGCCCGTCGTTTATCCTGCGGAACCATCTCCGGAGTACAGAAAGCAGCTAGCAGTTTCTTTGTTTTATAAGGTAGGAACAAGAACAAACTAACATTTCTTCCGTGCAAATCTTTCGCTTAATTTAAAACAAATATTTTTAACATAACATGTGAGATCGTTACATGGAGACACAGCAAGCTAACAAGAGAAACTGCGATACTTTTTCAGTGTATACTTAGTTTATATCCAGAGAAAGTTACACCAAAAAATAAATCGGGTGGTCAGCTGCTCACGAGGCCAACTTCAAAAGGATCCCAGGACTTTGAGACAGACAAATCCGTGTGGCCTCTGAACCAGCCAGTTCCGAAATTTGACGGACTCGTCCAGTGCGCAGGTAAAATCCCCGATCAGTTCTAAAAACAAATCGATTCAGACGTGAGAAAAGCGCAGGCTCCGTCCTGTCACCTAGTAAGTGACCAAGATTCCGACCAAGATTTATGTAAACATTCACAACTGTCCCACTTGCAACACCAGAACTGTTTATTCAATAATCTTCACTCTATTGATGTTTTTCATTCATATATTTTTTCGGATTTATTGCAGACGTTTTCCTTCACAATTCTCTTCTAAGCTTTATCGCTTGTCCGTTCTTTTACTACCGGGACGTATCAATTGAAATCCACAAATATTACTTTAGAACATGTATAAAATGCACATTCTTTTAACAATCTTCTATATCTTTGTTGCAGGTGAAGCTCAATTTACCAATGACTTGCCTCCGTTTATAGGCGAGGTGTTCGGAGCATTTGTTTTAACAACTGTAGGAAAAGGAAATGTGAAGAGCATATCTGCGGATGATGCGCTGGTATAAAATTGTTTCATAAATTTTTAAGATGTTCTAGGTATAATAATAATAAACAAAGAAGCAGGGATACCAAACAAGTTACTGTAGAATGAAATTCTCACTTATTGCACGATTAACATTCCGAGAAAAAATTGCTTAAGCTATTAGGTTATTTTCGCTACTCATTTCTTATCTAATAATTATTACAAAACTTTAAATAACGTGGAATGGAAAAGATAAAAATAATACGTCTAACTTTACATCTGAAGTAAAATATATATTCTATGTGGTTTACTTCCACATTTCTGTATACTTTACCGTACAACAAAACGATCGCTCCTGAGTAAACATTGATTTGAAATTTGTTGACAGGAGTGTAGAAAAAATTCCAGAGAACTTTTTCGGTTATTATTCTGAATTCAATAGGTCTACGGCCCTATGGGTGAGAATTGAGACTCACCGAATATTCCTCTCTAAAAGAGTTTCCCAACCGTAATAAACTTTGGAACAATCTTCTTTGTTTCGTTTATACTTCCTCGTTTTTCCACTCGCCAAGTTTTTGTTATTACTCCATACATAATTTCCGATATTTCAATCACTAACTTTCTTATACAGTGTACTTGGTTGGTAAAGTACTTATTATCATTCACACAAAAGGGATATGAATACCCGAACGACGTTCCTACAAGTTTCCCATGTAAACATGGCGCTAAATAGCCAGATCCGACGTCATTCGACGCTTATATGAAGACTGAATCAATCAGAACAGTTTTGTTTTTTCATTACAGGTTTAATCTCGTTTCCTTCCTTATCTTAGTAAAAGTAAAGTAGTTTTTAGTGCCGTACATTGTCGATGACTTGTGTCGTGTATCGTTTGTTCCACTTTTACAGAAAGTACCTGGCGTGGTAGCATTCTTCTCTGCTAAAGACATTCCAGGCCTGAATTCATTCACCGAGAAGCAGCTCTTCCAAATGCCAGAGGACGAAGAGGTGCGTCACCTATAGGAAATATATTGTACGAATATAACGTACATAATGGCTAAATTGGTATCGTTGTTTATAAACGCCGATATCTATTCGGAAAGTCAGCTTGCCTAATTTTTAAACCAACCAACTGGAATCCCCATTACGTAAATTAATTTCTCATTTAGTCACTCCAAATGCATACACTTTATGATATCACAAAATATTTTGCATGCACATTTAAAATGTTTGCTATTATCTTGAAGGACGAAGGACTGCTGATTGCTCAGGACTTCATTAACGTGTTCTTTGCAAGTCTGTTTATTATTCAGAGTGACATCGTATAAATTAAAATTTATCTGAGTTGAGTGACCCGTATTGTGGGATTGTAAGATGCGACTTTTCAAGACTTTTTTTTTCTGATTCACGTCGAAGACTACGGGAGTTCATAAATAATGGCAAAACTGATTTATATAATATTTTGAAGAACCCAGTCTGCTTTTGAAGCTTGTTTTCAACTGTAAGCCATTGACATCCAATTTTAAAGGCGGACAAGATGCGTATAAATATGAATTGTAAATTTATAAACAGTATGAATTTATAAAAAAAAGTAATATTACTATTGACCGTATCATAAGTTTAATTAAGATTTCCTTTCAGGTGTTTTGTTCGGGTCCGATCAAGCACGCGGGACAGCCAGTCGGAGTGTTACTTGCAGAAAACCAGCAATTGGCATTGTCATGCGTAAAGCTGGTTAAAGTCGAGTACACAGACGTTGGGAAACCGGTGTTACACATCCGAGACGCAATCAAGTCCGACGAAACGGACAGAGTGAAATTTCGTGCCGAGATGAAGCCTTCAATAGTTTCAGGTATGAGTTTGGCTTGGCGATGCCGACGGGATGCGTGAAGAACGAAATCCAAATGCCACCTGTCTTGCAGGCAAGGGCAACGACACACACACTATAATAGGCAGCTTCGACAACGAATCTCAGTATCACTACCACATGGAGACCCAAACTTGCATCGTCGTTCCCGTGGAAGGTGAGCTGGACGTATATGCAGCCAGTCAGTGGCTGGATCTCACGCAAAGAGTCGTGGCTAAGTTCCTCAAAATAGACGAAACCAGGTAATTTGTAAACAATTCAAAATTGAATTTACTCTCACTCTTAATGTACCGCGAGACGAATACCACGCGAACGGTCAATTATCAACGAGCGCGTAAACAGCAGACTCGTCTCCCGTCATTCGGAAGGGCGTGAGAATAGGACCCAATGCCCGACCTACCTGATGCAGGTTTTCTAGGGTTTTTCCTGCATCTCTTTAGGTGAAACACCGAGTAGGATCCTTAAACCATAGCCCGGGGGCCCTAGTCAACCCTTGGCTACCTTGCTCTACCTTCCACATCCCCCATTTTCAAGTCCCTTCCTATGCTATTAAAGGGGAGTTGCCTGCTTCAGGATCACCCTCATGTAGCCTGTTACCCCCCCAAAAAATATATATAAAACGATTATTATCGAAAGTATGCTACTTGCTCGCTTTCACAGTTTAATCTACATATCTAAAAACCTTTGTCAGTTTGTCAACATGTATGTCCCAGCTATAGGCGTCCAAACTACTGGTCTGAATTTGATCAAATTTGCCTCACGTGTTTCTTAGGGCCCGATAGTGACCTTGATTATTACATTTTTTAAAAATATACTGAAGTTATATATGTGAAAAAAGTGAAAAACATTTATGTAAAAGGTTTCGTTTCCTTACGCGCATCAAAATCTCATAAAGTGAAAGCGGACTGCCTATATTCTTGAACTACAATGTTATACAACATTTCGCGTCGTAATTGACCTATCGTTGGTCACTCCGTGAGAAATAATACACTTATTTGGATCGTCGATAAGATGTATACGTAAAGCAGTTTTATCTTTCGCATCAGATAAATTTTAATATTTAGTAATTGCTCATTTGTAAAAGCAAATATAATATTATGCAGTTGATAGTGACATTCATCACAGGTAAAGCTAATAAATTAAATAATCTTTATTAACAACAATACTGTATATATGGGAAGAAAGTAAAACTGTCAACAGACCTCCGTTTTTCCACTTTCTTAGCGTTTTTTTACTGTGGTTTTCCGCCTCTGTTTAAAGTCCGTACTCAACGAGTAAGGGCTTATTCTCTTTGTATCATCGAAACTTATCCGTAGATATATTTATTTCCAAGATGGTCCAAACCTCCCCTCCCACCCCCACCTCCCTTGAGCTGCAACAAAATATAAAACTCAATTTTGGAAATCCCACGACTTTAGGCCCCTATAGTTCGAAAAGTGATGATTAGTGGATTGTAAATTCGACTCTCTACATTTTTGTTCATGAACTTTTGTCTCAGTCAATGGGACAAAATAACCTCTCGCTGTAGAAATTACTATTTTTACGATTTTTTGCCATTTATACAACCTAGGATATTTAGGCTGTTGGAAAACATAAAACGAGCTAAAGGTGATCCCTCTGGAGTAGACCTATGATTGTAGTGTACCCGCAGATCTATGAAAGTAGTGTACCCTCAAATACTGTAAGAGGTTTATCTTCAATTAAATTCCTGCTTTATTATTTACATGCACCCGAGCAACACCGGGTACTTCACCTAGTAATGACTAAAATGTTGTTTTCTATCCTTAGCGTATTTCAGTTCACGTTGGCAGTTTGGTTTCTTTTCAACTCATAACTTTCTTCATTGTTAAATAATTTGCGGAACCCACGTAGAGTCAATTAGCTTCATAGTTTTTCACGATTTTTCTGGCCTCGTATATTTACTGTCCTTATAACGCAAGAACTGATCTTCCCCAGGCAATTTTCGTGGATTGAGATGTTGCATTCAAGTGAAAGTTTCATGTACGATGTTTCCGGGTGCACCTGCACAGGCCAGTTTCCCCTTCATCAGGGGCTGTTTTCAACTAATCTTGGAACAACGCCCTTAGGAAATTCGACGATAATGAACGTCGTTTCCATACATTCTTATCATCAAATATGGAGGATATATGTTTCAGAGTAAATATGTACACACGTCGGCTTGGTGGCGGTTTTGGAGGCAAAATTTCGAGATCTGGTCAAGTGGCGTGCGCGGCGGCTCTTGGAGCATTCAAGCTGCAACGGCCAGTTCGCTTCATCATGTCCATGGAGGCTAACATGGAAGCTATTGGAAAGAGAGTTAACGCCGCCTCGGACTACGAGGTACACGTCTTAAATACTCATTCATGGCAACAACCGAAAAACTTTATAAATATAATAATGCCAACTTCTCAGGATGACTCTGGGCACATAGCCTATGGCTGAAATTCACGAATGACGCCTGTGAAATATAATAACCTATATTTTATATAACGTAGAGATGAAATAAAATTAAATGCGTAATAAATTTTACATTATTTAAATTATTTAAACACGAAAATTCAGTCATTCGTAAAATACATAATTGAAACTCTATCACAATACTACACGAAAAGCACTGTGATACGATATATCACAATAATATTTATCAAACGGGAGCCGTTTGGCCCAACCTCTCTTCCTCGTTGCTGTATTGAGCTCCTTGCCCACATAGTTTCTTCCTTGGTGCCACTGATTGAAGCACACCTTCCTCCTGTTATTCAAATGTCCATGGCCAGTACAATCTCCAATTTCTTACTGCCCACTTATTGTTCACTCTTACTGCTCCTATTAAAATTCAATCTTAATTTCCAAAATCCATTTTTCCTGGGTTTTAATACCTTGCCCCGACTCCATTATTTCGTTTCCGTCAGTGTCGGTGCCCGAGTCTGTCCAATAAAAATTATTATCTGTCGTCTCTGGGAGCAGCCATTCACCCCTCTCCACAGACTTTGTGGAAAAACACCAGAACCCCATGTTCACCGAATCTCAAAGACTTCAGAAAAACCCAAACCTCGCCAACATGTCGGGGTTTTATTACTCCTGTCTGTAATTTTCAACATAAGGCTGTCACATTGTCGAAGTAATAGAAGGTTCTGCACTCGGCATGTATCTCCTTTTCTCCTGAAGAAGGAGACTGACGCCTCCAAAAATTTGAAGAAGCTCACCCTGTTCTAAATGCCGACGCCGAGCTTCAATTTCTCGTAAGCCACTATCTATTTCTCTTTCATTTCCATACAAAATTATTTTAACTTTATTTATTTATTCACATATTAAAATGTTAACGTTTTTAATTATCTGTAGCGCTTTTAGCTTTTAATGATTGCATTTATTTAATTACTGTACCAAATTCACAGGTAGAAGTTAATGATGACGGCGTTATTCAGAGCCTTAAAGCAACGATATACGAGAACAACGGCGCTTATTTAAACGAGAGCCTAGTAGAGCTCTACACATTGCCTTCTTTTCGAAACGTGTACGACTACAGTAAGTGGCACGTTGACGGAAAAGCAGTTCATACAGACATTCCCAGCAACACGTACATGAGAGCACCAGGTAGCGAAATATAATAGTTTGATTATTTTATAATGCTATGTTGGCACACGTTTAATAGTTATGGTTTATTTTTTAACCGTCACATTTAAGAAGAAAATTTCCTCTCATAACCTCACTTAAGTCATACAATAACAACGATGTCGGTCTTTACTTTTTTTATCGATGGTCAAAATTACCAAATTTCTTAATAATAAACGTGCAATCTCATAGAAGTAGGCGCACTGAATAGGCATTCTTATAGCTAAAATTAATTTTAATAGTTTAAAATTAAATAAATTATGTAATGAAAACCAATATTGATTAAGTTTAAGTTACATGATTAAATTTATTCGACTGAGTGATTATAGTGTAAAACTCTGTTTCTCAGTGAATTTTGGGCTCAATAACTGAGAACGTAATTTAAAACTGTAAATCTTTCATTTAACTTCATTTACTTGATGGAAATTACATTGATGTAATGGAAGTGGTATAAAAAAATTCTTCAAATTATCTCTAAGACTAGCTGGCAGTCAGCTTGGACGTCCACTGTTAATAATTGCCTTAATATCTTCGGCAAAAGTTTCTGTAAAGTTTCTCTAAATTTTCAATATTATGTCTTCTCATCCAACAAAACTTTCACTTCCTTTCTGACTTACAGCTTATTATGCTAATACAGGGGCGTTTCCACATCGTGGATAACCTCACGTAGTGTCACCCAAGCTCTCCAATTGTCTAACAAATAATTAATTTAACTAGATAATTATAAATGTTTGTTAAATAATTAATGTATTTATTCATACGATTTCTATTTTCTTCCTTAAATTAAAAAATTATAAATAATAATTGTTCACTTGATAAAAACTCAGGTTATGCACTGAAACTTGCAGTTATTTCATTAATAATTAATGTATTATTTGTCACAACATCCCCCTTTTTCAATTCCCTTCCTATGCTATTAAAGGGGAGTTGCCTGTTTCAGGATCACCCTCATGTAGCCTGTTACCCAAAAAAAAAACTGTAATTATTCAACGTTGAAGCACTATATGCTTAAAATTTCATTATAGTCGACGCAGAACATAAAACTATAGAGAAAGTCTATCCCGTTGTCAAATATAGGAATATCAAAGACCGCTAAGGCTGTCCGCCTTCTCAAATGGCATGGGTTGCTAGGTAGAACAATATTAAATTCGCCGTTTGGAGCGGTAATATTTTGACTGCACTATAGGACAAAAATACAACACTTCTCATCCTGTAATTTCCTTGCTGCCACTAAAATTCCGCCAATTTGTCATTGCGTTTCTATTATAAAGTGGAGTAAGACAATACACATATATATAGTAATTCTTAAAATAAGACGGAAGCGTCAGAATTTTTTGTATGCTTTAAAAATAATCGTTCGATTATTTACAGGAAGTTGCGAAGGCATCGCGGCCATCGAGAACATAATGGAGCACATAGCCAAAGAAACGGACAAAGACCCCGTCGATGTAAGAATGTCTAATATGGGCTCCGACGACAACCCTATGAAAAAAATCATGAAGAAGTTCATAAATGACGTCGAATATTTCAAAAGGAAACAGGAAATTGAAAATTTCAACAATGTAAAGAAACAGATTCATAGTTATTAATTTTTATAAATAGAATTGGATATGGTCGAACTGATAACATTTATTCTTGTTTTAATATAAAGCAAAATCGATGGCAAAAGAAAGGACTGTCCGTAGTTCCCATGAACTTCAACATTGAGTACTGGACTGGTTTCCACGCTGTAGTGTCTATTTTTGCTGGAGACGGAACTGTGAAAATCTCTCACTCAGGAATAGAGATGGGACAGGGCCTCAATACAAAGGTACTAATTACTAAAAATGTTCTTCACGATATTGTTACATGAAATTTAACAACAGAAGATAACGAGTTGTTATCTAAGAAAATAAATGCTGTTTATGTGGACGAAATTTAATTTTTTCACGAGAATGTAAAAGACAACACATGGTGACAAAAAGGTGTCGAATATTTTGAGAGGTTGTAGTAATTAACAAGGAAAGGAAACAACGTTTATTAAACATGGGTCCGGTCACGCATACTTTATGAGATATGTACACTTGTCCATAGCGGCTGAAAACGTTTGGTTGTGAAAAAATTTTATGGATACAGATTCTCTACGACACGATAAGGTGAACAGTGGAAGGTTCTCACACCTCAGATAGAGGAACATATGCTACAAAGACCTGGAGCCAGTGTGCGGCGATTGGCAGCAGCAGTTGACGTGTCTGTGTGGTACTACATGAAAAATTGCTGTTTCCATACCATCTTCAGCGCGGACAGAAGATCATCGCAGCAGGTTGCAATTCTGTCAATGGCTCTTGCTGAAGTGTACCGCACATCCACCGATTTTATCGATTTACCGACGAGGCAGAGTTCACAAGAGACGGCGCTGTGAACTTTCATTCAGTACCAGACTCTGTGGGCCGATGAAAATCCCTATACAGTTGAAAAAAGAACGCGTCAACCTCCTTTCGCCAACAACGTTCGTGGTGATAAATTACTAGGGCCAAACATTCTATCACAAAAATTAAATGTGGTTTATTATCATCAATTTACAGTTAACACATTGCCTGTTGTTTGGATGTGCCAGGTTAGAAAATACTACATATGTGGATTATACACTTGTTTTGATGGTTACTACCATCTCTCAAAATATTCAACACTTTTTAACACCTTGCTCAAATATTGTGTAGAAAAATATATCTTACAACAAACAATAAGATTCGAATAACTTATAAATTTCATTCTCTAAGAGACACAATTTTATATTAATAGCAACATTATAGCATTAAATTAATACGAATTAAAATCTTGAAGGCTACAGAATTCTAGAATAAGATGTAATTATAAATATTTGTTAATTTGTCGGTTGTGACTTTCGGTGGGAATTGGACATTTCTAGTTATTATGAGATTGTATGTAGTGATAAACGCTTAGGTCCGGCGCACACTGGAACACATGTTTCATGAAACCAATATATAAGATAACATAACGACGTGCACACTGGATAGAAACGTGTTTCATGAAACAGAATTCATTTTTGCTCTCTTTTTAATGTTTTGCCTATTATTCGTAGGCACAAATTTTAATCAAAAGCTACGGATTTTCATACTTGACCTGTGAATCCGCCTTCGACATAATTTTCAGTTTCAAATTTTTTTTTCGTAAAATACTGTTAAAAATTAATGTTTAATTTTTTCAGCGAGCATCTACGCATCTAGATAGTAATATGCCGTATATTTTACAATTATTATGGCATGAGGAATTGTGAACGCGCGTTTTTCATAAAACTCGTTCATCAGCGTCCATGTCCAGATGAAACATGTTTCTTCAGTCTGCACCGAGTCTTACGTGACGTGAAATCCGTTTAAAAGGAGCATATAAGATGGAACGGGACGAAACGTTTTACTGTACTTTGAATTACGGGCGCTGTTGAGACTATACTAGGATACTATACTTCGTTGTCCGCCACACGGCAACGTCTTGGGTCGATTCATTTGCAGCTGCCTCAAGTCGCTAGCCTTGTTACAATTTGGGTTTCGCCAAAAATTGCAATGTTCTTATATATGGGGTTAAACATTTTAGTCTCTCTCATAAATATTTCAAAGTGCAATGAAGTGCATTTAGTGGGTTTCAAATAGTTACTGATCACTCTCGTATGCTATAAATGGTTATAGTATATCATTAATAGCTGCGCACGAGATTCATTTCTCGGTGTCGTAGTTAAATATTAGTTCCGCAGTTTAGCCAGGTCTGCAGAATGTGGTATTGAAAGGAGGAGACGTTTCAGGTGGTGCAGGTGTGCGCCTACACGCTCGGTATCGACGTGAAGCAGATCAGCGTGAAGACGAGCTCCACCAGCGACTGTCCCAACGACAACATGACCAGTGCCAGTGTCAGCAGCGAATCGTATTGCTACGTAAGCATCCGTTCCTTCTAACCACGCTATTCTAGTTAAACTACATCATTTACTAATAACATTCATTTTGTATGCAAACGCTTGACAATTTAGGTTACATTTTTAACTTCATCTTTCTTGAAAAGCATTTGTAAGAACCGAATTAAATTCCTCCTCGCAATGATACTTATTGCCCCATACTTAGAACTTAGTTAAAATCAGGTATAAAACTTTCATCTATGGTATAAACAACCTTTTCCGAGCAACTTCTGCACTTCGTAGTTGCTATCAGGTGGGAGACTTCCTCAGGACGCTTTGAACTGCTCGTTTATCTACTCTCGAAAAAATTTCTAATAAAACTACTCTAAGGCATTTAATTTACCACTTTATGTTCGTAGTTATATTTATAGACTGAAAATTCTAGTTCTATTTATGAATGATAATATCTGCCATCAAAACGGGCCCTGAATAAATAAGTTGATCATCAGTCTCCAACTGGCACAGATGAGAATTTGAGATTTACTTTTCGAAAATCTTTCTCCCTGACACTTATTGGCTACTCGATGCTTTACGCAGAAACGGAGAACATGAGCAAAATCGGAGATAGAGCTACAAAAAAGTAATAGCAAGGTTTTATGAATTGTATATCAAGAAATTTAATGTATTGTAGTTTTACAATATAATTAGCCACCTTCACTTTAGGTGATTTGTAGTTCACTGAATTAAATTGGCGAACTGTACAGGCTGTGATGACGGCGTGCAAGGAACTTCTCAACAGACTCGCACCCATCAAAGAGAAACTCAAAGAACCTACCTGGAAAGAGCTAATAACAGAAGCTTTTAAAGCTGAGGTGGACTTATCAGCTTCTGCCATGTAAGTACGCAGAGCTGTAAATTACATTTTATAAAGAATTTCGCAATCCTATTAGTTTAATTACTGAAATATAGATTTTAAGCTGTACTTGTTATTGCAATAATTCAGTTGGTGTAAGTTGTTGCTTTTAAGTACTTTCCGTATCCTGTCACAAATTACCTGAATCTATTATAGTTTTTAACTTTTTCAGGTTTAAGATTGCTGACGCGAAAAACTATAGCGTTTATGGTTGTGCTGCGGCCGAAATGGTATTCGACATTCTTACAGGACAACATCAGGTGATATTCATTGTTGACTTAAAAAAAAGAAACACATTCAGTTCCTGCTTCCACATAACATCCGGGTCAGGATTGTAAAAAAAATTGTGTGGGGGTTTATTAATTAATTATTATTTAATATAATAAACCCCACAGTTGGGTGAAAATTATAATAAAAAGGTTCAATTTATTAGTCATAAGGGATCAATGTATGAAGGGTTCGAAAGAGAAAAGAAAATATTTAATGTCTGATTTTGATTTTAATAGCAATAACGTTAAGATTCAACACGAAAAAAAGAGAATTGAATAAAATAATATACAAATGAAGACGGTAACATTAATGATTTAATATTGAGACTCTTTAATAACGGGTCATCTGTGGGGTGAACCAAAATAAGCCAAGTTTCTATGGCAAATAGGTGTGGCAATATGAACTCATTAAATTCAATGTCAACCGTAGAAGCTGCAGCTGTATTCTGTGGTGGCGGTTTTCTTCGGTCTGCTTTGGATTGGATACACCTCTACATCTCCAGAGGTCTGAAGAGTTTTACCCAGCTCCCGCCAGCGGCCCGTAATTTAGTGACCTCTCAGCCCCAGCACTTCTCTCCATTTCACCTCGTTGGCCCCGAATTTTCCTCCTCCCTTTTCCAATAGCCAATTGGATGCAATAGTATCCATTGGTTAAACAATTGCAGCTAATCCACGACATTATCAATTTCTCGAGACTTTGGACCAACAGTGTCGTCAAACCAGGCTGATGACGAGTTGTGGAAAAGCTTCCTGTTAGACGACGCAATTGTGATTGTCTGTAAAATCTGGATAAATTGGAGATTCGTGGTTCAGGGACGGACGAGCAGAGACGCAAGTACTTGCACAATGCGTTTACTGTATTTTATTCGCCGCTAAAAATGCTAATAATAAGAAGAAATGTTTAAAAACTCAAAGTCCCATTTTACTCAACTTGTCTCGTTTCATTAAATTTTAAAATTTATTTAATTTTCCACCTTCATTGGAAGTTTTCACTTCATTTCTTGTCATCTAATGAATGCTCTTGTTGGCAGATATTGAGGCTCGACGTGTTAGAAGACACAGGCAGAAGCTTGAGTCCGTACATCGACGTCGGTCAAGTAGAAGGAGCCATGGTCCAGGGAATTGGTTATTGGTTACACGAAGAAATTTTATACGACGAGGAAACTGGCAAAGTATTGACCAACCGATCGTGGGTAAGCGAGACTCGAAAACGGAATCGGTTTAATCATTTTAGGCATCCGCCGAGATTAACTTTTATATTGAGTAATAAATTTTCTAAACTTTAAATGTGACAGTTTTATACCAGACATATTATTTCTTATTTCTCTCAAAATCAGCTTCACGGTTTCTGTGCAAAAACAATTGCTTATCTGTAATCATATAAGTAATAGGAAGAAAATACACGAGAAGTAAAATAAAAAAAACCTGAATAGTTGAGATTTCTACAAATACTATTAATTTACTTTCTCGTCAACAATTATAATTATTTTCCAGAATTACAAACCTCCTGGAGCAAAGGACATTCCAGTTGACTTCAGAGTTCAATTCCGAAAAAATGCTAGGAATCCAGACGGAATCCTCGGTTCAAAAGGTACTACATTCGTACTCTAGAGGTAGATAGAAACTTGTCCGCGACTTTCAAATTGTTACCCCAGTATTTTTGGCAAATACATGCAAGTAGATTATGCTTGCCTCTCGCCTGCAGAAAACTGTTTCACCTCCATCAACGTTATTGTGGTACTGACAATTTGTTTTTGCCCATTTGTAGTAGTGGAGCTAGAGTGTTTTCAGCAGATTTGATGGTATTTACTTCATTATGACTTTCACATACTACAATCCCTTATACGAGTAATGTACTTGATTGGTAATTGTAATGTGGCACTTCAGTAACTTTAAATCAGCATGTTCAACACTGATGTCCATAAACCAACTAAATTAATTTGAAATGTTTCCATTCACAGCCACAGGAGAACCACCTTTGTGCATGTCCTGCGTGGTTCTATTCGCCACTAGAAATGCTATTACGTCTGCACGACAAGACAGTGGCAACAAAGAAACGTGGTTTCCCATGAGTAAGGAACCACACTTATATATAAATAAAATTTTTATTATTTATAATAATACACAACCTGTATTTTTAGTATTAATATATAAAAATAAATGTTTCAGATGCCCCATACACTTCTGAAAAGATTTTTCTGAATTCCTTGAACAACATCGAGCAATATATATTATAGTAACTTTTGCTGGGTTTGGCTGAACTTTAGTTATGAGGGTATGTATTTCCAAAAATATAATTTAGTCCAATTCCTGCAACTTCGTAATGATTTAATATTTTTTATAAAAAACTAGTAAATTTCTTAGTGAGTTAAAATAAATGCCTAAAGAACATTAAAATAATGTAGCTAAAACAAAAAATTGTAAGAGTTTTTTAAAAAATGTTAATAATGTCATTGATAAAAATTTACTGTTGCAGGATAATTTACAGTGGCACTATTAAGCACATGTGGAGACCAGAGCACTTGTTTCCTGCAAAACACAGATAAATACTATTTTCATTGTGTTAGGGTCAGAAATTATGTTGTATTCCTATTCACATTATATGAATTAAAATAAAAATATTCATATGTTCTGTACAAGATAATTGGATCACTTTAACTATTCAATCTTAGTAACAATCTTTCTACACCTTAAAATTCCCTATAGATACCACTTTATAGTCCTGGAAGGGAGCCAGATATACAAACTAACTTCTCTCATAGTGATTGATTAAATTTTAATACATTTATATTTATTATATAAAAGTAACAAACATTACATAGTACAGATTTAATAACTGAATTACGGTCTCTCTTAAGTGTGAAATACAAACAAAATTATGCATAACCAAAACAACAATTACAACCTCGCAATCTAAGGCTCAGTTCCTTTTACCTTATACATGTTCAAATTAATACACATGAAACTCGAAATGAGAATAATATAGTGTAGTTTTAACAGCAAAAGAAAAGATTTGCATTGCTACGAATGGGTTTATTAAAATAATGTGAGACATCAGTTCATGATGTTTGTGTAGAAAACAAGTTGTATTAATTCCTTAATCAGTGAATATTTCCAATTAAGAGAATTTTTTAAAAATAGTAATTTATTCATCACAAATTCAGACAAACACAATGATATCCTGGCAGAATAAAATGGAATTTTCATTAAATCCCATAACTAGTTGTAACAAACTTACTTAATATATCAACTTGTCAAGAAATGTTACTATAAAATTCAAAACTATTTCATAGATACTTCTGTTTCACACAAGAATTTATAGATTTACAATTTATTCTTAAGTAACCTATAGTTAACAATACATAAAATCTTGTATTTACAAAATTAACTTTAAACTACCCCAAAATATGTCAGATGATATTAAGGAGTGAAATATGGTAATAAGAATTGAGGGAAAACATTAAATTAAAAGCTTATCACATGTCAGGTAATGGAATGGTTTTATTTATTAGTCAAGAAATTTATACCTTCTGGTATCATATCACTCACATTATCTCCACTCAGTTAGAATTGAAATAATCTTGGAAAATAAATTCATTTGTTTAAAGACAATTTATGTAAACAAAAGTTTTAGTTATATAATAGCTGAATGTGTAGATAATAAACCAAGGTTTGTTTCTTTTTCATGCAACACGTTTCAATATTGCATATGATCTCTTATGTGAAACAGTAAGACTTTAAAATTTATCTTCATAATAAATAAATTTTAAGATACATGGACACAATAAATAGCAAAGTATATCATGAAGTTCAAGACTGGAAGAAATTTTATTTTTACTTCAGTCACATTGCTTTGAACAGAAATGTCAACCATACTTTTAAATAATACAAAATTGCACATAGTGGATCAACATCAATATATTAATCTTTCAACTTTCCTGATCATGATGTTTGACTCAGTAAGTCTTACTGTAATTAAATCACTTCCTACTGATTTATTTTTGATTGCCTTCTTTACTTCTTTCTTTCTAATACAACTCCCTCAGAAAGGAAATGGGATAATATTTTAATACAGCTACCTTTATGCCCTAAGGATAGTAGTTAAAACTATAAATATAATGAATTTTGAATATACTGTCAGTTGCAACATAAAATAAGGAATCGTCTATTAAAATTGAAGTAAAATTATCTCAAATTATTTATTTTATCTTATAACTTGTATTTGTTTCTCACTCAGACAAGCCTTGTCAGTAAATTCAAAACAAACACCATCTGAAAAAAATTATAGATGAGAAGTTAAATAATTGGAACATGATAGTAGATACAAAATATCATAACTGCTTAAGATTACAATTGAATTAAAAAATTTGTTAAGTATGTCAAGTTTTGTTCTATATGTGAATGTCATGTCATGTCATATTAAGGGAATACAACTTGCTAACAACATTTATATAAATCTGTAAATGAAAAAAAGTATAGTACATGAAATGTTCCTTATAGGTGGTGTGGTTCTTGAATATCCATCTGAACAAACTCCTTGTTATGAGATTAGATTAGGGGTCTGGACTACTTCCAACGGGACCTCAGTTTAGACCTGCAACTGCCCACCCATCAGTTTTCTGTTTTCTGAGAATAATTGCAAATTATCATCTGTCCAATTTGAAAAAAGCTTCACTGAAATCCATCTACTCCCTATTTATGCTCTTCGCTGGCTGCTGGAGGGATTCACATAAATAACCGAAGGGCTACGATATTTTTTCTTGTTGAAACTTTCATGTTTCTCCTCAAAGGAAAATTATTGTACCTGACAATTTTGTTCCTACAAAACTTGTTATACGCCCTATAGTGGGTTCATCATATTTTTGTTATTTTCTCGTTGTATATAATATATAGATCTATATTATATTTTAGGACCCATAGAAAAGGGGTGACTGTGCATCTTTACAACTCTAAAAACAAAAACATGGGAACATGACCCTCTATAAAACTCTACTATTTTGTCCAGAGCGAATTTTTTCAATTGCTGTACCTCGATTACTGAAGTTTTACAACGTTTCATGAATTGTTTTCTTAAATGTCCAACATACAGCTCAAATGAGAACGAAAATTTCCGCTTGAATTGCACGTAACTAATACCCAATAACATAGTTTCTTATTTGAATTCTTACAAAACAATAGAAACGAGCCTATTTCTTACAAAGAGTCCATTCTAAATATGCGAAAATATCATCGAATTATGAAGTTAGAATTTCTTTGTTCAGGAATATAAGATGAACTGGTAGTGGTTACAAGTGAAGGTTGGAGGTAACACGCATTACAACTGGGAAAATATAACTCAAGATGTTTGCAATAGATTGCAGTTTAAATTGGACGAGAAAGTAGGTAGCTTAATATTGCACCACGTACAAACTTGAAGCGTCATGCTCTTACTCATCATAAATCTTAACACTTTCTTCCGGACAGAATGACATGTTACTTCATCGAAGCACAAATTTTGTAATCGAATCATGGGACAGTGCAAATTTGTTCTATTTCAAATCCAATAATTTTCCTCGGTTTATCTACCGGGTTAATTGTTGATGATAACGTTTCGGCTGAATTCATCTCCGCCTTCGTCAGGTGAATGGTGTGCCGAGACAATAAGCTACTTCCGACCTTTTCGTGTTGTGATTGGTCAAATTATTCACTGCCGCTTTTTGTGTTACGAAATGGTCGAAATAAGCTGCACGTCAGCCTTGTGATTGAACATCTCTGAAAGAAGTCTACGGTAATGGTATATATAGAGCCTCAGCACACCATTCGCCTGAAGACCGAGAAGATGAATTTCCCTGAAACGTTGTTTTAATAAACAATTAAACCCAATTAATAAACAGAGAATCATTAATTAAATTAATACACCAGGAAGTCGTAATTCATGTGAATTCGTTTTAATTTTTAAGAATGTCGATGCATAGTTTGTAATTTTAGCGTTAATTTATTTTTAACTGATAAATCGTGTTTGAGAGAGGAATGGCCTGAATTCTGTGATAACATTGTTCTGTGGCTCCTTATTTTGGATAATGTAAAAAATAAGAGTGACAAGGAAAATAAATTCTATCCAGATAGAAAAATAAACAGCTCTGTTCATTTTCCGGGAGAAAGTAGCAACAATTTAGAAAATAGGGATGCGAATTCGAAACTCCTACAGACATTGACCTACTGCGTTCAGCTCACTCCAATGGTGAGCCAGGTGTGGAAATCCGTGGACATCTTCTAGCCTATCTGTAGTAATTAAATTTCAAATTCAGATAAAAGCCTTGTGCGAATACATCAATACTGCTTGCTATGTCATTCCATTCAAACTATATTTTCCCTTGATTAGCATACTTCTATTATTTTTATCAAACAAATAAGTTGTCATGAGTCACAAGCACGTGTGATTTATTATAGTAATTCTGCGACGAGTGAAACTCAGTTGCACAATTCTTGAAGTCGCAATCATCTCCGTGCTACAGTTATCGTTCTCGCGTTTTGCATCATGGATGATCATTTTTGCACTCATTAACCTGGCTTCGATTATCGTGATATTGCAGAAGGAACACATTCCTCAAACCGCTTCAGGTTGTTGGAAGCGGTCAATAATGCGAATCAAAATCGTTTAGTAGCCTACT
The DNA here is from genome assembly GCA_034510155.1 of Eucriotettix oculatus. Taxonomy (NCBI): domain Eukaryota; kingdom Metazoa; phylum Arthropoda; class Insecta; order Orthoptera; family Tetrigidae; genus Eucriotettix; species Eucriotettix oculatus. Next base: position 36,675,726 of record CM067380.1, on the reverse strand, counting down.
AATCTAAAACTGATCCGAATTGAAGGTACGATGCGGGATATCGAAGAACTATGTAAATTACTGTGTTACCCGAATTTCCTAAATTTATTAGCTAAAGCTCTCCTTAGTGAGAGCAGTCGTACATTACACCTGATTTACAGCTCCAATCTCCATGAATTTCGAAAGAAAAAGAATGTCTGGAGCAGTGTTAACTCGGGCTCTACAAGATGAAACTAGAAAGCGATTATTTTACTTGACAGGGACTTGAGATTGCGAACACGTCGAAATATTTTCCTAATTTCAGGCGAATGAGTGTTTCAAGCAAAAGCAGACCTAAATGATTAACTACGCAGTAAACATAATTACATTACATTCTAGTCGCTGCCAAATTGAAATTGTACCACGTCATAGGAAAAACTTTGGAAACATTTTTCTGGATGTTTATAAGTACTCAAAAATATCTACAAGAACAATAATTCCTATCTGAGAGTTTGCTGGAATGAGCATATACAGTGTAACGAATAATAGTTAGCCTTGGTGACAAAGATGCAATTAATGTTTTAGAATAGCGGCATAAAATTAATTTTGACACTAAAACGTCCCAATGTTTCGAAACAAAACAGATCAGTTGACCCGACGGAATGTTAATAAAAACGGAAGACATTGAATTATCAATTACAAACAGGAGACTCCGGTAAATGAAGAAAAATTTTGGCTGTCACAACGTCATACTGGCGCCCAACGTGGGGCGACAAATTTAAACAATTTTAGAGCTATTTTAAGTTTTTTATGGATTTACACATTCAAATGTTTGTATCGAACGTATTGATGGGAATCTGGAAAGGAAAATATCAATTCCTGAATCTTTCGAATATTATAAAAAATTGTCACAGTCCAGCTCATTACAGTTACGTTATAGGTTGATTTATAGTAACGGAAGACTCCCGGTTCAGCGAGCAGCTTTAGAAACCAGTCCTTCTTTATGTGCAGCCAGGCAGACCTGGAATCGCATCCCGGAACAGATGTCTTACAAATTAGCTTCGTTATAGTGATGGCCACCTGAAGATTATGAAAGTGCAAGTTGCCAATCTGCTGACCCAGAGAGAACTCCCGGCAACTTTATCCATCTGCAGTGTATTCAGAACCACTTTCAATCTTCAATAATTCATTATATATTCACAATTCTTATAGACTTTAAGACGTGATCCAATTCATATTATTTCTGTCCTGCAACCTTCTCTTGAACGCCTGGCATACCGGAAATGATACAAGTAGGAAGAAGTAGAAGTTGTAAGGTGACCTGGTTCACAGTTTTTTATGTAATCTTAGAGGTTGGACAAGGGCCTTCAGGGTCATGGCCACGTACACACAAACGAACGTATTTTTAATACACTTTCCTCAGAAAATCTTAGAGGTGTCTAATATTCTAACGGATGTGGGTTTACCGGCGTAGGTGAATTGTCTAGCAGACAAAACGTACTCGCCGTTGCAAATTCGATCAGAACTTGTCAATATTATTTTAAAAAATAAAACAAAAAATTAATCACGCGTAAGTTTGGCTATTTTTCCTAATAATATATTTTAGTAAGAGCATTACATTGAATTGTAGTGTGTTTCGAAATTCCATTCGAGCACGGATGTAATAAATCATCGAGTAATACCGTATAAAAGTTATAATTACTACAATTGTAAGTCGACAGTTTCAAAAGCATACTCGCTAAGTTAAAGTTGTCGAGAAATAATAAACGCAATCGTGACAGAAATAGTGCTATACATAATTATCAGGGTTCAATAATGGCTGGAATCATTGACGCGAAAATAAAGCAAATGTTTCCTCACAGTCACAAAATAAAATTTAGTGAATAGAAAACGATCACCCAAACTTCTCTCCCGTCATTCGGAAGGGCCTGAGACGAAGTACCCAAGTACCCAATAGCCCGTAAGGTCTTTGAGGGTCTTCCCTGCATATCTTTTAGGTGTAACACCGAGTAGGATTCTCAAACTATATCCCGAGGGCCCTAGTCAACCCTTGGCTACCTTCCACATCCCCTCTTCTTAATTCCCTTCCTATGCTTTTAAAGAGGAGTTGCCCGTTTCCGGATCACCCTCATGTAGCCTTTTAAGATGTGAGAGAGATAGAGAGAGAGAGAGAAATAAACCCTTGCCAGTGGGGTTTGAACCACGTCATGTCGGATCCGTTCTAATAGTTCTTCAACTCATCCTGATACACTTTACTCCTTGAAGTAACCCTACAAGAATAAGGCCAAACGATATTACCGTTTCGAGATATGGAGGTAAAGCAATTTCAGCCTTCATGCTTAGTCTTACTCAGAGACGGCTCGTAAGATTTAAGATTATGTGCTACATCCCCCACAAGCAACCATTTGATAATTACGTAAAATATTAATACAATGTTGATAGTACTCCACGGCCCGTATTTCTAATTCTGACTACATAATGTGTAATAGGGCTAAATTTTTAAAAGCGTAAAAATATATCATCAAATTGGCACGAATTCCTAACACAACTTCGTACACATTTAAAATAAAGAAGGTTAATTTTGGGAACAAGCCAATCATTATGACAATATTGAATGCAGGAACGTGCAGTAGATTTCTCACTGTTATGAATGTCTTCTAAATGCCTCCCCTTATATGTTTTTTTTCTTTTAAATAACCTTTAATTAATTCAAATAAAGCACAGCTGGTCCATATACAGTAATTTTTTATTAATTCGTCAATATTATTTAAAAGTGTAGCCTGATAAAGTCGCCACTGAGTAGCACATGGAAGAGTTTGTGCCTTTAGTTTCTCTGATAGGGAAGGGAATTCAAACGAAATACTGCGCATGCGCAGTTATGACTATAGACCATATTTGGGAAGGATAGCGCCTGCAGGCGGGCAGTTTAAAGTCTTCAAAATCGAAGCAGTAATTCACTCTCTTAAAATATTATAGTAAAGTTTCCTAAAATTACAAAAAAAGGATTATTATATGTGCAGCAGCACGTGAGCAGCTGCTCTAGCCTCCACTGCTAATGCTCATTACAACTACAACTTGTCTCGGACAACAATCCCATTTCGATGACTCGCGATCAGGAACGCCGCCAACAATCACCAAATGTTAATGTACTCAGAGGATTATATATATATATATATATATATAATTGATATTCAAAGGAAAGAGAGGAAAGCGGCGGCTAAAATTGTAGCTAGGCGTCACCATTGATGATTTTTTTGGGATATATATATGTGTGTGTGTTTAAAATAAATAAACAAAAGACGGCCTACTATAAGTCAGCAAATAATTTAATTAATGCAAATACAACGTTTCATACAATTTTGTAGGCTTCTTTGGGTAATTACACTTCAAAAATTTATAAAATCATAATTAATTTAGAATACATAAAATTTTTTTGAAATATGAAGGGTATATAACTTGTCCAAAATCCATTATAATTATATAAGAAATGAACGAGTTAAGGATATCGTGAATAAAATGCGTACGAAGGTTGTGGTTCAAGTTCAAGGACCTTTTGGCAGTTTTTCGGCACAGTGATTTTTCTCATACTCGTAAAAATATGAAGATACTCAAGCACTAATATCACAGTCAAAACTCAAACATAAAAAAGCCCAAGCCACATTCATATACGATGGACGGATTCTAGAAACGCAGTGGCACTAATGTAATACCGTGGTTTGCAGGAATATTGTACAAGTTATTCCTTGTTTACTTTGAGGAGCAGATTATATGAGCCGAATAAGAGATGTAAGAAACAGACCCGTACGACGAAAGGTCAAGATGGAAATAAAGTTAGCGAATTGTTATTGGTCATAACAGCAATACGACGAAAGGTCAAGATGGAAATAAAGTTAACGAATTGCTATTGGTCAGAACACCAATACAGAACGACAAAAACATTTCATTAGAAAACTATAAAAACTTGATATGGGAAGGAATCACTATTTGTCTTCATGATAAAGAATATTCAGTGCTTTAGGAAAATAATTAGAATACTCCTATAGATATGGATTTACTTAATTCAATTCAACTATGATGTGCATCAGTAAGAAGGTAGCTAATAAACAAATACCAGAAATATGGTGTATGGGTTCAAATACTTGGATAAGAGTGCTTTAAGGTTTCGTCTGATAGAAATTAACGGTTTTCTTCAAGATCGATATTAGTGGAGCATGGATAGTTGCAATGCACTATTCTATATTTTAAAAAATATAGGAGGAGATATATTCAAATTGATTCTATAACGTCATATGATCCATCTAGTCCCGCGGTTCCAACTAACATTTTCAATCTTGTTTCCTTTATGATCTATTAGGGAAAGTCATTTAATTCATCCCCCTCTCTTTCCGCCCCCTTTAAAGTATTATAAAAAAAGGAAATATGAATAGCCTTTTAATAATCATAATGAATTCCACAAAAATATATGTTCTTACAATTTCAACGTACCGTTTATAAATACTTATCTTGTGCCAACCAATGTGAAGGTTGGCATTGTTGTGTACTCAGAGTCTTTTTAATGTTAGGTTTCCTTAAGGCGCATCTCAAGTCATATTATTACTGTTGCTTTAGTTGAGAAACCACTCGCACATCTATAAGTAGCAGTAGTAGTATTAACATTATTACAGCTCTGTCAATTACAATAGGAAATTCGGTAGATATTTTTTGCCAAAATGTAACAAGGTCATCGTTTTGAAATTCCACTTTCAATGTGCTATCATCGCGTAGTCCGAGGAATTCTACTTTGGCTTTCAATAGAGAAAAGGCATCTCTTTTTCGAGTATTTTTTGCTTTATTGTTATAAATTTACATCTGATTAATAAGTAAACATGTATTATGAGTCAAAAAATTTCTACTTTTTCCATAATTTCAAAACTTTGAACCATCCCCAAATGAGATCATGGCACACTGTGATTTTTTGGGTCAGATATTGTCGAAGAAAGAGCAACATCTTCTGAAATCCAAGGGGTGAATAGCACAATTTGGAAGAATTCATCAATCTTATATCAATGGCTTTGGTGGGCAAATGGAAAGACCACTTTTCCCCTTATTTTAATTCTGTCTTGGACGTTCCAACCCATCTTATCAACCCCGTTATATTCAGTGATCAATTTGAGCTCGTCCTGCTCAATCGCTTCACATAGAATCAGTGGGTTCGTGGTTGCTTAATAGAATTAGACAGCTGTCGTCATTCAAAATCACGCCAAAAATATCATTCTCAGTATAAAAACTGTAAAGTAGCTAACAGGAGGCACCACTACACGATTTGAAGTGCCAAGGACCAATGGGTTAATATCCAAAAGTTGAACTGGAGAGTGCAAGACACGTGTCACTGATCTGTTCTTCGATCTAATTTTTTTTTCTTTCTCCATGGCTCTACAGCCCATTGAGGGCCTGGGCCTACCGAGTCGACTGCGGACTGTCATCTTGCATGACACATTCCGAATTTGGAGTGGTACGTGGTCAGCGTATCGATCCTCCAACAGTCTTAATCCCGGTCTTCACGACCATGACGACACAAACATCCAAGCCCATACACCACAGGAAGTCGGCCTTCGATCTAATTAATGATTATAAAATTTATTATCTATTATCAGCCTTATTACCCCCGCAGAATGGCTGTTTTACTCCCCAGGTTCGGACACAGGATGTAGTCAATAGTTTCTCTAAAAGCGCGTCACCTCGACATGGTTGTACAATTCTTCCACCGTTTTCATTTTGCCAGACCACTACATTTTATAAGAGAACTGTGTGCTCCAGGGCACGAAAGCATTCCCGCCGACCATGACGAGGTTATACGGAACGAGATACGAACTTGTCCCTGAATAAATTTATTGTCTTACTTTCGTCAGCGAACAAGAGATCCAGATTGTTTCCTCTTGCCCATATTCTAGTGTCTCCGTACCGTACCCTACGACGTGTTGTTAGAGTGAACTGTACCCTGTTATTTAAAATTGTAATTTCTGCCCCGTCCACTAATAAAATTAATTAGCCGAGTCGTGAACAAGCCGGTCAGCCTTGAGTGGAGCCTTTCTTAAGACGCACGCAAATAAAATTAGACGGAACAACGCGTTATTCTCGGATCCGGAATTTGAGCCTCGAAAGGACTGTCTATCGTGCGTTGACGTGTTTCACGAACTGCGGCTTAACTTAGATCAGGTGCGCGAACGTTCAATTATGGATTTTGAACGACATATTAATAACTATTAATTTAAACGTATTTATTAGCACCCCGACCAGCACTTAGAATGTGTCTCGTCTAATCCCGAATCAGGACGCTGAAGCCTCCGAAAATTTGAGAAACTTCATCTTATCCTCAATGTCAACTGAGGCCTCACCGATCTCTCTTTCTTCTGGGAATAATAACTTCAGGGAGTTTTTCGTATTATTAATATGAAAATAATGCTTCAGTGCTTTGAACCGAAACGAAAACTAAAAAATGCACGTGTGGATTTCTAAAATCGGCGTTGTTTAAAGTAATGTAAGAAAATATCATTCTTAAAGTTAAAGCAATAATAGAACAATAATTAACTATAATAAATAAAAACACTTAATACAGCAAAAATAAGACAAATGAAATCAATTCCATACGCTGAAAGTCGCAAATAATTGTGGTCAAAATAGCCAAATGGAGGTAAATTGTTCAGCATGCATACAAAAACATAGACTAATTTTGGAGTGAAGTAAATTAATTCGTTTCATATGTTTCTTTAACTGTAAAATTTATAAATTATATGTAAAGCTATCTCTAAATTATAAATTTAAAAAGAATTCATGCTGATGGTATTGAAGAGCGCTAAAATACACAAATTTATTGACTTCTTTAGAATGCCATGTAGGTATCCTTTAGCATAGTTTCTTAGTATTCCCGGAAGATAAACCTGAAGTGAACATAGATTGAGAAATTCCTACCGTCACAAAATTGTATTTGTGTCCTTGTAATTTTCGTCATGCTCCGAGGGTCAATTTCCCACACAGAAGGAACATCTCTGTAATTAACGGGAGTCATAATTACGTCAAAGGTTGCTTACGATCTGTGATAACAAAAAAAAACTCACAAGATAGTTGTCGTGTGAAGTATAGACGGATTCACTCAAAACCAATGTGACATTTTTTCTGTTTCAAAAAGTTTAAAGAACCTTAAAAGGGCCATCGTTTTACAGGCATAGATGAGATTGAAAACGCATCGTTTGAAGAGGAAAGCCCTAACCCAAGTTCTCAAGGTATATAATATCGAATGGGGAATATTTTGAAGAGGATAACATTAATGTAGGCGATTAATTAATAATCTTTCCAGAAAAAAAAGCTGTTACTCTTAGAAAACACCTAATAAATTATTATCCCAATATCATTCTGTATTTAATAGAATTGGCCAGTCACGAAAGGTTTTGATTAGCTGTTTTTAACATGATCTATGAAAGGAAAAATAAATTACTTGGAATAAATTGTATAAATTTCGATTTTAATCCGGATAAAAAACATCAACTCTTTAAGCGATTTAATAAACTTCAACGTCTGAGAAATTTACTACATTGATTCATTTGAAATCAAATTTTAATGTAATATTTAGAGGATACGTGGACGTATGTTGCCGAATGTGTTCAGGAAGCGCATGGACGTTGAATTTATAAACGTTGTGAACTTCGAAGTTCGACAAATGCCCTGTGCAAGTCGACACAATCCGGAATGTATATCCCACAGAAGAATTAGAAATTTACATATTAAAAAAAAATAAGATTGGTAAAATGTAGGTATATACAGTAGATTAAAAGATTTCAACAAATTACTTTTTATAATGTATGAATTACACATAAATTTTGTTTTGCAATGTTTAATTTAATTCGTCTTTTAGATTGTATGTGACTATGGCACATGCCGAAATATTCTCCACAAATTATTAATAATATATAATCAAAATTAAAATATGATTTTCGTTTCATTTAATTTTGTGACTGATTTAAAACCAACCGTTTTTGAGCATTGTATGTTAATAAATATGTTTGTCTTTCCATTTAATAGTCAAAAGCTTCCAGTATTCTTCAGTCAAGCTCCTCAGGCACTCGTGTGCAATTTTAAAAACATTTACAAATGTTAGAAATAGTAGGTTTTTATTTCAAGCTCGTCGTCTTATGCTTACTTATGTGTCCATGCGAGAAATAGTGCCTGTACGCGAACTTAAAGAAGAGAAAAGACCACTTCAGTCCTCCCAAAAAAGGAACAGCCCGTGCGAAGGACGGTGCACACATTCCAAAAAATCATGTGCGTTTTGTGGAACTTCACAAAGAAATGAAGCGATAACCGCTGCTGCGTATATTGGACATCTCAGACGAAACACCTGTGATGTTAAACGATGACAGTGCACTTGTGCATACAGCTAGAATCGCCACCGATGCGATTGCTGACTGAACCACTTCCTTCACCAGACTTCGTTGGTCTCTCAGCAACTGCCTTGCAGATTTATTCATAGCGAAACCACGGGAAACACGTGGAACTCCTACCTGAACGCTGGCAATGATTGTGATCACATCACCGAGCCAGTGTGTGAGCGATCTATGATTCGTGTTTCAGTATTGTATTGTTATGAAATGTAGTGTATTTTATACACGGACTTAAGCGCCGGCCCCAATGAATTCACGCCTTGCTCGTCTTTGATTCTACTCCTATTAAGGCCGATCGGTCTTTATGTTATTTCTTCACTGAAGTAAAATTTACTGGAGAACACGAGACATTAAATACCTCGTAATGAAGTTACACGCAAGCCACTTCATTGTCTTTTTTATAGCGTGACGCGGTAACGTGCTTCATCGTGACCTTCGGATAGAGTTACACACGGTGAAACGAATCAAGATTTTTCCGAGTGATTATTGTTATACAGATTGTTGTTCTAACAAGTCACTAAAACAATCGCGCATGCGAAGTTCCTTGTTGAAAATACCGTTTATATTACGTATAATTGAACTGTTTGTTTTGAAACAACCTGCGCTCATTGAAGAAATGTACGAAGCATTATACGGTCTATAGGTTTAGTTTTTTTTGCCTTCGTCATTTTCGTATTGGCTTCAGGTGGCTGCCCTTGAGTGAATGACCAGTCCGTATTTCGGGAATGGCCTCGTCTGTCGAGAACACCAGCAGAGCAGACGAACTCGCCGCATTGTAGGACCGATCCTAAAACTGGTTGTCCTTGAGATCTGGAACGTACTCAGCGTATTTATCGCCTCCATTTACAGAGCGGCTTCGTTCTGAAGCGCGGTCGTTACAAAGCATCACTTCCAACAAAGACGTACCATGTACTCGCACACATTCGCGAAATGCACACAGATCAAGTATTACTCCTGAGAAGATATTCCCGTCTACGCACAATCTAATATGTGGCTCATTCCAGAAACCTTCTGGAAGCGCATGGCTGTGGAGCTCAGTTCGACGTACACATTTAAGTTGTTTTGTAAATAAGAGAGAGAGAGAGAGGAGAGGAGGACAATATTGAGAGGTGTGTAGCTGGGAACTTTGCACCTTGCATGTAAGATGACTAGAGACGACATGAGTCGGGCTAACTTCCGTAATGCGTTCTTGTACTTTGAAGTTCCCATTATTTGTATTCATGTTGGATACCTATTTTGCTAATTTAATTGTCTCAAAGTTGTTCCGATTTAGTACTCCTTAATAGATACCTGAGTAGTTGTTTTTCTTAATATTATAAGCAGTGATTTAGAAAAGTATGATTAAGAATAAAACAATATGTTTAATATATATTATTGTCTTCAATTATCGACTAAAGAAAAATAAATGCGTCTGATTTTTAATACAGGATCGAGAAGGTGCATTGATAAAAATCTGTGGTATACGGTATGATTTAAAGTTCCTAATTAAATTTCGATTGCCAATGTCCTGGAGAAAGCATAAAACATGTTCACAGTCTGTTATTGTTGTTGGACGTGAGTTTATAAAGCATAGATCGTATCTAAAATTTGCATAGAATACGACAATCATTACTTGATTGGGTTTAACGATCACTGAATCTGGGATTAATTTTATTTAAATTCAACAAGGAAGTACCTCGTGCTTCTACGTGGAACAATCTGGTCCATTGTATTCACGACCGGCGACACCGCTGGCTCCTACAGATTATAATCTATGATCTCATCTGTCCCTTCTTTTCTTAGAAAGCCTCTCTAGATTTCTATCCCTTTGTGTGTGCTTTCCTGTTTGCTTCTTTAAACAATTAATGTTCTCACTCAATAATTCGCTTTTTGTTCCGCATTATGCCAGTTATTTTGGTTTACTTTGCGCTAAAAATGTTTTAACGGATTAAAAAATTGGGTTATCACTGTTCCGTAAGCAAATTCCAATTCAGGACCTTGCAGTACAGGCCTTTTGCGGTCTTACATCTTACACGATACATCAGAATTTGGAGTGATACGTGGTCGAAGTATCGATTCTCCAGCAGTCCCCGTGACTGTGACGGCTCAAACATCCAAGCCCTTGCCAGGGTTCCAACCCGGGACCTGTGTGTTGTGAGGCAGCGACGCTTGCCACTAGACCACTGGAGGTCGGCAACCATTAATATTATTAACAATTCTGTGCGGAGTCAATTGTAAATTTATTTTTGATTATTTTCATTTGGAGTTCAATGTGACCAAAGCACCGAATTGTCATGAAAAATATTAATAAATCAATCTTTCCCTCCCTATATAAAAATTGTAGATTCTCTCAAGGATCGCTCGCAGAAACATATTTTAGGAATATTCTCAATAAATAGTTCCCGGGTTACAGCCTAGTTATCTTTATTCTGAGACAAAAACTAGATCATATTAAAGAAAATATAATAAAATAAATATTCTACATGGTATCCATTATATTCATCCACCATAGTTTATTTTCATGTCACAACATTTGTGGCAGTATAAGCATCATATTACAAAAGCCATATACAAAAGTCGGCATTGTCAGAAATTTGAATACGTGTCTTAATTTATGTATATGTAATATATTATAGTAATGTTTTGAAGGATCGGGAATAGAGTGCGATACTATGCAGAGTTTCCATCCTAGTTATCCAAGCAGACTCCCCGCCAGGTACGAGACTTCTCCATCCCCAATTTACTAGATCACATCGTTCACGGTCTAGTTTAGGACTTCAGTGAAGAACATTGCGTGTAAATTAATCAGAGTGCATTCTGGTAGTTCAGATGGGTGATCTGCCGCATTCACGTTCCAACCAGTGGTCCTGGGTTCGAATCCCGGTCCGGTCAAAATTCAATTCAGTTCCATCAACTATATGTCTGAGCTTCTTAGAAAGTATTTCTTAAGTTCCTGATTTAATAATAATGTTTAAATGGCTTACTCCAATTCATTTGGTTGTTGAGGATAAGTATATAATATGTTGCAGTTAGTTTAAAGGTACCTTTATTTTAATTTTAGATCAGAATGGTAGTATCTACATTTAGTTTCATAGCCTTTGGCTGAGCTTCAAATGGACGCTATTCTGTTCTCTTTGAATTATTTTAATTGCAAACTACGAATTCATTAATTGATTACAAGTAAAGGAAGTTCAGTTTTAAATTTGGTTTACCTCTCAATTGTTTAGTAAAACTGGCGGAGCTTCTTAGAGCACCAGTAATAATGCAATGAACAGTTTTTATGGAGGACCATTGACTGCAAAACGAAAGCTCTCTCCACACATCTAAACACATCCACACACCTCTCCGGGGAAAGGAAGGAATATTATTTCCAGAATGTACTGCAGTTCACTCCCTCCCTGTGACGCGGGAATGATCATTCCACTTAATCCGCTTAGATGGAATACAAATGAGGTCAGCCGCATGTAAATGACCCAGCGTATTGCCAATACCATGTCCGTTGAACGTTTGGCTTTAAGAGCGACACATTTCCGGTGATCACTCAAAAAAAAAAGTCTGTTCACTTGCATAGTGACGATGTTCAAAGCCTGTTGGTAAGCACGTGTGTCTTGCTGAATGACAGACATGCGTGGCCCACTTTCGCTCTATTGATTCGATGCGTACCTGGGCTCTGTGCGTTCAGCTCTTCCAGACAAGTGCCATCAGGTAAAAGGAAAGAAAATAAACGACAGCAGCGACGGAGAAAGGCTCGCCTTCAGCAAATAAGATGAGCTTTAGAGAGTGGCAATAGTTTCATGCTATCCCAGTTCGGTGTCGCTGTTCTCCCAGTCTGGCACAGAAAAAATCAAACCCTCCCACAAGTAAATATAACATGAAACGTTTTGGGAAAACATCTTTATTTTTGAACATACTGTTCTTTTAGCTCGATGCACTTTAACCAGCGATTTTCAAGTCTCGATACCATGCTTAAAGTGAGAACCATCGAGCTCCTCAGACTCCACGTCTTCGGCTGCAATCGCGATAATTGATGTTGAGTTGGTGCACAGTCGTAACGAAAAAACACTTTCTTCCTTTTCCTCTTGATTTTCTCTCTCAAACGCTGCAACAATAAATTCGCATAATACTGGTCTTACATTAATTTTTTTCTTTTCGAAGACAATCTATGAAAATTATTACACGCGTATCCCGAGAAACTGAAGCGTTGACTTTGCCAACAAATAGAAATGTTTGTCTGTTCCTTCGCCTCAAGTGGTTATGAATCAACGCAAAAACTCTGCTTTGTTGGAATGAGAGAGATTCCACTGAAACATCCTCACGACGTTGTTTTTTTTTTCAATGTAAGCAAACGCGGCAACCATCTAGCGCAGCGCTTTCTCATGTCCAAATTTTCAGTCAATATTCCATACTGAACTTTTTGTAATACTAACCTTGTCTGCTACCTTGCGCACTTTCTGTTGACAATCATTACGGTCTTGTGGATTTTAGACACCATTTCTGGCGTGGTCATCTCTTTGGGTCGACCACTGTGATATACGTCCTCGTTTAAACTGTGCGACACAATATTTTGCTGTTGGCAACGAACAAGCAGATTCCCCCACGGCAAAATCTAGCTCGATTTTGATATTCGCTTGACTGAGACTAAAAGTATCCACGTTTACAATTTCACTGAGAGCGTTCGCTAGTGATGGCTGTCAAGGAAACACTAAACGATGTACCGTCTGGACACATTTGTTTTTGAATCAACAATCCTTCTATACGTCAGGTCGGGTTTTGCTGCGACTATCCTCGTATATACTAACTGAAATCAGTAGTCATTGGAGTGGAATATGAAAATAATGAACAGTTTTCCGGTTGAAAAGAAGAAATAATGCCCAATTATGGAAGATATTACATCGTCTAAAGAAAATTATGTATCGGTATGTAACATTGATCACTTACGTTTCGATGTCTACTTCAGACTGGAGAAACCGACAACTGTTTCCGCACACTATTTGTCGAGACAGACCTAGTTTCGTGATAAAAGAAACGGCCTATTCTTGTCAAAACGAAGATGTTTGAGCTTAGCTTCAATAACTTTCCTACTCTAAAGACGTAGAAATGCTTTCACCCGAAGCTCAAGCAGGAGCGTATATATATTTTAGAAGAAAGACAAGAATGGAAAAAGTCGACCTGGCCAGGGACTCGAGCCCGAAATCGGGAGATCAGGGGTTCGAGTCCTTGGTCAGGTCGACATTTTTCCATTTTTATCTTTCTTCTAAAACAACTTTCCTACTTCCTGCTGTAAACCTTTGTTTGTGCCAGTACGAATTTAACGCAAACTATTAGAAGCCCAATATTAAAAACGGGTATTAATATTTTGGATATCAAAACGAAACTAAAAATTCTGATCCCGCTTATTACTGAACGTTGTTTGGATGCTCTGGAAGAAAGGAAAAAGATTTTCCGAACACCTGAGCTCCAAATCACAAATTTATTCATGTTTCATATAATTATTTTTGCGACAACGGAGTTTCTTTTTGTCGATAGAACAACATGTCAACGGAGCTGTGTATATATTCTTTGTTCTGGCGTATAATTATTTTCCCATTATGCCGCAACGACTGAGGGGATTATTAATCAGTATTTCATGAATTTACAGAAATTTATAGGAATCGTTTACCTAGCCGCAAACGAATTTTAAATCGTCCATGGTAATTACGTGCGTCCCAGCTCAAAAGTAATGGCGTAGCAATGTAATAGTGGAGTAACATTACAACGTTTAATTAAGTTCTTGAGTATCTAAGAATCGCGTTTAAATAAGAAAATATTATTAAAACGCGACCATAGCTTCTCAACAGTTAGATTTTCATTTTTAATTATGCAAATATATTAAGAGCGATTTCAGTTAGATTTTCATTTATCATTATGTAAAATATTTTATGTAAGTCTAAAAGGTATTAAAATTGTCTACAAATATTAGTGTGACACATTTAAAACATAAATATTGTAATGTACATAGAACTGAATAAATATTAAAAATGACTGACGTTATACTGCAAAAATACATATTTTGTCATTAGCATAGTAAGCGTTGTAATATATAAATATGGAGCTGACTTGGTAAATAAAACGAAAAACGACTTTATGTCTGATATTATATGTATAATCATACGAGTAGTAACAAAGATAATAATAATAAAAATAAAATTTACGCAGTTCGCTACTTAATTTATCTCTAAATCAGACAGTGTAACATTCAAATATGAAGTTTCAGAGTGAAACTCACTAATATAAATTTATTTCAAATTCTTCTGATTTATAATTTAATACTGAGATCGTCCGCGTCCACGTGCTATCATTGGCTATTCATTAGTTCGAATGTAACGACTTTAAGATTAAATCGTGATATATTTAGTACTAATGTCAGCGTCCGCTTCTAAGCGTTCTTATATAAACTCTGTATCATTTCAATTGTATACTCTCGAGAGTTGCTTTTTGTGTTTGCGTGTCGCGTCTGACCCCCCAAGGCCATTTCCAAGCTTTCCGTTAAGTTAAATTCTTCCCTGTCATTTAATAAAAATTAATTTCTGGATTTTCTCTGTCGATGAAGAGATATCTGTTGTAGAAATACCAACAGCCAACTCTGAATTAAATTGGATCACTAGATCTCTCGTGCCATAGATCTGATTCTTAAATAAGTCATTAATTACCAACGTCAATTTTAGTGCTTCTTCCTTCCTGATAGCCCGCGAAGGCAGATGTAATAATTAATCAAAATGACGTAACTTTGGAATATTTTTACGTTTTGTGGAGGTTACTATGATCGGTCTTGAAGTGGATTATGACTAAATTAGTACAGGTCGATTCAGTTGCAGTGGGTGGGCAGTAGCGTAGATCACGTTATTATGCTGGGATACGAAACGTTATCAGCGTGATATTTTAAAAGTCAGCAACAGAGACTTTCCTAACGTTATTTAAAGCTTATGGTGTGATGTCATTGAATAGCATGTCACATACGTGAAAGATGATTTACCGTTTACTTTGATATCCAGGGTATAGTCATTGCAAAATTGCTACAGAGTGGTCAGACAGGTAATTAACAATACTATAACCAATGTGAAATCATATCACTTTAAGATAGTATCCTATTCCTCAAAACGGAGACGACGCAACAGCGAAAGACTAGTGAAAACGACGGATATCTTCCCGAGCTCCATGGAAACAATGCGTAATTCAAATTTCGTCAATAATTTTTTGCCAAATTATTTTTTTCTCCTCAAAGACTCCCTATATTTTTTCTTGGCATGAGCAAATCAGTCAATTGTTCCCACGCCACAGCCAACAAGAACCGTCTGGGTGGGCGAACATAGTTTCCTAGTAAAATGACTTGAAATGTTATGAAGCCAACACAAGGCAAGCAACATTTCCGCGGTCAACCGGAACTCGGCCCATCAATTATTTAGCTAATATATTTTTCTGGACGCATTCGTCACGCGTGGTAATGACAGGCTTATCCTCGTACTTCGCTGGTTAGAGTCGATTACGTTTCGATTGGCGGTTGCTCAGCCACAAGGCAAACACATTGACCACGGCCACTGCTCCTTCTTCAGATGTTCAAAACACGTTCCTTTAGCGTTTCCTTCAAATGACCACCAAATATGGTAACTTTTTCCGTATTCTAATAAATTTTCACGATATCATTCACAACAATACTAGTAGTATAATACTTTAAATCGTCGTGCAATTGAGCTCATTTATTTTACAGGACTCGAGTGCCTTTCAAGCGCTAAAACGCTTTGTGGAGTGCTGTTATCGTAATTAATACAAAAATTATTTTGAATTTGGATTTTACATCAGGTAAGAGCGCTTTATTTGTTATATACACTATCTATTAAGTCTCGTAGTATCTGATGTATAAAATGTTAAAGTATGCCTTGAATCATAAATTTTACGAGTTAAAAAATCTATACTGAAATAATTTATTTGCAATGCAAAAGATAATCAATTTTTTAATGTAACAAAAGAAGCCTTTGAGCCAAACTTATTATCTACATATTGGCCAATGAATGAAACTGCAGAACTACAGCAGAATGTTTCTAATAACAGTAAATGAACAAAATAAATAAATTTTCTACAGACAGACAAGCCGTCAAAATAGTAGTTATTTTGTATTTCACCTTTGGCCCTTACGCAAGTGTAATATAACTTGCATAAAGCGCTACCACGAAATCCAAAAAATTCTACCACGCAATTTCCTCTGTGAGCTGAACTGGCTCCCGGTAATATTGCATTTTCACAGGACAATGGAAGATTTCTAAAGAATTATATGTTGTTAGGTTGTACCTTTCGCGAGCGCTCACTTTTCGTTTCAGACTACGTAAGTGGAAAATGCATATGATTACACAATGTTATTGCAAGCTAGGAGAAGATTCTCACTAGAAAGAACTATACGCAGTGTGTTGCTGCCATTCCTTTACAAAGAGTTCCCGTGTAACTTCAGGTCACCCGCTATTCTGTATAAACCTCCACACGAACTTAAAATGACTGCATCGGTTATGCTGCATTATATATTTCACTTTCATATGTGATGAATCGTGCGTTGTTCGATGTGGAAGGAGTTTCTTATGTTACATTGCTGTGATGTCTCTGGTGCTAGTTGATGGTTCAGTGAAACTGTGGATAAAACCACGCCCAGAACTCAACAGTAATTAGGACTTAAATTTAAGAATAAATTATTACAATTATACCACTGGTTCTGAATCACTCATTATCTACATTATATTTCGTTTAAAACAAATTATTATAAAATCTCAGCGTAACACCACTTAGATTAGTACCGAAATTATAATGTGAGAAGCGAAATAATAATAGACTAATTAAAGAAACTCTTACGTGATTATTTCCCCCAAACTGTGTTAAAGAAAGAAGTTTTACACTTAATAATCAAAACAGCATTTACTGTTTAC
The DNA here is from genome assembly GCA_034510155.1 of Eucriotettix oculatus. Taxonomy (NCBI): domain Eukaryota; kingdom Metazoa; phylum Arthropoda; class Insecta; order Orthoptera; family Tetrigidae; genus Eucriotettix; species Eucriotettix oculatus. Next base: position 36,658,430 of record CM067380.1, on the reverse strand, counting down.
TTTAGAACTCAAAGAAAACTGACATTTTCTTGATTTTTCTAGTTTTTAGCAAATAGAACTCCATTTTAAACTATATATTTACATATAACTTGCAGAATGTCCTTCAGATTTTAGAACAGAGCTGTGTGTTTGAGAATGAGCTCATGTCTTTGTTATTCTTTCTCTTTTATGTCCACGTTTGCTAATTTCTTACTTACTTTTCCACTGCACTAGAGCGGAATACCAGCACTGAATTGAAAAACGCATTTTCCAAGCAACTTGGGATTTATACTGTAAAAACAATAAATTGAATTTAAATTACTAAGAATTAATTTTGATTTCATTGATGACTAATGAAGTTCGAATAATATACGAAGGAAATGTGCAACTTTATTATCTCCAGCTATTAGAAAATATTTTTCAACCCGTAATGTTTCCTCGTCGCAACGTAACAAGTACATTGCTGTTTCTCAACGTGTCTGTTATATTATTTTATTTGCGCATTATCACATCATTTTGATTATGTTATGTTTCTCGACGGGTAAGGTCTAAAATGTGGAGTCAATGTCCACTGTAGTGTGCTGTCGACAAATATTGTATTTACATACAAAATACAAAATTGTATTTACAAATAATGTCACTGAAATTCCTGAAGGATTGTCTCACAATTTATTTAATAAGATATTTTCCATGTACGTTCCATGCAAGACCCGGTAGGCCAAGTCCTGGAAGCCAAGGAGGAAGAAGAACATTACCATAGTTAAACTCAACAAATAGCTTCATTTTGTCTATTTGTGCCGGTGTCTATGGAACCTTAACCTTATTTTCTTATTATTATATTGTATATTTAACTACTCTATTGGAAATGGTACAAACTATATGAAAAAATCTTGACTTTGATTCATCCGGCATGTGTACACGCTGATGCAAAAAGTAATAATACTGGGGAAGTATTACAAAACCGGTTTTAAAATTCCAAAGAAACTGGCTTTTTCCGGCCGCTTAAGGCAAATTTATGTCGTGGAAATATCCAGAATACACCAAATGAGGTACTCTTAAGTGAATGGAATATCTTTCAGTACTTTCTAATAGTAACGACTGCGAGAGAAGAAATATCGTTGCATTTACCTCCATTTTAAAATTTATTTTCATTGGACAGTTATGTACCGAAATAATGTTGCATTGTGGGATTCGCAGAATAATTAGGTGCATTACGATGGCTGAGATGATATCGAATTGTTGAGGGAGAAAACCATAAAAGAGTGAGTGAGAATGTCCAACAGCAAAAAATTCAATTAATTTTTAAGGGAAAGAAAAAATAGAAACTATCTTAAAACTATTCCACATCATGTGAGTTACATTTCGTTTCAACCAATGTGAAGTCACCTACTTCATCCCAAACCAGACAGAGGGACACCTAAACAAAGTTAACTCTGAATCAAACCTACCATTTCAGATAACAAATGGAGGAAAAATATCTTATTATAGATTGTGAGGCATTGGCAAATCAGTCAGGAATTTGAGTGTTAAAAAATTGTAAATACAATTTTGCATTTTGTATGTAAATACAATATTTGCGACAGCACGCTACAGTGGACTTTGACCCCATATTTTTGACCTTAACCGACGATAAACATAAATTCTCTAGTACTGAAAATCCTGATCTTTCTCGTGGTCTCAGTTAGAAAACAATATTTGGTGTCCCTATAAACAATTTATTCTTCTGAATCTGTTCATTTTTGACGTTTTTCATTTTGGAGCCGAGCCAAAGTCTGCAATCCTCTAACTTGTAGACACTCGTGTACTCAAACCATGAATGATCATGAACACTCAAATAATGAATGTTGTATTTACTCCATTTATCCCTGTCGGATTCCTTGAAAATGGGAAATAAAGAGAGAGGGGATTTTTTTTTCAGTAATTTTGGGGGCCCATGAAGCTAAGGATGATATTTGTGTAACTTTTCGTTGTTACTTTCGTAAATCTACGCATGAGGTTTACTTTATAAACGACTTTTCAGGGTCTGTCACAGTATTAAAGCTCAAAAGTGCCATTTTTGAGATGACGTCGACTCTGAAAAACGACAGACATTCGAAAAAGCCAGAAATATATGTTTTGAAATGAAAATTTGCAGATGTCCTTCAGAGGCTTCATTTTACAGACTAAAAATGTCATCAAAATCGGAAATGGTCGTACGGGAGCCCCTACCTAGGCCACTTGGCATGCAATGACCCTATTCATCAGTTTTTGGATGTAATAATGCGTGTAATGTAAAATAACTGTTTTTCTTATTGGAAAGAATGTGTAACTGTATGAAATTATGCTCAAGTACCATTAAGATCCTTGAATCGTAGTCGTAATTCTTAAACACGTGATTAAAATTTAATTGTATTATTATAATAATATATTTTGAGGACAGTAATGTGCCTCTGCCCCCGGTTAAAAAAGATATCAGTTAATGAGGTGCGTATGGAAGGATAGATGCTGATTGATGATTCCGTTTCCTAGGTTGCGCCAGAACCGTGCCATGCCGTGCCGTAAGAGTTGCGTCGTGAAGGCGATCGACTGCGACTGAATTCCAATACTTCTAGAACTCGTCTTGCTTCCTACTCGGACTGTTGTTGTGGTAGCCCTTGGAATGACTGAAAGGGACATATTTCATAAGGCAACTGCAGCTTGGTCATCGCTCGGGCATCGTTGGCGAAAACCGAGAATGTTACCAGGAAAGAGATCTTACTTAACACAGCTTCCCTAAACGTTCGGGCATTTCGAATGGGTTTTGGTAGTACGTGATGACATTTACGCGAATACTTTAGTGCTGGCATTGCAGACAATCACTTCCTGTGGCTGTTTTACAGCTCAGATCACTTAAAACATAATGTAAGGCATGAGCTAACTATAATTCTAAGCCATTCTTTTCAATTGTTAGTTACAAGGATTAAGTAATTGAATTTGCACACGAAAAAGTAAGCTCTTCTTCCTTTTTTTATTATTGTACAGAGTTTGGCAAACTAGTAATGTTATAATCTGTCATTTGAGCTCAAATCAATAAAAATATATATTTAATAATAATATGTATATCTGTTTAACACAGTCTTTGGTTTCACTTGTACCAACTTGGCGTGCAGTGAAGGACGTGGATTTCGAAGCGAATGTTTAACGGAAGCAATTAATAGTGTGATGTAGCGGTTGTAGTAGTAGTAACCCAAGCCAAGCTAAGCCAAGCCAAGCCAGTGGGCAAGAAGGTAGTGTGGGTCATGGACCTGCGTAACCTCCACGACCTTCACGATGCTCCTCCACGCAACACCTTGGCCTAGGACAAACTCTGCTCCCTGCTCTTTTAATATATCCTCCAGAAAAGCAACGCTGACTTTTTCCAAAGTCAACTTCTTTAGCAATCAGCATTGACTTCCGAATGGTTTTTCGCGCGCAAATATTTACACACTGATTTTGGCAAGTCTTGCGTGAGAGGAGGAAATGTACTCTGCAACTAGGAAAGCACAGAATCCTCGGTACTTTACCTGGCGGAAATTCCAGAAAGCAGTGAAAAAACGGCGGGAGGCTACGAAAAAGTTAAGAGAAAAATGCAGTTGGGCATAATCCAAATGTATAAAAAATATTTTTCCCTTACATTAATTAAAAAGTCATCTCAATTCCCCTCAGTCTGTTTGGCTGGCTTTTTTCTGTTGTTAGATATGTAGATACATCATCGTGTAACATTATTTTAAAGCCATAACTGGTAATACTAACATCCCTGATGTTTTGTGAAGTTAATGTTGTTTTGGCGACACACTTTAATGTAACAAGTATGGCATACATATTAAAATTGAAATAAAATACTATTTTAAATTTGCAGTCTATATTTATTAACAAAATCATTCTTCTCTCGGTCAATTTTAGAAGCTTTCAGCTTCGTCAGCTATATTCATCTATAAAATATTTACTGGGTGCCCGGCAATTCATTTACATCAGCATGCTTCAGTTGTCTCTTGATTGAACCATCAGATAGATCGTCACATTTTTTTTAAATTTACCTTTTCACACCTTCTATCATCGATATTGCTAAGGTTAGATGGAATGCCACCGAATGAACATATGTATAACTCATAATTCAAAGAATGCACCTTCCCCATTTCGACACTTCACTTGTTCAATTTCTAATAAATCGACAAATAATTCACTCAGTAAGCACGCAATTGCAATACATGTAATAAATAAGAACTCAACAATCCGAAGTCAAAACAATGCCAAGCTATGACGCAATGAATATGAGAAAGTAAAATACCACAATTATTCAAACTGAGAGGCTGAAAAATTAGGAATTATACGTTTCTTTAGGTGAGAGATCCACAAAACATGTAAATAAAATTCGTGGAGAATTAAAAAATTAATCTATATCTCGACAACAGCGCCTCCTACCTAATCGCACTATAGCTAAGAATCCCTTGAATAGAACAGAGAAAACTTCGCCGAAATCGGTCAAGCAGTTTAGGGGAACTAGAATTACGTACAAACGCACACCGGAATGTTATATATAAAGATAATAAGGTTTCGAGCGATACAAAACTCTCATCCTCAATTTCGAGACACAATAGGGAACGTTCCAAACATCGTGATCCGAAAGGGATTCTTTCTGCTGTAGATAAAACGGTTGAACGTTTTTTCTCTTAAGCTTTGATGTTACTTCAAATTGTTATCCGCCATTTGAGACTTTTAAAACTTAAAATGTATTCTACCTAATTTACTTTTTCTTTCATAGATCATGTTACTAACAGCTATTCTAAACCTTTCGTGACTGTCCAAATATATTAAATACAGAATGATATTGCGAGGTGTGCTTAAAAGTAAAGGGCATTTTCGTTTTCTGGAAACAATTTTATTTATTCGTCCAAATTAATGTTATCCCCTTTAAAATAGTTTCAATATAAAATTATACACTCAAATCAGCGGTTTTTGCAATCACCGAAACACTTGTAGAACTATCTTTGGGTTAGCGTTCAGATCTTTAAACGATGTGCTTTGAATCTCATCTATACTTGTAAAACCACGGTTCCTTAAGGTTGTGTTAATTAAATTCTAAATTCAATAAGCCAATAAGTCCATCAATTCATTTGTCCGTCATAATCATCTGCAACTGAATGTTTCTCCTCTTAACCAATCATTACAAATTCCACTATCATTCTGTACTCAATGAGTACACGTCGCAACTGAACCTTCAAGTACTCATTGAGTACAGAATTATAGTGGAATTTGTAATGATTGGTTAAGCGGAGAAACATTCAGTTGCAGATGATTATGACGGAAGTCGAAAGCTACTGTGGACAAATGAATTGATGGACTTATTGGCTTATTGAATTTAGTACCAGAATACAGTCCTTAATATCTAATTTAAATTTAACTGAGTTCTGTTAATTTTTAGGGACAGAAAAAAGTCACAGGAACGAATATGGAGGTTGAGGAATCATTACAGAGTTGCTTTGTCAAAAAAGTTACGAACAATCAATGAAGTTTGCATAATCCTGGTAATAGAATAGCTTCACCACAAACCCGGGCGTTTCATGCCATGAATTTTTATCATTTGGGCTAATTAAAGCTGCTCTTCTTCTTCTTCGATAGTGCGACAGCCTATTTAGGGCCTGGGCCTACCGGGGCGACTGCAGACTGTCGTCTTGCATGTCACATTCCAAATTTGGAGTGACATGAGGTCAGCGTAGCGATTCTCCACCGGTCTTAATCCTGGTCTTCACGACCATTCATGAAAGCTGCTCAGGAGTCACTAATTGCCATAAAAAACGCAGTTGAACTTATAGGTATTCCTCCTTATTGTCTATTGACCTTGTTGCCAGAACTCATCTGAGAAGACAGTGATCATAAACTTCACATTGAACCACACTGGTCGCGCCCTTCTTCCAGAATGATTCCACTGAGTTTATTGAATCATAATTTCGACGTCATATCCACTAACCTGGGTTTCATCTCCTGGTATGACACGTTTGAAGAGTTCTGCGTCGTTGTCACACGTTTCATACCCAAAACAAACAGAGAATTTTCACGGCATTGATGTACCAACATCATCAGCGATCGTGACATAAACATTTCTTTTGCGTTTTCATGAATGTTCATGTGCTGTGGTATCCAGGACGATCTCAACTTCAACGTCTTCGCGGCCTTTTACTCAAAGTAGATTCACAATAAGCAACAGTTAACATTTATAAAACTTGCAACGTTTTATTATAATCGTATTTCATAATGTAATGCAAATTGTCTGATACATTTTCAAACAAATAGTGAACAATAATCGCCGACAGTAATGAAACACTTGCAGAATTTTTAACAGCTGACAGTCTGAATATCTGATACGGCTAACGTCAACAATCACTCAAAATGTTTTAATTACTGTATGAATGATTCGTAATTAGAAAGTCTACGTCATAAATTGTGGCAAGGAATAATGAAAGTTACGTCTGGGAGCAAGGAACCAGAGGTGTTATAGAGTAGCTGGAAAATTCCAGAAGATGAATTTCGCCAATTAACATTAAATAAGAAAGTGTAACTACATGTTTCATTATGGCATAGACTTACTTTTATGGTATAAACACGGAGTATTGATTAGCATGTTAATTAATTGTATTCACATGTATAGGAGTAATTTAATATATTTCCTCCTAATCACACGTAATCTGTCATAATTTTCTAAGAGTCTTTGATTGAAGAAGTTCCTTCGTACGAAGTTAGTCAGACAGCCACGAATGCTGCAGTTTTTGGAATCTAATAAAAGCAAAGTCATCGCTTAGTGGCCGAGTCGACAAACATATTTACGAAAATGTGTTTACAGATAGACCAGCTTACGAGCTGATTCTGACACGCTGCTTCAAACGCATGCCAATGTGGCTGTCTAACTGCAAGGAATACCTGAAGAGCAATTTCCGTGCTCGTGATTTCCAGATATACTGAGGTCGTGAAGAAAATTAGTATGGTAGCAATCGTGTTTTTCTGCTTGTAGAATAAAACAAATTACTTAATTTTCGGGGCAATGCGAAAATATTAAGGCATAAATTTCTATTTCGATGCAATTAGGGAAGTGTTTTACGGGAGTCACATGAGATTAAAAAGCTACACGATGATTCGGGGGCATACTAAAGAGATCGGATAAATTTCCTGCACATCGAGTTTGATCAGCTTTGTGGAGGCATTCGGTTCTGATATTTTTCAAGGGCGAGGTGTTACCTTAGACGTTACAGTTCGTGAGATTCTACATGGCATGTTTAGATGCGCAGCAGGGAAAGGATGAGGGGAATATTGTCTTTTGATGAGGAATTCCCTCGTCAAGCGCCCTGGCGGAGCGCTACCTTTGTTAAAAGCATTCATACGGACGGGATGTGGAGACTGCGACAACGTTTCTCTAACACACCCTATACTAATTGTCTATTACATTTTACGGAACTGACACCAATATATTTCCTAGAGCCAATGTCTTCAGAATTGGACAACTCCGCCCACTGTGAATCGTGTTCACACACGACTAGCTAAATCTCGCGAGCTGTACTTTGGTTTATTTAAGACTTCTGCTGTCCAAGTATGTCTAGCCTTTTCGTCTTCGAAGAGAAGCAAGGAACGGAAACAGATCTGAGAGCAAGAAAGATACGGAGCTGAGCTCTAGAGAGAGAGAGAGAGAATGTGATCGGAGGAACGATCTGTATTCCTCGTCAGGGAACGGAATTCATAGGCTGGGATCTCAAACGTGAGAATCTTTGTACCTTGTAGAGAAGGGTGATCTTACTTGTGGAAACTGCCTCGGGCTCCAGTGAAACCTAGCGCAGAATCTAAGAGCTACAACGCTACATTTCGCACCAATGTTTTGATACAGATAAAATATTAAGAGTCTACTCTCTTTGGTGTCTGCATGTGAATGTCGTGTTTGACTTTAGGTGCAGTAAGCGTTTCCTTCTCTGAAGCACATAAAAGCACCGCATCAGTGTCTGGTTTACCTTGTAGACGACGAAAAAACAGAAATTTTCTCCATCAACCCATTCTACACCATTCCTATCAGCTTCAAAAGACGGAGCATGATTTCCACGGATAGGTGCACAGGCCGATTGGCAATCAGAACATTAATTTAAAAATGGATATCATACAAGGTTTGTTCATAAAAGGTGACTTCTTATTTTTCTCGGAAAATATCTGTACTCATCAATTTCTATTTTGTCCCTCCAAAGTAATCCTCCTGATATTGTGCCAGCGCTTTTTGGTGTGGCCTTTAAGCCTTGATACGGTCCAGCGATGCGGTCTTTATCTCATGAATACAGGCAAAACGCTATGTTTTCATGGTTCTTTTCAGTTTTTGGAACAGGAAAAAGTCCCAGGGGTTCAAGCCCTGTGAATACGGTGGCTGAGGTGTGATTACGGTGTTGTGACCAGGTGCATGATCATGATGAAAAAGCCATGAATTGTTTCGCCACAAATGCAAAATGGCTGATCATTTCAACATATGTTGCGAAGATGTGTACCATCATAACAAACCAAAAAATGGAGAATCTAATATACGAAATTTAAAAGTAACCTTTTTTTTGAACAAATCTCATCACAGGGCATTGAATTTGATCCCTTTCTGAGTGCTCAATTAGCAAAATCGGAATTCTTTCCGTTGAACTACATACTGGATAGGTCATGGTTATTCTTAAATTGTGGAAGCGTCGCGTCTGTCTAGTCCATTAGGGAATGTACTTGGTGGTGGAATTACTCAGTCCGGAAACGAAAGCGTTGTACTGTTAGTGAAAGCAGAGCTTAATGAATAACAGTCTAGCAAGAATACTTCCAGTAAGTTTACTACTTGAGACATACAGCTGAAATATCATTGTTCCAATACAAAATCTCGAAAACAGGGCTCAATACTTTCGTTGTATTTTTTGCAATTAAGGATCTGGAAAGAGAACAGAATATCTGTTACTGCAAATATTTTATAGTTCATTATTAACAAGGGATAAATATAGTTTCTGAACAGCAGTATAAAATTTTGTAAGGTGTTTTTAAAACAAGGTATGAAACTGCCATAACATGATACATCGCAATGAATTTCTGATGCAGAATTTTTATGACAATACAGTGGTTATTTATCGTGTCTTTTTAGACTTATGAATCTCGACTGGAGCCGTGAATAGAAGGATTGCTTAATCTTACTTTATTTTATTATGTAAATTTTAGTTCAGAAAGTGAACTATACGAGGTAAATTCATTAAGAAAGTCTAATACATTAACGAAACCTACATATGTCCAGTACTATATTTTTTACGTTAGTAAGGTATATAATCCAATTTTACTTAAAAACTTTCAGAACCCATGTACTCCCAGCGAAGTAGGACTGTCAAAAGTCGAACTTCAAATCGTCACGTTGCCTGTGTCAAATTAAAAGAAAATTATAACTGTCAGGCACCTAAAACTATATTTGGATCGAAGTATTTTCCGCTAACTGACGTGACCGAAAAAATATGTAGAAACATTTATTTACAATTAAACAATGACAGCCGTAAATAGTTAAAAGAAGGCGAGAAATATAAACAACATTGTTTATTCACACTTTGATGCTTTTATCGGGTGTAGGTGTGATGTTAGAATATGATTCTATTTAAAGGCATTCGTATTCGTCTACATCTGTAATAGTAACAAATTTTGCATAAAAGTGTTTGGCATTCATTTTTACTAATTTTCTCGACTTTTGGTTATGTCATCGTTATGTCATAATTTTTGTTTTTAAGTAAATAAAACCTGCAAGTTCTCGACGTTATATTGGCAGTTTTGCCGAAGACCGTTGAGCGTTAACTACTCAATTTCCGTCTCATTGAGAAAATAACTTACTACACATATCTTTGTTCACATACTCTTATCTTCCTATAATTCTTTCCAAGTAAGTGATAGTCTGCTCAGATAAGAAAATCGTGGTTTTGTACGGACGCTTTCATAAACGCTGCTTTTAAGCTGAAGTAGCGGAACGAGAAAGTGAGGCTTCGGCGCCACAAGTCAAAACCGTAAGTGTTAAGTGTCTCAAAGTTCAGAAAGCATTGCGAATGAAAAGTGACGATGAGGGACAGTGAATTACGTGTTTGCACTTTCGTGAAGATAAGTGAATGCTGTTGACGGGAGTATCGTATATAAGATCGTGACAATCTGTATTCTGCGGGTCAAAAAGAGGTATGAAAACCAACACTGTATGTTATGATTCCCATTTCGTTACATCAAATTACTCAACCCACGCGATTTAACCAGAATCGTGCGGAAAACGATTTCCGTGTGTGTTACAAGAGCAGTCGTAATGAACCACTGATCACTAAATGGCCTGAGTTACATTGAAATAAGCAGGCCGGCGCTTGATGTAGGAACGTTTCGATAAAGACGGAGTGTGTAATAATTCCGTGCACACTCTTATGTCTATAGCAGGAGTGAGCAGTCTTCTTTTGTAAGGGACCGTATAAAAAATGTATGATGGGCCACGGACCAAAACAAAAGCAATTGATTGTAGTATTTATTTAAAAAGAGAAGGTACAGATATACATGTATTCATAGTATTGGTATTACTTATAATTAAATAATAGTGTTACAACTGTTACTAATGAGAATCTTTGGATTTTCAAGAAGTTCAATAATTGGTCAAAGTGATGTTGCTACGCGTAAGGAGTTTCCCAAATTAGTATCGGTAACTAGAATAAGTACGTCCGAAGAGGAACATGATGTTACATATAAAATGAATTTAACTTGGATATTTATCTTTGCAATCATGTCGTCGACGCTGGGCCGTATTAATATGTAACAGAGAAATTTAGTGACGGGCCGAACAAATCTTTCACGAGGAGCCGGATGTGGCCCGCGGGTCGGGAGCTGCCTACCGTTGATCAATAATTTTTGTATTGACTTTCAGCCACGAAATTGGGGGATCACGGTGTTCACTCGTCGGGGAATTTTCTCTGTCAGTAGCCCTGAAAGGTTGAGCATTGCCCATTATCTTCACTCCTATCTCTCTCCCTTTAGTCAGTGTCAGAAATCTCGGAATCTATTATTCACGCCGTTTTTCCTTCCTCCCTGGCGCTTCATTAATAAAATGTTCAAAAAAGTCCAGGTCACGCCTGAGTACGGCGGGGGTGGGGTGGAATGGCAAGGACGAGGTCTGTGACATAAGTTTTATTTTATTCGGTAGGAATTTGTGTCAGTTTGAGGTCGTGACTTAATATTTCCCGTGCCGTTGCACGTGTTCTGATAAAAACATAATAATCTCGGAACAAGGGTATGTTAAACGTTTTGGACCGCTCAACCTTATCGTGGAAATTGCGTAATGGGAAAGCAAGAGCTGTTACCTCACACGAGTTGCAGGTATGAAGATAGCGTTCCGTGTCCGCACTGAGGTGATAAGATAGAGACTGCGGAAAAGAGAAATTCTGCAAATAGGCACCATACAAAAAAGTCGAGTACCAACGTTGTCTTAAACATTGAATCAAAGAAACCAGGGGGTTTCCAGACACTACAGAATAAAATGAAAAAATGTTTTAAGACACCAGTTCGAGCTGACACAGCAACAATCGAAACTACATTCCTCAATACCACGTTATTTCAGAACTCTGATAGTAAGTATCCTCTATTACATTAAAATTATTATTCCGAGATCCAAATAGTCAAGAAAATTGGCGTTGAGACTAAAGGAGAATCGTCACGTTGGCCACATGCTACTCCAAAAATATCCAGAATGGGTCACAAAAAGATGACGGTGATGGTCGGTCAAGGTATTACATAGGGTTGTAACGTCATTGAAGAAATAAAGAATTCCGAGAAGCTGAAAAGTGAAATTGTAGATATATGTAGAGGTGAGGCGAGTGAGGAACTTGAACTGGAAGTTGAGAAACGGAAACACGAATGTTAGAAACAACAAATCAAGCAAATATTACGTCTTCAGTATTAAAAAAAATACCTCTTTACGTAGTCAAGTTCGAGTATTGTGACTGTCGGCAGTGTCTGTACAATTGTAAAAGAATCTTGGTTTGGCCGGAGCTGAAGGTCTCTAAACTTAAATTTCGGACTTATCTTTTCAATTCCCTTGTTGCTGTATCGGTGCAACATCATAGATGTCAAACGTCTAAGCTGCGTAGCTGTATATGCAGGGTCGTGGCTTCCGTTTTCATTGCACATCTCTGTGATGCTGTCTTATAAAATGAATTGTCCCGATCAAAACTTTTCTTCCTGCATAACTGAAGTGAAAGCGTGGAATACTTTTGTCGACTTGAAGTGACTCTGAATTCTCGTGTGGTATTACGATAGTTTTTCCTTTGCCGACGCTCTCCGGAACGTTCGATATTATCTGAGGAGATACGAGGCAACCTTGATACGGCTCCAGCCCACTTTCTTGGTTATCAAACATTTTACAGAAATTATATAGTTTTCCGTTCTCTGTGAAGTAAACGAATGCCACGTTCCGTAAAATCGATCTGCTCGATAAATAAAATTTATTAGATAGGCCTACACGATTTAAAAAAAAATCTCATTCATATTAAGAACATGCCATTTGTCACCACTCAATAGGTCAACATTAAATGCAATTGAAAAGTATTTTAAATATTAAAATGAGCAGCACTGGAAATGACAATTTTGTCGACACTGCAGCTGATGTTGCCAACTGTTAAAACGAATCTAGAAATCACTTTTACGAGTGGTTTACGTATGTTATTGCATCTGGAAAAACCAAGGTTGCACGGCCAACCTTTCTGTGAGGTCACGTTTTAACGTGTATTATTTTCAGTAACCTTGGCACATGGCGCACCGTATAATTTACTTTCGGTTCAGGTTATCTTCACGGAAACTAAAGCTATTTTGTCGCTGGAACGCTGATTGAAACATCCAAAGAACCAAGGTTCAACTTCCTCGAGTCAAGTGATAAGTCTTGCAAGACTCTTTTGAGTGGCGTTGATAGACGCCTCGTAATTTACAATTTTAGAGTCATTTAAAATTGTCAGCTGAGGACAGATAAGTGGCAACACCGTTCTACGAAAATTTACAAACAAGTGTCTTCTAACAAATCAATTGACCATCCATAAATCGCCCAACACCGTAGTAGTAGTATTAGATCATATTCTATCGATCCCAAAGAGATGTAGAACTTCAGGGATGTGGAACAAGTCAAAGATTGTACATAAATTGTTATGATTGCTTAATTGCTATTAACTCTGTTACTAATTACAGTCATATGATTATGTTTAACTTACAATAAGACATGTTTACGTACTGCATAGAAGACAAGATACATAATTTGTACGTGATATATTGATAAATAATGCTAATATCTTATACTAAGAAATTAGTGTGTCAAAATTGTACTAAGTATATGGTAAGGTCTATACTAACATACAGTCAACAACTCCGTGAATTCTTCAATAGAGTAGAAAGAGTGGCTAAGTAAAAAGTTTGTCACTTCATGTTTGAACTTATTTGTATTTATTTTTAGCTGTTTAACGGAGGCTGGATTATGCTAATAGAATTATGAGGTCGCGAAGACCGGGATTAAGACTGTTGGAGAATTGACCACGTATCACTCCAAATTTGGAATGTGTCATGCAAGATGACAATCCGCAGTCGGCCCGGTAGGCCCAGGTCCTCAATGGGTTGTAGAGTCAAAGAAGAATAGAATTATAATGAACACCTTTTTGTATTATAGTTAAAGAGAATTTCCTTGTGTAAATTATTTAATTTCTGGTATCAAAGCTATACACATCAGAGTTTTTGTGAATCACAAATAACATCAGTGATTGAATATACTGGCAAGTAAGAGTAAGTATTCCCATTTTATTGAAGAGCTCCCTGACATAATATTCTAACAACTATTTTAAGAGAGATGAATGGTATAGGAACGCCTAATAGGACTTATAGTTCGCAGTTGGTTTTCACGCCGCCTTTCGTGGGGAATTTCAATGGATTTATAAATATTTACATTAATATCTTCTGCACTCTTTAGATTAAAAACTTTGTATACCCTGATGTATTACCCCACAATATTATACGTAGAGAAATGGCTTTATAAGTAGCTTTGGTCCCTTGTTATTTTAAAATAATAGAATGTTAAATGCGAATACTTAAGTGCAACTTACAACGTGAACGGCCAATTAAGGACTGAAAACAAGTCAAACTAATGTCGTCCAATGCCACGACACACTTCAAACATTATCTTCCAAGATTATCGTACATTGAGTGACTACTATCACCCGTAATGTGAAATAAATTACTCAATATCGAGTGGAATTAAGTATTCAGTTTTAATTTATAAATAAAAAATACGACCAATTTGTCAGAAAAAAATTAATTAATATTTTGTTAATGGACGTTTCGTACACATTTGTCGACTGAAAATTTGCATCTATTTACCTGATGAAGTCCATTAAAAAATTATTAATTAAAATTTTGTTGATAAATTGGCAGTATTTTTTATTTAGTAATACTTAATTGTCAGATTATTGATTTATTGAATTTTATTACATCATAAGATTAAGAAAGCAGTATCTTCTAGAATTGCAATGCGTTTCTGATCTGACGTGGATATTTCTAGTCAATTTTTCCCTGGGGAGTCTCTAATAGTTTTTAGCACTCAAGGAGGCACCGGCTATTACTGGATGCGACTCAGTCGATGATTCTAAATACTTCGTTAATTGTCTTTATAAATCGAGTTTTCCTTGCAATCGTTGCATAAATTGTGAAATCAATACTTCAGATTTGATATGCAGGGTGTTTGAATCAACATCTTATTGATGATTTTGTTACGAAAGTATTTGAACCTCCTGTTGACGAGTCTTTATCACCTTCGTCGTAATTCCAACTATGAAATTATTATTACTTCAATTAAAATATATATACAGTGTATTAGTAAATAAAGTTACTGAAACGGGAAATCACTAAAAATTCTGATAAATTTAAAAATTGTTGAACCTAAAAAGTAAAACACCTGTAATTGACATAAATTCTGATAGGGTCAAGGAGTACAAACTTGAGTTAATTGAAATGAAAAATATAATTCTTATTAAACGTCGTAAACTACATATATTTTCAAAAAAGAAAAATTCTCTTCATTTGTATATTTCATACTCTTATTGTTATATTCGCAATAAACACGCGGAGCTGTCAAATACCAAATGAAACACGAAGTGTTTATTGCTGTTAGAACTATAGTTAAGGCGGCGCGCACTGGAAAAACATGTTTAATGAAATACAATTAATTTTAGAGCTGTATTTAATGTATTCGCCTATTTTACGTAGGGTCAGGGTATAATTCTTATAATACTTGACCTCGGAATCGGCATCAAACATGATTTTCTGTTTTAAAATTTTTCATTCGGTTCTTGGAGAAAGGAGTAACAATAGTGAAAAATTGTTAAAAAATACAAATTTCATTATTCCAATAACTATTCACATACCGATCTTGGCATCAAAATATTTCATAATACATTGCTATTATCTTGACTCGATGGAGTGTACTTGTGTGTGTTGTTTCATCAGTGTGCATGTCTAAATGAAACATTTTTTTATTTAATGTTTACCGCGCCTTAAAAGAATTAAAACAACTGTGATCAATTTTCTATAGGGTTTTTCAATAAGGTCGGGTCGATGTTGAAATGGAATAAAACAAGCTGTGTGTGAGGTATTAACGAAATTCTTCCTTTATTTGAAATGCCCATTTATGCCCTTTCAAGTAAAAGAATAATTTCATTAATACCTCACACTCATTTTGTTTTATTCCATTTCAACATTTCTTATTGAAAAACCCTATGTATTAACTCGTGCAGTGCGTCATAGGTACTGTAAGGTTGAACTTAGAAATCGTTAAATACGGTTTCCTAGTTACGCCCTTGCATTCCAAAAATGTTGTAACCTCTTGGCCTTCCGCTGATAAGGCGGGTTGTTGAGTTATAAATTCTGGGTGTCGCATGATTAAAGACTATGCCCACAAATAAAACAACCGAAGTTACGTGACAAGACTAGGTAAAGTGTATTTACGACGTAACTGGGCTCTCCGGTTTTTTTTAGTCTCAAGAAGGTCCAAGCCTGGCTCAACACATATCAATCTCGTGCCGCTATACTGAAATTTGCAGACCCGGTCTACGCAGACCACCGATTTACACTTATTTGTCACCTTAAAAAGTTTTTAGATCCAAAAAAGTCTACACAACTAGCCTGGGCCGTCTGTTAACAGTGCACGTCGAATTTTCCCTCGAGATGTGCAGAATTGTACCCCATCTCTTTCAGAATTTATCTACTACGCGGGTAGCAGACGTAACAGGGAAGCTTTAAGATTTATAAGGTTAGCCACGACCCTCATGTAGCCTGTTACCCCCCCCCCCCAAAAAAAAGCAAGGACAGCATTATTCCGAAATTTTCCTTCATCGTATTTGAAACCATTTTTCCTGTTCATAAAAAATTATTTCAGATTCAGGTATTTCATATAATTAATTACGGAACGAAATTTGACCCTTGAGTAGATCGAGAAGTATTGTGGAAACAAGGATCGGGAATAGTTTCGGCTGTTTGGAAAATTTAAAAGCGAGGAAAATATTTTACTCAGACAGTATGGCTAGACCGGAAACCATTAGAAAAGATATCAGATATGGAAGGTGGGCTGAATTATGAAATTATGTAAGTAATGATTTTTCGGGAGGTCCTGAGACGACCCACAGGCATTCATTGCCAAGTTAATTTGTATGAGTGCCGCAGTGTCTGCCACTTTCGCTTTCGTGGCGCAATTCAAGTTTCCCGGTCGTCTTCTTAGAGCAAGACAGGAACAGACGCTTCTTCAATTTCAAAGACCAAATAGTTCAATAATAACGAGTTCGATACATTGCAGTTACTGTACCGACTCAGTTTTTCCCATTTCTTTGTATATTGGGTTGAATGTCGCGAATTTTCCATGTGCCCCCTCCCCCCCTCACACGTCCCCCTCTTCACGAAATGTTTTCTACCTATTGCAATTTCATACTTCTTTTCGTTCCACTACGTATCTCTCGACCTACTTGACATCGTGTTATATCTTGTGCGATCTCTTTAATCATTTTCCAAAGACGTGTCACGCCATAGTAGTCTCAAATCACGTTACTCGGCCACACTGCTCTGATCAGTACGACAATCTTAGTCGCATAAAATTACCAAAGTTATCCCCGTTTATTTAAATGACGTCTATTTTCTACACATCGAGCTTCTTTCTTCGCTTCCCTAGTTTTATGGGAACAAAAACATCGTGCACATTTCTGAGTCATATTTAGTTTCAGTATTCTATTCTCATGTTTGACACAAAGTAGCTTTTACAGAACAGAATATTTGAATATTTTCCGACGACGACATCCACGGTACTGAAACATTTGCTTATCCTAGCAAAACATCCAGATCCAGAGATCGCATCATCGCACTTTCAAAACCACCTAACCTAATCCAGGAATGGTTTGAAAAGTGGAAAATTAAAATAAAATCAACTTAATCACTGCACGTTACTTCCACACTGAAAAAAAATAATGTCCTACAGTCTTCATCGACAACGAACGAATACCAGAAGCAACAATCATTCGATATCTACGAATGCGAAACCGTAAACTGAACTGGAAAAATCACATTGTTAAAAATAGGAAATAGACGAGCTTCAATGTCTACTAGGAAGGAGATCAACAATATCTCTTCAAAACAAGCTTCCACTCTATAAAGCAATAATGATGTCGTTTTGGATTTACGGCAAACTGCTATGGGAATGCGCCAATATATCAAGTATGAAAATAACTCAAAGGGTCCAATCAAAAATCCTAAGGGATATAGTCGACGACCCCTGGTATGTTTACAATACAATAATACACGAAGATTTGGGCATAAAGTATAAACATGAAATTAAAGATGAAAGAATCAATAATCACCATACCAAACTGGAACACCATACGAACTCCTGGTGAGCCGAAAAATAGAGAGTAAAGAGACGAGGCAGTCGATACGACCTTCATAAATAAATTTAAAAAAGAGAGACTGATCAATCCGACCTAAATAGCCGACGGCTGAGGGACACTTCCATTGATTAAATCACTAGTGGAGTGGTCCTCAATCCCCTCATATAATTGAATTAGATAACTAATTCCTAAGTCAGCATACTACCTCATAGAAATTGTATATTTATAATTGTCAATTAAATGAATAAAAATTAAGAAAAATTGAATATTAGCGTTGGATAAATTAAATTCAGTTAATGATTTAAGTTAAGTTTAATGAAAAAAAATTATTTCGTTTATTTGTGCTTCAATACAGCAAGTCAACTTGCTCCGATCCCATTGACGCTTAATCAGAGGTCACTAGTTTCACCGTCGCTCGTGGTACTTCTTTTGCTTACTACTTTTTTGCAGACCTGCTCTGGTGTTACCACCTCGTACCACAGAGATATCGCGATCGAATCCTGGCACGGGAAAGGATGTTTGAACTCGTCATAATCAAGGGAAATGAGGTCAAGACTACACTTACCACATGTCAGTCAAAAAAAATCCAGAATTTGTCAACGAAGATGACAGTCTTGAAGTCGTCCCGGTAGACCACGGCTCTCAATGGCCACTAACGCTAAGGAGAATACTATATCCGTGTTAATTGTTACGAGTTATTTTTTAAATGACCTTGTGTCCTTCTTTTTAGAGGTCCGCTGCTTTTGTGTAACTGTTCGAACTGTACGTGCATTTAATGATTGGAATGGAAATATTGTCGGAATTACTTTCAATTGACTTTGCGTTTATCTTTTCCGCCCAAGATAACGGAGATGAAAGTGCAATGAATGATTTGAGGAAAATTCAAATCGCCAGATGCGGGTTCCTCGTAATATTGAGCAAGTCGTTATCAATGTTTGAAGGTTCTCTCACGCTTTGAACGGCGCTTGCTTAGCAGCAAGACTGTCAATAGAGCAATAAAATAAGAAAGAGCGACGGGATTGAGGAACAATAGAGCGAAAGCATGGCGCTTGACAAATTCCCGTGCTTTCTCTGTTTGGCAGAGTTGTGTCCAGCCAGCGCTTGCGATTCTAGCCAGGTCCGCAAACATAACGGCTCAACTTTCACTGCTGCGAGAACTTCAGTCGCGCTCGGGATCCACCAACAGCGGGTAAATATGCACCACTCACCCCCAAAACGGGGGCTTGGATTTATTTCATTTATGTTCCTCTCACTACTACGCACTTGCACACATACTTAACTTAACACTGAGGCTTGCGGAAAAAACCGAATTCTGAGAGGTCAGAGTGTCCGTCAACTTCACGCTAGGACTTGTACTAAAAGCACCTCAACGGGAAACCCAAAACTAAACACCGCTAAAGGAAAAGCCAAATACTGGAACCTTGCAAGAGTGTTTCGAACACCAAATGAGCAATGCGGAAAAAAACCTGGTCAACGCAGAACATGATTAGATTCACTTTGTTTTCTTTCCGAGAACGAAAAAAACATGTTTTTCCTGGAAAACATATATGCTAAGGTAAAAAAATAGAATTAATTATGCAAACTGGATGACCAATATTCATGCATTTACTTTAAAGTGAAGAATGTATCACATTGGCCTCTACCGATATTATTTTCACACAAAAGCAAACACATATAAATTACTGTTTAAATGAGGCCAAAAACAGACAAAAATTAATGAAACCAAATCGACAATAATTTAATACAAGTACATGTTTCGGTCCTGATATGGACTCTCTTCAGGTTAAATTAAAGTTAATATTACACAACATTATTACATTTCAAAGATACAAAAGTACAGCCAATGAATACAATAATTCAAGAACCAAAGATAATCAGAATAGATTTTAAATATTATATTTATAGACTAAATTATATATATATATATATATTACTGACAAATTGGTGTCCGTTTTTACATGCAGGGTATTTGTGTCGTGTTTAATGTGAAGTATTTCGGAAACTAAACGGGATATGTAATTGCTGTCTTTGTATAAAATTTGGAAATTATCCCATCAGAACGGTTATATGCTAAGATATGCTTTGAAATTACGGATAATTTGTCTTTTGCAAGTTTGATATTGTATCTGTGTTCCATAATTCTGGTGCTGATGGCTCGTTTAGTTTGGCCTATGTACACACATGGACAGTCATTAGAGTTTAATTTATAAACTACATTGTGGACTGTGTGTTTAATGATATATTATGAAATTCGTTCTTGAAAGATTAAACATTTCATTTAGCAAAATTTAAAAATCTCAATTAGTCTAACAATTTAAATTACAATAATAGCGAGTCGCTCCCCCAAAAGCAAACATTTTTTTAATCAATATTTTTTTTAAAATTTGGCATTTATTTTACTGATTAGATACTTTTTATTCAAAATATAAAAATTTTGACACTCCGAAATTGATTGGCTGCGTTTATCATTACGAATAAAAATTGGACTTAAATTGATCACAACCATATTAATGAGGTAATTCCGATTTAATTTTAATTAGCATCATTCCATATTTCTAAGAAAGACATGTGACCTGAAATATTATCTTGCACCATATTATTACTTGCACATCAGAATATTTGAAATTCAGGTGAATTAATTCGAATAGTGCTTGCAGTCGAAGTAAGACAGGCAAAATAACTAATAATATTTGGAGATTAATACATCAACATGAGATACATAAATGAGAAACTTTAACACGTAAACTATAAAACGTAAGCAAAAATTAAGAAATTTTAATGTGCCAAATGAAATACATACCTGTAAAAATTTAATGGATGAAAGAATTTTAAAAAATGACGCAGACCGATTTTTTGCAGCAGAGATGGAAGATGAAATTATTCTGGATATTTCAATTGGGTAACGTCGGCAAAACCACGTGACGTTTGGATGACTGTGTGCACCATCATCTTCGCCACACATCGAAGTCGATTTGTTTTCGGCGTATTTCATCCATTATATTTTAATTATTATATATACACTAATTAGTTGTTCCACATCAACCTGTAATATTTTTTAAGAGACGTTCATCAACAGAAACATTTGGATAACTGCATATTTCGCCAGTAAGATACTTTACAGATTGCCAATCAACAAAATTTTCAAATCGTCTTCTTCTCGATTTTGTATTCCGTATAGATTACATTGTCCATCTCAAGCGGACAAATTGATTCAACTGTTTATTTAGACGTGTGTGGGAAGTTAAGGTGATGCTTGTCTGAGCTTAATTTATGATCTATAATAGGATTTTAATATTAATTATATTTTCAAGGAGAGTAAATTAATATTTAATCCAGTGATCTATAACTTTTCGTAAAACACTATACGTTAATTATCACCAAATTCATTTGAAAAATAGACGTGAGATAAAAGTCTAAGTTTTAAAAAACAAATTACAACATATTGGACTATGTTCCAATAATATTTCAGATAATGTAATATAGATATATTAACTCTACAGAATGTCCACATAAATATATATGAATACAATTAGATTATGCCAAATGTATTTAAATTGATCATATTCCAAATAATTGCCGTTATGGCTCAAACCGACATTATGGAAATTAACAAAAATTGTTTCGGAAAAATGAAGCTGATGCCGAGCGCTTCTACGGCAAACCGAAAATTGTCAGAAAATTATAACATTTTATTTCCTCCGGACTGATATAAATCAGTTATAATACATTGGCAGTAATAGTTGAAATTAGAAAAAAGAAATTTTTTGCTTAAGTAGGCATGGATTAAATGTGAAAGTTAACAGAAATCTATATACCCAAACATCATTTTTATGACATTAAGTTTAATAATAAATAAATCAAAAATATGGCCAAATAAGTCAGCAAATAAATTTAATTCATATAAATACAACGTTTCATCCAACTCAGTGAACTTTTTCAGCTAACTATAACAAAAAATTATAAAATCAATAGTTATTTTGAATACGTAAAATTTTTTGTTACAATATGAAGTGTAATTTTCAATCAAGTAAAATAAATAACGCACTTACATTATGAGAAATTTGGTGTCACGACGTTTACGGCTGAAATGATGTATAACAACGAGTTAGTGCTTTACTCCGTTAAATTTTGACAACGAAAAATGATTACAAATATTATATCAAGAAAGAAATCGTATATCTTATGCAAATTGCTCGTATCATTTTTTAAATTAAGTGCATGAGGGTTGCACCTGATATATTACAGCACTTATGAATCTTGAGAAGTAATTTATTTCTTCAACTGAAACTTCCACATCTTGGCTTCTTAAGATAAATATGTTTGGACATAACTGTGTACTTTTGAATATCTAACTTAATGTTGTTTTTATCTTCTTTTATGCGAGTTTTTAATGCTCATTTTGTTTGTCCGATATACAGTGCATTACAATCTAAGCAATTAATTTTGTAGATAACATTATGCCTTTCCAGAAAGTTAATTTCGTCTTTGATATTTTTAACGAAATTTAAATTTATTTTACTAATTATTTAGCTGTATTTTCATTTATTTATTAAAAAGCTATATAGTTGGTAATCTGGAAAAGTGAATTAAAACTTATTGCAGAGTAATCTGACACCGTTTTCTTGACAGTAGGAGTGTGTGGCGTGTTAGGACTCGGTCAGAAACGAAGGACTAACCATTTGGGTAAATACGATGTCCAGCCGGGATTATCCATTTGGCCTTAAAGTTTGTTACTGCCGAAATTTCAAATATTGGTTTTCGAACCAGTGAATTCTGGAAGCGGTAAGGACGTTCGTTCATTTGAGCTATAGGGATAAAGAATCGTCATATCGGTAATATTTAATTCGAATTAGATGAACTTCTGTACAGACTTTCGTCACTCATTTTATTGCAATTGTGAAATATATCGTTAAACAAGGTTAATTCACAAAATATAAAGCTTTTGTCCGTCGTTAAGGCGAGGTTTTCCAGCTTTAGCCAAAAATTAAATCATTTTACTTATTACGAAACAGAAATAATCATCAAATTCGTCTGGCATTTACAAATACGAGTTGTCAGTGACTCAAACGGATTTACGAATTGATAGAACAAAACAAAGGCTGAAAAATTAAAAGAAATTGTAGAATTCCGTCGGAAAAGCAACTGCCAAACCCTAATTGAAAGTTCGTAGGATAAATACTTTTTTAGTTGAAACCCAGACACTAGTATAGGAAAAACGTACGACTATCGGCAGACAGCACAGGCATCACCAACAGGTAAATGTCTCGGTTTGATGTTTGAGAATTAATTACAGCGACAGCATTCGTTCTCTAATATCCAACTTTTACATTCGTCATTTCTCTCATAACTCACATTTTTTAAATGTAGTTTTGTAACCATTCAAAGCGCTTCGCCGTAACAAAAACGTATTTCAGTTTTCTTCATAATCCGTCCGAAATAAGGCAATATCAAATCTAATTGTGGAATTATAAAATTATTTAGTCTTAGATGAATAATTAATTTTGCGGGTTCTTCAAAATTAACTTAAAACCAGC
This sequence comes from Eucriotettix oculatus, assembly GCA_034510155.1. Classification (NCBI taxonomy): domain Eukaryota; kingdom Metazoa; phylum Arthropoda; class Insecta; order Orthoptera; family Tetrigidae; genus Eucriotettix; species Eucriotettix oculatus. Next base: position 36,634,981 of record CM067380.1, on the reverse strand, counting down.
CAAGATTACTGCAAATATATTGCTACATATCGGTCTGAACATTCAGCAGCATTCAAGTAAACGGAAAAACGTCAAATAGTTAATAAGCTTGTACCTGTGCGCCATATTTGTCAACTGATTAAACATTAAAGAAACAAAAAGTGAGTGAGATTCACGAATAAGTGTGTAGGAGTCTGTTGTAGCGTCGAGAACGTGACTAATTTTTTACGATTAAGGCCAGGCCTAAAGTTTATTCAGGTTCACAGATTGTTTACAATACCTGCTGCTATATGTAGTTTATCTGATTGTATTACTACTCATGAGTATGATAATATTCAATATGTTCCGTAAATTCTTTTTGAATCTAAACGCCAATAAGTTAATTAGAAATTAAATTAAATTAACTGACAGTGTAATCAAAAATCTTAATTGATTTCAAATATCTTGTTAGAGTAACTTTGAAAGGTTATTCAGGGATTCCTTCCGACCATTTTGGTATAAGACTTCACAGCAGAGGTGGCCAAACCGTGGCGCTTTATACGATTAAAAATGGCGCATTGCATCCTTGAGCCTGTTTGTATTTTGGACGAGAAGTCCCTTTACATTGTTAGAAAGCTTTATACAGTTTGACATATGTTATAAATAAAAACAATGAATGTCCAAAAGTCAGAAATAGAAAAATTTAATAACAGTTTTTCTGGCAAACAGAAAATTCCAAGTTCCAAGCCGATCTCGCTCTCAGTGCCAACAACTTTAGTCCAGAGTTATCTTCACCAAACAAGCATCATGAAGCTATCACCCTCTCGTACAGAAACATCATTCTCGACTTTTGTAAATTGGTGCTTCATTAAACTGGCGTAAATTAATTAATGTAATTGCGTCAAAGTTATTCCATTTCCTCCCCTAAGCGAAGCAAATTCTATCCTCATATCTCTTTGCCAACCTCTATCCATCAACGTATGTCACTATAAAACGTGCTAGAGTCATATGGCGAATCTGAAATCGTTTGTCAAAAAAATTGGCACTTGCTATGCAAAAGGTTCGCCACCTCTGCTTTACAGAGTAATAATTACGTTTTATTATTCTGTCAAATTACCTTCAAAGCAGTAAAGAAGCCTGTAATATACAATTCCCAAAGTCTACAAATTAAATTAAATGGAATCGGTTTTACTGCATTTCAATAAGATATTTATGTTCTTCACATATAAGGATAATATTTGTTTATTCAGCATAACGCTTTTTTTAAAAAAATATTTTGGTTGTGATACTCGGATTGTGAAATGTATTCTTCCGCAGTAATTTATGGAGAAGCAAACACTTTCACGTCATCGGTATCAGCATTCCAGAAATTGTGCCAGATGTGCTGGACGTGTTGTAGCTTACAAATGAAAACTTCATCATTGCTGAGCAACAAATTAAAGAAGTCACATTGAGACGGAAAGACAACAGGATGGGAACAGATTAATCAGAAACATTACTCCGGGAATTGCTAATTGCTTTACTTGGAGGTTAAAAGTAATTTCAGTATCGTACTTACTCGTATTTCTTCAATGAAAATGTAGACTCGGCCGTCAATTGCACTCCTTATGCAATTTATCACTCCAGCTTCTCATTTCCAAGCTGAATAAGTAACCCGACGTTATAAAGGATTTTACAAATACCTATTGACTAAAATTAGCGTATTGGTGAAATAATCAGTAAAATGTAAGATATAAATACGAGATTTCTAGGCGGTTTGGCCATGTTCCTCTGTGAGAAAACCCTTTTTCCAGTTTCAATTTGAGGTGGTTCACTTGGTTAAATTTTCGAGAAAATTAATCGACATGTTCTCGATATTTTTTGAAAATGCAGATAAAATCTGAATAGGAATGCACTAAAGTTTTTCGCAGTCCGTATCTTCAATGTAAAAATTTAAGCTACTACGTGGTTCTCAAACTTCAATCTGAATATAATCTAAATAACCTTAGTTAAATTTACTAAATTTAATATACTCTAAGTATAGTCTAAAATATTTCTGATTCAGAAAAACATTTACCTTTCTAAATTCCAGATATTCAATAAGAATTAACTATCATTCAAACTCCTTTGTGTTACGCCAGTATTTTTTAAAAATAAAATTTTTCATTCATTAAAGAGATTATAAGTATGCAAAATTTCCAGACAGCAGTCAGCGTTAGGGAAATAAAGAACACAGTAACAAGCTCAACGTAAAATCGAAAGAGTTGCTTCATATTTCTTACTTCAGAGTTTAAAAATCTATAATTATTATTTCTGTGAATTAAAGATGTAAATTAACTTTTAAAAGATTTAGTAAAAATTTAAAAACCAGTTCTTTTCATTGTGTTGAGTTCAGTTCCAGTTCTATTGCTAAAAAACACTTCCCAATATTTCTTCGGTATTACAACTTCCACTATTATAAGAACTACTTCGTATAAAATAAACAATACTGTCCACTTAGCAGGGAAATAATTTCTTAAAATTTGCGTCATATTCTTAAAAAAATGTTCTGAACAAATATAAAATTTCTGTAAACAGTGTGTGTTAAGCTGAAATTCCCATTAAAATTACATTTGTTTTGACCATATATTTATTTCATGGCTGAAATTTAAATAAATCGTAAACTGGGAATTTAAATTTAGCCATCATAACGATCATGTTCTCAGTTGCCACATTATTAATTTCAAATTTTCATCATATTTCTTAAAGTATGATTACAAATAGTTTAAATAATTAATCTAGAACCCAAGTTACGGCACAATTTTATTTAAATAACTTAATAACTAAAACAAAAACGCTGACTAAAGTCAGATAAAAGTAGCATGGCCTGACTCGACAAGAATGGAAGACGTGTTAGCCAAATCGCATCTATTGGAGTGTGTGATTGACGTTCATTTGAACCGTCAAACTGATTTAATAATTCGTACCTAGAATTATAACTCTTTATTTCTTGAATATACGAGGCATAGGGCTAAAAGATAAAAAGTGAGCTATGCAAAGCAGAAAGATAGTCATAAATCTTAAACAAAATAAAAATGGCTGTGAACAGGTTTTTTTTTTAACAGGCTACATGAGGGTGATCCTGAAACAGGCAGATCCCCTTTAATATCATGGGAAGGGAATTGGGAGGTGGGGAAAGGTAGTCAGGGTTAACTAGGGCCCCCGGGCTGTAATGTAAGGATCCTATCCAGTGTTTCACCTAAAGGTGATGCAGGGAAAATCCTAGATAAACTGCATCAGGTAGGTCGGGCATTGGGTACTATTTTCACGCCCTTCCGAATGACGGGAGACGAGTTTGCTGAGAGATAAACATTTTTGTATATTTTATAAGTACTTAAAACATATTGTTACTTAAATACAACGTTCATTAAATTAACAAGTCATTTCGCGCTAAACTGACCAAATATATCAACTACCGTTTCTTATAAATGAAATTCATTGCTTATGTGTAATAAAGCTCAAATTTCGTGCATTTTTGTTTGTATGTTCCACATACAAAGCTAAACGCGTGGAGTAATTTCAACCTAACTTTGCACACATGTTCTTTGCGTTTTGTAAATCTGCACCGTCGGGTTATGAGACAGTTTCGACCCCTCGGGGCGGGGGTAGAGGGGACGGAAATTTTAAATATGCAAAATCGGCCGATATTACCGTCGAATCGGTGTTAATTACTTTTAGGGTGTTTTCCGCGTAACTACTTGTATCCTTCACACCCTAATGATACATATAGCTCACTACAGGTTACATTATGACCTTACGTAGCCTGAGTGTATGCTTGCGGCGGCGGCGACGACGACGTTCGCTATGAAAGTATCATAACTTTAATAAAATATTAGTTTTATTTATGCGTTAAGATCCCTCCATCGTCGGGCACCCAGGTAGTGTAATTATAAAATATTAGATGTTTTTTATAATTATTTTCAAACTTGTATTTTATAGTGGAGATTTGGCTTTATTTATTGTTTCAAATAATACTCTACGAGGAAATAGGGCAATTAAGGAAGACATACATACATATAGTGACATAAGACATATTTCATGTATATATTTACACAGAAATATGAGGAAAAAATTTAATCACAAAAATAAGTGAATTTAAAACATAATACATGTATTAAAATTAGAAAATTTAATGTAATTGTGAGAATATTATTACTCAATTAAAATTAGTACATAAATAATTTTAATAAATTAACAAGAGAAATATTATGCATGATTGTTAATACTTAAAGAACGATTCCGTGAAATTGTAAGCATCAAACGATTAAAAAGATTTCATTTTTAAGCGGGGATCTACCAAAGGAAGATACATGAAACTAACGTGACCACACAAAAGTCGAAACTTAAATCGTCTCTAATACATTTGATATCAACTCACGGGAAATTTCATAATTCTTACTAGAAACCATGGACTAATACCGATTATATGTATCTTATAAAACTTTAAAGAGCCACTTGCTGTTATGGAACAAGTTTCTGCATGGCAAATTTAAATCTTATTCGTTTATTTTTCGGTATAATTCCTGCTGTAAAGAATATGATTGTTACACTTAACAACTTTTGGCAACGCAATCGCAGTATCAGTAATATAACTTCCTTTAGAGGACCTATTTGAATCCAGAATAAGTTTACTATTCCCATTTCTAGTAATAAGAGCGGATCGGTGCTCGTAACGTTATTTCCTCGTCCTGATCTCACTACGGTAGGTGTTAAGTGTTGCGTAGCCTTACGAAATTAGACCTACGTAAGATGTTTGTTTCGGCGACACGCACCGAAACGTGATCCGTGTTATCTTCACGAATCTCAAAAGTTCGGGTAGAACCTAATGCACGATCATTGAATAATTTAAAGGATTTTGTGCTACGGTAGGTGAATAGAATCTCTTTAGAATCTTTCGGATTTACAGGCAAATACTACAGCGTGTTCACTTACTCGTAATTCTCCCGCGGTTCAGAACTTGTTGGTACTTTCATCCAAAATCAATAAAAGTAAGAACTGCTTATAGAAATTCATGTCATTAAATTGACGGATAGATAGATTTATTTTCCTTATTTCTCTCAGGAGGCAATAGGATACGTTACATTTTTACTTAAGACAGTTCCGCCGATGTTATGAGTAAACTTAACTATAACGTAAATAATCCTATTTACCCACACCGAGTAACTAAATATTTAACACTAGCGATAGAAAAATACATGCATTGATTACAAATGTACTTAGGCACATTTTCCTTGTCAAATATTAAGGACGCACTGTTACAACACTAAGTCATTTCCATGTATCCATCTGTCAAGAGCTGATAAGTGATTTCGTCATGAATTTTTGCTAAAAACAGAACTTGGAAGCAGGAAAACAGAACCGAAGTGATAAAACTGTACTCCCGATTTAATACACAGAAACCTAGGAAGCACATATTCAGCGATTCTCTAGACACAACAGTTCAGCGGGTTATATATCTATGTAAAAAATCCTTTTCACGGAACAATAAGTACCATTGGAAATAAATAAAACGACGGTCAAAAAAGTCAGCATTAAATATATAACTATTTATTAACAAAAGCGACGTTTCATCTCCATTTTGAGACTTCATCAGGCTTAAAATTCAATAATCTTTTCGACTGAGAGAGTCAAGGAAAAATATGATGTATTGCCACATTTTAAGCCTGATGAATTCTCAAAATGGAGATGAAACGTCGCTTTTGTTAATAAATAGTTATATATTTAATTCTGACTTTTTTGGCTGCCGTTTTATTTATTGTAAAAATTTAAGTCAGAAAACTATGATGTACCATTTGAAATGTCTTAACTATTTAATTGTTAATGGACCATACTCTTCTAGGTTTATTGATGGAGAGAGAGAGAGAGATCTATGGAAAGCCAGGAATAATTGATAGGTTACTTATAAATTAATTAGACTGTAATAAGTTAATTTAGCAAAAGACAAGCCGTACAAGTGTGTACGAGAAAACAACACAATTAAATAAAAGAAGAAACAGGGTAACCCGCGTGCCGAAAAAAAAAACAAATACTGCTGTAAAGCAATGACTTTATGGAACTTGCAAACTCACGCTTCCTTGTACTTCTCAGGAAAACTTCGCCATTTCATGTTTACAAAACGTCTGGAGGAAAATTGTTCCAATCCCGTATAGTCCGGTTTGAAACCGAATATTTCTCAACATCAATTTTAAAGCTGCCCAATTTTAAAATTATGATCCCCTCTACTATAATAATTTGCTCGTAAAATCTTTGATGGTATATCCTCTCAGGATTGTTGGTCTGCTTACGCTTTTAAAAGGGCCCTGACACATAAATTTTGTCGTCGTTTTCTAACATATATTTTTTCCGGGACAAATTTTGCTTTGTTTCCTTGGTTTCGCCAGGCTGAAGCTCTGCAGCCGAGTGGTAATTAATAATTAATAGAGTTCATTGAAAAGGAAACCTTCATATTATATTAGTGTGTATAAAATTAAAAGTTGCTTTTGATGAGCCCCCACTGGGAATTTATTTTAAAATCACTAGTTGGAAATCAGAGCTATCCACCAGATTATGCCAGATCTGTCACGGAAATTCACTGGACGCATCCCCAAGAACGTGGAAACTTCCTAAGATGGGCAGGAAATCAGTTCCTTGGCCTTACTGGCAACAATCTGAAGCTGCACTAAGGTCATTCACGGATCGGTATCAGTAACGTAGGTCCATGTGATGATAATACAGTGATTTAAAAAATATTAATATTATCATGCAACCCAGAAATAAAATGACCGGAAGTGAGCCAAGTCAATGGAGTCCGACGCTTTGGTCACCAGGACCACTTGAAATATCTCTGTTAACAGCGTACGTCATACGACTACGGAAACATTGGAATTATTTAACTTAATTGTAGCTTCAAACCATTTATGTTGCCTCTATCTTAATGAACTCACAGCAAATGAAATGGAGGACTATAATCTTCATGAAATATAATAGCATAATGGGATTCGTGTATGGACAGTGTCTACTTATACTTCCAAGATAAGCTCATCCCACAACGGTTTATAAATTAATTAGGATTTTATTTTAAATACCAGTTGACTGGAATTCCCATTATAACTTTGAAAACAATTCGCAAACAAATGTTAATAAAAAATATATAGTCTTAGTTAATTTTTTGTAGTTTCGTGCTAATCTCTCGAATGCATTAAATCCGTGGCGTAGGAATTGGTTTATGGAATTTCATAGGGAACTGTACCATGGTGCATCTACGAGTGCGCGTGAAATTCTGAACAAAATATCATTAAAAATCATGAAAATGGCTACATATGATGAATAAAATATTTCTTTGTATTCCCACGCAGGTTGCTGTCGACGATCTCGCGGGATTGTTGTTTCTGAACATTTTTATGCCCAAATCATTGTCAATAAACGTCAAAACTGGTGTTTTAATGCCTAGTTGAAGTAATAAATACATCTGCTTAGCAATAAAATGATTCTATACATAAATTATTCACAGTAAAAACATACGCTGCCGTTTTTTGAAATTGGTAAAACGATGTTCATTCACGGGGCCCTTCGCTTTATTCCTGGAGAGAACTTGTGTTGGGTGACGAGAGACAGAAACAACGTGGATGATTTGTTTCGTTGGACAATTTTTAAGTTCAGAAGGGAAACTTTTTCACGTCGAAAGTAGGAGCTCGTTCCCTTGAACGTCGATGGCGACCGTCGAGGCGCGTTCATCTTCAGGCACTTGACCCAAATTTTCAGAGTGGCGAAGGTCAAGAGATTCGCAACTTCAGCATTAATCATGCTGTGTCAACAACCCGCAATGCCGACTGCAAACAATAAATAACTCAAGGGAATATGCGAGCCGTTTTCATTCAGGTCTACTGCAAATGTTTCAACATACTTTCTCCTAGACTTGTTCACTGTTTATACGTCCCGCTTTCATGTTTACATTAATACCAGTATGATTTATAATGAAACGAATCCTTCAAAATATCCTAAATAAGAAATTAAGAATATATATCAACTGATGTATTGTGACGTAATCGGGAAAGCCAGGATAGAGTCAGGAAGATTAATTGTGGCTTTAAGTCTAGGGAATCAACGTATCAGCCATAGATCCCAACCTATCACGGCGCACTAGCCGCAGTTTTACCTCAGGCCAGTCGTTTTTTATGTTATATAAAAAAATTTATCTTATGATTATTAGTTGGTTACAATTGTTGATGCAGTATGTACAAAATTAAAATGATGTATCTAATTCAAGTAGGAGAATCCATTGATTAGCCTAAATTAGCAGATGAGTTTGGTTGTTTATTCTTCGCGTGTATCCGAGGGGTACACAATGTGGAAGTGTGAGGGTTGACAGGTGGTGTATTGATTGTTGGAGGATATGTGAGGGTGGGCTCTGCAGGTGTGTTGGTAACGTGGGTTAAGATGTGCCTGAATGTTCTGGGGTAAGGATGACGTCGATTGGGAGTTTCTTTTGAGACGATGAAAGTGTAGAAGTGGGGGAAGGATTGTTGTAGAGTTGTTGGATCGTGAGGTTAGGCTGGTTGAGGGTGCTTTTAATGAGGGAGGTTATGGATTTGGTGATTAAGTAGTTGACTTTGGAAGCTTTGATGTTATGGTGGATGACGGAATTTCTGAGGTACCAGGGAGAGTTTGTAATGGTGCGCAGTATTATGTTTTGTTTTGTTTGAATTTTAGTTGTTGTTCCATGTACGGATGAGGCATAGAACCAGGGGGGTTGCATTATGGAAAGGTAAACCAGGCGTTTTGTGCTGATGGTAAGAGGATTTTTTCTGTTTAGCAGGATATATAGTGTTTTGAATTTATGGTTGAGAAGATTAATGTGAAGTTTCCATGAGAGTTTTTGAATCTAAGGTGATTTCTATATAGGTGATGTTTTTGTTAGTATTAATGAATTGTTTAGGGGAGGAGGGTTCTTGGTTAGTTTGAATGGGACTTTGTGGGGTTTCTGCTGATTCGCCAATTTTGGACTATTACTCTAGGTTGTTGAGCGTTGATTGAAGTGAAAGAGGAGGTTTCATTGGAGATGGCTGTCGTCTGCGAAAAAAAAACTGCTAGTTGCGGGATGTTGATGGATATCGTAAGAGAAAATGTTGAGATCGGGATTTATAGCCCCAAATCCTACAGCATGAAGCCCAATCACTTTATTATTTATGTATTTAATGATGTTTCGTACGGTGATCTGTGTCCTCAATTCGGAACTAGCTAACCCATTGTACCAAATAAAATAGCTTTTGTTTCTAAATTTGGATTTTGTACGTCACACTCGTGTTTCAACCGTTCTCAGAGTACCATCTGTTGATCTCACATTCGCTCATCACATCACCATAGCAACTCTATCTCATTGTTCATATTACCGTCCTTTACTAAATTGTGCAAGCATCTGAGACGACTGAAGTTAAATTCTGTCCTAATTTTATAAGTTAATTTCTCGTGAGTTGTAAACTGAATGTTATTACTCAGAAAGATGTAACGGCGTGTACACGACACAGCCAATTCTGTGATTCGTTTCGTTAGCGAATGTGATACCGAACTTGTAGTACATTTCCGTTAATATAAGGTATACAGTTGGAATTGTTGTCAACAGGTTTGTGCCCACCGCGAAGCGTTACTGAAGAATGGATCGTAAGTGAGAAACAAATCGTACACTGTGTGATGCATCATGAGTTGTTGGTCAGGTTAACAGAGCGCTCTCACTCCATGCAATTATGCAGATCCAGGTAATAACTACAGTAATGGTTCAAACTGGCGCACAAGGATTTCGCTCCCTGTCAAAGACTTCTCTGTCGAAACAAGATGTGAGAAGCAGGGTTTACCAACCTTCCTTCATGCCGTGCGCCCCCCGCCTCCAATTTTTTAAATATCCAAATATTGAATTAATCACTAAATGAAGCCTTATTGCAACTGTCTTAAGACAAAAACTTGGAATATAGGAAACAATCGGTAGGAGATTATTAAGGCAAAACAAAAACTAAATTTTAAAAACATGTATAAGGCAACTAAAAGTTGGAAACAAAGCAGTATATATGAATAAATTTTCTATAAAATTTTAATTTTTAGGAATTATTATTTAATTGTAGAATAATTTCAAATTTTTGTGTGCTAAGAGATTTTACATTGAGCTCAAATTTAGATAGCTTCAGTCTCAAGTCCACCTCTTTGATGATAGATGGCCATAGCAATCGTCTAATACAGTACATAATTTTCCTTCATTAGGCATAGTAAACAATACTCTCAGAGTAAATTGATGTTTATATTACTGAAAACTTTCACGTGTAACTCTGTAGAAAGTTTAACAATTAACAAAGGTCTATTTGAAATTGATATTCTACCTTTGTAGATGTATAACCTAAAGGCGGTTGGTTTTTATCATTCTAGATGAGATCATTTTCAAATAACCCCTCTGAACTCTTAAATTGCTCCCATGTGGGGCGTGAGACCCACGTTGGGAAACACCGGTGTAGTGATTGAACTATACTTAATTAACGACTAACCTATGCCCAACAGACTTTAAAAAGTAATAAATTTACATATTGTTTTCAGTTTTACCATAATTTGTTAAGAGCGATGTTAATGTAAATTAAAATCTTAAAACTGGAAAACGAGGTTTTGAGTATAAAAATAAATTAAATTACCAAGCTTCTCTTAGAGAAATTGCATCTGTAAAAGAAACCAGATTTATAAAATGAGGTTTATGAGACTGCTAAAGTGAGATAGCGGCCGGAATACCGAAAACTGTGACTTTTTGTTATCTGGTGACCGTACATTTTCTGTATTTACTCCGTTTATGAGACTTATTTCTGAATGGATTTACTTGATTTGAAACCAACGATATTGCCACACTCGTCGATATTTTACCAAGTTAAAATTGAGTGGAATGATAAGCCTGGCACAGCGAGAATTAGTTATGTTTACACGAGAGAAACTGTCGATGGTTTAAACAATTTTTTTTTGGTGAAATATGTGCCACAGACACAAGAGATTGTAATTCTCTTGTGATCTTCAAATGGCGTAGGTGAATTTTGAGAAAAGGCAGGCAGAATTCAGACGAAGTGATAGTCACAACGTGATGCAGAAATCCGACATAGCTGAACCAAGCAGGTCCACGTCTGTAAGGATTGTGGATGGTTCTTATGATGCGCGTCCTCCTTCAGGACGAACAGAATTTGACACATTTTATTCTTCTTTCACCTGCGTCACTTCGTCTAATTTTGAATTTAGTTGTCCGTCAGTTAGTGTTCAGAGAATTTACCAACTTCCTCTCAAAATAACAGCATCAGGACCCGGCAAATATTATTTACGGATACAGAATGTCAGCGTAGTTGTCAAATTTCCAACGAGGGTGACCAGTTATCTTTAGATTTTATCTTAAATCATCTTTGAAAACATGTTATTTTAATATTGATGAATGATTCTGAAGGCTCTGATTTCATTGTTCTGATTAGAGTCGTTCAACACAATATATCGAACAGTTTTTGACAAAGAATAGCAAAAAATATTTTGTCTGCACGATGACAACCATTGTCACTAAGCTTAGCAATCAATGGGCTGATTACGTATCCAATTTTCTTGAAACTTGACAGCTATTTGTTGGAGTTGCCAGTGCCGATCTTGTCGCGCGTAGAGGGTTCATTATTGGGATAAGCCGTCGCGTCGCCCCGCTGAATGGAAGCGTGTGTCATGGCAGAGCAGGGCAGAGCAGAGCACAGCACAGCGTAGCCTTGAGACTTGGAGGGAATATATAGTCTCGCAGCGCAGCAGCCGCGGCAGCCAGTGTCGTGAGGACAGCCTCAGCCGCAGCACCAGCAGCAGCCGCAGCAGCAGCAGCAGCAGCAGCAGCCGCTAAGGTAACGGACGGACGGACGCTGCGTGCGTGCGTGGTGCTTCAGCAAAGCTTCGTATAGTGATATCGCGGCTTGTGGTTACTTACTACGGTGTTTCCCATGGACCATGAGCAAGTGTTCCTCGAGTCCGATTACATTGGATTATGAAGATTGCTTTTTCCCAGTGTTTCACTGCTTTTAATGTTGTTTTCTAGGAACACGTTGTATATGACAACTGTTGACTATCGTGTCGTAGGTTCATCACGTTCGAAAGTTGACGATGATAACAGGTTGCCTTTCCCTACGTGTCTCAAGACAAAATTAAGATATTTAGTTAGTTGATTGGTGAATAAATTCCAAGGGTATTTTTTGATTCCGAATTACCAAGATTTCGTCCTTGCATAATTCATAAAACGTTTCACAATTTTGATCGCTCCACTCTGCAATGAGAACATTAAAATTGGATTTCATTTAATATTTTATAGGGTAGAAGTGAACACGTTCTCGTAAGATACAATAGCTTATCCAGTAGATATTTAATAGTTTCTCCTTATAGATTTGAATTCCAATATATAATAGCTTATCCAGTAGATATTTAATATTTTCTCCTTATAGATTTGAATTCCAATATAAAAATTAGAACTGTTAACTTTTAAATATTTGAATTGCTTCGGTTCTTCGCGTTGGAGACGACAGTTCCTCCGGAGAAACGCGGGACCATTTTATGACTTATTTTATGGAGATCCTAGGTTTCCCTGGAGCGTGTGAACTTCTTTTTTTTGTATTTCTAAGTCGCATTAACGACTAAGGTCATTAGGGACTTTTTTTACCATTTTTCGGGAACTTATATTCATTGTACGGGTTACTCAACTTGAGAGCACAAAGACGCACCCAAACCCTTGCCAGGAATCGAACCCGGGCCCTCTGTGGTGCGAAGCACTAGACCACACAGGCCGGCTGTGATGTAAGCGGATTGTTTAATAACTGCCGAGGGAGAATTTTATCTTCATCTTAACGATGAAGCCCTCACTTTCGGTACAAGAAGAACGTTCACATCATTGATCATCGGTTTTCGAACTAATATTGGTATTCTTATCGTGTTTCGTACAGCAAATTAACATTTTGAAATGAGTTGTCGTGTCTTATTTGCAGCAATACTTCCCTCCGTGCTGCCAGGGAAGTTGTGTCGAACACCATCCCAAGTGATCATGCTGAAATGATCGTGTCCAAATCCATGAGCACGCCGGGAGATATTCAATTTATATTTCGCTTAGTGTGTTGGTAATATTGTTACTCCCAATGTGCTTTCCGGAGCACGTGAAAATATTGTTCGGCTGTTTACATTCAAGTTAATTGTACAAATGCATCAGGAGATTACTGAATATTATTTTCCGGCGTTTTGTGACAGAAATTTCTGATTGCTGTTCAATAATAAACACAACATCTTGGACCATCATAGTCACACTTAATTATGTTCTCGATTGATCGAAACAACCCGGTCAAAATCCCACTGAATTTCTAATTATGACTGTGCGGAATTGACTTATTATGTTGCCACGGAGTATGTAAATGACGAGCACGTGCCATTAGCCTCAAATCTTCTAATAAAATGAATTGGTATATATATTTATTAAATTATTTTAAATCAATAATGATTCGTTAATTTAAAGCGCCTAGTTGTCTGTAAGTAGCTTAAAATAAATTTGTATCACGAAATTCTACCAAGTGCTCATTTTTCTATGACGAAGTAAGCTACATAAGAGGAATTGTTACGACCCTTAAACATCTCACAAACAAATTATTCTTTCTAATAGTTCGCTACTGTCAGTCTAATGTGAATTTCAAATCCTATGGCTAAATGACTCGCAAATTACGTGACAACCTCGGAACGTTTCTTGTAGATACAGTCAATACTTGTCGACTGTTTGCTCTGCTGACTAGAGGTTATCTAAAGGTGCATCCTTTAGCGTGGAGCGAATTTGCAAGTGTCACTATTTGAACAAATGCGCTGTGTTCAAGACTGATAATGTTCGTCGGGGTAATATATGAAACAACAAACTTGAATGTGCAAAATCACCCTGACGGAATCGGAGGTTTATTTTAATTCCGCGGCCGGAATAACAATTTCATAGGTGACTACCGTGGTAACAACCTACAGTTATCAATTCCTTCATTAAATGCGAGAAGAATATGCAGTGGTCCATTGATTAATGATGGTTCTAAAGTTGCCGACTTTAACCAAAACAAGGCACTTAATCTATAATATTAAGTAGAAAATCAATTAATTTGTACCTCTCTTGTCATATCAGTACAAAATACATTTATCACTACGGTGTCTTTTAATACCCTAACATCTCCAGACGTCAGAGTCGACTTCGCACTCTGCTAAAAATACTCAATAATATAGGCTTAAAATAATATAAAGATATCTGATTAAATTCTGGAGAAAAAAAGACATTTAAAATAACCTATAACGAATCAAATTTCCAAAGTTTATTTCACCTCACGTTTCAAAATAAATCACAGGAAATATATAATAAACAAAAAGCGAAGACAGTTCACTATCACGAGTCACACATCAGAGGTCCACAGTTTTGGTTGTTCGTAATTCTACAACAATATATTGTCGCGCATGTCTGAGCGTGATCGGACAACGCTAGTTTTTTTATCGAATAGAGTTCCATAGAATCAAAACTCGTTGTCAAGACCAGCTCGTCGTTAACCAAGTATCTAAGACTGTCTTTTGCCAAGTCATAAAATAATGTCATTTATAACTGCACCAATAAAAACCAGTCTCTACTACTATCCTCAATAACTACTGACAATTTACTAAGATAATAAATGCAAAACCTTGTGCCTGCAACTAAACGTTGACTTACAACATCTTCTGTGACGTCATCAAAAGATCTAGAAGCTTGAAAACGAGTCTGCAACAATTCGTTCTGCAAAATAATTAACGACTCATCACTCATTTCGACTCCAGTACTTACTTTATTGGATTGTAAAGGAGAAGTCACCTGAGGAACGTGGAATTTATCACCAATTGTTTGTTCTTTTTATCAACAACAATATAGCCATTAGCGACTTATGCAATTTTAAGTTTACATGTAAATGTAACATTTTAATTTACATTTCAGGGTACAAATTTGTTCTGTACTGGAGTTTAATTATGTTTTCTTGGGTTTTGGTTACTTGTATTGTCTCACTGATGCTATCTTTCAGTGTTTCTTTCCTCTCTTCGTCAATTTTCGGACAGTACTTAATCAGGGCTTCAAGTGTAATATGGATATTGCACTGGTCACAAATCGCAGGGTGTCTCTTCTTATAATTTAAAGGTGTATCATTCTTGTATGTCCAGTTCTTATTCTGGATATGTTCATTTGGTCATTTCTCTTGACTTTTAGGTCATGTTTCATAGCCTTGTTTCGTTATGGGTCTTGCTGGCTTTAAATGATTTCCGTTTTGTATTTCATGCCTGAATTAGCTTTCTGTGGGTGTCTATCCTTATTTCTGTAAAGGTATTGGTGTTCTCTGTAGACTGGTTTTTGGGGCCATTTTTCCGTAGTGGGTTAGTGCAGTTTTGTAATGGTGGAATATCTCTCAGTATATCTGGTGAAAAATATTGCTGACTCTTGTAGAGAATGGGATATTTTTATGAATGAACCCTTCGTGTGGGCTGGATACTTTGGAAGAATATTATTTCTAATTAATAAGTTGGGGGAAATAATGGTTTCAGATATCTTTTTAACCGAAGCTATTGCTCGACTTTTAAGAAGCATCCGGAGTCAGAATTCCTATTCACAGAAAAGTTGTTTGGAGAAGTTTTTTTTCTCTACCTAATTTATTGAACCATTCAATTAAGTTATTTAAGCAAGTCGAATGGTTTTTAAACTAATGTCTATGTACAGAACAAGTCAAATTTAAAATTGAATACCCATGGCAAATTTGACTTAATTCTAGCATTAGTAAACACACTGTATTACACTTCAAATTAATGCAGCAGTGCATAATGTCAGAGTATATAAAAAGTATACATAAAAAACTGCTACTGGGAAAATTAAGTATCTTGGAAGAAATCGCAGTAGAATCCTTCTGCAATAATTACCCGTTGGAATAATTCTCATTAAAGCAAAAAAAAGGAACAGCATCTTCAAGGTTATTTTTCACAACACCTTTAATTTATCCTCAAACAATCACAATGTAATATATAATCATCATCAGTTATTTAAAACCTTCGAGGAGCTTTCATCCTTACGGACATATTTACTTTAAGTCGAGTTGAAGTAATGATGGGATGAATATGTCCGTAAGGACGAAAGCTCCCCGAAGGTTTTAAATAATTGATGATCATTGTATATTACATTGTGATTGTTTGAGGACAAATTAAAGGTGTTGTAAAGTATAATTCTCTTTAATTTGAAAGAAGAAAGGTTTCATATTACATGGAGTATTTCGAAATCGTGAATTGTACATTCAAGTTATTTGTTTATTCTCAGCAACAAAGATGCTTTTGTACGTAAGAAACAATTGTGTTTATATGTGGTTACACTTGGAAAGGTCCTTATATTTTTTCCATTACTTTAATGAGTTTTCTAGTCCTCTTCCCCTCTAATAATGGATGTGTTCCGTCTCATCTCTTTTTTTTCCTCCTCCGCGGTGTCTCTTACGTCAATCGCGTCAGCGGAAAGTGGTCACGCAGAAACCTCTGGCAAACTTTGCCCTTGAGCGGGATGTGCAATTTTAAGCTACCAGCAAGACGGTAAGAAACAATAAGCATCGCTTGAGTGAGGTCGTTCTTTGGCGCTGACGTCACTAGTTGTTGCGGGGATTTTTCCGCAGAAGCGGTTACCAAATGCTCTGTTCCTCCGGGCCCCCGCCTTCAAATATTAACCACAATTGGAGGAAAATGAACATGTGAGACTTCGTGGAAGCATCAGGTCCCGGAGTCGGGTTCAAAAGGTCGGCGACATCACAAAGATATCGTTCAGATTAATAAATTAGCTTCGCTAGTTAGTTATGCCTATTTGTGCAATTCAAATTTATTAAATAAACCAGCGCGTTAAATAACGACCAAGACAATGTAATTCTATAGTATATAATTGTAATCAATAAACTGCAACAAGAAAGAGAATAGAGTGGTAAGGAGGCAGATGCAGAAAAATTATGAGGGAAATATTGCTTCACTGTCAACGTTCAAGACTCGTTGTCAGTGAATCTCCGTAAGCTTTATATCTCAGTTTCCTTTAATATTATTAGAGAAACTTAGTTCTCTTGCAGTACGAAAATCACTAGAAATATATCCGTTTAACATGTTTTCTCTAAATCATTATAGGAAATTATTTTGTACATAAATTTATGGGAGATAAATGGAGGAATTTATTGACTTTGTATATTGAGCTGTAATCCTGAATATGTTTCTAGGTTAATTTATGGTCACTAAGATATGTGTTGTTCGGAGACCGGCTGAATTCGTTTGTAATAGAGGTGACGCATTTGTCCACCTGTCATGAAATGGGTGCAATGTAACAGCTTTATTTCAATTACGCCCGTCATAAAGATCTGAACCGTGTTTGCCTGTCTACGAACCATCAGGATTTTGCAACTCCTACCCCCTTTCCCAAACATCATAGGTCTGAAAACACTAGGCTGAAATGGGGAACGGAATTCGAGGGTTGTGACCAAGAATAATCCTTCATCCAGACTGTGTGAAGGAAGCGCTCATACTTTTTGACGTCTGACGCTGAGGTTCTCCGAAGGCTGCACACGGGTACACGGAAAGCTTCAAGTAAATCCGCGAACATTTCCCAAAAGTTTCCCAAGTCCTAGCAGGTCGGACTTGCGGCATGTAAGTCACTCTCACAAACTTAACGAGGCCTGCGATTTCCGCCCTCATCAGAATGTTTACGTAACAACAGAAATATTTTCTCTTCCTGAAACCAAAAGTTTCCGTAAATTAAATTTTAATAATTTTATTACATAGCGTTTTTCAATAAGGGCGGTTGGATGCTGAAATGGAATAATTCTATATTTGTGAGGTATTTACGAAAATTTCTTTTATTTGAAATGGAGTACATGGGCCTGTCAAATAATTAAAGAATTTCGTTAATATCTCACACATAGCTTGGTTTATTCCATTTTAACATCGACCCGTCCTTATTGAAACGCCCTTTATATGCTTCTTCGGCTCATTCCGCCATCACATTTATTAATAAGGACTCGATTAAATCTGAGTCATTTCCGTAACTGATCCACTAAAAACACAATTCAACATAACACATGACTACTATTTTATAGTTACTTCTGATTTCATTAACTAAATTTAACCAGTCTAAATTTCAGAGTATTGTTATGCATGCGTATTGACGTATGACGACTAATGCATTATACATATAGGTTAATACAACATTACTGGTTTAGAGTCGTCGATACCTTTAGTCTTCTAGTGATGTATAATACAACTTTAAAAAAAGATGCGCAGAGTATCTCGCTCACAAATTGCTACAGATGCATAAATAAGATAAATACCTAAAGAATTTAAAATAAATTTAAAGAAAAAGCCATTGAAATAAAAATTATTTATATCAGGTTTTCATCTCTTAGCCTCGTATTCGGACAGTAGCAGATAGTGGAGTTATTTTGAAACGTAGCGCATCAAAAATATTAAGGAAAATCATTGAATGGGCGTGACGAAAGACATTTGCTGTGAACAGTAGCCTTTACGTTAATGTGTGGCCATATTTTATATTCTAAAACGGAGGAATATGTGCAGCTGGAACACTGATATAGTTGTCGGTGTTTGTTACATCTGGACGAATCCTGACTTGTACAACTAATTTTCTGTGCCTTAAAGTTCTTACTGTTGTTGTTTGTAAGATTCTTTATTTAAATTTTGAAAGAAATGTACGCTTTGTCAGGTTTGAAATTCCAAGATTTTGGAAAAGAGGTTTGCAATTTAGCCAGTTATAATTTCAAGAGCGCTTTTGAACCCGCAGTAACACAATGGAATTGGAAATGCGCCATTGTCAAGAAAGTTTATTCACAGAAGAGATTGTCATGAATTAGAAATTGTTTCCGGTATAATTGATTGGACTTCGCTGACGACTTGAACAAAGATTCACGTTCCGTTCACCCGAATGTCCTGACGTCAGGCCTTGTCCACTCTGCAACACCTCGTCTGTGTTAACGCTCATTTGACTTTTAAATACCGACTGCTTTGCCTTCGTGTCGTGTAGGAAGTTTCCGAATAGTCGTCGCGAGCCTAAAATTTGTTTTTGTAACTTGTCTGCGGAGATAATGGTGGTCCACGGGAACGTTTTCAATCTGGTGACGAAACCAGAGCGTGGAATATTTTTTTTAAAAAAACCTTACTTCACAACTACAGCCCACAGACTAATTATTTTGTATTAAAAATCCTACTCGATCAGTTGCTATTAATTAACATACTCATAGGTTTTAATTAAGATAATTTTAATATTGAATTAACATAGATATTAAACCACGATAATACATATTGGTAATAAATAAATACAACATGGATAATAGTACCGACGTTTGCGTAGAAGTTAATGTTCAGTTATATGTCAGTTGTTCATGAATATGATTTTTTCAGATGTTGTACACCATTTCATTTCACCGTACATTCACTCGTTCACTATCACCTACTTCCGTTTTAAGACTGATATTCTTTTGACATGGCGTCAATAAAAAGCTATGATTTGGCGACAAATAATCAAGACGTATCACGTGCTATCTCCAAACATCTGTGCACTTCTCCTTAACGTTCCTCTACGCGTCGTGCAACATTTTGTTTTGATCCCAGCGCCACAAACAATTATTCAGTTTTGTCAACCAAGTCCGTCTTTCTCAAATTGCAATTTCGTAAAAAATAGCTCGGATTACAGTATATGAATATATATACATCTCTGAACCCTAAATAATACAAAATTATATTGATGATTCTATTTCATTCACTACCTTTTCATATCAAAAAGAAGTCAACAAGGTACAACAATCAGGCGGGAGGTACTATTAGTTTCTTATTTTCTGAACTCAGACTGGTTTCATGATTTTCCTCCAAAATGTTGCCATATTCAAAGTTTGTTCAACCCGTTGTTAGGGGATTCAAGTAAAGTCTGTCTTTTCCTCGCGTTATTTATTGGTAGTTACAAACAATTTTTTATATAATTTTATTGCAAGGGAATAATTTGAACTGAAAAATTTTCCGCCAAAAATTGTTTTCTATTCAAAACATGATTAAATATATTGATATCCATAAACATTTCCTCCGGATGTCTCCCCTTTTACTTCTTTATCGTTTGTGTGGTAACGGAGGTCAAGCAGATTTAAAGTCACAGAAAGAGCGAGCAATATCTGTGATGTCTGTGCTTTTCGCCTTTTTACCTGCGTGGCCTTGATCTGTGTGGAAGTCATGTCCGTACTTATAAGGCGTGTCATGTCTCCTGCAGTTCTCAGTCGCGAACATCCTGCTCCCTCCCAACAGTCGTCCGAGACGAGACGAGACGAGACCAGGCAGTCGGGTCGGTTCACGCGCTCATTTCAACAATTCTCCAGCCTGCACTGTTTCCACGCGAAAGGAGAAACAGTGACTCCTTGCATGAGAAAAAAGTCTAGGCTTCTATCAGAAGTTGAGATCATCCGAGTCCATGAGGGTTTCGACTGAAGCCCTTTGGATCTTACAGTAATCCGTCGTCTGTCTTGTATTAACAAACACCAAGTATTGTTACCTCAACAGTTAACGTAAAAGTGACGCCATTCATATGCAAAAATACAAGTTAATGTCATATAATTTCTCTATAAATGTTTGATCCCTCTCCTCTACGATTAAGCGGTTCATCCCGAAGACGAACAGAACATGTTACTGCTCGTTTCCCTTTCAACTCTATTGCTAATCCTCCAAAAGGACGTCTAAACTCTGACAATTAACGAACTATCTACACAATTAAAGTACATTATAAGAAAAGAAAATTGGTAAAAATTAATTATAATAAAAATAAAATGTAGTCTAACACAGGGGAAACAGCGACCCTTTCGTTATTAAGTTACAACCATCTTCTATGCCCTGACAGCGGCCGCTCACACCCACAGTCGCCATTAACTCGCTTGTCTCTCTATCATTGTCGTCATCTTGACGCATTGTCACCCTAACATCGTTGACGCGTTGGCTGTCACCCCAACAAAACCAAATAATTATCTACAAATGGGACACGAATCGTATGTCAGGGTCACATTGTAGAATATCGCTGAAAACAAAACTTATGATTGTCACTGTATAAGCAAGAAAAGTATATCACGGAAACTTTTTACATCGCAGTTACTTCACAATAAGCAAATATTTAAATTGACATGATATGCTCAACCTATAGAATCGACAAACAGTTACTAACGGTTACCCAGCGGAAACACTTTGGAAAAAAAGAGTGAAATGTCGCAGGACAAAGCTGAAGGAGAAGTTGAGGGGAAATGATGGTGTGGAGAAATGGTCTAACACAAACGGAAGGAAGATGGGATTGATGTGGAGTGTCACTCTGCGGGCTCCAAACAAAATGGACAAAATTTACAGATATGGACGTCAGATTTACAAAAAACCAATATTCTTACTTGTGATTTTATTTCGAACTTTTGTTTTATGTTGCTGTGTATTCTTAAAGGAGGGGATGTAATGAGGGCGCTGTTTGTGACGTCATTGGTGTGGGCGTTAGCAAGCGCGATCGCCGTCAATTTATAAAATTGTGTTGACTTACGATCCCGACGTTTTGTTTCGTACTCTTACCACCTTTCCTACGTGTTTTCCCTCTAATCACCCATGGTTTCTAATTTAAGAACTATTAGTCAGTCTGCTTGAGTGTTCCTTTGACGCCTTTTTTTACGTTTTATGAAATCAATAAATCGCAAAGTGCGAAGTAGGATGCGTTTCACGAGATACAAAATCTGTAAGTGAACAACAAAGAGAAATAATCAGAAATAAAATTTTAATGAAAAATTCAGGACGACATGTCGTTCCTACTTGGAAAACCTCTTCAGATGCGTGTAAACATTTATATAAATAAGTATATGTACCTGAAAAGGTTCCCACGTAGGAGCGATACGTCCTGTTTTTTATACATTTTAATTTTTTCATTAAAATTTTGTTTTTATCAGGCGGTGTTATTTATATATCTTCGCTGAAGTCAGATAAAATTAACTATTCAGACAGAATGTATATTTGACGTTTCGTTTAAGTAACGGAAACATTTTCGTTGCAGGTCCGCCATGGAGTTGTACGTCGTCAGGGACCTCCTCAACGGTTACAGGGATCTCATGGACAACAAAAGTGGTAAGTTACACACTCGGCTTCTTTTAAAGTATCACATGTAAACATTCTGCAAAGGTATCTATAAAATTAGTCCTAAGTACACGGTAAAAGCGTACGCTAAGCAGTGTTTGTCGGTTCCCGCTGAATCATGAGGAACTCGGTCAGCTCTGAGACAGACTTGTCAGCAAAGAAATTGTGTTGTAGGATTACGCAAATGTCACACCGAGAAAGACGAAACAGAGCTTTCGGTGAAGAAATGAGAATGGATTGACGAAACATTGCAAAATAAACAACGGAAACTGACTCGTTCTCGAGTTGGCTGTTTCAAGCGTAAATATTATAATTGCTGATTAGAGAATGTAGGTTTTCCCGGTGGATAGACTGAACAAGAAGTTCTCGGGATTTCACCCGAGAACTTCTTGTTCATTATAATTGCTGTTCTCATCATACAACTATGAAAGGGCACGTTCTGCAAAGTATTGTGAAGGGCGAATCGGAGTTCGATCGTGATCCATTTCAATCCGTCCCATCAGTAACATACGTCTTTTAAAGAGGGTTCCGTTTGTGTATATTAAAAGGACATAGGCATGCGGCCGTTTAGTGTGAAATAAATACATACATCTGAAATAATGTATATAACTTTTAACAAGATTTTGATTACTCAGTTTAAATTCACACAATAACTAAGACCTTGGTCATAATTATATTAATTATTATTGTTATTAATATTATGTTTATTAATGATGTCCCATTATTAGGTATTACAAATATTATTGAACCCTTTCAAGTTCATTTAAGTAGTTCTATTAATATTGTTTGAAGGAAGTCGACACCGGGCTCGTTCCCATTTTTTGACAAATATAATATGCATTTACTGTATTAAAAAATAATACCTTTGGTTTTTGTCAAACTCGT
The DNA here is from genome assembly GCA_034510155.1 of Eucriotettix oculatus. NCBI lineage: Eukaryota > Metazoa > Arthropoda > Insecta > Orthoptera > Tetrigidae > Eucriotettix > Eucriotettix oculatus. The sequence goes on along the minus strand of CM067380.1, from coordinate 36,611,944 downwards.
TTGCGCATTCGAAGTTTTCTAAACTAAACGAAACATACATAAACTACATTGATCATGTACGAGAAGTCGTCGAATCCTACGACGTATCGTTCTCAGAAACATAAATAATATAATAATATTAAATTTCGGTCGTAAATGATTTTTAGAGCTGAGCAGAACTAAATAGGTCTGCGGATATATAAAAGAAAGAATTTATTATTTATGATTTTCATAACAACCTTTTTTCCAAGAACCAAATTAAAAAGTAAATATTTGCAAATAAATTAAATTATACAGCGCTTAATTATATATTTTCAACTAAAGGTCAATATGACAAAATTTAATGTAAACCAGATTTGTTTTAAAATTGATGACTGTAAATTATGGAGTTTATGAAGAACGTCAATAGTTGAATTATAACAGTCAAGATCAGTTTTCTGTTACTATTTGAAATATTGGTTTTACTTTTCTCCTTTCCTCTTCGTGTTTCGTCGCGTGGCCTTCAAACTTGTACTTTCCGTTCCCAAGTCGACTGTTCTGAATTTTCCCGAACACTGCCAACTAGACAAGAGGAAAACCCGATTAGCAATCTATTTCAGGATTTACCTGATTCTTCAGATGTTTCATGGAACTCCACCTTTAAAAGAACAGGTTCGTTGCTTGTTGCGATCACGATGATTCGTACTGCACATAAAATCAGCAATATGTAGAAAAAATTAATATTCGATTATTTCGCATATGCTTGTAGGCTGCCTTGCATCGATGATGGCTTTTACAATGTTTCGTCAGCTTATTACCATGGCTTCTCAAAAACTGGTGCCCTTTTCCAGTAATGTTTGTGTAATTGTGAGATGAGTTTCGTCAGTCTCTTCACACGCGATGTTGGAACCTGGTAGGGTTATAATGGAGGTAACTTTCCCATTCACAGAACGTTCAGTTACGCTTCGGGTCAATATTTCAAATTTGAAAACGAATTAGTTTTATGAGGACATTTTTTTCCATTCCCCATACACTAACTGATTTCTTAACAAGTTGGATTTTCCTTTCAAGTCAACACAATATTTTTTTTCTTGACAGCAGTACCAGAATGAGTACGAAACAAATAAGCAATTAGGGAGACAATGAATTAGCGGAAAAACATTTAACTGCCCATAATTCAAACGATTCAATTCTTAGTTTTTTACTTCATTGTCTTTAACGGCAAACATTAAAGCAGTAACAAATTACTTATTGTGTAATTTTCTCATTACGATCTCTGAATGGCATTTTCTTAGAAATGTCTGAAGGATCCGCGAGAAAATTATATATTACTGCGTCTAATTGACAATCCTTGCTATTTGCACCGACCAATGATCATTAGCGACCTCGGTGTTAAGTGGCGTCATTATTAATGAAATTTGACCTTCTAAATAAGCCAACGAGCCACAAGTCGTTCTTAACAACTAGACGAAATACACAATCAGGACCTTCTGGCATGATCAGGAAGTGTGACGACTGAGATATGCCCAATATCTGTTCTTGGGATCAGTTTGCAGTCGCCTTGGATATTTGTATGATTGGAAATTATACTTCTGTAACACGCAAGCGTCTGTAGAAATGAAATGTCCGGTACTCAGAAATCCTTTAAGTTAATCGTTTAACATCAAAACGCCAATCGTCAAAAATAAAAAGCATCAGTTTTATCAGCTTTATAGCAACACACACTTAAGAAGTACATGGAATGAAATAGACAACCAAATTTCAGAACTAGCACCCTTCGTTGTTGTTGTTGTGGTAAGACTGGTCTGATGCAACCCTGCATGCTAACCTACCTTGTGCAAGCCATTTCATTTCCGCATAACTCCACATCCCACATCCTCTCAAATCTATTTAGCGTATTCCATCCTTGGCCTCCCTCTTCTGTTCTTACCCCACACACTTCCCTTTAATGCTAATTTTACAAGAGCATCGTGTCTTAAAACGTGGCCTATTAATCTATCCGTTCTCTTGGCAAACCGCAAGGTTTTTATTTAGTCTCCTTGCAATATGATTTCTTTTCCATATTCAGTTTTAACTTTCTTCGTCTCCTGTTCTATATGTAAGTTAAACAGCATGCGCCACAGACTGCATCCTTATATTACTCATTTCTTGATTTTTGCTTTCTTTTCTTGATCTTCAATTTACTGCTGACTGCCATCTGTAGGGGTTATAGATAAGCCTTCTTTCTCGATATTTTATTCCTGTCCTCTTCAAAAATCTACAAATGCCATTAACGTAGACCTTTTTTTCTTATCCTGTCTGCTACAATTAGACGCAGCAATATTGCTTCTCTTCCTAACACCAAACTGATCTTCTCCTAACTCAAATTTTATTTGTCGTTCCATCCTCCTATATACTACTTTCGTTAATATTTTGCTCGTAAAAGATACAAATTAATCGTTCTGTGCTGTTCGCATCTGTCGTATTCGGTATGGGTGTCATTATGTTTTACTAAAATCTTCTGGTATTATTCCTGTTTCGTATATTACGTAAACTATCCCCTTCATAATAAATAAATGAGTAATCAGCCTACTTAGAAATTAGATAAGTTCGATAAGAAAAATTTAGTCATTACGATGTTGCGTTCATTTCATTGGAACCTCTTCAGGTGCAATAATAAATTACTATAAATCTAAAAACAAAACGAAAACCAGAATTTACAAACATGACATAATAATAGTTGTATTAAATTTTATATGGAACAATTTTAAGATATATAAACTGATAAAATTTTGAATATGCTAAACGCACAAACATTTTATAATCAGATTTGAAAATAAGACGAATACTGTGTAATTATCATACAAGTCAATAAGTTTATACTGTACATTTGCAAAATAGGGTAGAACTATAAAAATCAATGTATTAATAGACTTTTGAACGAGTAAATTGTTAATTTCACATTTAGTATAAATCAATCTAATTTTGATATATTTATAAAAGAAAGTAAAGGATACGAATTTAATGGAACAATTTTGTTACTAACAATACTTTTCGATTAACTTATAATTAATTAATTCTAAATAAATCTTCTTGATACCTGAATAAAATATTAACTCATTGTCAAACTGTTGTTTTTAAAGTACTTATAAATCATTTTAAAACGAAAATTTAACATAATCGTATTTCCAAGTAATTATAATAAAAGCCTTCTAATTATCAATCACGTAGTTGATTCATTTGTGAATTAACTTTTTTTAAAATTAACTTATCAGTTACTTTCTTATATTTATCTGCTGATTTCTGAATATATATATATATAATATTAATTATTTTTTTAAATAGAATATATATATATATATGCAACAGAAAATGACATTGTCGGGATAATTAAAACAATTAATAAGGACAGGAAAGAGAGACAGGAAGCCTTACATGAAGTTCACAGATGGCAGGCACCAAGTAGGGTTTCAGATTCTTGAATTTTCGAAGGCACCGCCCCCTTCATCATCGGCGGCTGGCCGTCACTCGAAATTTTTTCCTAACCTTCTGATGAAGGGGACGATGCCTCCGAATATTCAAGAATCTGAAACCCTTCATGGTGCCTGCCATCTGTGAACTTCAGGTAAGTCACCAGCTTCCTGTTCTAATTAATTATAAATATGTGTGGGTTTTAATTATATGGAAACATAATTTTTGTATCCTAATGAATACAGTACCTTCTTTATTTTATTAACGAACTTACAGTTAAGTTTCGGATAATATTAGCTGTTATTACGCGAGTTGTGTCTGCTCGTCTTTTTAGGATGATATGAAGTGAAGTCTTACGACACTGTATCCATGGAAGACCATTACATGGTTGTTTTCTTGGAGGTCATTAAACTTATTGTCGAACTATATTAGCCCGAGGAGAATGAGCTAAGAAGTCATTAAGACGGACATTCACTGTGACGTTAAGGCGGCTATTTTCTTCAGTGTGCATAAATAAATTTGAATACAATCGATGCGCAAGGAATAATAGACTAGATAATTAGTAGTGCTTTAACAGTTGGAATCTGTTTTAATTAAACTTTACTATCATCGAATTGAAGTCGTGGGGTTTATCAACTACACAGCAATGAACCGATTGTTACTGTGCATTTCTTTATATAAGTTGTGAGACGTTTATATATTTGTAAAATAACATAATTTAAAAGGTCAGTCTTACAAGTAAGACAAGGACTAACGCTATCGCAGCTTATCCTACGGAGTATAAGACAAGCTGTTCTTAAAATGTAAATCATAGAAACTCTGGAAACCGCATTTTGAAAACTTAGCTTTTAATCCAATTATTAGAAAATATTTTTCAAATACTAATTCAAAAATTAGCTTCATTATCAGTAAAATAGTTTACAGAAAACAACTGATGAAAAATTCACATATATTTTTAGTAGCTGTCATATATATGTGAATATGAATATATATATATATATATAATTTTAAAAATCTCTTCCCAAATCTGTAATCTAAACTAGTTGATTTATTACCAATCACAACCTATTTATTTATATTTTTTTCTGTTAACCTAAAATCAAAATTTGGTTAAAACTGGGTAATACGTATATTATGAAAAATCCTTTTTAAAAATTTAGAATCTAAATCAGTAGGTTAGCATCAGTTTCAAGTGACAAACACTTTTGACTAAGTTAAATTTTAATAAACTTTCGTTCGAGAGCGAAGTAATTGAGTAACTGGATTCAATCTAATTGAATTTAAATTTGTGATCTAAATTAGATGATTTATCATCGATCATAACCTACCTATTACTGGATACAACTGATGAAAATTTCACAGTTGTTGCTAGTAGCTGTCATATATATATATATATATATATAAATTTAAAAACCTCTTCCTAAATTTTTAATCTAAATTTTTTGATTTATCATCAATAATAACAACTTATTTTGCACATTTTTCTGTAAACCTAAGCTCAAAATTTGGTTAAAACTGGGGAATACGTATATTATTTAAAATCCTGTTAAAAAAATTAGAATTTAAATCAGCCGGTTGGCACCAGTTTGAAGTTCCAAACACTTTTCAATTAGCTTAATAAATTTTGTTGAATTATAACTAAGTTTCGCATTGTTCGAACGAATGGACTATTTATTACTTTTACTTCGCCCGAAGATTTATTCAAAGTTAGTTACGACGGCCACAACTTTGAGTCGATATTAATTTCTAAGTTTGTAAAAATAAACATTTTTCGTCCTTATTCACGCTGGATCACAACTCGAGTTCACGTTTTCCGATTCCGTTATCTCAGTCATTAGCAGTTGTAAAAACTTGTGCTCTGCATCTGCTCAAATTAAATGACGGGAAAACTTCACCGAAAAGATGAACGTTCTTGTGCGGTCAGTATGTTGATATTGGTCGGAGCAGGTTCCTTAGAACGAGGATTACAAGCTGCGTGGTTCCTTCTTGGTATCCGAAATATTTCGTGGCCCGTCAGTACCGTTACAGCGGAGGATGCTGCATCTGGCGGAAGAATAGTCTTCTTCGATCAACAACAAAAATAAAACTGGCACAATAGATCGCTAATTTCTCCCTACATATGCATATTCAAGATTATATAGAAAATATGTAAAATATTGTTGTAAATTTAAGGCAAGAAAGATATGAGTACATAATTAGAGACTAAGACTTTTGAGAAGTAAGTAATTAACTATTTTATTTTCATTAATTGCAAAATATATTATGGAAAAATGTTAAGATCAATAACTAGTACAAATATAAAGAAAACAATGTTACAAATAATTTTATATGAATATAAAATATTAAGTGGCCTGTGCTAATTGAGCCTATTTACAAATTTATAGAAGAAAAAATAAGCAAAAATTTATTTTAATAATTTAAAAATAAATAATATATTCAGTTAAAATGCAGTTTTCTCTATCAACCTAATACCTAATTAAACACCATGACAATTTTTACGTTAACTTGCCTAATATTGTCAGGTAATTTGTTGATAAACAACTATATCTTTAGTAGAGGGTCACTATCCCATCTTTTTAAATTTGTTCTGACTGTTTCTAGTTCTCGTAATAGTAAGCGAATATTGTAATATTTTTATATAAAATTTCGGTGTGCCAGTGTTCGTAATTATTCTTCTCCTATATTTTTTAGTTGTATTTATTGGGTCACCTGGATGGTTCTTAGCTATAGTTGCACCCTGGATGTGGAGCTGTTGTCGTAACCAGAAATTATTTTTATTTTCCGACCAAAATTTTATTTAATTTTTTTGGATTTCTTACATAAAAAATTATACAAACCCAAATTTTCAGCCTGGCCGTTTGAATAACCCGTGGCATTAGACTTACACGTCAATACGTGCACAAGTTCACTGCGTCGTAGCTTGACATTTTTTGACATTTCGATTTCGGATTGCTGATTTCTGGTATATTTCGTCTATTGAAATTGCGTGCATACTGAGTCGGCATTGAACAAATGAAGAGTATTTGATTCTAATATTCTGTTCAAATGTTAAAGGTGCATTGTTTGAATTACGATTTATAGACATGTTCATTCGGCAGCAGTCCATCTAAACTCCTAAATAAAAAAAATTATTTTCAGCGTTTATTTGTTAGATTTTGATAATAGGGGGAGTGAAAAGGTAAATATTAAAAAAGATGACGATCTGAAGGTTTAATCACGTGTTGACAATTATATTCCTGTCCAATTCAATACTGCAGCGGGATAATATAAATGAATTACCTAGCAACGCCGGACACCCAGCTAGTATTTTATAGATGAATATGACTGACGAAGCCGAAAGCTTCTAAAATTGACTGAAAGATGATTGATTTTGTCAATAAATAAAGACCGAAAAATTAAAAAAGTCAATTTTAATATGGATGACATACTTGTTGCATTTAAGTGTTTTTCCAAAATAACGTTAACTTCACAACACATATGGAACATATTTAAGTCATGTACCATCAGTAATGCTACTATTACCAATTATTGTTTTAAAATAATGTTATACGATGATGTATCTACAAACATGTTTAATGCAGAGGCATGTTTTCGTAGTCGTGGATGTAGAAGGAAGTTCGGAAGTTCCTGTCTTGAACTTGAAATGAATATGTAGGATTTAATTTGGTGTAAGTGAGAAAAATCATAAATTAGATGGGAATACCTTAAATTTATATTTATTAATTGACATGATACAGTTTACTATCCAAATGGTTTTTTAAGAAGCCAGAACTAAATTGCTAACAAACTAACATTTAGAAACATGAGATCTATTTCGGGGGGTATTTAAGGGCCATCTCATAGCAGGAGATTTAAAAACAAAAACCCTACTCGGAATTGGCAGCACTAAGAAATCGGAAGAAAGGTTACAAGAAGAGTAATTACTGTATAAATTGCTCTCGGGTTTCCAACCGGGTTGAAGTGATAATCAGTGAAGCTTCAATGGCTAGCACCGCAATCTTCTTCAGCCATTGAAACGCCACTGATTATCACTGCCACCTGGTTACTGTCTTCTCCTTTGCCTGGAACTCGCCGCTCGTCCTCAGACCTCATACCTCTCGACTTCCTTGATGTAATCTTAATAAGATCAAGAGCAAGGTTTACAAACATGAATTAACTTATTCAAGATTACTCCGCGGCTCTAAACAGCCTCTCCGTTCTTAGCTAGGTTACCCTCCCCCCTCTATCAATCACCCAAATGCTCATTTTCAATAGCCAATCTCTTAATTTCCAATTCTTAGTGCCCTAAAATCAATTTGCGTCCGTTTTTAATATCCCCTCCCCCACTCTATTATTTGATTTCCTTTGGTGGTGTGGACGAGATCCTCTCCAATCAAAAGCATTTACCTTTAGAATTTTAGAGGAACCACCTACCCCACTTACCACTGATGTTTTGTGAAAATCCCAGGTGTCTCGGAGTCTCAACTATTTTAAAAAATCCACACCGGCGCCAAACTGTCTAAATTTGATTACCCTTTCTGCACACTTCTTCAATTTCTCTCAAGCCGACTGCCTTCGATTTTGTGCCGCCAATTTCCGTAATTTCGTTGTGTGTTATCAAATTACAAACTTCTTAACGTGTAACAAATAAAATGTTGAAAAAGAATCTATTGGTGCTATTATGCTGTATCAACTTCAGTTCACATTCGTAGTAACAAGTTGGTAATCAAGAAAATAAAATGTATGCTTACGCAATTTTTCAGTCTCAAATTTATCTTCACGAGAATCAGAAGCTCATAGACATAAAAGTGAGGTAGTTTTAATATTGTTCACAGTCTAAGCTACAGAAGTTAAAGAAACAAATCATTTGTATGCAAAGATGGAGTACGGCAGAGAACATAGAGCTGAAGAAATAATTGTAAAAAATCTGTTTTTGCAGACCCGCGGGTGAACAGCTGGCCGCTGATGTCGAGTCCCATGCCCACGCTGCTGCTGTGCCTGGGCTACGCGTACTTCGCCAAGGTCCTGGGTCCGCGCCTCATGAGGGACCGCAAGCCCATGCGCCTGCAGAACCTCCTCGTCGGCTACAACTTCGCGCAGGTCATCTTCAGCATGTGGATCTTCAAGGAGGTGCACACTTAATCTCCGTTTATCTGAACAGACAATTTAAAACGCGCGTGATACTTTCCCTAGTCTCCTCGTGGATCGTCTCCACTTGGCCGACGTAGTCGGTCGCCTGCCATTCCTACCGCCTAGGGCCGGCCTTGCATGAACAGTTCGTATATTTTCTTTTGCTTCCGACTGTTTTAAATTTTGTGGCACACAGCTCGCCGATTTCGGGGACGACCTTTCGCGCCAGGTTCACGGACGCGCCAACAGCTTTGTATAATCTATTTGGAGAACCGCCGTTTGATAAAGAGTATTGTTAATCAGTTTAATGTCAATGACCTTCTTTCTAACATGTCTAAGCACGAGTATCCACGCGTTCAGGTACCTTCGAGACGAAACGGCATCACTACTTACAGAGATATGGTTTGTTCAAACACGAGAAATTTCAGGTCGATATCATTTTTAACCTCAGACCGAAAGTTAAGTATGCATTTACAGCCGAAAAAATGTTTCGCGCCTCTATAACGAAGCATCGCTTACGATACGAAATATAATATTCTGGCGTAATTTGAGAACTTAATCGGATGTTTTGGTTGTAGACGAAATGTTTCTGAGATTAAAAACTTTATAATCAGCACATCCCCCCTCTATGCTATTAAAGGGGAGTTGCCTGTTTCAGGCACTGGTTTCACGCTCACTAGATAAAAAATAAGACTAATATCGAAAACAGAATATAAAATACCAAAATTTTCACTGTAGTTTTCTTAGAGACTACCCCTAAACTGATTGACGCTCTTGGGAAAAGTCGTCAGTATTTCTGTAGGCAAGGGATTCCAGTCGCGTATTGCTCCATTTACAAATGAAAAATTAAAAGTCTGATCAATTTTAGAGATGTAAGTGGGAGCGGTGAGATGATTTATTTATTTATTTCCAAACCGGTTCCTTCGTATAAGCTTTATAATTGCGTGAAGCTTCGCATGCTTCCTCTAATTACTATCTGGTTCTAATTACTGAAGAGGATTGTTTGCGAATCGACCCCCAAACATTGTTTCAGGCCGTTTTTGTATTTTCTCCAACGCTACAGAGTGTTCATTTCCATATGGATCCCAGCACGTTATCCCGTATTCTAAAATTGGCCTTACCAGCAGCGATCTGTAAGCCGATATCTTGGTTTTCGTCCTACTTTCCTCAAGACCCTGTTTACGAAGTGTAGCGCCTTCCATCCTTTACCTACGACCTTGATCACTTGATTGCTCAATAATGCAGATAAATTTTAATTCCCTATCTTATTCTGTCTACCTGCAGCAATAATAGGCCCAGTAAGCAGAAATTTTCATTTCATATATGGAAGCAGGTATTTTTACTACTCGCCTGTGACTTACATGTGTGGTGGGGATAAATGACTTTTTAGCAATCAATTGAACATTAACTTTTTACACCACATTTACTTTTAGGTTTATTTTTAATGATATTTAAATCTGGACCAGTTTAACATTATATTTTATTACCGTATATACAAAAAAACTATTTACAACGTTTAAAAATAATTTGTTACTACATATACTATTTTTATCTATTTGAAAAACTTCTATCATTTTACTTGCTCCGACCAGCCGCATGAATTACAGGTTGACCGTGGTAGTTTAGGAAAATTACACCAATCAAATAGACAAAGCATTTCTTTGAAATTATGCAAGGAAAATAAATAATTTCCGTACCCAGAATTTAGAAAAAAAAACGAAATTCCCGCATAAACGAGAGAACATTTGTGATTGGTTTGTTTGCTTTTTTACTATGGTTGATAACTGCTGTGTGCTCCGGTTCGGCTGTTCGTCTGTGGTGTGGGAAGACGAAACCAGGACCCTTTTGCTGCTTCGTCGCTGAAGGCCTCTGATCGCTGGACTCGGCAGCTGGCTGTTCTTTTCTCCTATTCTCCAGACCAACTCCTCAGCTCGGACTCTGTTCGACCGTCCTTCTCTCGGTCTCCACAACAACTGTCTTCTTCTCTCGCGTTCTCCACAACAACTCTTCTCCTCTCGCGTTCTCCACAACAACTTTTCAGCTCAGACTCGACTTTTCATCTCTCCATCTCCACCCAAAACTGTCTTCTTCTCTCCCGTTCTCTAGACTAACTGGTCCTCTCTCTCGATCTCAACACCAACTATCCAGCTCCTCCCCCACCTTTTCCGTCATCACCTCTGGTTCTCGTTCCATCTGTACGGCCAATCACCACTTATAATTTTGAGCAGAACACGCCCCCAAGTGCCCGCGAATTTGGGCAATCCTCGCCATTTTGACCCGTGGCGGGAAGAAATAATATATGCGCTCGCACGCCTGGTCAGGTATAAGCAAAAGTTGACACTTATTTGTGCTGGCGTACCCCACGAATTCCCATGTCGCATGCGGTCGGCCGGGTACTTAAATCAAGAATCTATCTATACTTAATAACTAATACCTTAACGACTAGTACATATCTTCTATCTTAACAAACACTTAATATCTAATATCCACTACATGTGGTTTACTACAGATGAGAATATCGTACTTTTCCTTGAAATATCTATACTTTCAATATAAATTTAGTGGTTTTTAATTATTCAGCTGGAGTTCATATTTGAACTATTGATAAACGGTAATTTATTGCCAACAAGACTTTATAGAAACACGAGACTATAATGGTATAACAACATAATTCAGGATGGTTAATCGAAATAATTTTTAAACAATTAAATTAACAAAATAGAAATATAATGCCAAAGAAAACAAATATAATTACATATAAACTATTCCAACAATTTATTTCAATGGCTTCAGAATTAAATACAATTGGCAACTATTTGACTTTAGCAGAAACGAAATGAGAGAAACATATTTGAGACAATAACATCAGATAAGTAATGAAAGTGAATACAAATCATAAGAATCCCAATGAATTTTGAATTTTTGTAGTTGCTGATGGGCGGCTGGTGGAATAGATACAGTTTACGCTGCCAACCAGTGGATTATTCGCAAGACCCCGTCGCCTTAAGGGTAAGTCAGTCAAATAATTGTGATACCTGACAAACGGTGACACAATATTACACTTCTGTAATATTTCCAGTCACAAACTGTTTACTTTAGCATATGAAATCCTCAGACACGATTGTATCAGAACAGAAATGTTCCTTATTTTGACAGATTGGTTATTCAACCTCAGGGGTTTCTATTTCAGGAAGTTTTAATTTCCATTGTCAAACTAAACCACTAAAATATCTTACAGGCGTATGAAGATAATCGGATTTAGTTATTCCTATCGACTAATGGTTACATCCCATTAGGTTAGAACAATTATATTATTCTAAGTTGTTCTGTAGCTGATCGTTTTGTTTTCAGATGGCAAGAGCGTGTTGGTGGTATTATTTCTCGAAGTTCACAGAGTTCGCCGACACGGTACGAAAATAGAACTTTAGTATTTATTGGGGATTCAAGTTTCGAACACACGTCACATTTGATGTTTTCTTTTCAGTTGTTCTTCGTACTGAGAAAGAAGAACGAACAGATATCGAACCTGCACGTGATTCACCACGGCGTCATGCCGATGAGCGTTTGGTTCGGAGTTAAATTCACGCCAGGTACAGTTCCGTACTTATTATTCATCAATTACATGTATTCGTCAGAAAAAATGTCTCCGGACCTTGTGTTAGTCGTGAGAGTTTTCTCTGAGATTGCTGCCGCCGCTGACTCGGACCGCGCAGACCAGCTCATGGACTGGAGCCTCAAGACCAGGTCTGCGCAGACTTCTTGGCGAATTCGGGTCTTCGATGACAAACGTTTTGTCACGTTCAGATCCGAACGAAGTTGAATGAGCCTGGCGCGCTGCCGAACTCGCTCGAATTAGAATAGCAAAACAATGAGCGAATTGGCTCAGACTTTAATCCTGGAATATGGCATCGCTTATCGTTTTGTTTCGGTTCTTTGCAGGTGGACACAGTTCCTTCTTCGGCCTTCTCAATACCCTGGTTCACATCGTAATGTACACTTACTACATGCTCGCAGCGATGGGACCAGAAGTCAGGAAGTACCTGTGGTGGAAGAAGTACCTCACAGCATTCCAAATGGTAAGGTTATCTCTTGTATTCCATTACATCAACCTAGGTGTAAGATTATAACTGCAGGATTACATTCAAAGTTATACATCTCCTTCGATATTAAAGATATGAAATTCGAGACTTTTAAATACTACGGAGTACTTTTTAGTCATATAACGAGTGTAAATAAATTTATCCTGTCTTCAATTGTGACTTTTATGGGTCTTGTAACATCACAGTACATAAGGAAATTCAGAAGTTAGAAAAGAAAAAACTTTGTTTCAAATTACATGAATAGCCTGTTCTGATTTTCTTTAAAATTAGATACTTTGGAGTCATGAAGCCTTAGAGCCCAGTTTCCTCTCTCTTTACTTCTCGGCGTTGCGTAGTCTAACTTCTAAATAGGTATAAATTTTCTAATGACGTAGTTTCCTCGAAAATTCGGTTAACTTTACTTCTTATATTAACCTTTCATGTGTTGCATATTCCTGTTCCTACTTCGTTGTACTTGGACAAGGAGCACAGGATGAAATGTCGGAAGAATTCATGTTTTCTAGCTTTGATGTGGCTTATATAATTTTTGTGAAATGTGGCGAGGAGATAGGTAGGTTTAATCAAAATTTCGAATACAAGTTCTATTTTCAGGGATGGACGAAATAATAAATACGCGTAGTTTGGAAGATTGGCGGTGAAAACATTTGTTCTGCGATTGAATTGTGCCGCGTCTTTGTGGCTCAATGAATTACTTGTTTCCGGAATCTGGTAACTTTCCACACTATGCTAAACCCTGTTTTAATATTAAATTTATTAGGAACCGTACGAGCCTTAAAGGAAATCCGGAATGTATGGAATATCTGAACCTAGACAGTAACTTGGAACCAGATGCTTCACTGGTTTTCAGCCAATGGCTTGTCAGTCAATTGTGATAAAACTCACTTCATGCAGTTTCAGACAAAGAATGCCAATTCGAACTCAATAAAAGTAGCAACAAATAATTGTGAAATAACTGAAGTTGAATGTACAAAATTTTTAGGTATATCCATGGACAATAAATTAAACTGGAAGGATCATATTAATATTCTCCTACGAAAACTAGGCTCGGCAACCTTTGCTCTTAGAATTATGTCAAGTTGTAGTGATCCTAACATAAGAAAATTAGTTTATTATGCATATTTCCACTCTATAATGACATATGGTATAATATTCTGGGGCAATGCATCAGGGAAAGATAAAATATTTACACTTCAAAAAAAAGGCTGTTAGAATATTATGTCAGGTCTCACCAAAAACATCTTGTAGGGGACTTTTCAAGAAAACTGGAATACTGACACTCACTTGCCAGCATATTCAATCACTCATGTTATTTGTTATTAATAACAGTAACCTCTTCACACTAAACTCAGATATACATGACTTTGATACCAGAAGTAAAAACAATTTACACAAGGAAGGGAAGTCTCTAACCGTAATACAAAAGGGTGTACATTACAATGCTATTAGCATATTTAATAAACTTCCCACCTCCATTAAACAATTAAAAATAAATCCAAACAAGTTCAAATATGAACTAACTAAGTTCTTACTAAGCCACTCCTTCTACTCTGTTGAAGAATTTATGAAGCTGAATGTATCATAGGGTAGATATTTATAATTATGAAAGATAATTATGTAAGAACATTATTAGAACACTAATTTTTTAGTATAGGATGTAAAAATATTTATCAATTTTATATATAAGGAACAAATTGTATGTCTTCTGTATAGAACTTAAGAAAATCTTATTATAAGTTAAAAATTAATGAATAGTTACAGTATATTCTAATATTAATAAAGCAACCTATGTAAAATCTCTGACTCGTTCCACATCCTTGAAGCTTGTGCTTCTCTGTAGGATTTATGGAATATGATTTTATACTTATACTATTTCCCGTCTTGTGTTGCCTGGTAATTGTTTTCGATCTTGAACGTGAAGTTGCAAAGGGAGTGCAGAATAAAATCGGACTCAGTTTACAATATCACAGAGCTTTTTCGCTACGTAGGAGAATGTCGAATACGAAAAGTGTTTGTAAGCGCCTTGGAAAACACCAACTTCCCCGAGAGCAAAAGGAGCAAGTCTTGGACGTTCGAAGTTCAAGGCAACGCTTATCGTTTTCACCGATACCCAGGGAATCATTATGTCAGAATGGGTTGTAGTGGTTAGTTAACCGACGATAATGTACAGCTGCGGTCGACCTGTCTATTTTGTTTCGCTGTTGAGTCATGTTTCTTCCATTGTGATTAGCGGGTTGACCTTAGACTTCCGGTCAGGAATCGCACTGTTCAATGAATAAGGTTTTATAAGAAAAGACGCCCTCGATAATTTTCAGTAGTAGAGATGGTCGTGTAAGGTAGCGTCTGCTAGCCGACTGCTTGAAAGAAGTTATGCAAGATTTGCCTCCACGAAGGCTTACTTTCGAGGAAGGTCAGGACAACAGCGTGACGTTAGAACCTCAAAATATGAAGTCGAAGTACGTGGCTGAACGCTTACCGTTACTCGACAGGACGTAGCCTACTTACGCACGCGGACTTCCCCCAATCTCACCTGCTCAATCCAGTCTCTTCACAATCACACGTAACTTCATTCTGCGAGCAAAATCAGAAATGTATGCCGTAATATATACAAAAACAAATAAATAGTCTTAAAATTTTAGAGCTAAATTATGCTCAGCCTACAATGAATATTAGGAAAATATCCACCAAGTAATGAATGACACTCTTAAATTTATACGACAATTAACTACATATCTGCTTCGTAATAGATCATAGTCTATAGAATGTGTGTGTCTGATGGTCATGAGTTATACAGAAATTCTCAGCCTACAATAACAAGTCGGAAAACACCCACTAATTATAAAATGAATCTGTTAAATTAACTATGGTCAACATTTATACAGAATAATGTATTCCACCCTACTTATTTTTATAATTTGTTTATTTTATTAAAATAATGCGTATTTGAATTGGATCAGAACAACATTAATTTTTTTTAATTGTTTTATAGTCGCGACTTGCTAATTATGTAACTTATTTCATTTTCTTTGTCGTGTCAGGGAAATTGAATAGACACACAGGAATCGAACCTGGGACCTCTGTGGTGCGAGGCTGTGAAACAAATTGTAGGAAGTAACCCTTTGCTGAAAAATTTATACCAAATATCAATGAAGAGTTAGTATGCAGAGTAAACGATTTTCTCTGCAATTCGATATTATTCTAACATAATACGTGTCTGATATCTAGTTTAATTTATTGCTCACAAACAATAGTGAACTTCGAACATCACAAGTTTTGACCCTAATGCTACAAACTTAAACGCGGCATATTGTGTTTTAAGTAGAATAGAATTAATTTTCTCACAATTTACCATTTAAATGCATTAAACAGTTTAATGCTGCATCAGCTTCTTCTTATAATTCCTCGCGTTTACTCTTTTTTTAAAAGCTAATGTCGCCTGCAAACCGTGTACCCTACGTTAGTGGAGTAAAATACTTCGTATTATGTAAAGAGTAATTGTTCAGATTAGAAATTTGTAGAATCTATTTGTCTTTAATCAAAAACAAAAGTTGTACAAGATCCTGAATCTTTCACGGTTAGTAATTCATAATGATTGTTAAACAGCTTCAAATTAGAAAGAAGGGTATCACGTCTTATTTTTACCATAATTATAAGGTTGTAATTTCACTGTAATTGTTGTACCTGTGATTTTTGTTGATAACTATGATTAGTTACACACACGAAAACAAAACCGAATACGATTCCCTTCATATCTATACTAACATAAATATAAATTTTTGCCACTCTCTACATGCAGGGAGTCCAGTTTCAAAGAATAGGATAAATTCAGATAAAAAAAACAAATATCATGGCCTGATAAACAAGTGTGACAGTAAGAGTAGGCTCTAACAATCTAAATATAATTTATTCAATTTGGAATACTTAAAACTTTTCTAAATTGAAAAATCAGGTAAAATAAATAAATGTTTCTCTTACTAGAGCGTTCAAAGAACTACGAAATGTAGGCAACAGAATTTGAAAGTGTTTAATTTCTTGTGTATTTATTATCTCAAAATGAATGTTGTATTTTTTTCTTAATTAATTCAGGTGCAGTTCGTTCTGATGATGGTACACGCCTTCCAGCTGCTCTTCACAGAATGTGACTATCCTCGGGCATTTGTTTGGTGGATCGGCATGCACGCTGTTATGTTTTATTTCTTGTTCTCCGATTTCTACAAGCAAACATACAGCAGAAACAAAAACAATAAAAAGGTAAAATCATTAAAATCTTTGGAATTCAAAAACGAAACGTTATGAACTACGCGCAAAATTTAGAGACAAGCAAACCGCAATCATCTCACGAGAGTTTGTTACTTTTTCCAGGATGACGACGCTACAGACGCATTGGAATGCAAAAAGGTAAAAATTGATCCGCTCAATTTCGTTACACAAGATGTTTCTTTTATAATTCTTAAAATAAAAAAATGCTTAATTTTGCAGGATGAGTCTATAATAAGGAAGGAAGATACGATGGCAAAGTCTAAGCCTGCGGATAAATTCGATGACAACAGTTTCTGGAAAAGAATTTCCATGGCTATCACCTTCCCATGCATTCCCGATCAGTCTCTATTGTTGCAACAAGACTGATGCAGTGTCTTCAAACCTAAATTATTTTTATTGTAAATAAGTTTCTCAGAGTAAAGAGAAGTTACCATTAGTCTTCCTGACGTACTTTTAATCTGGTGATTATTTAAACAACCAAATGTACTCAAATTAATGCTCTGAGATTGTAATTGTGAGTAGCGTTCAAACATTTTGTAAATATTACGTGTAACATTAAGCAATAACTAATCATATTTTTGTATACATTACATTAAATAAAAACAAATCATAATTTAAAGAAAAAATATAGTTTTCTCTCATAAAAAAATCTCGCTCACTGTAAATGTCATTGATTATGTTAATTTGGGAGAATTAACAAGTATATTTAATATATGAATAAAATTAATGAAGCTGTAATAAGGCCACTGTCACTGGTTCAAGTCCCGCCATAGGAATCTACGTTAGTTTCCGTCATAGTGACGAAAACTGGGATTAATACTGAAGGAGAATCGATACGCTGACTGCAGTTCGGAATGTGTCATGGAAGATGACAGTCCGGTTTGGCCAAGACAATCAATGGGCTGCAGAGCCAAGGATATACAAAGTTAAAATACCAGAAGGCTTCAAATAATTTTCTATTTTAGTAAAGACATTGTGGATTATATTTTATTAGTGCAGGTGTTGAAATTAAATAAACCATATGCTAGAAAGGCAAGAAACTCGTAAAGTTGCATCAAATATGCATGACCTAGTTTTCTTTAGTTAATTTCTATTAATGTTCACTTTAAAAACTCCTTGCTCAATGGTCAGTCCATTACCGTTTTCGACTTGGTGTGGATTACAAATTTTGCAGAAGTGACAGCTTTCCCCCGTTCCTAAAATGAAATATATTATTAAGTCTACATAATTCTCCCTACTTACACCATTTTGACTTTAACAAGGCATATTTTTACGTTCTGGTAGTCTACTAGACAAGTGAAAATCAAACTATACTAGAAAAATGAGGAACCTATAAAATGTATCTCCTTTCTTCTGGTATCTTACTAGCGCCATCAGAATTCAACCGAATCACCGATCACATTTTGAGAAATATACCGTAGAAAGAAAATATAGACATAATTGTCCGCGGATCAACAGGAGGAGAGTGGAAAGCAGAAGGTAACTGTTTGATGGACTGTCGATCACATCAAAGTTTCAAAAATGTGTGTATATTGGAATTAGATCGACAAAGAGATTGAAAATCTTGTGTTTCGTACGCGCAAAAGTAAAGAAAAAGTCATCTTCCCCTTTGCCTATTGGAAGAACCAGAAGAAAACTGACATTGAATCCACATCGATTATACATATGAGACGCGATTTTCTGGTAGTTGACGACAAAAAAAAAATTGAAAACGGCGGAGATTGAACCTTGCTCTTCAGCAACGAACGTCAATTAATTTCAAGAGATATTGTCTAAGATACGCAGCAATAAACAAAAAACGAAACCAAGTTGCTACATTTACACGTCAGTAGCATGATCATACATCATCATCAGTAGCTCTACAGCTCAGAACGGGCCTCGGTTTCCTTCAGGATTTTCCTCCATTGGTCTCTGTCATTTGTTTTAGTCAACCAGCTCTTGATATTCAGTCTCATGATGTCTTTCATAACACAGTTCATCCAACGGAGTCTTGGGTGTCTCACTCTTCTTTTCCCATCTCCTTTTTATTTCAGGATTCCTTTTGGTATCTCATTCTCTTAACATGGCCCACCCATATCAACCTGGAAACCTTAATTACTTGTATAATATCAGACGATTTATACAATTGATGCGGCTCATAATTATATCTTGGTCTCCAGATCTCTTCTACTTTGACTATTCCATATATTTTCCGAAGATTTTTCCTTTCAAATGTGCCTAGCCTCAGATTATAAGTTTCTGTCAGAGACCTAATTAAAGTTTTATACATTACACATTTCGTTTTACAGAAGAGTAATCTTGATTTGAATTGTCTTTGGAGAAATAAAAACTTATATTAGCTAGTTGGATTCTTCTACTGATTTCCTCAGATACATTATTGTTGCTGTTTATCACCGAACCAAGATATACAAAGCTCTGAACTCACTCAAACTTATAAATTATAATATATGTTACTGGTGTAACCTTTTTGACAACTGCCATTTACTTAGCTTTTCCTACTTTGATTTTAAGACCCATTCCATCAGCAGCACATTTTGAGGTTGCATTGAATTATTATACAGCATTGACTATTCATCATAGTAGCTTCCACTAATTTTATAAGTTTGGAAAGAAAATTAAATTCTTTCATTGATTTGTAAAGCTCAGCTCTATTCACACTATCATAGGCTGTACTAAAACCTACAAATATATGGTGCGTTTCCATTTTCTTCTCTATAGTTATTTCCAAAATTTGTCTCAGGGAGAAAATCCAATCAATGGTTGACTTTCCTCTACGAAAGCATATGGAAGGAGCCGGTTATACAGAATTTTAAAGAAAAGCTTGTATGTTGTGTTCAGTAGTGTTATTCCTCTGAGCATGATCATACAACTCATAACTAATCCAATTTGCCTTGTATACTCATTAATTTGCAATTAAAGTTCATCACCACTTCACCCCATTCACCCTATGAATAATATTGTCCACCACAATCGCCCCATGAACTAATGTCAAAAGCCCTTGAGCAGCTTAACCTACATAGACGTTAGGCACCTTGTGAGGTTCGGAGTTCTTTAAATTTTCTGAGTCACCTACTTTCTATCTCTCTTTCCTTTCCTTATTAATTGTTTTAATTAACATGGCAATGTCATTCCTGATATATATATCACAAATTAATGAAACGTGATGAAGTCACATGCATTGGATATTTGGATAGTAAGCAAGGATAGTAAATGAGGGAGAAAGATAGGAAATACACCTTGAATCACATGTTCGGCACAGAATTATGCTCAGAGAAAGACATATGTCAAGCGTAGAGAAGAAAGAAAGAAGGAAAATATTTGGCGCCGCTATGTATAACATTATATATACATAACAAGGAAACCAAACCATGAATTACTATATTTTTATTAGAATTTGAAGCGAGAAGCTAGTATTTGTTTTCACTTTTGTTTGGCTTACCTTTAGAGATGGAATTTCAGTATGAAAACCAAAATAAATTAACAAAACATCTGAAAACCTATAAAAATATATCTGAGAAAGTTAGACAAACCCTAGTACATTTCCTGCAATTCTGTTGTAATTGTATTCCAAATTGAGGTGAAAAACCATACAAATGTGAAATGGTGACTAAGACTTCCACATTTGTGTGGTTTTCCTTTCAAGGTGGAAATAGATTGTGAAATTCTTGCAGAATTTCATTAGATTTTACTGAAAATTTAAATAAGGTCATAAATTAGTAAGGAATGAAAACCTTCAGTTTTAATTTATATATGAAGCATTTCACATTAAAATCTTTACATCTGTGAATATTATTACAATAACTATTGTTCCAGACATCATGAAAGCCATGGATATATATAAAAAAATATTTTTAAAAAATAGTCATACAACAGTATTTTGTCAATGATTTTGCTATGTTCTTATTCCGAAAAGAGAAATCATTCAAAAGTGAAATGTTCATATTTCCACATTTCAATATGGACAGCCGTTATGGAATAACTCACATACTCCACTAAAAATACATTTAAATACAAATTATGGCGTTAAAGAATATTTTATATTATTGTCTCTGATTCATTTGATATAGTTTAAATTGAGATGAAAAACCAAATAAATTTAAAGATAATAAATATTCAACTTCTGAATGGTCACCATGCCAATGTGACAAGCCACCCTAAAAGTTGAAGAAAAATTCAAATTAAGTTGGTTGTAAATTCAAAAGTATTGATTTTTTCTGCAATCAGATGGTTGTTTTCATTTCAAATTGAGGTACCCTATTCCTACATTAAAATTGATTTGCACTTCCCCATTTGTATAATTTTTCAATCAAAATGGAAATATATTATTGGAATTATGACAAAATACATATACCATTACAACCTAACAATTTTCCATTTTATTGTCACCACTTATTTATATCAAAAATTGAATTGAAAAACCATATAAAATATATCAATATATCTCAAATTGAATGTATGTATTGTAATACAATTTGAGACATGAAGTTATAAAAACAAAGTAGATTGGTACGTTTATGATGTCAAGATGGAAAGACATACACGGTAAAAATTTAAATTCATAACATCTTGCTGAAATCCATAAAATAAATTATTGAAGACAGTAAGATTATCTTATAAATTATCTTCCTGTATTTTTTTCCAATCAGTTAAGAAATCCTACAAATGTGAAATGTTAATTAATACTTCCATATTTCATGATTTCATTTTCAATGTGGAAATATATCCTTGAAGGTAATGGAATAATAGAATCATGCCACTGAAAATACAAGTAAATGTATTCATTAGTGAATGTATGTGTCTAATACAATCTAACACTGAATTTATATAAACACAAAGTACATTGGTATATTTATGATATCAAGATGGAAAGACATAAGGAAAATAAAGGTAAATCCTAAAATTCTGCTAAAATACATTAAAAAAATATTGAAGATAGTAAAATTATCTTATAAATTATCCTGCTGTAATTTTTCCAAAGTGAGGTGAGAAATCATACAAATGTGAAATGTTAATTAATACTTCCACATTTGTATCATTTCCCTTTCAATATGGAAATGTATCCTGAAGGCAATGGAATAATACAATCATGCCACTGAAAATACAAGTAAATGTATCAATTAGTGAATGCATATGTTGTAATACAATTTAGCATCTGAAGTTATTTAAGCACAGAGTAGAATGGTATGTTTATGATATCAAGATGGAAAGACAATGAAAGTAAAGATAAATTCATAAAATCCCACTGAAATTTGTAAAATAAGTAATTTGAAGATAGTATATCTCTTGTATTATATTTGGATAGTAAGCAAGGATAGTAAAGATATGTATATATATATATATATATATCTTGCTGTAATTATATTACAAATTGAGGTTGTTATGTATATGTATTTTAGAGGTATTTTATGAATTTTGCCATAACCCCAATCATATGTTTCCATTTTGATTGAAAAATCATACAAATGCATAAGTGGAATATTTCCATGGGTTCTTCATTTGTTTTATTCAAAATTGAGTTTAGAAATAATGAAAATTGATGAAATATGAAAATATTTGTCACTAAAATATGCAAATATTTCAACTGCTGAATAAACAGTAAAACAAAATGGAACTACATCTTAGTTGAAAGGAAGTAAGTCAAGGAATCCAACAGGATTTATAAATAAATTGTAAGTTAATGTGAGCATTGATTTATTCTTAAATCAGATGGTTGCATTAATTCCAACTTGAGGTGAAAAGTCATACAAATGGAAAAGACAGTTACAACTTTCACAGTTGTATGGCCTTTCCATCACGTTGAATAGACGTCTTGACGGTCATGGAGGAATTTACAAAATTCCGCTAATAATATATAATGTTTTAAACTGAAAGATAGTTAACCTTTATTTCCTTGCCATTGATTCTTCCTTTGTTGAATAAAAAATATAAATACTGTTAACATGCTACATTTAAATAGTGACCATGCAAAAATGAAAATACATATTAAAAGTTATGCCATCATTCAAGAAATTCTTCAGATCTGATTAAATGTAAAATAAATTAAACATCTTAAAATGTCTATATACTATTTGTTTCAACTTGTGGAAAAAAATATTTAAAAAATACAAAAGACAGTTCACTGTGCCATATTTGTACAGTTTTCTATTCAAGGTAAGATCATAAAAGCCATGAAAAAATAGTAAAACTCATATTAAAATGTAAAATTTATGATTGGACAAGTCCAGTAAATATTTTCTCATTAATTATATTGTAGTTGTATTCCAAACTGAATTGAAGGAATCATTCTAATGTGGAAAACAGTTGCTATTTGCACAAAAAAAGGAATACTTAATTAAATATTACTGAATATAAATAATAATATACAAATGACACAAGCCATTATTTTTTCACAGTTTAATCATCTGATAAAGAGAGAAGCATACAATTATTACTAATTGTTCGTTTTTAAAATTTGTATGGTCTTCCTTTCAGGATGGAAATCAAATCTCATAGGAATTATTCAAGGAATCCTACTAAAACACAAACTCTAACAAGTTAATCAAAGTGTTGCTACATTCTCAAGACATGTAATTGTTACATTGGAAAGTGTTACAAATGTTAAAAGTTTCTAAATACTTCTACATTTGTATTTCCTTTTTTCTCTATTGAAAATGTATTTTCAGTGTCATCAACTATTTAAAAAAATACCTCTGAAATTACAAATAGAGATATAAAATAGCTTGAGAACCAAATTTCATTTACGTAAACACATTTTAACCAAAAATTTATACACTTGGGAATAAGAGGCAAATGTTTTGGCATTTTATTTCGTTTATTGCTAAAGAAAACATAAATCTAATGTTACTTTAGAGTATAATTTTATAAATTACCTGAAAGCTGACACAAAACAAAGATTGAAAGGCCACATTCTTCTTCTGGATACAATTTGTTAAATCCAAATTGAGGCACACAGTCTTAGATATGTTATATTTCTAAACACTTATTTTTAAAAAATTAAAAGAGATGGTCTCAGTACAATTTAACCAATATCCCACAAATTAAAAATAAAGGCAAAGTGAAGAAATAAATGAAGCACTAACAGCCTACTTCTGGAGATCTCAGCCTATTATTTAAAAGTAAAAATGTTAACATAAATCAAGAATTAGTTCTAGAACATTTTACTTTACTTTCCAGCGCAGTCATTCAAAGTGCAAGTACAATGTGCCTCCAAGCTATCTTGTTTAAGAACGATTTAATTAGTGTCAGGTACAGGGCATACACTTTGAACACCACCCGTACTTTTGTTCCAATTTCTTAAATAAATATGTAGTTATAACACAGCACCTATTTCCTTTCACTTCTTACATAAAAATTTTCAACAGTAACATTTAAACAATGCATCAGATGATGTAGCTTGTATGACAAAAAGTGTTCCTTATTGTTAGATACATCATCCCCAAGAGTTTATCGCAGAGGTTTCGAATCACCCTGTGTACATATAATTAATTAAAACAATTAATAAGGACAGGAAAGCTAAGCGGAAAACTGGTGGCTTACCTCAAGTGTATAGATGGCAAGTACCACGCAGTGTGTTGAATTCTTGAATTTTCGGAGGAAGACATTTCCAGTGATCAGCTGGCCTCTGAAAATTTAAAGAACTCCAAACCTTCCAAGGTGCCTACCATCTATGAACCTCAGTTAAGTCACCTACTTTCTATCTCCCTTATCAATTGTTATATATATGTGTGTGTGTGTGTTTTAATAAATAAAAGGGATACAATTATCCAGTTGATGGAATAACATTAGAAAAACTAAGACAGCTATAGGTTTCTCAATAGAAGAGATTCATAGAATAATAATTGTGGATGTGTTGCAGACAGAACATATTTATGGTGGTCCTATAGTCGTTTGTCTAATTATGTACATAGCATACAATATTAGAATCAGTTGAATATATTCAATTTGCAGGCAATACAAGTAAGATGCCTTGGCCCACACTTTTCAATGCCATATATTTATTACAACTATATTAATACAGTATTAAGACATTGAAATTAAAGTCTTCAAATTCTTCCAAAAATTATTAAATTTTTATGCATTATTTGGCTAACACGATAAGGGCAGGTCTGGGTCATGAGGAAATCTTCTGAATTAAGCTACGAGGATTTATTGTATTTATTACAAAGCAGCATCATATGAAGATCAAAAATATAATGTCAACAGGGAAAAAAATGATGTGGTAACTCAGTAGAAGACTTGTATTTTCAGTGTACAAGTCAGTGGGAGTATCTGCTAAAATTGTCACATTATCCATGAACGGCCCTTACAAAGTTAAGTTTATAACTTAAAACTTCAATCCAATTAAGAAAATCAACAGTCTTCATCAAAACAAGCAACTGAAAAGTATTAAACATTTTACTGCAGAAATTCAGTTTACTAAAAATAACCCACTTCTCCTACACAAGATGACTGAATTTTGAAGCTTGAATAATGCATTTCTGTCCATAATTAAGTTAAAATGTTATAATGCTTTATAAAATTTGTACATTTACATCATAAAATCTGCAGTAGGGTTACTCCAGTCCTAAAATTTGTATGGTTACTTTTGGAGAAATATGACAAATGTGTGAACATAAATGTTTTTAGAATGAACAATTGTATCAATTTTGGTGAAAAGTTAAATACTTTGCTCTGTCAAAGAATGTTTTTTTTTAATTCTTCAAACCTTAGAAAGGAGATTACAATAGACATACAACTGCTTGTGAAGAAAGGGGTAGACCATCCAGATGGTGAATATACTCCAAATACGCACAAATAGAACAAAATCAGGCAACACACATGGAAGCTAGATTATTGAGATGTATATGACAAATACTGCTGAAAGCTTCTGGTAACAAGATTAATTTAAATAAATGACAAATTGATAAAACTGTCATGACTGTTATATAGAAGGTATAAATCGCACATAGAATTTATTAGTTTAAGTCTGGCATAGTGACTTATAAGGGCACATCAACAGAAGCATTTACATTTAGGTTTTTTTTATACAGAAACAAAAAGCACCTTCATCAAACTTGCCGAAGGACAAAATTCTATTCTTATAATTGATCCTGCAAACTTGAGGGTCCAGGTTAGGAGAAAAGTCAAACACACAATTGTACAATCATCTAACGCTTACACAAATGGTAATCCTTTATTAGGCAGGTACAGGATATAAATTTAATATACAGATGAACAAATTGTATTAACTATGACAAGAACAAGTGTACGGACAGACACACACAACACACATATTGTTCTCTTTTTAACTTTATAAAACAATTTATTCAAATGTACATATATCACACCCTAAGTCTCTCAGATTTAAAACACCATGAGGTACTAATTGCAAAGGTTTCATTACTTTAATTCATCATTGACAGTTTGACATACTGTCTCAATTTTGTGACTTGTCAATTTAATCACTCGAGTTTTTCTTCATCATGGAGAAATGAAGCACAAAGCCTTTCTATGTCATCTAAACTCAGAGTCGCAATGTTCTGGTAAAACTGGATCATAAATTGTTTAGTAACTTTCAATGAATCTCCCTCGTTATAATACTGTCTAAGGTATCTGTACACTGCATCATGCAATACTGTCGTATCTTTTTCTTCATCTTTCTTTTTTAAAATCACTATTCTAGAGTCATCCAGTATTCCATACTCTCCAAGCTTCAGGTCCTCTGCAAACAGAAGAAAACTATTAGAGGAATCCATTGCAAATATCAAATCAAATAAATTACACTAATTAAAAAATTTCTGCTTAAAGTAGCTAATGGTTTTTGTGGCTGATGAAACTTCCGTAATGGTCTTCAGATTTTGGGTTGTTTTGTCACATGATTGTTGGGGTGCTTACTAAAATTTTGCTCACAAACTACAAGCACTTTGAAGTCTGTGCCTGATGAAACTCCATATAAGCCAGCTGGAGTTCCTAATTCACTCCATATCTGGCTATTTTGTTGTCATGTTAATCTCACAGGAATTTTACAGTTTTACTCTGATGCAAGGATACTTTTGGGGTCTGAGAACATATCTGAATTCATTGTTAATATTATGTAGCACCTTACACATTTCTATAGCACTCCTACAAGTACAGTTGTGCCTTCAATAACTATTAAATGATTTGGCATTATGTAATGTCCTGCTACAACAAACAATTAAACAGCTGTAATTGAAGGTAGTAGCTAGCATGAACCACTTGGTTTCCTTTACATAAGTTTTGCTGCACTAGTAAGGTATTTTGTATATTTCATTTAACGTAATTTTTTCTGTTTGCACTTTTCTGACATGAGAATACTATTAAGTTTCATGTTCATACTAAATTTGTATGCTATGTCAGTTATCAGAAGAATGACATTAATGCTTTCAATTTTCCCTTGAATTGTGAAATGAAAGCTTTTTTACAGCAGAGCACTTTTTCTGTGCAATCACCTAATCTTTAGCCCTCAAATTTTATTAGCTAAAAAGAGATTTTTTGTTTGTATTTATGAGTACCTAATGCTCTGGATATATGGGGAGTCTTATCTTCAGAATGAGAGCCTGTCTCAATTGTCTTAATAGATTCTTAATAAGAAATCATTTTTGCATGTTGTGGTGACATGACAGTATTCAAATACCTGATGGTGTGGGTCAGTTTCCTTGCGCCAGAAGAAGCTATTGGTTTTCCTTGTCACAAACATATCCAAGAATTCCAAACTGCAGTTTTCTTCTTCCTCTTACATAGTGTGAATATATGGATGGATGTTATACACATGCTCAAAAAACAGTTCCAATTCTTGCCTCCCATGTGGTCATATTAAGATGTATCATCTACACATCACAGCCACAATATAGGTAGGTTTGAACAAGAGTATTCAATCGCCTGGATTTCACTCATCTCCAAGAAAATATTTGCCACAACAAGTGACAAATGACTTCATGTGGCAACACCATCTGTCTGCTAGCATTTGTCATGGTTTGGTGTTGAATGAATGTTTCTAGTACAGCAAATCAAGAACTTCATTCTGAAGTTATCTGTGCTGTATGATTAATTCTCAATCATATAATGCAAAGGAAACCGACTTTAATCTGATCTATTTACATGCAAATACAATTCAAATCACCTGAACACAATTTCAGGCAGACAGTAAAGCTTTGGAATCGATAGCTGCACTTTATACACTTTGAACTAATAAGTTATATACATAAGCATGTACAAGTACTGAGAACTGAAAAAGAACTTCGATTTGTTTATGCACAAATTTTAATACCCATGATTAAAATGTGTATTAATTACATTGTACAATAAATAAAGTGTAATTAAGTAATAGTGGCATTAAACAAACTAATCATAATACAGTTGTACAATATATATTTATTGTAAAAAGAAAAACCTGGAGAATAACATCTTAAATATGTAACAATAATGGTACAAAAATTTTAGCTACCAGATAAGGTAATCCCATCAGCTACAATTTTCTGAGTATGAACTGGAATGCTGAAATCCTTGGCTATTAGCTGCTTGAATTCAGTAAGAGTTGCCTCTGAAGATACCTGCAAATCCAATCACAAAAAGTTGTTAAACAATGCATCTAAATATTTATAAAGGAAAGATTTTAATAGGCATAATGTTATTGAAAATTGTTCAAGTAAAAACTTTACAAAAATTGGCACATGCTGGAGTGTATGAGGCAAACCCATTCATTTTGTCACAACCCAGACCTGGTGCACAAGGTGTATACAACAAAAAATGCATGAAGTAGTAAATAATTAACTAGAAAGATTTAATAATTTTGCCTGTTAAAAATTCTATTTTTGCAACAGAAGTTAAATTAAAGAAAAAATTACTCAAGTTATTAGACTAATGGAACAATTTAATTGAAATTTTTCAATTACCATCATATAAATGTTGAGATTTAATACTAAACTTGATTATATGACCAGTCTGTTTACAAACCATAAATAAAGTTTTTCACAATACAGCATATGGCATTTATGCACTTAATAATATTACATATTAAGAGTAGCAGAACTCTAAAAAACAACACACCAAGTTAAACACTTCCAATTAATACACTCAACAAAATTCCAATATCTAATTTTCTTGAGAGAAACACTCCATCAGGAAAAAAGCTACTGTTGTGCTTACCCCTTAACACGAAACAATTTAAATACACTGCTTAACTCTGATGAATTTCTTTGGTACTCATCATGGAATTTAGCTATCATTTATCTACACTGCATGATAGAACAAATATTTATTTAGGAGAAGGTCGAAATTTGTCATTAATGAACTTGGAACTGTGTATGACTACACAACTTAAACATGCACTATGGTGAAGATGTAAGCATTTAAAAGAAACATAACAGATACATGTAGGTCACAATAACTTGATCATACATATTAGTAAAGAAAATAATGAACAAATTCTTTTGACAATATTCATTAAAAATAACTACTCAAAAATAGACAGGGCAAATAACTAAATCAGCTAAAGGGGAATACGATCCCGCAAACATATAGATCAGGATTTTCCCTTTCATTGTATACACATTATCAGACTGACATCTCTAGTTATGCACCAATCACAAGTTAGGGGTGTATACATAGGGGGTATAACTGCACCAGTTCCACTAATCCAATCAGGGTGGAATTCGGATCACACACCTACTCGCCACAACAGTCTTACGTCTAATACGTCATAATCAATTTCACGATCTTTATTTTCAAATAGATGGTTAAAATGAACGAAAATTATATGTTAAGTAACTAGTAATTGAATAGTGTGGCTTAATTGGAGGAAAATTCTTAGATTTAGGCAAGTAGGTGCAAAATCCGAACACCATCCCTAAAACAAATGAAATACTAGATAAATTAGTTTTTGGAGAATGAGAAGACACTGTTAAAAAAGTGGTGGAAATCTAGATTTTTGAGAATACAAAAATGTAGAAAGGAGTAGTGTAAGGTGGACTTTAAAAGTATTAGGAATGAACGAGGTTAACAAAAAGTTAGATGAAGCTTGGAATGATAATCATATTCCAAAATTCTTAGCTGATAAGGCATTTCAAGTGATTTAAGGAGCCAAAATTAACCAGTTTCACAGTAAGAGTAACAATTTTGTGAAAAAAAATCATTAACGTAAGACACAATTCAATCGTGAATTACGAAGGGTATTTTACAGCTCAAAGAACGGTATTCTTTAAAAAAAATACGATAGCTTGAACTAATGATTCACCAATCATTGTTAACTCTAGTGAATAAGTTCTTGTACAGTATAAGACTATTAAGTGCTATAAAATTGTGTTGAAAAATTTTAACACATTCCACAATGACAAGATTAAGAAATAAACAGTTTACCTCCAAAGACACATGCTCTTTCTTAGAGTCACTAGTGTCTTGTGAAACTACGACAAAGACCTTCATTTTAACATCTATTAAAAGGCGCTCGCCAACAATTTTCAAACAATGGATTCACAATTACAATTCACTCTTGCCAAAGTCGACCACATAAACACATTGCCCTACGAACATCAAAAACTAGCAACCATGGACAATATATCCAAAGATATGTTACACTTCTCCAATTGGAATTAGTCTTCAATCCAAAAAACTTCAAACGGAATTTCAATAAGTCGAAATAATCCGATTAAATATTCTAAATCTGTTACATGTAATCCATTATGACGCATAACTCGTTTCCTTCCATGCATTCCGCGACAACTATTTCCAACTCACAAAAAGATTCATATAATGGGGAAGCAAATGAGAAATATCAAATGAAAGCATTTGAGTTGTGTTATGAAGCTAAACTAGTAATCATAGATATTATACATACCTTTAGGTAATTAGGTTTAAGGTGTATACTTGGATTGCTGTAAGGGTATGGTTATCTAGACCACACATAATGTTGCAATTCCATACATCGTTTCCTGAAAAACGTGATTGCCAATGGTAACAAATATTTATGCGATTTAACTAAAAGAATTTGTGATCTAATAGTAGTTACCAGATGAACACGCTCCTAATTTCAAGACGTTGAAATATTTTTAACATCTTATTTGTGCTTTTAAACGCCCCAATTGGGATGTATTGAATATCAATTTCGTATTCCTTTAAACCGAGAAAACACACTGTGAAATTTGCTGCTGGCACAATCAAATGCCGTGGCATTAAGAATCAAAACTACAGTAGTGAAACTCCGATAATAAGCGAACAGAAAAGTGCTATTCCAAGTTTACTACTGTTTCAAAGTACGCATTTTATAATTCTGTAAAACAAATCGAATTGCATTACTTGTAAAACCATATTAAAGGTAGGCGGCTACAAGTGTTGTTTGCATACTCATTTTGATCAACCTTGAGAAAAGCATGTTCGAAAACTGGACCAGAATGCGCTGTCTGGTTAATAACCAGTAACAAAATGAAGAATTAATACAATCCTAATAGTTTACGTTTACTTCATGACACGATCGTCTTTAGAACTCCTTTGGTGTGCCTCAGAAAATCACCCTCAAATGAACTGGGTCCATGGCTGCTCAGTCATTCTCCCTATTTTTTGTCAGGTCATTTTCAAAGTCCTGTGGCACAATCTCTGTCATACAAATTTTCCCCTTAGTAACCCAACAAACATGACAATGCACGGAATGTAATATAAAGAAAACAGAAGTAATAGAATTAATACCACAAAAGCCGTCTAAAGCTCCCAAATATGGGACAAAATGCAATAAAACTGATACAGAGTGTGTATTGATTGTTTTTATACGGTGTTGCATAATTATTATTTTGAAATAATGAAGAAGTATTCTTAACCTACAATGTTATAAAAAAGACATTATTACTCTAAGGGGTCATTCATGTCAGATACCCGAGAAATCAACTAGAGCTCCCAGTCGATCATCTCCAAATCTTATGAAATTTTTCAACATAGACCCCAAATGAAATTGCAAAATATTAGATTTCATTGTACTTTGATTCAGAAGTTACACGCCCATGTTCAAAGCGCTGTTACGCGTCACCAACTTTCATCCCATCTCAAATGAGTACTAACGAACAAATACGTGTGAAACTAAGCTTTTCGATACAACTTGTAGCCGGGAATGTAGTGATATAATCAAAATAGCAGTAGGGTTTCTCGTTCAGATATCTATCCACGCCAAAGTCACCACAAAATTTTGTCGCGGCAAATTTAGACCTAATTTTGGAGGCCAACTACTCAACTGTAAAACATCTATGTGACACAGTTTTTGAAACTGAGCGTAATAAATATGTATTGTCAATATATTATGACTGATTATTATTATATTTATATGTATAAAAATGTTCCACATTAAAGTTGCCAAACAAATTTTACATGGAAAATAGCCAATTTTAAAATAATTGGTTCCATTACAAAGTGCGTGCTTTTATGTTAGGATCTGCGGTTTTAGGAAAGCCATAGGGCTCTGAAGCTAACGGATATTGCTGCGATATTAAGCACGAGCCGTTAAAGGGGTCAATTTTGATCTCATGTCAGAAAAGTCTCTAGCAGCCAAATATGTGTGAAACTCAGCTTACCGGTATAAATTCTACCCCAGAATGTAGTGTGTGTGTGATCGAAAGGGTAGTACAATAGGCCGTTTGGATACCTATTCATGCCTTTTTCGCGGCAAATTTGGAGGCCAGTTACTCAGCAGAAAATAGTCTATATGCCACAATATTTTCCAACTGTACATATCAGGCAACATATGAAGCTGTGCTGAAACAGAAACTCTATTGTATTCATGGACAATTACAACCAGATATTTACAGTTATTCTTAGTCTTACGCGTGAATTTTATGCCAATGATTCAATGAATGCTTTGAGGAGAATTACGAACTATAAAAGAGGCGCAAAGTTCGGACTTGGGAAATAAATAGACAAATTTACGAGCAGTGGGAGAAAATTATTTTTAAGATAACATTGCTTTCTGTGATAGTTGCATTTCACATACACTCAGGAATCTCCATTTGTTCTCACGAAATATTTGCCTGAAGGGAGACATTGATTTATATAATACTCACTCTATACAGTGTAAGACTGAATCTACTCAATCACATAATTCTGGTTTAGGTTAAAATCATAACGACATCAACTGTCGATTTGTAATAGGCACATTACAATAGTATACAATATATATATATATATATATAATGTATGTGACTTACGTTAAAGAAAAAGTACACGTAAAATAAAAGTAATTCTAATAATGAAGTTCGTCTGATTTCAGAGAAATAAATTAATATATACACGAAAAAGATAGAAACGAAATTTTAATCTATTATTTAGACCATATTAAACATTATTTCTAAATTTGATAGCAAAAATGTATTTTTGTCTGTTGTTATTAATTTATTGAGAGCACTGTTATGTGCAAATACATAAAAGTAAAAGTTCAATTTAAAATGTTTAAGTTTCTTTGGGGTGATCCAATACATAACAACTCCCGTTTAATAATATAGGAAAGGAATTTAAAAAGGCACGATCCTAAAGGATTCTTCCATGATTAATTTGTTACAAAATCTTTTAATTTCAATTAGAGGAATAATAAAAATAAACTCGATACCGCTATTACGAAGTATAATTGTATTCATATTCCCAACATGCACACTATTATGAATTATTTATATGAATCTAAATCACGTCGAGGCCATATTCTCTCGCTTTTCATATTTTTTCTCGGTGCACAAACGCTAAGTTGTTTCCATCACCGCTGGCGATTCTACAATTAGAACCTTCAGGAAGCAAAGAGGTCTTCCGACAGAAAACAATGAAAATTCTTAGTATCTTGAATTCATTTATTCTGTAATAAATTATGTGTTACATATAATTTGTTCTTAGTGGACGAGGCCGACTGCAGGGGCGGCAAGGCCCAGACCGAGAGCAGGGGCTCCGACGATGCCGCGGGTCAGACCCAGACCAAGAGCGGGGGATCCAACAATGCCGTTGCCCAGACCGAGTCCAAGAGCAGGGGCGCCAACAATGCCGCGGGCCACACCTAGTCCGAGAGCGGGGGCTCCAACAATGCCGTTGCCCAGACCAAGTCCGAGAGCGGGGGCTCCAACAATGCCGCGGGCCAGACCCAGTCCAAGAGCGGGGGCGGCGATGGCTGGGGCTCCAACAATGCCGTGGCCCAGGCCAAGTCCTACAGCGGGAGCGGCGACGGCCAGGGGGGCGGCGCGGACGATGCCGGTGCTGAGGGAGGTGGCAGCGATGGCCGGGGAGGAGACGATGGCGGGGGCGGCGAGAGCTGCGGGGGCGAGAACGCCGGCCCTAGCCACGGCGATGAGGGCGGCGAGAACGATGAGCTGCAATAAAAAGTTGGTTAGTGGTCTAGCCTGTAGACTTGTAGGCGCAGTGGGTGGCACTTACCTTGAAGGCCATGGTGTTCGGGAACTGAATCCGACTTCGGCGAACCACGCATTTATACCTAACCACCCTTCAGGATCCGTTTGGTGGGGCTGAACCAGATCAAGGTCAAAACGCCGTTCTCCTGTTTCTCAGCGTATAGTACCGCCTCATTCATTCGCCATTTTAACGAATTGTATAATAATTACGGTATATCTTTTCTCATGTCTTCGTCTTTGAATTTTCCATTATAACATTTTTAATTATTCACTGTCATTTGACTTTTTTTAGGTGAACGCTGCATCAGTTTCTCTGAATTCATTAATTATGCAGATAATCTTCATGGATACAAGAGGTATCCTGTCCATTAGACTTCAGGCATAAGCCTTTTAAGCGCGTTAATTTATTTTAGTCAACGTTTGAAATATCAAATATTTTGAGTGTTACTTTTCCTGCATCGAAGAAGAAGTAAGTGAAATCTAGGGAAGGAATAAATGTGAGAAACAGTGTTATAATTTACGAGATAAGAATGATACAACTAAAGAGGGATTTGAATACGAATGGGTGTAGGTGAAACAGGAAATAGTGATGTGTGATCATTGAAGAGGAAACCACATTTCATCTCCTTGCTGACTGAATTACATGTAAAACAACCATCTTGGAAAAGTTTAGCAAGCTATAGATATAAATTATATTTATATTACATAAATCAGTTGAATAAACAGTAAATGTTTACGTACAAACAAGTAATAATCGAATCACGTCACCTGAAGATGGTAGCAATGACAGCTGCCGAAACGTCGTGGAACTACTGTGTTTCCACCAGGTTGGAAGCCCATAAAACCTTGTAAATAACAAATAAGTAAACAATGCGAATGAAATTTCGCAAACAGGACTGTAACATGGAACCAAACATTTTCGTCACAACGGCAGTAAGAAAATTTTCATTCAAATATTTTATCGAGCTTTTCTTTTAATTCCCTTAACGACAGTAATCCGGAATCAAAGCACATCACGTTTGAAGAAGCATGAATATTTTTCCAGACGTAGACAAACATTAAAGTTCCCATTTTCACAAGTAACACATGATTTGTATCAGAAACATCATGGTAAGGAATGTGTGACACGTGAAAAGTAATGTAACAAAGTGTCCATTTGCAGGATGATTCTTTTTCCTCAACTTAGGCTAAATTGAGTACAGTATAAAAATTAGAGAAGATTATGGATATAATGATAAACGAAAATTTTTTTATAGTCACTGTTATAAAAATTAAAGTAAGTAATTTAGTATTTAGATGAGCGTTTTGTTAGGATTTGCAGGAGCTAAATATCAAGTCTTTTACTTGTTGAGAAATTGTGGAGAATTTCTTACAATCATACAAAAAAATGTGGTGTTATATATTATAAAAATTAATATTTTTTAAATACATCTGTATTTTTTGTAACAATTTGCGTGCAGTCAGTAACTAACATGTGGATCGGTTCTGCCAGCTGAAAGCAAAAGGTGGTACCACTGGCTTTGAACAAGAATGTTTTCAGAATTCTCCTGTATACCAAAGAGAAATTTTTCACACTCCAACCTGGAAGAATCACGGGGACTAAATTTATTCATATACATCTAAAATGGCGTTTATTTCTGTTTTGTAAACGGAATGAATACCCTACTGCTATGCAGGAGAAAGGCGAGGCATCACAACAATAAACTTTGACATATGTAGATCTGCCTCTGCCCCATGAAGTATAACCAAAGAGATTATGTTTCAACTTTCTCGTTTAAGTGTGGAAGGGTAGGGACTTTAGGTGGGAGTGTGGTGGAATGGCAGAGGTCAAGTTGTGTATGGTACGGCGGAATGGAAAATACGAAAAATCTCTAAGAACAGTTAAATCTACTTCATCTACATACAGATAGCAAAGAAAATCCTCCATCATAATTAATGGATGTAGAATATTCTCTTATATTTTGCATCCCATAACTTTGGAAAAGTTAATAATAATGATGGAGTAATAAAATAATTTAGAGGGATCAAGTGGTAGATTTTATGATTAAATGAAGAATTGAATAATTCTAAATACAATTGTTGGACCATCTAATGTAAATTATGATCTATACGTTGCAAGCACAGGGGACTAGATTTAAAGTGGTTCTACATTCATTCACCCTCATTTTCCATAAGGATAAACGACATAATAACGATTGATGTAGATACTGGTATTAATTCACCAAAGTTGTCGATGCTTCCTTCGGAATAGATTCGAACCATTCTCAGGGTTGAGCATGAATGTCCCAAAAGTTTTTGAACTGGTGAGCAAGAAGTTCAGTGACAATAGCACATCTGGATAGGCGAGGCGACCGAGTTTCTGATGCAATATCGTAATACGTTACATCGTCTTGTGTGTCATGGACCTTAAGGAGGTGAACGAGTTCATATTGCAGAAACGTGGCGCACAGAAACAAAGCAAGATTATGCAACAAACGTCTAAATGTTTGTCAGACTCTCCCAAATATTGAAACTTGGCCGGTTTTCCACATAAAATTAAGGGTAAACCCAAATGATGCAAGAAGATAAACTGCAAATATGGAAATAAAAACGTCACAAAAAGTCAAAAATGTTGATAAATGGTCAAAATTTGTTAGTCTGAATTAATTGCTGTAGTCAAGCAGCACAAGATGGTAGTTGCAAATAAAACTAATTTTTCTAAATAATTCCACTATTATTAACAATGATGTAAAACAGATGTTCTTCAAATAATTCTTCCCTCATCAATATGAACATAAAAAATCATTGTGTAGAATATTTAGGTTCATTAACGAATAGTTTTAAAGAATTAAATTCGCTTCAATTTGTCAGATAACTTTGACAGTTCTTTACTTTTATATGGGCAAATAATTTTAAGATTTATTCACATTAGTTAGCCATATATTTTTGAGTAAACGGCTACATAAGGGTGATCCTGAGATAGGCAACTCCCTTTTAATAGCATAGGAAGGAAATTGAAAAGGGGGATGTGGAAGATTGAGCAAGGTAGCCAAGGGTTGACTAGGGCTCCCGGGCTATAGCAGGGAAAGCCCTAGAAAACCAGCATCAGGTAGGTCAGGCTTTTGGGTACTATCCTCACGCCCTTCCAAATGACGGTAGGCGAGTTTGCTGTGGAGTCGCAGCATCCCCTTCTCCTTGTCTTAACCAGTTTTAGAAGACACTTGGCCGACTGGTCCAATGGGATCAGTGGTCTTCGACCCCAGTACAAACACCACTTAAAATAGATTAAGGTGCCTCAGCATGTGAGAACCTTTAGCTTTTCATAATCGAGATCAGGAATTTAGTAATAACTTGTTACATTGGTAACCTTAGAAATAACTTACAGGGGTTTATTTAAACAGCGAGTTGCTAAACTTTAGGTTGCTCGTGACCCTAGAAAAATTAACCTGCAATCGGTCGTTCATTATTTTACAATTAACATCTCTTCCCTAGATTCAGTAACTTACTAGTTTATCGCAATCGAGTCAAATATTAAGCATTTTATAAATTACCGAGTATTGCATCGAAAGTACGTTAAAATCGAAATATCAAGAACTATTATTTTACCTACAGTATTAAATAACATTTTTTCAGGGTGAAATAATGGAGTAGATTGGTAACAATGTTAACACACAATACTTGAGACACATCACACGTTTGCGTGTCTGAATACCAGAAATAACCTAAAATCATGGTTTGTTTCCGATGCCAATATCATAAAATCACTTCGTCTGATAACGTAAAAATAATAAAAACACGAATAACACAATCGAAACCTTATGAGAGGTTAACATTCCTGTAAATATTTAGCTATTGTCGTTTTTTCAATACTGACGTTTACATTTGTATGCGGAACATACGTACATACATACACACAGTCAATTTTATTATAGAGAGTAATGTGTAATTTATTCATTATAATTCTTTCGCATATTTTAACAGTTCGACAGGAATTATATATTTTAATACTTTATAATTAGCTTTAAACCTCGGAGATTGTTTCTTAATAGTAAAATATATTACTTTTCCAATTAAAGAGGTTTTTGAAACAATCGGAGAAGCAGGAATATGTCAGAGCGAATAGTTCTGTTATCTTACCATATAGAAGGGGCTCTTTTAAGACCCCTTAGAAGGTAGTTATATTTACCGTATAGTAATTTATTTTTAGACTGCAATTATTTGAATTTTGTGCGTTGTGAAGCTCAAAGAGAATAAAGAAAATTTCTTATTTCAGACTGCACTTTCATAATTTTAATACTATGTGAAATATATGCTGGAACAAATGAGTAAATTAAAAACATATAATATAAAATTAAAATTAAAAGAATTCTACAAGAACACATAATTCTGTATCATGTACACGTATGTCTTGTTTTGGGCCCGACAACATCTGCCTGGAATCAGATAGAAATAGGAATCATTTTACTATGCACTGTTTGTATTTACTCACTTTGAACTTGATTATAAATTACGAGCAAAATTTAACTTCTTTTTGTTATTAGACTGGAGCACTAGAGCTATTTTTTTGCTGTGATACATTCCCGAAACAGCTCCCCATCTCCTAACGTGATTTGCAGTGTCTAGCTGCCAGCCTTGAGCGCTCTCAGTCTCGTGTTGGGGTTTGTAGCAGGCATAACTCGGGGTTGAAGGTCTGCACGTCTGGTTAAATATATATTTTTTCTATTGCATTTTGGCGTGGTTCATTATGACCTCAACTCACTGACGCATTCACCTTTTCGACAACGCCGAGAGGAGGGCGGTGAAAACTTATTATAGGACGATGAAAAATAGGATATTTATCTGAAAGTCACCGATAAAGTGAATATGAATCGCTTGTAAAAGTAAAGCAAATCGATTTTACACCTTGTAATGGTCAATAAGACTCGTATATGCTCTCAACACCAAATGTTGCATTTAAGAAGGGGCACTCAATTTTTTTGACTAGTAATTTTCAAAAATCAACTTTATTGTATCGAACATAATTCAACGAATGTGCAATTTTGGTCATTTATTGCTGACATTAAATAAATAAATTTATGGTACTCTGTTTAAAACAAGTTTTGATTTATTCTTCCATTCATCGTTGTGCAAATAAAACTACTGTCGATGAAATGTTATTATACTTAAATAATTATTTTAAGGTATAAGTACTTGTGTTAAAATTTAACTAGACGGAGGTCTTTAATATTACATTAAGCTACATTTAACTTGAATCAATTTTTGAATATGATGACTTAAATAGTTAAAATACGCGTATCGTAATAATACGAGAAACGAATTAAAAAAGTGAGGAAGTGAAAGTCCTTTTAGTTCATCTAAGAAATGTATTACAGTTTATGTTGGTTTCTAGCTGGGAGACTTTCCGGACATATCTAAATATGTGACACGCTGTGCTTGGAAAGCTCTCGGTCTCGTGTTGGGGTTCTTAGCCACCGTTTCCCTCCTACATTCACCGTTCAAGATCTTTTAATAACTGCCCCCGTGTGGAAATAGTTCAAGTGATTCTCATTCAAACAATAAAATGAAAATGACAGCTCCAGATACATGTATTAAAGTCTATCTTCTATCTATTATTTTCGCTACGCAATGTGATTGAATACTATATTCAGTAGAAATAACACTGGACACACAACTTTCAGTGTAAATTCACATATACCAATAAGTTACAGAAGAAAGTATTTATATATAAACAGACTCTTTTGAATATGATTGATCTGTTCAAAGCATTAGCGATTCCTTTCCATACAACCGAATCAGCCTTATCTCGGGCCGTATTACGGTTTTATTCACCTTTGTTCACAAATTAGTAACAGATTTCCTGTGGCTAGAGAGCAATTAATTGATTTCTTTCTCGTTCAACTTCTAGTATTATAAGTTTCATTTATGTGAAGATGAACGACACCTTTTTTTTGTTTTTAATTTCTCTCAGTGATCAAACTCAAAGTTGTTTCCATTAACGTTCAGGAAGCAAAGAGGTCTTGTGACTCTAATGAAAATTATTGATATATTGAATTCATTTATTCTGTAATAAATTATGTGTTACATATAATTTGTTCTTAGTGGACGAGGCCGACTGCAGGGGCGGCAAGGCCCAGACCAAGAGCAGGGGCTCCGACGATGCCACGGGTCAGACCCAGTCCAAGAGCGGGGGATCCAACAATGCCGTTGCCCAGACCAAGTCCAAGAGCAGGGGCGCCAACAATGCCGCGGGCCACACCTAGTCCGAGAGCGGGGGCTCCAACAATGCCGTTGCCCAGACCAAGTCCAAGAGCGGGGGATCCAACAATGCCGTTACCCAGACCAAGTCCAAGAGCAGGGGCGCCAACAATGCCGCGGGCCAGACCCAGTCCAAGAGCGGGGGCGGCGATGGCTGGGGCTCCAACGATGCCGTGGCCCAGGCCAAGTCCTACAGCGGGAGCGGCGACGGCCAGGGGGGCGGCGCGGACGATGCCGGTGCTGAGGGAGGTGGCAGCGATGGCCGGGGAGGAGACGATGGCGGGGGCGGCGAGAGCTGCGGGGGCGAGAACGCCGGCCCTAGCCACGGCGATGAGGGCGGCGAGAACGATGAGCTGCAATAAAAAGCTGGTTAGTGGTCTAGCCTGTAGACTTGTAGGCGCAGTGGGTGGCACTTACCTTGAAGGCCATGGTGTTAGAGAACTGACTGATCTGACCGCGGAGTGTCACCCATTTATACCTCTGTTGGCCGACAGGACCGCTGAAGTGGGGTTGGAATGAGGTCACTTCTTATCCTTGCGAGGTTGCAGCTAAATCTCAATTACCTATGCTCAGAACCAGGGGGAAAGTATTTATTCTAATCTTCTATTTTTGTTGTTGTTGCACGACTACTAACTCAGACTTGGTCATCTACCCCATAACATATTTATAAATAAATTTCGTGACTATTTACTCTTTCATAGTCAGACAATTATTTAAATATATTTTATTTATTAGTTTCATCTAATTGATAATTTGCATTTGTTTTCATTTTTCCACACAAGTCTAATTTTTCTCTTTATAGTTTTATACTTCTTAATTAAATTCAAGATTTATTTATTAAATTTAGATGTTTATATGTATTACATTGGCTTATTACTGTTTTCTCCCGTGTCCTTATTTTGTATTCTAATTTCTGTGCAATAATTTGTTATCAGCTATGGAAGATAGAGCAAGGTAGCCAAGGGTTGACTAGGGTCCCGGGGCTATAGTTTAAGGATCCTACTCGGCGTTTCACCTAAAAGAGATGCAGGGAAACTGCATCAGGTAGGTGGGGCTATTGGGCACTCTTCTCACACCCTTCCGAATGACGGGAGATGAGTTTCTTTGTTGGGTTAACAGGCTACTTGAGGGTGATCCTGAAACAGGCAACTCCCCTTTAAGAGCATAGGAAGGGAATTGAAAAGGGGGGATGTGGAAGGTAGAGCAAGGTAGCCAAGAGTTGACTATTTCTCACAAGGGGTTTGGCCTTGGATCAAGTACAACGCTTGAGATAAAGACGGTGTTATTCTACCACTTATTTCCTCGTGGCATCAGTGCCTCCCTCCACGCGGACAGGTGATTAGAATTATAATTTAAAACGGTCACATAATTTTTTATTTTTGATATTATTTCGTCATTACATCTGTCTTGAGTAGAAGCCATGAAATTATAAGTTCACTGTCATTTAGTCACAGGTGCATGTATATCTGCTATTATTTCACTTCTATTTGGCACGCCGTCTGTTTCAAAACAAAACGAGACCAGAATGTCCCAGATTGGTAAACGCGTTCACTCGTTACAGTCCATCGATGTGGCAGTTGGCGATCACCAAATGTGTCACGCCTAGTGGCTAGTGGTTAAAATACTGTGTGAAACGTATAGTGGAGCATCTAGCTGAGGTCTGGAGCTGCCTAATAATGTCTGATTTATAGTTTGTCAGATACAGGTTAGAATAGAAGCAGTGATTTCCCGCTGCCCAAGACGTTGTCATGTCAGTCATACGTTCGTTAAATAACACCTACAAAATATATTTAAAAAAAAGACGCAAGTCAAAGAAAGAGAGTGGAAGCACGTGGCGTCTGGTGAGAGGAGTCCTTGATAAATGCTGAAGATTGTCTAACGTAACGTTGTGTTGCGGTTGCGTCAGCGGAAGTCTATAAAGACTTCTCCCCTTACACCTGGTCCAGTGAGATCGTTACCTGCAAAGTATGAAGTTACTCGTCTCGTTTTCAGTACACGGTAATGCTGAACCTCGTGCCCACGTTGAAGTCCTTGAACGAGTAATGTGCTTCACGAATAATTTCAAACACCAGTTCATCTTCAACTGTTGTGGATATCGATTTAAGAGCAATGGAAACAATTTCGTGTTGTACGTATTTAGAAATTTTGGACAATGTCTAAGGACAACACTTCTTTGTTGGTGTTTTCAGTTGTCATCAAGTTTAACGAAAAAATGAAGAACGGGTGTTGGGGTGATGCTTAAGACTGTGACGGAAACAACCACACCTGATAAAATGAATTTCTCTGTTTTACCGCGGATTAGGGAATTACATAATATATTCAAGTGGGACAGGTCTTATTTGGGAAAGAACTGTGACAGAATTTATATGTATGCCCTCTGTGCACTTTCCTTTGAAATTACCTGGAACAAAATCCAAATGGAAAGTTGTTGAAAAGTAAAGTCAGGGTATTTTCTATTAATTATTATTTTGTGCTTTCCCTCTTGAGTGTAAAGCCGGTTTGTCTTCCAGATAAATGTTATTCCATTCAGGAAGCTGTTAATTTTTAGGTCAGATTCGGTTAAATTTTAATAAATAGTAAAACAGTAAGTCAGAAAAAAAATTAATGTTAACTTCGTTAACAGTAGTTCGTGTGAAACGACGTTTCCTTTCCTAAATTATGCACCTCATATGGTGCGATTTAATTCCTAAAACACTAAACAAATCTTTGCAATATAATAGCTTAAAAAATGAAAAATTCCTTACGGAATCAAAAAACTGAGAAGGATGAAAAATAATAATAGCTCATAAGCGTATTGTTAGTGTTCAGAATAACAAGTGAAAAGCGTAACAATGAGTGACAAAGAAAGTTAATAATCCCAAATAATCATAATTTTTGTTTAAATTACTAGAATCATTTTTAACGTTAAGAGCTGAATTGTTAGATCTTATGTGAAGCATTTCACTCATCGGTTTAGAATAAACGTTACATTCTACATCTAAAAATTTTGACAATCAATTTTATGGTTGTTTAGATATACACGCTTGGAATAATTTTGTACATCAAATTTTAAATTATTTTATGTTCGTTAATGCGGGTATGTAATGAGCGTTTGGTTTGATCAATGTAACAGCAATGGGAAAATAAACAGTTGATTTGGTACATAACATTGTTTAACGAAATTAATAATTTTATATTTAATACTTTTAAGAAAGTTTAAATTATTGCAGATTAAAAGATAACCCGGATACCATAATTTTTAAACAAGACCTTCAAAAAAGGTGAGAAATATACAGGGTTATTAGAATTATCAACGTATGTGAATAACATGTATACATTAAGAATTAACGACCCGTATATCAGACATTTACAGAAAAAATTAGAAGAATTTTAAACTTAAAAATTATAGACGTTTCGACCATCAGGTGTGGTCCTTGTCAGTATTTGTAACCAACTACAAAAATAAAGACATATGTCAGACGTGATACGTGATGGGATAAATATGTCCGTAAGAACGAAAGCTCCAAAATTTTAAAGTTAATGTTGATCATTTTTTTTAAAAAAAAGGAGGACAGAAATAAAGGTGCATAAATAATAATCTCATAAGATAATATTGAACGTCGTCCCTATGTCTCAGGCCACGCTTTGAGAATTCTATTTCACGTACTGTCAATTTTAAAAAATAAATTTAGACCCTTGAAAAGGTAATCCATTCTTTTTTAAAAGTGTCGTCAAAAGAATTACATTAACCAGAAAAAATCATTAAATTAAGTCAATAACATTAATACGAACAATTTTAAGAAAAATTGTTTGAGTGGGAATCAGAAACTTACATTTTTAATGACCCAACCACTTACAAGCACTACTTATTTTTAGAGATAATTTAAATATACATTCAAAAACTATTTAAATAACATACAAGTCTGAACTCAAATTGAAGAATAACTTTCACATAATTTATTACTCAATTTAAGTTCAGTGGTCAAAGTGTATAATTCATTAATGTAATTTTGAGTATATTTTATTCTTAAATCGACAATTACAATTTTTAAATGCGAAATGTTCTTTCGCCGGTGGAAACAGTAATTGGCGAAGTTAACAAATTATTAAAGCAATGTTCAAATTTGCCCCAATTCTAAGGGGAGTAATTTAAAGAACGTCAACTGATCTTCATGGCTTGATAAAAGATAAAAGTGAGGAATATTTCGTCGGGCAGTTAGAAATCGTTAAGACCTTGTAAGACGTATTTGATTTGGCCGCTGTAGGCAGTCACCTACGATGCCTACAGCTACCCGAAGAATATATTTGCAACAACATAATGATAAAATTACTTCATTGAAAGCAAAATATAAAACAATACTCATCTACTGTGGGCAATTAATACAAGTGACCGCCACTATATATTTTATCAAAATAAATTCACAAATGAAATTTAAAAGCTCATTTTACAAAAATAAAGTTATACTATTAAAAGTCCAGAATTAATACTTGACAATTACTTTCAAATTCTGAGGCTGTTCGAAACGCTTGCGGGTTCAGTGGAAACGATTTT
The DNA here is from genome assembly GCA_034510155.1 of Eucriotettix oculatus. NCBI lineage: Eukaryota > Metazoa > Arthropoda > Insecta > Orthoptera > Tetrigidae > Eucriotettix > Eucriotettix oculatus. Next base: position 36,566,948 of record CM067380.1, on the reverse strand, counting down.
TTTTAATTAATCCGCAGTAATAAAGAAATGTACAACAGAAGAAAGGATGCCAGTGGGAGCTTCGGGTAGGATCCTTAAACTATATCCAGGGGCCTTAGTCAATCCTTGGCTACCTTCCACATCCCCCTTTTCAATTCCCTTCCTATGCTATTAAAGGGGAGTTGCCTGTTTCCGGAGCACTCTCATGTAACCTGTTACGCAAAAAATATATATAGAAATAAACCCTTGGGAATATAAAATATATAAAGCAGCTACATTCTGTATTAACGGAATTATAACAATACTGACAATTAAATACGTTTACTATTACAATTCAATAAACACCTGAACTTTATTTTAGATGTTCGAAAAAATTGGAATAAGAAGCCATAAATATTTGTGTATTTAGTACGCTACAACAGACTCCAACAACCTTACCGTAGAAAATACTATGATCATATTTCTAGATCATAAGAACAATTCACAGAAATCGGTCCAATTTCATCTATAACATACAATTACCGGGATGAAACCAGATTAATAAACAAAATCTTATGCCAATCGAGATTAATACAATAATGTCGAATTGCGGGAAAGACCTTATCAGTTTAGGGTCGTAACACCAAAGGGCAGTAATCATTATGTAGGTCTTCTAATATCACTGCGTACATATTATTAAAAATTTCTGCTGATTTTAAATTTACTTGGAAGCGGCGCACTGAAACAAATTCCTGTCGTTCTCAAACAAGACATTTCATTAATCAAATACTTAGTGTTTAAAGTGAGGAGTTGAAATCACAAAAATGATTCACTTCATGTGTACATTTGAGATCTTTGTGTATGTTTCTTGCATAAGTGGAATTGAATGCATAAGTAGGGTTTCTTTCCTGACATTCCGGACTTTATTTTATTTTAAAATATAAGTTAAAAATGTATTTTCTGGATTTTGGACATTTCACATAAGGTAAGTATGGAAAGTCTCCAATCCACAGCGAGACGGAAAATAGACTTCGACACCCAATATTTTCTTTGAGGTTCATTTCCTATCGCCCTGACTCTCATCCTATATGTGCGTGTACGTCATAACACAGCTATTAATCCACCACACTTAAGGGCGTCAAAGCTTCCGGTTCGAAACAACGGTAATCCAAAGAAATGAATCAGGTTGGTACAAATACGGCTAAATTTAATAACCTAAAATATGCAGATAAATCTACTTCGTAATATTTTATTATCGTAATACGTAGTAACAGCTTGAAGGAACACCTGAAGATGACAGCAGTACGATACCGAGGACACTTCATCCAAATATGATCTCACAAATTAAATAGAAGTAAAAGAATATAATAAAATAAAAGATTTGAAACATGAATATCATTGAAGAAAAATTATTAAAATTGCTTTTGATTAGTCATCCCGATCGTTCTTACCCAAAAAAATTAAATTTCAACACTAATCGAATTTCACCAAAAAGCACACACCCAATCAGAAACTTGTAATATGAAATTCTGTGAATGGATACCAAAAACGTCATACAATATATAGTTAAATTCTTTTCATTTAACTTTCGTAAACATAAAATGATTATGACCTATAGCGGTCGGAAGCTTCTTATAATGGCAACGAAAGGAAAATAAAATGCATTTAACTGTGTATTGTGTTGGCCTTTTTTGTCAAATTACATATTAATTGAATTATTTCTCTAGTTTACAACGGGGCACCACGAGAGAACACTATGGGTTAATTTATATTTATATATATACATATAAACAAATGTCTGTATGTATGTTTGCCCTGTATCCATTACTACACCATTCATCGGATCGCATGAAACTTCGGGAAGTTGTTGAGTACAATACTGCGAAGGTATATATGATAGTAGGTTCCATATATATATATATAGATTTCGTGACCCATACGCTCATCGAGATCTCCAAAAGTGAATTTGGCTTGTCTTTCCTCTTAATATGTAATACTGTATATTTTTAAAAATTATAAAGATTTCGCGCCGTAATTAACATATTGTTGACAGAGAAATAATAAGCTTCTTTGTACCGTCGATACGACGTGTACGTAATTTGATTTAATTTTTCGCGTCAGTTAAATTTTAATAACCAGTAATTACCCATTTTTAAAATCAAATAAAATAAATATAATCTATTCCAATAAATATAATTAAAGTTTCTGTCTGGAAGTTTGTCTCGAATAGGCTCCGAAACGTGTGAAAGCGGGACCTGTTCAAAACCAATTGAGGCTTGCCCTGGAGCAATCATAAATAAATGATACCGTACTTTTTACATATTCAATGAACTTAACTTTAACAAAATTCTGTAACTGTTGTTTCGGTTTTTAGGGCAAAAGAAAGAGGGTTCCAAGCGAACGAAGTCGCGGGCATAGCTAGTAATAAATAAATAAAAATACGGCCAAATAAGTCAGAAAATAAATTTAATTAGTATTTAATTAACAAAATACTTATGTAATGTAATTAGTTCATCCTTTTAAAAAATTACCTGAAGAAGTCCACAAAGTTGGATGAAACGTTGTTTTTATGTTGATTAAATATTAACTAAATTTATTTGCGGACTTATTTGGCCGTATTTTTATTTATCTATTATTAAACTTAAAGTCAGAAAAAATATGTTTGAACACTGTGGGTTAATTATACATATTATGACCCATATTCATTCATAGTAAAACAGTGTTGAACTGGAAATCTGGTAATACAGTATCGTACTGTTTGTTCTACCTACCTCCATTTCGTGACATTCTCGTGAAGGCGTCGAGGTTGTTCATTCGCGTCACAAATAATTTTTTCTGATATTATCTTGACTTCTGCTACTCAATCGTCTTCATTTTCTACCCTTTCCGTTATTTTCCGATCTTTCCCTCTAAATTATTGTCTCTACTCTATCTACTTACTGCTCCTAGATTATTGCTTTCTGCTGTTACTTATTCTCCATATTCACCCAATTTCTATTCTTTTGTCCCCCAGCAGTTATATCACGTTGTATGTTTGATTGTATGTAAATGGAGCATAGTCCCGTACATTAACTTTAAATGATTTTTTTTGACGAATTGGCCTACAGTTCTTAGTTTTTAATCAATTAGTAATCACAAAGTTCAAATTCATCAATTAAGTGAAAACACACAGTTACAAACAATAAATTATATAATTTATCTCAAACATTTTTCTGTCTGGATGTGGGCCCTTATCAATAAAAATATTAAAACTTATAGTTATAACTGTACAAATGCACTAGGGACAGTCAAAGATCATAAAAAGATAAAATAAGAGAGATAAATAGCATAATTTTGGAAGATTACGTGGCTTGTACAACATAAGTGGCCAAATAACAGACCTCACAATTATTTAGCCACGTATGTTCGTATTTGTTCGATTCCTGGTAAGGGTCAGGTTGTTGTGTATGTGCTTGAGGTCCCATACTAAGAAAACACCTACTAAGGAAATAAGTTCCCCAAGTGGCAGTAAGTCACCAAAAACTTAATGCCTCTCTAAAACAGAACATAATAAAATCAGTGTCAGTTTTGACTTAATCTTATGTTTTATATGGAGTATTTCTGAAACTAAATCCATTTCATCCTATGGGGTTTGTAACTTTTGTCGTTTTCGAAAATTAGGAATTTATCACAGACAAACGTATGGTTGATGTCTAAAAAAGTTTTGGAAATGACAAATAATTATCACGTGGAAGCATAATTCTGATCTTATAATGGGTCTTTTGGCGACTACATCGTGAATTTCGTTTTCATCAACAGTGCCTTTTCGTGTTTTGTATAATATCTTTACACTTGTTTTAGTCCAGCACAAATGAGCCAGGTGATGTTTATTGAAAGAAGAAGGGACGTGTGCACGTGATCTTTAGCTGCGGACAGTTTTTCTTTCTGGATCTTTAATTGACCTACAGCGGCTGATGTAACATGAGTCCACTGTTACGCGATTTTTGCCCTATAAAAGCCTTAGCTCGAGCTCTGTTCCAAATCAGTGGCTTTCTCGTCGTCGCGCCCAATTTCAGGTCGTTTTGAAACATTTCCCCATTTTAAATTCACCCGTAAAGAAAAAAAACAAGGTGTACACTATCTGTGATACAAAGACAACAAGGTACAATGATCAGAAAATCTCAAACTAACAAAATTAAAGTTTTCAGAAAGAACTCTGAGACTAAAAATAAAATAGTTTAGTTTGAAAACGATATTTCTTTATTGCATAGATATAAATAGTGGACTATGCAATATTATGTAAATGCAAATGCTGCCAAAAAGATGATTTGAGTCGTTAACGTTACTCTTGACCATTCCTCCATTCCCTATCCACACACACACAAGGAGATATATATAAAACGGCTGAAATTGATATATTAGGCCAGCCACTACACAATCGAAGGAAATACCAACAAATTCCAGAAAAAATATTCCCGTCCATCAAAAAATCGTAATAAGTTTCTTAACCGTATAGAATAGTTATGATCACTCAAGTTCATGTCAATATCTCATTTCCCTCCAAAATTAACAAAAGTAAATATGAAAATCAATTTTTTACCTTAGTATTCCTTCAGCTTCCATCACTTATACTTTTGAAAATTATGCTGTTTATTGATTTAGACATCTGTGTACCCTATATATGAAAATATAGTAGAGCCAATTGTAGAAAAACTACAATTAACGTGTAAAGGTCTTACGTGATCACGTTATTCGCTACCTGCTCCTAGAACAGCCGCTGCTACCTGCTATTTATAGCAAATAAGACTGACCGCATCTGACACAAGAACCATAAATAATGATCTGTCATTTCAGATTTACTGATTCATATTTATATTTCTTCTTTACAAATATAAATCTATTTTAACCGTGTATTTGGTCAAACCATTTCGAGTGGCCTATTTTGATGAACGAACCCCGCGCAACCATTTCTGATTTTGATTAAATTTTTACAGTTTGTACTATGAAGCCTTAGATGGGCATCTGCAAAATTTCTATTCAAAATGTGCCTTTCTGGCTGAGATACGGGCTTTTTCGTTGAAGTCTGTCGTTCGTCAGAGCCAACGGCGTCTCATAAATGCCACTTTTGAGCTTTGATATTGTGGCAGACCCTGAAAATTCGTTTAAAAAATAAAACCTCATGCGTAGATTACGAAAGTAATAACGAAACGAAACACAAATATCATCCCGAAATTTTCCGAAAAATATTTCCCCCCATTTTTTTCCTTCGTATTTTCAAGGAATCCTGCTGGGATAAATAAGGCTGGTACGGCTTGCATATTTTGTACATCGTATATGTACATAAGTGTCTACAAGTAAGACGATTTACAGACAATATACTTTGCTGCGTCAAACTTGACGCCAAAATTGAAAACGCCAAAAATGAGCTCTTTCAGAGGGATAAATCGTTTATAGGACACAGGATATGGTTTTCTAGTTGAGAAAGATCAGATTTCGTATTGTTAAAAACGCTATTTCCAAGCTTGTTTACTACCTAATTCTTCTTTCCTTAAAAGGAAACAAAATTCGTCGCTTCCAGACAATGGAAATTCTCCTAACCCCTAAATTAGAAAAGTCTTGATCAGCTATACTTCAAAATATAGTACGCAAATTTCTCTTTCTACCTCTACACCGGATTCTGAATGTCATTACGAAAACTTTATTGGACAGTAATCCGTAATAACACTAGTTTCCATTGCGAAATAATTACCGGAGTACTGAGAGGCGGAAGAACTTTTACACCTGTACAGATCCGGGGCAAGGCAAACCCCCACACTCAACTGTCCTTGATCCCTTATATCAAACTGGTTTATTTCTGTTGCTGTCGCGATTTGCTGGCTTTTTTTTCGATTTTTGTTAAATCGTTGACATGTCGTCGTATCAAAAATGAAGTTATTCCTTCATCACATCTGCTGATAATAAATAGGAACTTTGCAAACTTCAAAAGATGAGACAAAACAGAGAAATTCAAGCTATATACACTAGGGTTATTCGGAAAGCAAGGTCCGATTTCATTTTTCAAAAACGTTTTTATTTAATTATTTACATGTTACTCTATTTTTCTACATAGTTAAACATTTATCATAACGTTCTACAAGCTTTCGTACGCCGAAATCATAGACGTCTGCCGCCTGTGAAGATAACCAGCCTTTAACTTTCAATGACTACTTTGTGCCACACTCAGAAATTCCTATGGTAAAATCTAAATTGCCAGTCATCACGGCATTGAGGAAAACTTCTGTCATCACTGATAGTCGGCCTGATCGCGGAAAATTTCCTGTCCGTCCTTGCAAACTCTCACCCTCTTTCGCTCTTTACGTTACAAAGAATAACCCTCGTTTATACATGGAAACGTAATTAAGAGTTGTCTTAGATACTGAATACTGCTATATGATGGAATTTGAACAATATTCTGAGAAAAGTACATTAGAAAATTCATAGTTCGAATGTTCACTTCTGTAAAATCTATGATTCAGTGATATAAATGTTAAATTTAGAAAAATCAATCTTGCGAATCAAAGTAACTTTACAGAAATGTCTAATATCGCCAAGTAAATATTAGTGACATAGAACACAATATATGCGATACTCCATGTTGCAATAAATATAAGATCTTCGTTGCCTAAAGAGCCATCGAACTGTATTCTTGCTATGACAACGGCTGCGAGAATATTTCTCCACAAAGAATAACTTGGCCTAAATTATTTGGTAGATGATGTAGTCAAAAGAACTTTAATACACCACTTTCCTCCTACAACTCTATATAAATCCAACAGTATTTCCTCCGTGAGTACTGAATATACACATGAAAACTCAAGCCAAAATTTTATATCCGACCATACAGGCACCGTAGATGACATTTGTTAGATTTACAACACTAAATTCCTGGACCACTGGAACATCAGCAGAAGATCTTTTAACAACGGAACGTTCCACCGACACCTCAACAATGATCAAGAGTTACTCTTTACCAAGCATGTAACAAGAAAGGAGCAAATAGTAATTTCCAGGGTAAGGGCCAACCACACCAATTATTCTCATTGCTTTCTTTTTTTAGAGAACCTCCACCACAATGGAGCTCGTGTATGATGAACATAACCATGGACCACAACATCTTCCACTGCCCCAAGTATCACAAAGGACAGATATTATCGGATTATATGGACCTAAAGACATCACATCTTCGGAAGAAGAAATTAAAAGAACTTTACAATTTTTAAAAGATATCAATATTTAAGAAAAAATATAATTTAACTTTTCACCTTACATAACTTATTTATCATAATTTTATGTTCCGTTCATATGCCCTAATATAATTTCTGTTCATATGAGCTAATGAAATTTATGTTGGTCGCTAATGACTTTACTGTGGACGCATCCTAAAATAAAATAAATTAAAAAAAACATACACAGGGGAAGGAGATGGGACTTAAAAATAATGTCAGCAGAGTTTTAGTGAGATATCCTATAAATTTGGAAACAAAAAAGGGATTTAAGCGGTGTAAAAAATCACTGTAATAACACTATCAATTTTTTTAATAAATAAATTTAATCACCCTTTTACAAATATCTTCTACAATTGCAAGACACATACCGCTGAAAATCTGTCTCCGGTAACGCAATTTGATTTCCTATTTTTAGGCTGAGAGCGTTAATTGAAAGTCCTCGTAGAATGACCTCAATTCGAGCCCCTCCGCGTTGATCTGGCTCACCGAGGAAGTATAAATGGGCGACACGACAGACCCAGCTACACTCCACTCACGATCACCATGGCCTTCAAGGTAAGCGTCGTCTAGAACCACCTCTAAAGGTTCCAGGCCGGGTGGCTAATTTGCCTTTCATTGCAGCTCATCGTTCTCGCCGCCCTCATCGCCGTGGCTAGGGCCGGCGTCCTCGCCCCTGCCGCCCTCGCCGCCCCGGCAATCGCCGCTCCCGCCCTGGGTCTCGGTCTCACCGGTGGAATCGTCGGCGCCCCCGCTCTGGGTCTGGGTCTGAGCCGCGGAATTATTGGAGCTCCCGCCATCGCCGCCCCCGCTCTGGGACTCGGTCTGAGCCGCGGAATTATTGGAGCTCCCGCCATCGCCGCCCCCGCTCTGGGTCTCGGTCTGAGCCGCGGAATTGTTGGAGCCCCCGCTCTGGGTCTCGGACTGGCCGGTGGCGTTATTGGAGCTCCTGCTCTTGCCGCTCCCGCCATCGCCGCCCCCGCTCTGGGACTCGGTTTGAGCCGTGGTATTATTGGCGCTCCTGCTCTCGCCGCCCCCGCTCTGGGACTCGGCTTGGCTGGAGGAATCGTTGGTGCTCCTGCTCTGGGACTCGTCCACTAACACTTCTGTAAATTATTTTGAACGAAATAAAATGAGCTCTTGAAAGCAATGCAATGTTTTTTTAGAAAATAAATTTCCCATGTGCAACTCGTCAAGGATCCAATAAATACACAAAATTAATATTGTGTACTTGAGCCATGGAAATGTTGAAATTCATAACGATTTGCTTACAACAATAAAGTTTTTCATGCGCCGACCTGCTGTGGTGTGGCGATGAATGTCACCATTTCGCATCGCCGAGGTCACTGGTTCGAATCCCGGGAAGTAACGGCATGGATGTTTGTGATTCTCGTGGTAAGGAAATTCGGGTTAAATTTGACGGAGATTCACTATGCTGACCACGCGACATTCCAAAAAACTGGATGTATCATGCGAGTTGACAGTTTGGTAACGTCCCGGTAGGCCAAGGTCGTAAATAGGATCCAGTGTGACGGGAAACGTTATTTCAAGCATTATGAAATAATTTAATGTAACGTATTCTTAAATTTTGTATAAAGACCACACTCGTTTGTTATTAACTTAATATTCCAATTGAGGTTTTAATATAAATTTATTAAATTTGAAAACAAGGTGCTTTCGGCCGAAAATTTAACTATAATCACCCGTAAACAAAATTATATTTTTTTAAAAAACGGAACACAAATACAATTTTATGTATATATGTCAAACATTACAAAATTTCGATCGAAATTGGGACTATTTTTAATATATTATCATGCTTTCAATTTGTCAGAGATTAATTTTTTATCCTTTAGATCTAATGTGGGTTAAAGATTTCCTCTGGGTGCTTCGGCTCCAACAGGATTAAGTGTCTATCCTGCAGAAAATCCTTGAGGAATAAACGACTAATGTGGTCCAGATGCACTCGATTCCTTCTTGCTTCACGGTAGATCACTACCCAAAAAATCGCACGAATTCAGATCAACAATTTTAAATTTCCTTCATTTTTCTAAGAAGTTTACGCATTAATTGCCTGATATATTGTATATATTTTATTTATAAAATGTCTGTAATACATAACGTGTATATGTATTTGATTTTATAAAATTTTAAGCGTTTTGTTTTCCATGAATTGTATAATAATATTATAGCTAAATTCTCAGCCGAAGGGTCCATATTTTTTAATTAGTAAATTTACATAAAAATACAATATCAGAATATTAAATTAATAACTTATTAAAAGCCTGTGGGGTTGTAATACGTTAACGATTTTTAAAACAAAATGATTGTCGGGATTGCACGAAGTCATTCAGAACGGAGGAATTTCATCGATATTCTGTAAGTCCTCAGTCACCCCCCCCCCCTCATTTTTCTACTCTATAGTATTCATTTGCTGTTTCCATTTAAAGTTATCTTGTATTTAATTTACAGTATATTAGGTTTTCGTATTGCGAACAATCATGCTGAAAATTTTTCATTACGCCGGTATGAACGCATAAATTTTAATTCTATAGGTTGTTTTCATTGTAACATTTATACATATTCGTCTTTAATATCCATTAAACTTTTTCTCTTCTTTCATAAGTTTATTTGATATTTTATACGCTTCTGTTGATATTGCAATTTCCGATAGCTTATAAGAATTTTGTTATTAATCTAGGTAGTCTAAATTTTTGTAGCAGAGACGAATTGATATTACACTGACGATTTTAGAATAACAATTGACACTTCTTTCAAAGGATGACTGGTTATTAAAAGGTTTTTGGTTAACACATACAATTTACCTGTCTCTGTGCTTTTATTATTACAAATAATGGTTACGAGTTGTAATTTTCCCAGTTTGTCGTTGAATTAAAAAATAATGTAGTATTACAAAATTTATCATCGTTTTACTTTATTATTTATAAGAAATCCATAATTTTAAATTTATATTGGTACAGGGATTTGGCCTGTATGTGCAACCAACAGAATACGGTCCTTTTATTTTTAAAACGTTGTTTTATAGTCAGCAAATAACCTGACATCTTAGGGGAAATTTAAGTACATTCATCAGACGTCAATTCTGGACAGGTACATCAAAGATAGCATTTGAACCCCTGTAAATAATATATTTGTAAGAATTAGTAGTAAAGAGTGACCAAAAGTTTTAATTTTCAGGGGAGGGCAGGAAAACAAATTATTATGTTTTATTCTGATCAAATTATAATTATGGCTTAAAATTTTATTCTTAATAAGCGTTTCCACCATTTGTAAACTTAATTTCATTGAGTAACATTCGATCTTTTATTCATTATCGAAATATATTTTATATAATTGTATTTATTTAATTGTGTGTTCTATGTATAATATATCCTCAGTGCTGACCTCCAGTTGTCTAGTGGCTAACGTCGCTGCATCACAACCCAGAGGTCCCGGGTTCGAATCCTAGCATGGGCTTGGTGTTTGTGACGTCTTGGTCACGGAGACTGGGATTAAGACAGCTGGAGAATCGATACGCTGACCACGAATCACCCCAAATTCGTAATGTTGCACCTAAGATCACAATCCGCAGGCGACCTCATAGGCCAAGGCCCTCAATGGGCTGCAGAGCCAAGGAAGAAGAAGAATACTTCCTCAGTGCTCTTGTAAAATTGTATAGATCCTTGGCAAATGGCACATAGGAAAATATTTTTTTATAAAACATTTTATTGCTTTCAAGAGCTCATTTTATTTCGTTCAAAATAATTTACAGAAGTGTTAGTGGACGAGTCCCAGAGCAGGAGCACCAACGATTCCTCCAGCCAAGCCGAGTCCCAGACCGGGGGCGGCGAGAGCAGGAGCGCCAATAATACCACGGCTCAAACCGAGTCCCAGAGCGGGGGCGGCAAGAGCAGGAGCTCCAATAACGCCACCGGCCAGTCCGAGACCCAGAGCGGGTGCTCCAACAATTCCGCGGCTCAGACCGAGACCCAGAGCGGGGGCGCCGACGATTCCTCCGGTGAGACCGAGTCCCAGAGCGGGGGCGGCGATGGCGGGAGCTCCAATAATTCCGCGGCTCAGACCGAGACCCAGAGCGGGGGCGCCGACGATTCCTCCGGTGAGACCGAGACCCAGGGCGGGAGAGGCGATTGCCGGGGCGGCGAGGGCGGCAGGGGCGAGGACGCCGGCCCTAGCCACGGCGATGAGGGCGGCGAGAACGATGAGCTGCAATGAAAGGCAAATTAGCCACCCGGCCTGGAACCTTAGAGGTGGTTCTAGACGACGCTTACCTTGAAGGCCATGGTGATCGTGAGTGGAGTGTAGCTGGGTCTGTCGTGTCGCCCATTTATACCTCTTCGATGCAGCCAGATTAGAGAGGTGGGGCTCAAATGAGGTCATGTTGTCTTTTCGACATGGACAAGCCTCAGTGAAGTGAACTATTTATTTCTACCTTCAAGAAAATGCATCTGTCCGATTTTAATATAAATTGTTGGAATTATTTTATAATGTTAATTTGCACTTGTTATGAAATTCATAAATATACTGGTTATTTTTATATCCTCATCGGCTCTATCTTTACCTATATTAAATACGAGTTTTTAGGAACATTTTTCTCGGAAATTTTTTCCGGCTTATTTTCAAATTTATGATGTGTGTAGAAGCAGAATAAACGATTTATTATAATTATTAATTCATCAAGATCCATTTAATACTTACAATTTAAGCTGCTTCCACTTAGATACCATAAGCTATGAAAATTTCAGTTGTGTATCTAAACGGTTTCCATTTTAACATTGGCAAGATATGGCCTTCTCAATCTCCAGTAAGTATAAACTACATATTAGTTCACCACTCCTAATAATGTAACCGTTTAATTTTCTTGGGTTCAAAGGATATCTTGCGTATACCAGATTCTGGATAACGTTTTCTTGTAAACGCATTTACCTAACAGCAAGCTTCTTTTTACCGTAATGCTATGAAATAAAATAAATAAAATTGAATTCGAAATTATGCCGAAAAAAACAAACAAATTCGGTAAAATCTGCAAAATGATAAGCGAGAATAACCTGCTCGTTCGTATTTCACTTTGACCCATTTCTCATATTCATTAAAATTATGTGATGGTGAAATCAGTTGATTTTTCGTAAATTATCGTAATGAAGTTTATTAACAGCTCGTTTGATTTTTCTCATCGTTAATGTCTTATCATTCTTGTAAAATGTAATTTGGAAATGTATTACAAGTTTGTTGTAACGAGAAAACTGAGGGAACAATAACAAAGAATTACAAATAAAATGAGAAATTCGAAACTTTTAGAATTACGTATAATTTGTCGTACGTAGAAACAACGTTGCCACCTTACTTTCATTCCACTTCAATATAGTTTATTCTTTTAGGTTAATTCTACCAGTAAAGATTTTCAATACCTGTAGAGAACCTGTGACGTTCTCAATGTTCCGAAAATAACAGTCTTCCATTTTATTTGCGAATCTTTATTATTCTCTGGGTTTACACTTTGCAACAAACAACATATTTCAATTTTCTTAATTGAAGTTTATAGTCGGGTCAACTAGCCTGTCATTGCCGACGGTATAATTCGATATACAAGATTACATATTTAACTCAAACAACTTAAAATATTTAAATCAAATGAAACAACTTTTTCTTCATCTTCGTTCATTGATCTATGCTGCCATCTGCTGAGATGAATTCTACGATGTTTAACAAATTTATTACAATTCAAAACAATGAGTACCATAGTCTTTTGTGCTTTGCAGGTGTCACATCTAGGTGGCGCTTCTCTAGAAAACAATCATGTGTGAGCTTAATACGTAAGGTTCTAATACGAGATATGACCACTTGTTCCTTTTTCGCAAGGATTTCAGGAAATAAGAATGGGCTAGACAGATGTTTTCTTTTATTCGGTTATTCATCCATTGTGTTCAGCTTTTCTAATATATATTCTCATATGTTTCTTGTTTAAACTATATCTTTCATTTTCTTCCCTCATGGCTGCTGTTATTTTAGCTTTTTCGTCTGCAATCTCATTGCCTCTGATACATTTATGCGATATTATCCGCCTAAGTATTGTATTCTTGCTTCCCTTGTTGGCCCGAAGAATATTATTTCTAATATTAACATTTTGTTGTTTCTTGAACTGTTATCGCTTTTGGCGCTGCTAGTGTATCTGAAAGTACGCAAAATTTCTCATGTCTTTAAGGCAGTATTCTGTTATTTCTATTGCTTTAGTTTCCGCTGTTATAGATGTGTTCCTTTTACAAAAACGATTAAACATTAAAAGTGAGCAAATTCAAACGAGCTGGCCCTTCATAAATGGAGATTATTAGAATAATTTAGGATAAAATTTACTTATCTCAACGTGAGTTGTTATTCCTTGTTTTATTTCTTCTCACGTTGATATTTTGTTGCCGTTCCAAACATTTCCCCCGGCTCCCACACCACTTATCGCCCTCAGATTGTGAGAACCAGATAATGGATGGACCGAATAACAATAGCACCATTGTCATCAGTTTAACTTTAAGAAATAATACGTGACCTCAATCCAGAAAAGGGAAACCAAACATTAAAGATGTTCACGGTTTATATCATATGCTCAGATTATCAGACGTAGAGACTTTACGAAAAGCAAATTATAGTGGCGAATGAAATTTAGTGGGCAAATAGGTCCCTCGTAGTCCCTTGAGAGACGAGGATAAAGTATGTGTGTGGGACTTTGCCGGATAGCAGCAAGGACATGTCAGCCGACAGGTTTCGAACACCGCGAGGCCTTCGCTCAACAAAATTTTCTCCAATCTCCGAGTCCATGGAAGGACGCGTGGTGATGCATGCGAAACAGGCTTCACAAATGGAAGCGGCTAACCTATAGCAACTTCCAGCATTTTGCTTAGCTTTTAAAAGTAATTTTATTTCTAGACAAACTTTGTAATTTGAAGAGACATTTGTTGTTTATTATCAGATAGTCTTCCACTTCACCTGATCCCTTACTCGGGAATCTGTAACTTACCCATTCTCGTGCTTATCTTCCAAAATCTTAAAAAAGTTATTGTTCGTCGTATCGGCTTTACCACATCACTTTAAAACCATTAGGGAATTCCTGCATTACTAAACATAAATTCTCTCTCTACCATTTAACACATTTTCCTAAATCAGACAATAAATTAGATATTATCTCGGAAATATAACAATCACTACCGTTAAATTCCAAAACAAAGAGATAATGGAATAAAATATTACACAACATTTATTTTCCTATCAAGAAACCAAACAGACGTTTCTCGTTGGAAGAAAACACATTCTAAGAATTTTTTAAATTGCAAACGCGCCTTGGGCTAAACCGTTCACTTTAGTGATCAGATCGGAACCACTCACTTTATATATAGACGTTATATATTTATTTATTTATTTATTCGGTCCACTGACCACCCCCGATTCACCGAAATGAATCTTACCTAGTTTCCATGAACTTCTACATGATTTTCCAGTGAATTTGACTACTTTATTATCAAAATTATATACATTTTTCGTGTTTATTAATAAATTAATTATAAAAATAAAATAAATTACTAGGTACTTCCTTTTGATTACTGAGGTATAGGCCTCGAATGAATTCGAATTTTCTGGGATCGTGATCCCCGCGATCTGATTCATGAGTGAGTGATTCAAACACTAGATAGCGATGGCATCGCGATGTGATTCATGAGTGAGTGATGGCTAATATTAAGCGCCTGGCAACGGCTGGTATAAAAATGTAACCTGGTGAAAGGGGTTTATTTTCAGTTTTTAAGTGTATTTGTCAGATTTTCGGTCGGCAGCTAATAATTACAGAGATAGAAAATTATAATGTGCTTTATGGCGCACCAGGTTACCAGTGGAAAGTGCTAACAGACTCCTCAATTTCTGTTAAGGCCATTCCAATGTACTTGATATAAGTTCTGAACTATCTTTCATAGTCTTCGATGCTGTGCAAACGAAATATATATAAGAGTTCTCTACACACCGTTGTTGCCATCACGAGTATCTCGTGTGGTCAAAGCATTGAGTGTGTATACACACTTCTATTTTAACGTTACACCAATTTTCTTACGACTGTGTTACAGATAAAAAGTATCTAAAAGACATTTACAGCGGAAAGGACTAACGCTAAATAATTTAAATCGAAGAGTATTGTAGATGAGCAGCCACAGAGACTTTCATAAGATAGTTATTTATATCGCAGAGGATTGCCATGCACGTGTAAGCTTTAGTCGCAGTTTTCTTGATGTCCCTAAGAAGGGAATTGTTTAAAATGCTATAAAAATTGGTCATTCTAATAATTTTTTTTAATCTGACATTTTGAAATGTTATTCGTGTACTAATTACAAATAATTTTACACGGCGTTTAAAATATAGTAGTGTCCATTTAATTCCTTTCATTCGGCCTAGAAATATATTCAGCACAGAAACAAAAAATCATCCACGGAGTATTTACGACGAGAGTTATTTCGCGTTCAGTTTCTCAACATTTTAACCAGGTCGATATATTGCCACCAAAAGGACACTTTTGCGATAATTCATGATAGAGTTGTGAAAGAAGTTTAGCTTGAGTCTTTCCTCTCTTTTTTTTGTCTCCAACCTTACGTGGAGTACACAAACGCAACAGAGAAAGGAATTGCATCAGAATTTTTAACGCTTCGGGATGTGTACAAAATTGAGTTTTCTTTCCTTCTCGGTCATAAAAAATAATAGAAATCTTAAACTTATCGACGCTTTTAAGGAAATTTTCATAACCGAAATTACAACATATTCAAAATTGTCAATACGAAATTTTTAACTAATGAAAGTATATTTATCTTCTTACGTTACGTTTTACATTTTTATGATAAATTAACAGCAAATTTCATTTTAAAGCGCAAGCAGAACTCAAACAGCAACTATTCTCCTCAATATTAAAATTTTAATTTAGGTTTTGCTTTTTGTAATATCAGGGTTTCCTAACTTTCCTGATTTTAGGTTTTCCCCACAAGGCCTCAAATTACAATTAAATAGGTTTATTTTACTATAGGAAAGTTATGTACAATCTGTTCACATTTATTTGTTGTTGCTTTTTACAGTTTTTAGTTAACTACACAATTTAATTAATGAGTCTAAGATATGATTTAACTCGTTTGATAAAAACTATTTTTAATACATGCACAGAAATTATAATTATTTTAAGAGTTTGATACTTAAATAACTGCATAGTAAATAATTTAAATATAAAAGACGTTTAACGTCAGATCTACTGTGGAACGGAACGATCCAGTGGCGAATCTCTCTCTTTTAATGTATTTCTTAAATAGCGTCATAAGTCACTTAAATTATATCAGGATGACATTTCTGACCTCGCCTAGATCACTTTCAAGCAATTCAGTAGGATCACTTTCAAACGATTCTTGGAGATCACTTTCATAAAGATCGCTTTCAAGTGATTCAGTAGTTTGATCCGAATTGCTACCATATGCAGCTTCCATGGATGCTGCTTCGGAATCTTCTTCGTCGCATTCCTCATCTACATAGCCGGGAACCCTACAGAAAAAAAAATTATTAACCAGATCTCGTAATTTTTAATAAGTCTAATACGAGGGTCAGTCATATATAATTTTTAATAATTATTCTGAGAACGATACAATTTCAAAACATTCTTTTTTTCATTTTCCTACATAGTTTCTTTGTACTGAAATCATTATTCCCAGCGTTTTGGAAGCTTCCTGATTCCATCGTAAAAAGCTGAAGGTTTAGTCTTTGACTAATTGAGCATTACTTGCGTAGTTGCAAACTGTCCATTTAAACCCGGGATTTTAACGAAGTCCGGCTTCCAGAAATACGCAATAACAGGTGGCAATGGTGATTACATCAACAAATTTCCGCTCCTTGATTTTTCCTTTCAGCTTCATTGCTAACGATTTGTTATAAAATGAAATAAGGGGATTCATCCAGTGTCGCCCATAGTGCTTGTACAGAGGTATTAAATTTCCTTAACTAACGGAAAATACAGTAAAGTTAACATCGGAAGCAATTATACCTGCCAAGCCAAAATAAAACCTAACCAGGAGTTTACTACAATCAGAAATATTTTCTTTACAGCCAGTCGTGGTCGCAATGTCATGTAATTATCCACTTTCTTTCTCAATACTCTATAAAAACTATAGTTTTGAACCCAAATACATCCGATACGCTAAACTTACATAGAGCGAATGTAACGATAAGTCATGACGGCTGAAGATGATGTAGATTCGACGTCAACTTCGCAATCTGAGCTGAAATTCCGCTCATACGTGAGCCAGTTACTGACGCTGGTTTCCAAGTCAGACGAATCTGGAGACAGAACGACAAGTCAGCTTACGTCATACGATACAAACCTAACACTCGCCCATCACCTACCTTCATCACTCAGCTTCGGATCTGTTTTTCGACGAATTTCCTTGGGCACTGCTCCCGTATTCGCGAGACTGATCAACTTCGCACGTTGATCTGTCTTCGCCAACTTTGCCATCTCCGGATTATCACACTTTGGCGACGAATCTGACATCTTCTCAAAGTTATCACACTTTGGCAACGACTCTGACATCTTCTCAACGTTATCAGATTTTGGCGACAAATCTGACGACATCTTCTCAACGTTATCAGATTTTGGCGACAGATCTGACGAAATCTTCTCAACGTTATCAGATTTTGGCGACAAATCTGACGACATCTTCTCAACGTTATCAGATTTAGGCGACGAGCATTTATAAATCACGTCTACAGTTCGACTCATTTCTACAACAAATACCATTCACAGATAATTTTATGACTAAGTTTAAATAAATAAATAAAAACACTGCCAATAGGTCAGCAATTAATTTCATTACTATTTAATTAATCCAAATACGACGTTTCGTCTCCCATTTGAGACTTCATCAGGCATACTACAAACATAAAATTACAATAGATTAAATATGGGTTCCATGTTAGTTTTTTTGTTAATTGCATTAATTTTTATTACTATATTACTATTTATAATTAATATATAATATGATATATTATACATGAATCAT
Source organism: Eucriotettix oculatus (assembly GCA_034510155.1). Taxonomy (NCBI): domain Eukaryota; kingdom Metazoa; phylum Arthropoda; class Insecta; order Orthoptera; family Tetrigidae; genus Eucriotettix; species Eucriotettix oculatus. The sequence continues at coordinate 36,548,674 of CM067380.1, read as the reverse complement.
TATTCTCCTTTTTTTCGCTTATCTTAACATTGAGCGGCTTGGTACATAACTGAAGCATTAATTTAATTACAATGATATATATTTATAAGATGCATAACCTTAGTACTGTACAAATTTGGTTATTTATTTAAATTTCGAATCTTATAGACTTTGCATCAATTGTTATATTTTATCACAATAATTTTTTGCAGGTTTTCACAAATCTGCCGCACCAGGTTTCCTTCCGAGTAAATTCGAATAAGTTTCCAGCGATGTCATCAAAATCGAGGTTTAATATATTAATATTCATTATTATAATATTTTATTAAAATTACTTATCAAAAACTAACACAGAACCCACTTGTAATCTATTGTAATATGGTTTGTAGTCTAAAAACGGAGACGAAACGTCGTATTTGTATTAACTGAACAGTAATAAAATTAATTGCTGACATATTGACCGTCTTTTTATTTAATTAAATACCATTCACATTTAAAACGCTTCCCGGAAACTACTTACAGCCTTAGAACAGTAGTCATTGAAGAAAGAGTATCAAACAATAGAAGAATAAGAAACATTAATTAAATTAATTATTATAAAGCAATTAAACCCCGATTTAAAATTAACTTGAGTTTTAAACTAATAATGTATTCACTAATTGGTTTCAAAACTTACCTACTCAGGAAGAATATTAAATTTTTATTCAGATCAAACCCTGCAACAAAAGAGCTATGGATTTACAATTTGGTAGACAATGTTATCAAATTCATTCACCATAAATTCCACACGAATTTAAAGAAAATTTTTAATATTCTAATTTTAAATTCGTATTCTCATAGTTTTATTAATAAATATGTTAGAAGTAGATAAAATGCGTTAATTTATAAAATAATTAATCTACAATTAATAATGGTAAAAAATCTATGGACTTTATTGTTTTATCATAATTAGAGAAAATTCAATATAAATTAATTAATTTGATTCTTAAATTCAATTAATTTAAATTGTCACTTCCTGTCAATCAGACGTGGGCTTGAAATAATATCACTTGGAGTTCCCAACTCAATGCCCCCCCCCCAGTGTATTTAACACAAACCTCAGGTAAACAGAACCCGTTATTCCAGATCAGCATGTTCTAAATAAACAAAATACGGCACGAATGCAATTGTAAACACCAACATTTCCGTAATGTAATTTACTGCAGTATACGTTAGCAGGGGCTAAAGACCGACGTACCCCATCTCCGTGAACAGTTCTTGAATATTTATTATTAATAGAGAAACGATATAATTTATATATAAATATTTATTTAATCGGTAAGTGGACTAGTTTGGATACACAGCATCTACGCCCTACTCCCATCTACCCCCCCCCCCACCCCCCACACACATATATATGATGAACGGAAACATTCAATTAAAAATTACTATGTATTAAACAGTCTTATTAATATTTGAAAAGCATGGCTAATTTCCAAACATTTGAATAATCTGATAAAGTATATTCTTGCGTAGGCTTGCATTTTGAATAATATTGTAACGAGGTAAAATTTAGAAGGCCCAAGATAATGTATTTTGCCACGTCTGGGTCGGCAGAGGGATGTCTGAAGGCCGAAGGGGAGAAGTTCGACATAATTTATAGCAGGACGACCTTTTGACGGAGTGGGAGTGAAAAAGAAACGGTAGCTAAGTGGACACCGACATACAGATGTTTAAGATTTCTTCAGAAGGGATGAAATCAAAATTTAACATGTAGAGAAGCGTGAAGTGTTTCAAGAAGTAACGACTAGCCGATCACTGGAAATGTCTTCCTAACTTTCTGATGAAGGGGGCGGTGCCTCCGAAAATTCAAGTTCTCTAAACCTCACAAGGTGTCTACCATCTATATATATATATAATATTAAAAACCGAGAAAAACGTTTAACCAATGTGTTAAGTGTTTTATTGTATGCGTTTGTAAAAGTGATCTCCGGAAGGCGAAGAAAAGCAAGAAATTGAACTAGATGTTGGACCACATAAGTCAAACTGATTACAGAAACATTTTCGCATATTTGCCACTCGAATCTCTCCGAATATCTCCCCACGAGATAGTGCCTCGGAAGAAAGGTTTCAATTCAATTAAAATAACTAAATTTGTATTCATGTTTTGTTAAATAAACTTGTAAAAATACAAAATTTAGTGAAATAATATAAAGAATCCCAAAAACACAAAAATGAACATTATAATAATATATTAACTTTTCTAACAAATAAGAAAAACGATTTCATTCATATTTATGTATAAATGAAATCTTTTCTCTATTAACAATAAATTTTGAAGGAATTGAAATTGTAAGCTATGTCATTCATTTTCATTATCATTTCAGTTATCAGATTTAATTATTCAAATATTTGAAATTTAGAAAATGAGATTCCTTCATTTTAGCCACACTTTTCGAATATAAGAAGAGAAATTATTTTAGGACAGTAATATCTATACTGAATGTTTCCCTTCGTCACGTAAGAGGGACGGGGTTTGATGGGTGTATGACGTAGAGGTTGTGTATCTACCTCGTCCACTTCCTTATTAGATGAAAATATAATACCAGTTGTATTATAGTAAATTTGCGTACACACGTTAAAAAATCCGAGAGAAAGAGAGAGCTCAATTGTAACTAAAACTGGACATCCTTACTCACCAGAATCCAGACAGCAAATGACTCTGCTCATCCCTCAACAAGACCGAAAACCCTGAGCAACAAAAACAATCCAAATGAACTCGTATCTGTACCTACTTTCCGCTAGCCTTGGCGTTCAACTTCAAAATACAACGTGTCCATAAAAATAATGTCCCAGTTTTAAACTGTTTAATTTATACTATTTACATCAAATTGATAGTAAACTAACCTAGTTTTCCTAAATATATTCAATATGTATGTATGGGCGTGAAAATAGTACCCAATGCCCGACCTACCTGATGCAGGTTATCTAGGATTTTCCCTGCATCACCTTTAGGTGAAACACTGGGTAGGATCCTTACATTACAGCCCGGGGGCCCTAGTCAACCCTGGCTACTTTTCTCTACCTCCCAATTCCCTTCCCATGATATTAAAGGGGATCTGCCTGTTTCAGGATCACCCTCATGTAACCTGTTAAAAAAACTGTTCACAGTCAATTTTATTTTGTTTAAGATTTATGACTATCTTTCTGCTTTGCATAGCTCACTTTTTATCGTTTGGCCCTATGCCTCGTATATTCAAGAAATAAAGAGATAATTCTAGGTACGAATTATTAAATCAGTTTGACGGTTCAAATGAACGTCAATCACACACTCCAATAGATGCGATTTGGCTAACACGTCTTCCATTCTTGTCGAGTCAGGCCATGCTACTTTTATCTGACTTTGGTCAGCGTTTTTGTTTTAGTTATTAAGTTATTTAAATAAAATTGTGCCGTAACTTGGTGGCAGATACATAGGACTAATAATGAGTTCACAATAAATAGTAAGCTGGACGTAAGGACCATATTTAACCTATGAATACGTAATAGAATTTTATTACATCAACATCAATCATATATAGACCTAATGAATAACTAAATATACATGGAAAAGGATTAATGTTGTTTTTGCCTGCCAAGACTGTGCATTTTTAAAAAAGTCTCTTTGCGAAGGAAAAATTTATAAAACGATCAACCGTTCCCTAAACGGTTTTTAAGATTTTTCTTAAATTTAATTGCACTAATTGTAAATACTAAACATAATATCCCGTTCGTTGTTTTAATTTATATTGATATTATATTAAGTAATAGAATAAACTAATATTTTATACTTTTATTTAATGATTTTTCTTATTCCGTAATTTTACAAAAATTGTCTCGTTCCGCCTTGACTTCCCTTAGTGTTTATTTGCAGTGTTTTTTTCACAATAACTAAAACTGTATCAAACGAGAAATAATATTTTATTTTTGAAGGAACTAAAGAAACAAGGCAACTCTTCCTGTACATTAAAAGAACTTCCCGTTTTCTTAATCTAATTTCCCTGGCCGGAACTCTTAACGCGTTACTCCCTCTGAATTCATACTACAAATTTAGAGCCTAAAAATATGGTTTCACGTGTAATATAATACTAAACCGTGACGTATTATAATAAATGTGAGGAGTGTAATAATTTTATTTGAAAACGTTTCTACGCCCAACTTTCGGGATTGCCTCAGTTATTTTATTGAAATACAACATAAATTTCATGTTTCTGCTGCAACACCCAGGGCTGAAAATCATATTTATAATGAGTAATGGGAAATTCGTGTAGTGGTACGCTTGATTTGTGTAAGATTTTCCAGGCTAAAATATATTCCCTTTAAGGTATCTAAATGGCACGTTTGAATGTACAGATGGCGTTTCAAACATATTCACATAACTAAAGATTTTACTTGTTGAAGAAGCAATGAAAATTATCATTTAAAGATTTGTTCCACTAACTTAAATACTTACGGTATCGCCATCTTGTCTGAAAGAAAAGATTTGTATGGTATATCGAAATGAGTCGCCTTATATTTACAGTAAATTTAACTAGTTATAGTTAACGTAAAAAAATACTGCCCAATACGCCAATATCATCTATATTTTTCGTGTTTTACTGGAAATCTTAATTAGTTTATTTTAACAGCCATGTCCCGTCTGATAGTGTTTTCGAGTATCAGATTACGACTTCCTTACAATGTGCAGAAACTGTCACCATGTCGGACGTAAGTAGGCCCATATCTCTTTGTATATGTGTATATCAAATTATACCTTGCAAAATAAATTGAGATTCAAACGAGGAGGAATCGGCATTACTTTATGCGATAGAATGGTCCGGCTTAAGTAAGTAATGTGTATATTTAGCATAAAACGAGGAGGGAACGTGTATTCAAAATGGCGAATGCTGCTCGCGATGCAACGATGGAGAATGTAACTACAAACATAAGAGAATTACCGAATTCAATGGAAAAGTAAAGTAGAATTTTAAAATGTGTCAACGAAAATAACGAATGCATTCAGTTTTACGTCATTGAAGAATTTGGGAGTGTGCCATATTTCATGGCGAGTTTTAATATGGCTGTTAAATGATTGTTTCCTCCTCTGTGTGTGGTGTTCCGACCTCTTTCTCCTCAAATTGGAGAAGTAATCATTCAAACGCTTTTCTTTATGTATGCTAGCAAAGAAAACATTTAATTGTTTTAAAGATTGTGTATTAATTACGGAGGACTACGTTCGTACTTAACCCTGTTACTTAGATATGATTAAACATGTGTTATGTGTTCGTAAATTAAGTTCAAAGGAAACATAATTATCAATAGCCATTTAAAAGACGTACCATTCGAATAAAGCTAACAATGAACTTCATCATTACCATTAAATTTTGAATTGTAATTATTGTTATATATTAACAAATCTTTGAAGTGTAATTGTCAAGTATTTAAAATAACATACTTATGAAACTCTTAATGTCGTGATAACTAACTTGGGACATGGCTGTGTTTTATATGCACCAGAGGTCATCTGAACGAAAGAAGCAGCAGAAACGGACTATGGAAAGCCTTGGAATACCCAGGATTGTAAAATTGGAAATAAAGCCCAAGAAAGAGTTCAAGGAGAAACAAGGTATGTTCTATATTGGTAATGAGACTGGATGTTATATTAGATTATAATGCGCTCCTCTGTTCAGATCTTCAGGTCGCGACCGCTTTCTACGACAGCTCTGAAGAAGACTTATCTCCGACAGAATCTTCCGAAGAAGACAGCGCCAGTGAATCTTCATCTGACAGTGACGACCAACAAGATTTGGCTAGTTGTTATATTCCTAATACTAAATGCAACGAGAAAAAGTCAGTATCTCTCAATTATCTCCAAAATAACAGACGCATTTCATAGTTTGTTCTCTTTCTCGCGTTATATGCTCGCTATATAGTCCGGCCATTTATTTTTCGTGAAAGCAACAAATCCTAAAGAAATGTCAAATACAGTCATCAGCGAGCCAATCACTGGAAATATCTTCCTAACTTTCTGATGAAGGGGGTGGTGCCTCTGAAAATTTATATATTTTCCTAGAGATAAATTTGAAGTCTTTTTAGCCCACCTCAACAAGTATTGTAATTTGTTGGAAGACAAGCTGATTGTGGATCTTTTCCTGATGACACTTTATTGCTCAGTAGAATCTAAAGTAAACAAGATGCAGTTTGAATTAAGTATTGTAAATAAAAGAAACAAGAAGCTAATGTTCATTTACATTGCTTGTAACTGTCCATATTATTTTCATAGACATCAGGGATTTTCTTTTTCTACATTTCTCAACAAACAGAAAGTGTAAATTCAAATTGTTAAGTTGTAGAATTATTGTAATATACTGTTTTTATACCCAAAAAATATTCATTTTGCAGGGATGGTCAATTTCAAAATAATGTACTAATTCAACAAGACCACAACAATGCAATTATGAAATTATTTGAACCAGAAGCTGAATGGTAATAACATTTTATATAATAGAATAAACAGACTTATATTTCTAAATTAAATACAGCCACACATTTTCTTTGCAAGTTTACAGTTACAAATATTAGCATATTTTAAAATTGAAATAAGTAGATACTAAGTATATTTCATTGTATTACTAAAGATATAATTTTCCTTACACAGTTGGTCAAATATCTCATTCTTGTAAATGCCTGTATGCCCTCTCCCCCAGTCCACTTTGTTTTGGTTAGATTATTTAACTCATTTCAAATTATTGCATTGTAATTAAATTTATTTGTTCATAAGTCTATGGTAATTTGCTGTTATAATACACTGCAACAGACTTTATTTTTAGTCAGATATTGTAACTAATTACCTATTTTAACTTAATTTTTTGCCCTTTATTTGTTATCTCTTGTGCAACTCCCACACTGTTGCCTATCTTCTACCATCAGTGGTACACATAAGTATAATCTGGATATATTTCCTGTACCATGGTATCTCACAGCAGGACAATGCCAGTAACTCGTGTCTATTCATTGTCTCATCTCATAGTTTTGTAAATTTATGTTTTTTGTAATAATACTACAGACATGTGTTCAATTACATATAATTACACAGTTCTATTTATTTTGGCCATTTTGATATTAATAAGTCTTGGCACTGTCATTTTTGCATATTTCTTTGTACATTGAGTGCATCAAGTTACAGTAAGGTACACTTAATTAACTTCAAAATACTGCCATCCTGCATTGACGCCATTTTTAAGAACATCTCTGAATGATATTTGTAAATGTTCCATTAGTTTAATTTTTCCATCACATCTTCAGAATTCACAAAACAATGATGTTTTGGTTCTATACATGGGAAGAGGTAGTAATATATTGCAACATGTTATCCAGTTCTCTATAGTGATGAACTCATTCAGAGAAAAGGATCTTTTTATAACTGTTTTTACTACCACCCTTCATCTGATGTGCCACCACTTCATCTACTTGTCGGTTCAGTCCTCTGCAATTAAATTTATAACTCCTCATATGCTAACCGAATATACTACCCTAATATCTGTCAGGAAGCTACCCAATCTGGTCACCTTATCATTGTTGTTGTACCACAGCTATTAATACCAACCGGGAATAAATAGGCATCAACTCTTCCCATTTGTTAACCTTAGCAACCCTTGAAAATTCTTTCAGCAGTTTTGTTGGGTTTGAACAAGCATCACCAGTAAAACCAACTAATCATGGTATATGTAATATTTGGATACCTATCAAAGACAATTCAATAATATAAGTAGTAAATATTGAAGATTTTCCAGGTGTATATTCTAATGTTTCCACCAGGATTAAATAAAGCTTAGGCCACGATCTTTCGATGGCATACTCTGCCATAGAAATGTTGTGGCTTAAGCTTAATTTAACCCGGGTGGAAACCCAAGAACTGTTTATCCAGCATAAGTAGTATATTGCCAGTGCCCCATGTAGAGTATGTATTCTAATGAATGATTGTGTGGGCTTTGCCATTCCATAAATGCTTTCATAGGAGTTACATGTGCTCATGTGTTACATATGCTACTTTTAACTGGGAACAGATTAATAGTGAAGTAGCTCATCATACTGATAGGTCGAAGAAATTAACTCAAGGAATCACATCACCCTAAAGACTTCTGCACAAACCCAAACAATGACAATTTAAAAAACCATTGCAGAGATCTTCTATCACATGTCTGTGACAAGGACAGTTTTCAGGGGAAAGCAAAACAATTTTCGGTCCATGAAGATCACTTCCAAAAAATGTCAGATGTACAGAACTTATGATTACAATACACTATAATTTACGGTTGTTTATTTACTTGTAATTGATATTTTAGGTCTGTATAATGAATATTTTCGTCTGTTAGGAATTAGGCAAAGCAACTGTGGGGATAGGACGGTCGTCCTGGTAGTGTATCACAGACCACCCCACGGTTTTGTAGCGTAGTGCAGACGCAAATGTCGCCTGGAGTCGCTTAGTGAAACCGATTATACGGCGATTAAGCACAAACCATCTTCTCTAACTGACTTATTTTATGGTTGTAATTCGCCTCCAGACACGATGCTCTTGGCCCACATCTTCTTTGCATTCATTTATCCGGAGCGCATTGTCGACGATTGATGAGTGGAAAACGTAAATCTCTACGGTGTTGCAGATTTGTTAGTTTGAATTTATTTAGTCAAGAGTATATGATGTATCAGTCAGACTGGAATGTAAGGACCTCGAATCAAATTCGATGTCTGATACCATGTGTAACGAGTAATGTCAACGTGCAATTTTTGTACCAGCGAATTGCAGCCACTGCAATATTCTTAGTGTTACCCAAAAAGAAACATAACTTTTACTCATGAAAAACAAACCGTTTAACTCAATTTGGCAGAGTTTAAAAATTCATGCATTCTTTACAATTATGAAACTTTTACGTAACCTTTCTGTTTGGCGGTAGTGCCATACAAAACCACCGTCCAAATTTGCAGCTTAGAAATCTGGCAAACCCCAGAATTGTGGACAGTACGGCTGACAACACGACACATCTCACAGTAAGAATTCACTTCACCAGGCACACTTCGTTTCTCGCTCACCACAGATTCTAGTCACGTGATTCACGTAGATTCAGTTCTTGCGTCTCGGCAACAATGGTGACGCTTGCACTTTGTGCCCCTACAATTACACCGGCATTTTTTTTTTCGGTCCATTACACTAAAATTTCTGATGCACGGCTTTAACTACTTTCGATTGAGAGCGGTTAAAATAAATAGGTATAATTTTACATTATTTATTTTTTTCAAATAGATCACTGTTAAAAATCTGTTACTCATTATAAATTTTAGAACAACTAAAATTAAAATTATGTATTTGAAAATTTACCATTACGGACATGCCAAACTTTAATTCAAATGGGAATGCAAAAACTGAAAAAAATTAATAATACGCGGCTAGTGCGAATTACTATTTTTAAAATTTTCGAATAAATGATTTTGTTTTTCTAGTTTATAAAATTTTTATCTGTCTTCATACCCAACATAATTAATTCTTCTTCTTCGGTTCAACAGCCATTTGTGGGCCTGGGCCTAACAGGTCGACTGCGGACTGTCATCTTGCATGACACATTCCGAATTGGAGTGACACGTGATCAGCGAATAGATTCTCCAACAATGTAAATCCCGGTCTTCGCGACCATGACGACACAAACATACCCATGCCAGGATTCGAACCAGCGACCCCTGGGTTGTGAGGCAGCAATGCTAGCCACTATACAGGAGGTCGGCATAAGTATTTATAGTTTGTGTAATTTGGGGAGGAGATAGGTGAAATTTACATAATGGACTGGACCAATGAATTAACTGTTGACTTTTTGGAAGCATACTAAAGTAAGTCTATATTATGGAATCCAGCGCCAAAAATATTATTAAATGATACATGGGCTGCTTTGAGTGAAAATATTCAAATTTCAATCCCTGAAGAATTTGTAAATTAACACATAACTATATGCACAAAAGGGCGTTATATCCATAGGAGAATTGCTCCCTCTTCCAAGATTACAGGGCGTGTAAAAGTCCACCTCAGTTCGGGAAAATCTCCTTATATATCCCTCTATAGTTCCGATTATCTAACAGCGACACAAACAATTTTCACTTCAACTATAAAGAATATTACAATTTGATGTGTGGTGCTAAAATAATTGTTATTATATTTCCCCGAGATAATTTAGGTTATTTTATCGACAGCTGCAAATCAGCAATCCACATATTTAGCTAAGGTAGTTTTAATGTTCTAAAGAAATGTTATGACGAATTTGTTTCTTCTTTCACAGGGAAGATATAATATCGCTGCTTCTTGATAGATGGAACATTTGACGACACAAAATTATTAGAGAAAATCCTACTCGTCCTGTATGAGATTCATCTTGCGAGTGCATCAATTAAGTAGTGTGGTGTGGAATTGTCAATGTCTCAGTTCTCCTTGTTCCTGCTTATGTGAAGCTGTACTATTGCCGCCCTACAGTGACGTCTTCTATAACTTGCAGCTTGTTCGCCAAAAGTAGGGGAGACTGCTGTACCAGCGGACAAAATTTGTTTCTAATTTTTTTATGCAATCCAGTATTTTACTTCACAAAATTTGAATATACTACAGATATCTATAATCCTTTGGCAAGAAATTAATATTTTTAAATGTTTCTTTAAAAACAGAAATCCTGTTAAAATAATTAATTTATTCAACCCTTGAAATGTGTCGTCTATTACAACGTCCTGATGTACCAAAGGTCGAGACCTGCTGATCAACTATTTTTTGCATTTTATGTTTAAATCACGAAAAAAAAAACAAATTTTACAATGGACAACTTAATCAATCAAAATTAAATAACATATTCAAATTAATATTTACACATTAAATAAAAACACAGTGAAGTATAGAAACATTAGTAAAAAAAATTCTGCAATATTTTAAGACCAAAACTAGCGAATGACAATGCTGTTTCATACCAAATTTCATCTTTTCACCAATTACCTTTTCCTAAAATTTAACAGTAAACAATCCTGGTCTTTTAATTTTTAACCATTTGTTCCACTGATATTTGAAAGTATATAAACCCAATTCTTTGTGTTTTTTAATTCTCTGCGCCAATGCAGATTTAGAAACGCCATGGTCTAAAGCACTTTTCCTCTTTGCAACACATCTAACACTGCCTCTTCAAATGCAGTCTTAGATGGAACTGACCTTCTCTTTCTTTGATTCTTGGCATTTTTCGGTGTTTTCTAAGCGAATATAAAGTGATGTACCAGTGGACGTCCTTAGGGATAAAGAAAGTGGTGTCCGCCAGTACATCACATCGCCATTTTGTAAAAAATGTTTCCCCCACAATTATAAATAGATTTCTTGACACTACAATAATTACCTTTTAGATGTAAATGTTTAACTGACGCAGGTAGACTTCGATTTAATGAAGAAAAGTATCTTTTGCTTTAAGAAAACACCGGCCTCCTACTGCACTAAGAATCGCACTATAAATGTCGGTTTTTCGGCGTTCATTGTTGCCCATTAACAATTACCAACCAAATAGCTGAAAATTTCGATACTATCTTCACTGAAATAACTTCGCTGTCCTTTGGTAAATCATTCTTCCCTATTTGATCATAACAACTTTTTTTTCTTCTGGTTAGTACGTTCGACTAGAAAAATTCGCACTATATGTTGTCTTTGACCAAAACGTCAATATTTCCTGAATGTTAATTGTCAACATCAACAGTGATAATCAGCATTCAACACACATACAAAATGAATACTAATCTCAGTTATTTGTATGTCAGCCCCCTTCACCTCATTTAGTAAGGGTGCACCCCTATCTTGATCTGCATTGATAGTGAAACAATTAATCTTAACTGATTTCGAAAACTATTTACTCAGCAGCAAAATAGGTTGAACTTTTGTGCTATATATTCAACGGTAGTAATTCAGTTTTACACAGGACACACATCATAAATTACCCTCAATTTTTTCAACCACTTAATTTTCATTTAAATGATGCTTTAGAATTTGAGCAATATTAAATCATCATTATTATTGATTTAATTGATGTTCCACACTTTTCATAATTATGGTTTCCAGCTAATAAACTACAATTATAAAATTGAGCTGTGGGAAATATACTGTAAATATTTATTTTGAATAAAGTGCATCTGACAGGAAAAAAACTTTTCTTTCAGCTTTTAAATTTTCTCAAGATTAAATACATAAAATCATACTGATGATGGGGTAATATAATTCAAAGAAATATAAACTACATTTCAATATTTTCTTTATTTGCCATAAGTGTCCTCTGGATGAAAACTGATTCAAAATTATTTTTAACTAAATATATTTCCATAAATAAGAAATTAATATATTATGCAATTCCATATTGTATATTGATTCAATTATAAATAATTTTTTATCATTAAGATAATAATGGATGGATCACATTTTGAGCAAAATGCAGCAGGAAGAAAGTTTTGATTGATTATAAATTCTCATTATTTTACACTAAAAAGATTTAGAATAAACATCCACCATTCTCCTGCACCAATACATCGAACCAGGAACATATATATGTAAGAAATTAATCTCCAGATGAAGATTAACCATCAATAAGAAGTTACAAAAAGCTACTGAAATATTTAGAGTTCAGTATTTGCTTATAAAACAAATTACAATACTTCACGATACATTACACAAACACCACTAATTGTAAAGCAATATACAAGAAAAAACATTAATTTTCTCTGATAGAAACATTTATTACATGATTACTTTGATAAAACTTTGTATCACATTAATTACTAGTCAGAATTTTTGTCTCATGAATGTCCTTAGTTCAATAACATAAATCAGATATACATTTCCCCATATGTACACTGCTATAAGTATGAATATATAATTAAATGAGACAGATTAAAGATATAAACCAATGTTTCAATTCTTGCATTACCAGCTATGGGAAGGGAGGGTAATATATAAATATTGATCAAATACATTTTCCTGTCAGTATGTCTAATGTGGTACACTTGGAGAATTTATTGTGATATAATAGTAGCATTAGCTCATAATAAAATGAAGTCAATTGTTTCTTTGCAATTGGCACCTTCTTTCCTGTTGCCATCTAAATATTTAGATAATACTATTCACACTATTTAATGCTTATATTCAATAATCATTATATTGAACAATTATTATTTTTAAGATCAATACAAACATTCATGAGATTAAAAGTTGATTTTTAAAAATAAAACTATGTGCCATAAATAGTTTGACTGTACCCTGTGTTGTTTTGAGTAAGTGACAATATTATTAGCAAAGACAAATGATTGAAGCTTATACAAACATAAATTATGTACAAAACATCTGAGAGAGAGACCCACAAATTTAAGAATAAGATTGTAGCCATCATCAACACACCTATAATGTTTTTGAAACATTAAATAAAAGGAAAATTTACAACAAGAGAGATTGATGATGGTTATGGAAGCATGAACGTGAATGTACAAATCACAAATTACACGAGTGAAATTTCCTATTATTATTTTCCAAACATTAAAGTTAAAATATGTCACTTCATTCATCCACTGTAATTGAATTTAAATTTGGCAATACAATATTTTGACATTTTACTTCTGAAAGGAAAATGATATCTGTAGCCAATTTACTGATTGCTTATACTCAAGACAATATTTTTTATTTATTTTCATTTTAAAACATAATGAAAGTAAATTCATGGTGCTGTCTATGTTATAATTGGATTACACAAAACATTACATCAAATAAAATGTATCCATAACAATAAGCCATAATTTTATTACTATATTCTTTTATCCAAGATTTTTCCATACTCTTTCATAGAAAAATAAAGCTTTGTATAACAGAGATAAGAATGTGTTCTAAAAATTTGTCTTCTTTTTCGTAATGTCTTGAACTCGGAATTTCATTGAGACATTTGAATATTTCCAAATTTCACAAAAGAGATATATAATTATTTTGAGCTTAATTTTCAGTTTTTTATATTTATTTTGCCATTTTAAATATATTTCTTGCAAACAATACCAAGTACATGATCATACCAAAAATATAGACATGGCTATTAATGGTTGAATCTTAGTTTTGTATGTCTACCATTCCTATTCATTCAAAATACTCATACATTTCACCCAAATAATCATTTTCCATCTATTTAAAAGATCTGAGGTAATCACAAAAGCCATATAGATTACATTAAAATTACTATTATTTACATTAAGTTTGGCGGTAATTATTACAATTCATAACTGAAATTTTTGTAATAAATCAAATATTGCACATTACTCATTCAATATAAGTTAATTGTTAGTTCTTGCAATGCCATGTTAAGGCACTATGTTTGGTGAAATTCATTTAAATAACATAACTTTTAATACATTCCAAATATAATTTATATCCAGTATAAACATTATATGCCTCAATCATCAGAAAATAAGTATTAAATCTTTCTGGCATGGAAAAAGTAGTACTCGAGGATGGATCCTCCTCAAACAATAGCCTGCAGTATCATAGCATTCACTTGGTACTAGTACTTATAGTAACTGATTGAACCAAAAACTTCAATACAATACCAAAAGTTTAAAATCATAAATATTACATTTTTGTTTTAATTTAAAAATAAGTTGAAATACATTGATTGTTCACAGCACAGTGCAACTTTCACTACCTTTAATTAATGTGGAAAACAGTATTTCACTAATAAACACATCTTTTGTGTTATTCAGTAGTTCAACACTCAACATGTCACAAGTTTGAATTTTAATGTATTTCCAGCACACTTATTGTAAGAATATCACAAGGAAACATTTCACACTCACTAGTTGCTCATTACATCATGGAATTGAAGAAAACAACCATTCAATCAGATTAGAACAGTAAAAGTCTCTCATGATAAAATACATAATCCAATTTTTGAGCTTTATGGCCATTCAGTGAAACATGATATAGATACGAGATACGATAAGAGGTGTTACCTATTACTCATTAATTTAGGATATGATTGCTAGGATTAAGAATTAATGACTGACAAAAAATGAGCTATATTTTATGAAGTGGGGTTACCCCACTTGACATTAATGAGATCCATGCAAGTAATTTGTGCAAAACCTTATAATTTGTTGTGCAGGCATATGATCACCAATTTGTGACATGTTTATGCCAGAATTTGTCGTCTATTACATAGTTCAACTGTGAAAAAAAAGTCTTGGTGCAAGTCATTACACAACCAGTCAAATAAGGGACTTACTTCATATATTCTGCTGACTTACAGCTCAAATTAAAATGAAACTCATAACGGTTTAATGCAATTTGTGACATTTCTTATTATTTACAAAAAGCTACTGAAATTGACACAATTTATTCTTTCCAATTTTATATGGTTATATAGATGCACTGTGACCTAGCAAGGAACATTAAATACTTTTAGTCAACGTTTATTATCAAATTGAAATAGATTTACACACGGTGCTTCAAAGCAATGTACTCACTTTACAACTTTCTGTAATTCATTTGTTCTCAGAAGTACAAATAAGTTTATATGAGAAGTTTATGGTAGTATGAAAATCATACTATGACACTTTGACAGAAAAATAGAACTGTTGGATAATTGTCTCATAAGACAAATTTGGAATAGATGGCACTGTTCATGTTTACAAGAAACATTAGGGAAGTCTATAGCAATGTGATATTCAAATAAATCTACTTGAGAAATGGCTAATAAGACAAGAATCCATAAACATAGTGTGTATCACGTACTGAAGCAAGCCTATTAGATATATTACAGTTCGCCAATAAATAATGATTTCTATTAATGTGATCCTGAGGTAAATTTGGATTAGCAGATGTCAAAGAAATCCAGAAAAGTGAATCATAATTATGTAAGTCTCAAGTTTGACAATATTTTTTGAAAAGAAATGTCATTGCATTTCCTAGTCTCCCACAGCCTTCTTTATTTTGGATAACACACAATTAGGTTAATTAAACAAAACTTACTGCAGTTAATGTGCTGAATAAACAAATTGAAAGACACCTTATAACATAAATGAAATTTGGATTATTCCATTATTCATTATTATAGGTGAAGTTTGCTAAGTGATAGTTTAACATGTTTAGTATATGTAATTATAATCAAAGTTACTTTATTTTTTCATTTTGAACATTAATCACATTTAAGTCGATAATTACAATATATTAAAGGGCAAATATAGCTTTGAGAGTCCCAATATTTTCTTAAGGTAAAATGCGTGTTATAGTGTTTCTACAATTATAGAAAATAAGACATGTTCAACATCTTAATGTTGCTGAATATAACTAGCCATAAAGCCTGCATTCAACTTCTACAGTGATATTTTGGCTGTCCTACGTTTGCCATTGTTTGAAGTCGTGGGAAATGGTACATAAGAAGGCATATATTTTGCTGATGAAAATAATGCATTATGATCAAATTTCAAGAATATATTAAACATGTCCACTGCTATGGATAAAAATTTTCTTCAGAATCAGAATTGTATTTAAGACAGTACAAAATCTAATCTCAGTTTATTAGCAACATCCAAGTGTCCCCATTTTGCAATATTTTCTATAAAGGTAATTAATTAGGCTGTAATTACTAGTTTTTGGAGTAAGTCCTTACCAAATTTAATCTGTGCTCACCAGACTCTTAAAAACAACATGAAAAGTCTGTTTCAATATACCACAGTCATTTGGTACTTTCTTTCAGGAAATAATTATGATTTTGCAAAAATGTGTAATTTAATAAAACTGTTCTCTGCCTTCAGTCTTTCAGGAACAAAGCAATATAGATGTGAAAATTGAAGTTGATCTCAAAATTGGCAATTTATTAATCAATGTTTCAACCAGCATTGTATTCAACAGTAATAATTATGTAAATGTAATTTCTTAAAGTTTGCAGACAACAAAAATCTCAATAACCAAAGAATTTTCTCTTTATCACAAATAGAAATCATCTTCATTATATAACCAATAATAAGTCATATGTTATTTTACAGAGATGGCTAATAATTTTTGTAAGAATTTTGAATTCAAGTATAACATATATTTGATACTAATATTTTTGCCCTTCCATCAAAATATAGGTTTTATAACTCTTATAAAACACTCTGCACAGCTTGTTTACCACATTTAGAAACCCAACCATTCAACCAGTACAGCATTTGTCAAAAGTAAAGTGTCACAACAAATTAACATTAATTTAAATTTATTCCTGTATACACAAACAACTTTCAAACTATTCCATTCTCTTATATCAATAGCTCTTTCTATGTTGTTCAACAGCCTGAATTATCAATGAATAATCAGATGATATTTTTGACAGAGTAAAATTTTATAAACTAAAGCAGTGAACATGTTAATTAGTCATTTTAATCTTTCCTCAATCTACAAGTTAGAATGCAATTTTAATTTTTAGTTTCAATTACAATTGAACATACCGCGAAATCTATAAAAAAAAATAGAGAAATGAGTACCAAAAGTTTTAATTAAAATTGAACAGAAAGTAAAAATCTAATAAAAAGGTGCTTTGGGCCAGCCAATAATAATATCTGGAAACAACTGTCACAGTATTAAAGCTTGATGATACAATATTGTCATCTGGCGAGATAGTTCTCGATGGAAGCCCTTTTCACGAACTTAATGTATCACTCATTACTGAAAAGCACAAAAAACTCATGATGATAAGAGAGAAAATATTAAAAGTGAATAAACTATAGTCAACAATATGCAGTGACCTAGGAAGAGATATTTTAGAAGAAACAACATAATTGTTCAAATAAGATATTTAATAGCTTCACAAGTAACATATTAATTAATCACTTCCTGGTCCCCAGAGATAATTTTTTGTGATTTAAGTTTCACATCAATTCCTGAGAAATACTGTTTATACCATTTATTTGTTCACTCTAGTTCTTTGAATCTGCACAACCATTAAAATCAACAATATTAAGTTACACATTGTAGCCATGAAGTCTTTGAATCAAGAACTGTAATTGTATTTTAAAACAATTAAATGACACAATTTATGAATGACTAGATATTGTTCTATAAAATTAATTAACTAAGAATATATTGAACAAAATTCTGAACTATTAAATCACTGAATAGTTTCAGGATGAAACATTCAACTGGATTTGTAAAGGAAATAGGATTAAATTTATTTTGGAAAGAACAACTAACAACTAAAACATAGCAACTTAATTGACTGATATGTAAATAAATTAATTAATCAAGTAACCACATGTTTTTTGTTTAGTACTTGACTTATTAAAAGTATATAGAATAATGTATTCAACTGAGTTATTTTAATTACTTTATTGCTTTAATGCCTGGTGCACATATTAAAATTTTGTATATATTTTAAAGAGAAACTCAATTTGAAATAGAAAACAAATAAATTTAAACTTTCAATTTCAAATTATGGAATGCAGGGCTATGAACCACCCAATTTATGAAATAGAATGTGTATTTGCTTATAATACATTAAATTATTATAACTGAGAAACTTAAACACAATGCTGATTTTATTTGAAGAAAGAAATCAGTTTTTTCGACAGTTCAGAACCAGAAATTTCAGCGTATACCAAATTATTCAAAAGTGAGGGAAAGCATTAATCCTGTATAGAGAAATGACAGGCAAGGCAACGCAGAATAAGAAATATGTAACAGGCAAAGGATCTGCAATTTTTTAATAGTTCAGTCATTACTGTCTTGTTAAAACTCTTATAAATTCATTCCATAATTTAAAAGTTTCACCCAAATTTTTACTATGAACAACTGGCATTTAGATAATTCTACTGAAATTTCAATAAAATGAAATTTCATAGTATTATGTTATTTGAAGATTCATAATTAATGAACACAGTCAAATTCTTCATCAAAATGATTAAAGTTTCTTCAAATGCAAACACAGTTACATTTCAATGTAAACTGAACAAAATGTGTAAATATGGCAATCTGCAGGTAATAAACACATTTAATAACTAAAAGTTGTGAGGAGATAAACTTTCCATTCTTTAACAAGGGTGTAAAACCTCCGGAATTACAAAAATAATTCCATTCTACAAATATTCTGACACATCAAACTTCATTTATGATACATATTAAATCTAAACAAAGTTTATGAATTTTCGGTAAAAATAATTTACAATCTACACAATATTTATGAATGACATTGGACAAGCTTAAATATTTAAAAACTGTCTGTAATAAAATATATACAAAACACTGTACTAATAATTTATATACGGTTGTTAGCTCATTTTATGCCTTTTTGTAGCTGGATGTTGAATGACTTCACTGCTGGTTCCTACCAACTTTGTAGCCAATGTGTTACTCACTCCCAATGGTAATCCATTTACATTGTAACTAGTCATACTGGACGGATTCTGGAGTTTCTAAGACAAAAATAAGAATAGAACAGGTATAAAAATAAAGCAGTAAAGTTAGTTTCAACTAATATGAAAGTCACCATGTAATCAGATATTGCCAAAATGTTCAAAATCTTTTCATTTTAGGAAAGGAATAGCTACTTCAATAAGAGGCTCTTGTTTTCACCTTCTTTTCTATGCAAAGTGGGATAACCATAAAACACAGAAAGAAAATATATAAGTGCATCAAATACTTAAAAACTAAATAAAATATTGAAGAAATAAAATCCTTTTGACGGTCACATTTGTTTTCATAAGAAGTTATTTATTATAACGGTAGTTTTCGGCAGATTAAACTGCCATATTTTAAAAATTGATATAATAATATTATCCATACAGTGTACTTCTTTACAGTACTGCACACAGTTACTGTGTAATTTGAATTGAACAAAATAAACTCAATTTCTCCATTATCTTTGAAAATATTTTAATTGTTAACCAAGTTAAGCTAAATTCAACAGTTTTGAATGGAGGAAATCAAAAGAATACAAAATAAAATATTCAACAAATCTATCACAGATCAAAGGACCAATGTTTAATAAGTTAATGGCTTACTTACTGGAAACAAAAAATATAAATTTTCTTCCATCAATAGTTTGTTGGTAGGGTAAATAAGTAAAAACAATTATATCTGGTACCAAGTAAATATCTTACCTCTCCCATTACAGCAATAGGTGTTTCTCCAGTTTCTATGGCTACTTGATGCTCAATCAGGAAAAACATGTATTCATCATACAACAAACGAATAAGATGGAATGAACCAAAACTGGCAGCACTTCGCAAAGTTAGATCTCGGATTACCATTGAGCTATAAATATTAATAATTCAATATTAGGCCAGAAATTAGTTTGGATAATTAAATGTTCTAGTATATTGTTGAAAATATAAATAACTTTAAGCTGACAACACTTTCAAGCATATTTTCAATTAAAAGATAATAATAAAATAATTAAATTAAGCTGACTTAATTTGAATATGTTTTGTCGCCCAGCTTTTGGGACCTCCCCAGTTCATTAATTAAAATATTATAAAATTCATGAAATTCTGTAATTAATGAACTCAGGTGGTCACAAACTTGGGGGACAAAACGTATTGAAATTAAATTATTCTATTTCTGATTTTAGGCCATTCTTTATATTTTATTTAAAATAAAATCAGATCAATTTTAAGTTACCCTGCATATTACTTACCTATAAAAGGACCATTTAAGTAGAAATTGCCTAGCAGCTTTAGTAAAGTTAGGTTTTCCTTCATAAGGCTTTAAAATCTGAGTAACAACTCCTTTTAACCAGGATGCCCACTGCTCCAATGAATTTTGTTGCTGAAGAGTAGCTTTAAAATCAGCTTCAAGACGTTGTACAACTGCATCATCACATTGGCAAACCCAAGAGGCCTTGAACAAGCAAACAAAATATTTAAAAATCTTATAATTACACAAAAATCTGATAAACAAAATAAAATTTCTTGAAGGTAATATGGTATGAGGATTAGGAATCTTGTGATAGGTAATTTGGGATATTTGTTAAGAATTCTTATAAGACATGTAAAAACAACAATAGTAATATGTATTTCTATACCTAAATTTGTAATGATTATAATATTCTCAATATGTCTCTAAAATTATAAAGGATGCATCCAATTAGGTTGCAAATGTAATAATTAAGATGACAAAATGGTGAAGTATGAAAATTTCTCAATTAACAGAAAGTATTATTATAAGGAAATTAAATGTGGAGGATTGGAAGTAAGAGCAACATGGAGCTTAAGGTTACAAATGGAATATTTCTAGACCAACAAATCCCATTCTATTGTGTAATAAATATTTTTAACAAATTGACTTTGTCTAACACACATTACATTTCTATGAAAATAATATTTGGATGTATTCACAAAATAAGACTAGAGGATATAGAACATGATTAGTTTCTCACATACAAAGGCTTAAATTCTACAGGTGATATCATTTGATATCTCCCAGATCACCTTATTAGATACTAATACAATACAGCAACTAATTGTATAGCATTTTAGCTCATTGAATTGCAAATTATTCTGACTGCTTAATATTATACTATTTTCTCTTGTTCAAGATAATGTTCCACAAACTTCCATACCTGTTCCTGTACATTATGGAAATCCACACGATTCAGGTCAACCAACATCTGATTTATTTGAGTAGAATTCTGAAGCACAGCTCTAGCAGCTTGAGCCAGATGATTCAAAGATGTGTACCTGCGAAGAGTTTGGGCAAAGGCACTCACGGCAGCCAATTTAATCTGAAAAATCTCTGGAGGACACCCTGTCATAGCTGATGTAAGCCAAGCTTCAAGACTTTTAGCAAAATTACGTATTCCTTGAGTCAATGAACCTGTATATAAAAAGATAATTATTATATTGCATTCAAAACCATTTTTAAAATATACTACAGAATAAACATCACATCAGCTTAATCTAGTGAAAGTGAATACTGTATATTCAAAACAATTTTATAAATATACTACACACAACACAGTTAAAACTAGTGAAAGTGAATAAAAGGTGAGTCAAAAGTCTCATTAGACTCTGCATGAGGCAAAAGTCACAGTGCACCCTGTTATTTCAAAAACTCTGCAGGATTTGGGAAACCTGAATATTACACTTAGTTCTAACTGGAATATTCAGGTTTCCCAATTCCTGCAGAGCTTTTGAAATAACAGGATGTAGTGCAACTTTTGACTCACCCTGATAAATTCAAAACCATTTTATAAATATATTATACAATACACAACATGGCTAAATATAGCGAAAGTGAATTTTAAAACTAACTCACTGGGAATTGGTCGTAGTACATCAGGAATAAGAACATCTACCAAATTTTGATAAAATAAATAGTCAACTTTCCTCACAAACTGTTGGACAGGTCCAAATTTGCACAGCAGAAATAATTTTGTTCTGTAAAAACATTATCAATTAAAAAGTATAATTAATAATATGATTTTTCAAAATTATTTAATAGTACTGTTAATTCAATTGCATAAAATGTATAAAAAAGAAAGATAAAAGGGCCAAATTTGTTCAACAAATTTCATTAACAACTTTGAGCGAGTAAATAATATATAAATATGAGATAGGAAATGATATTGTCATGTTTATAAAACAATTAATGGGGAAAGGACAGAGAGATAGAAAGAAGATGACTTACCTGAGGTTCATAGATGGTAGACACCTTGTGAGGTTTAGAGAACTTGAATTTTCGGAGGCACCGCCCCCTTCATCAGAAAGTTAGGAAGATATTTCCAGTGATCGGCTATTACTCTAAACCTCACAAGATGTCTACCATCTATGAACCTCAGGTAAGTCATCTACTTTCTATTTCTCCATCCTTTCCCTATTAATTGTTTTAATTAACATGACAATGTCATTTCCTGACTCATACATATATATATGTGTGTGTGTGTCAGGAAATGGCATTGTCAGGTTAATGAAAACAATTAATCAGAAAAGGAGAGAGAGACAAAAAGTTGGTGACTTACCTGGAATTTTCAGAGGCACTGCCCCCTTCATCAGAAGGTTAGGAAAACATTTCAAGTGGCGGCCAGCCGTCAACTGCTGGCCATCACTGGGAATGCTTTACATAATCTTCTGAAGAAGAGGGCAGTGCCTCTGAAAATTCAAAAACCCCACACTCAACATGATGCCTTCCGACTGTTCACTTCAGGTAAGCCACCAATTTTCTATCTCTCTTTCCTGTCTTATTAATTATTTTAATTAGCCTGACAATGTAATTTTCTGGTTAGTAGGTGTCTGTGTTGATCTTATGGAAAATATGTAGTTATAATGGATAATGGTGAAATTAATATTTTTGTCATTCTTTTGAAATTATCATTATATAGAATGATGAAGATGGAATATAATTAGTAGGCAGTTAATGTTTCAAGATAAAAAATATATTAATCTTTGTATGTAGAAGAAATTCTTATATATTTAACTCTGAATTAAATATGTAGCTTTCAAAATTTACTTGGAAAGATATTTTTCTTCTTCACATTCATCTCCATTATTGTTATCCTGGCTTCTCCAAAATTCTCTCCACAAGCTCTCTACTGTAGGAAATTCTAAATTGAGTATAGCATCCAAGAATGCCTGAAATGTGTCACAAGGTAAAGTAAAGAAATATATTGCAACTAAGGAAATTCATAAAAACTATTAATTAAATTTTAGAACCAACCTCACAGTGCTCTCTGTATATGCTTCTAAATGTATCAACATCTTCAAGTGTGCAGTCCTCTGGTGGATTAATGTTAGAAACTTCAATATCAGGAAAATCTGGAATTGCAGCAGCACTGTCACCTAAATATTCTTGGTGGGTATGCTGAGGTTGATGCTAAAAAAGAAACAAAAAATATTTCAGCGTGTTTTAGCCAACCTGATGTGGCATAGTGGTCAGCATCACTGCCTCCCGTCAGGTATCATTATACAAGGTATTCAACTGAATGTTGAGCAAATAATGCAAAAAAATTGTACCGTTACATAGATTTGTTCAATTCTTTTTTCTTTATAACTTATAAAACTAATTTTATACAAAGTTATAGATTACCAGTGTAAAAATGAAAATATGTACTTACATTCAATGTATTAGGACTGGAATGTTGTGAAGAAGAATTGGTAACGGTTTGTTCATATTGAGTGTCAGCATTTTTTTGAGAAGATCCAGGAACAAATTTATAACGTTTTTGCGAACCTGACTGTGGGCGAGTTGCAATAGATGTTCCATCCTCAGACAACTGATTTAAGATAGACCCCGGTTTAACACGTATTCCATAGTAATGATATTTGGAATTACCTCTGGAAATTTATCAATAATCTATAATTTGACCAAGAACAATATTTGAATTCATATAAATAATCAGCATTAACAGAAATACGAATTTTATTTAATAATTCCTTAGCTTAAAAAAATGCAGTTTAGTATTCTACAAAACTGGTCTTTGTTTGTTCCACATATTTAATCCAATATACACCTTAATCCCTTCTCCTCCCATAAACACATACTAAACGGAATTATGTAAGATGAGAATAATATAAATAAAGTAGCTCCTTTTTTTGATATCCAAGAGGGAAAAAATTATTTTCATGATAAGAAACCTTGCAGGTTTAAAGTACCTATGCAAAAAAGGCATATAAATATGACCACATAAGAAGTACAATGATGGATTAATGCAACTCAAAAAAAATTTTAATACATAATATACATTTAATGGTTTGCATAAAATAAATGCTGTAAAATTATTTAACAAGTTTATTACTGCTTATAAGTGACTACTTGGTGGCAGTTATTTAACAAATAGATTCTAAATTAAAATGTAGTCCACTAAATAGTTGTGTTGTCCTTCATGATATAACAAAAGATTATTCAGAACACTTTCCTGAACTTTATATTCTGTCAAGATTCTTTTTTAAAAAAAATTGCAGTCAGAGAGAGTGCCATTAAAAACTGCTTCTAGCAAATTATTCCAGTCATGGATTGATTTATTAACAACGGCAATTATATCTATGTTTTCCGTACCCTAGGTTTAATTTTGAAGCTGTGATCCCCTCTACAGGACTTTCTAATCTAAGACTTATGTCATCTCAAGAATTCTGTCCTGAAAATGTCTCAAACAGAGAATGCAATCATGCTTTATACCTTCTAGATATATTATCGGGTGAAATTGAATTTTATACAATCAACGAACTTAGCTTACAATGTGAAACTACAGATAATAGTACCTAGTCCCTAATCTTCTTGTTCTGAGTCCAAGAAAAACTGAACGAATTAGTTTTCCAAATGATGCAGCATTAACTGGCTCCTGCTTTCGCTCATTACAGTGACGAAGATAATGATAGTATAAAGTAGAACGAGGAAGACTAACACCTTCAGCTGTTTCATAATTTTCCAAGAGCCAATGCACCTGAAAATAAATTTTTGGTTAATATACACAAAAAACAAGTTATGGTTTCCTTCAGTCTCCATAAAAATTAATTTAATAGAGAAAAATATTCACAAGTAGCTACACAACATTAGAGCATGAATGTTGCATTAAAGGAAACAAAATATAATAAATTACTCTTCATTGCAAAAAAAATCATACAATGGTTTATTGTTAAATGTATATGTGGCCAGATTAATTTTAAGTCCAAGGTTTTAGCATGTGCCAGACTCAGAGTAAGAGTAAGGATTTCTAAAAGAGCTATTCAGTCCAGCCTTCAATAAGGACACAATAAAATATTATGATAAAATCAAAATTTGACAAGGATTAGCTTTTATGAGGTTTTCAATTGTGAATTTTGTTTAACAAAAACTTTTGAAGGTCACAAATTGGTTTTATAATTTTGTTACGTCCAAAATTTCATAAGTATTCCTAAAATGTTTCAAAAGATACAGAATAAAACTATTGATATTAATATTTTTAAAATGTTATTTTAAGTTTTCACTTTGACATTGTATAAAGCAATTATGACTCAAATCATGAATTTACAGCATATTTTATATTATTTAAATTTATTAACATGGTCAAAAATGAATATGGTGCATTTAATGATAGTAGATATGATGCACATATACCAATTATTTTATTCAATCTACAACAACTTTCAGAAAGAATTGATTAAAATTATATCTGATTATACAAACCAAAAATCAAACAACTATCTACAATGAAAAGAAACAGTCATCAAAACAATGTTAAAAACAACCATTTAAAATCTACAAGAAGAAGCTAGAATAGGTAATAAACAATGCAGCACAAATAAACAATCAAGAACTAAAATATACTTTGAGAATGTTTCCTTAATCAATGTGCAATATCAAAAAATAAATAAACCAAGGAGGCATTCATTTGTTTAGATCATATACAACACACAAGTTAATAACTTACAGTCGCTGGTGAAACACGTGTGTTATGAGACTGATTGCCTTGGCCATCAGCTTCCAGGGAAGTTGTGTTAGTATTTCCAGGAACCAAGTAAGTCACACCTGCATCCTGCATCATTCAACACCACAACCACACCATATACACACATTTCTCCAAGCAATAAAAAACAATCAATTCACTCAACACTTGTATCAACTAACAATTTTTGACAACAGAGTTACAAAAAAAAGGAGACTAATGAAAATATTTAAAACCATGAACACATTCCCGATTATAAAGAATTGATTAACTGTAGATAAAATAATATTTTATAAAATATTTGAACTGTTCAGTATCTCAATCTTCAATCACAAATTGAGACAAAACCATTACTAGTTAAACATGTTAAAGATTGAGGTTTATGCTCGTACATGTTAAGGTTTAATTTTATTTAAAGAAACATATTCCTACCCTATTTCCATGTCTCTCTGTTTATTCTTGACCTTTCATTTGTGTCTTCATACAAAAAAACATAGTCCCAGTAAAAAGAATTTCATAGCAAAAGGTTGGCTTAATCTGGTAGAATTTTATTGAGAATATAATTGCTTCCTTGAGGAAAAATCATCCCATGCTGATAATATGTGGGAAGGGATGGCCCAAGTACTACAACTTCATTAATTCAAAATCCATAAAAAATGGATTGCCATAGGGCTAATTGCCTATTTCTGTGGTCCACAATAAGCATGGCAAAATTCAATAATTCAAATGACTCCGCATAAATGGATAAGAAATTTATTAATTTGATTTTAACAACAGAAGTTAACATAACCAACTTAGAAATACATTAACTTTTTGGAAGCAAAATACATTTAAAAATATGCATTTTCCTTTTGTCGTAGGTTAACATATGGTTTATCAGATTCATATAAACTAAAAGTGGTGCCTTTACAATCCCCAGCAGAAATCAACACAAAAACCACCTATGTTGTATCTACTAGTAAAAAATGAATAGTGTGTATGTTAGTGTAAAATTTTATTTTTTAAAGAAAGATGGTACTTGCTGCAAAATTTAACTAGACTCCACAGTTTATTAACAAATATATATCTAAAAGATCATCAGAACTAAAATACAAACGTCGAAACAATAGCGTCAATGAGATCCCAAATAACCAAGACAGCAAGGGCATGTACATTGTTTTGCCATATTATGGTTACATAAGTGAAAAATTAAAAAGACTGTTAAAGAATTTCAGCTTCAAAGTTATATTCAAAATTAATAATAATCTTAGGGACATTATCAAAAAAGGAAAAGATAAAATTGATAAAGAAAAACAACACAATGCTATTTACCAACTTAACTGTTCCGAGAAAAATGGCAAGAAATGTTACATAGGATAGACTAAACGGGCTTTGGAAACTAGACTAAAAGAACACAGAAATAATTATAAAAGCAGTAACCATAATGTGATCACAACACACAGACTTGAGGATGACTTGGAATGATGTTAAAATTTTAGACATAGAACCAAATTTGTACAAGCATAATCTATCAGAAATGCTATATATTAAAACAAATGAGAACACCATCAACTTGCAGAATGACACCATTAAATTAAGTAATATTTATAATATGTTATTTACTTAAGTTACTATATTAATATTTTAGTAAATATATATTGTCTTGCTCTCTTTCCTGTCTTATTATTGAACTAATAAATTTTAATAACCTTTTTTATAACATTTAGGTATTAGGTATCAAATCTCTTTCCAACTAAAGTCTCTTAAAATATTCACCGAGGCTCCGATTCTTGTTTTCTGATTACTCTCCAAGGTCACAGCTGGGACAGATTGTAAATAATTGTAGGGACTGCTCAGTACCTCTGTGACCCTTGCCACTCAGTTTCACCACAACTGAGCTAGTGTTAATTTGTTGTATAGCCTCGGAAAGACATTTTTCAAAAAATTTGTACAAAATTATGGTTATGTGCATAAACATTGTGATATTTAAATTGTGACAATTAATGTACTGATTATTAGATGTTTGTTCTCATTTGATATACCCCCCTTTTTTGTTTAGATATATATTAGTAATACAAATATGTAAATTGTTTGGAGTTTTTCTTGTTAACATGTGGTTTATTGACATTTTATCCACAGGTTAATAACCTGAAGAAGGTGCAAATATGTACCATTTTTTCCTCTTTGGAAATTGTTATAAATAAAATAATAAAGTCTGATATCGGCCATAAATTTTTACCTATTATAACTTCTTCTATTATATTAAAAGAACTATGATTCTAAGAAAAACATTGTAACTGAAGAATGTTGTTCACTGGCTAAACCATGTAACAATATCAATTGCTCAAATATACAAATATGTACACTTGAAGAGTTTCCCCATCAGTTTAATGACTAAGCTTTAATCTTCACATTACAAACAACTGATTTCTACAGTTCCATTGCTTATTCTTCTTGTAAGAGGAGAACAGGACATGTAAGGGTTGTATAAGGAAACAGAAGCAGAGTGTGCAATCATTCTGAAAAGGTAAAACAAATCAATTAATTGAACCACAAGGTTATCTGGTGAATCTGCAAGTTTCTACATCTGTGGACTTTTTTGACATCAAACTGATAATTGAATAGACTACATCTTCATAAAATGCAGAAGTGGAACAAAAATAAAATGAACGCTGTGAAGATGAAAAATCACGATCTACAGAAAGATTTTACGCGCAGTATGCTAAGATGGGTCATTATTTTATGAATAACTGACCACAGACAGAACTTACTACTGTAACTAGTTCAAGTTAAACTAATGCATTGAAGAATAAGTCAAACTGTGCCATCTAGAAAATGTTGACATTTATTGTTTTATAGAAAAGTTCACATCTTAATGAAGAATCAAATAACTTGATTTTCTATTATATATTATCAGAAATATGATCTCAGGCACATACACAGTAAATTGGAGCAAACAGATTTTTCTTGAATCATATGTTCATCCCCTTCCTTTGAATTTATGTTTCATAACAATGTCTGAGAAAAGTTACTTCAAACATTCATTTTCATACATTAAAATTAATTAATTATTTCTGAACAAATATCCAAAAGAAACCTGCTAGTTAAATAAAATAACATATCCAGTAGACATAAAAAAGGAAGGAGAATATATACAGTATTGTTTTCATTGCTTAGATTTAAAAATTATTGAAATAGCTGTGAAGGATGATCTTGGTTTAAATTCTAGTACATAACAAGGTTAGGCTAAGGTAAAGAAATTAAGCGTAATAACTAAATTGTGCGTTGGGATAAGGATACATCTTTTAGTAACCATAATTTAAATGTACATGTGAAATTAATTACCTATATATCTTGAAGGAGTCAGTGGCCATAGAAGCAATAAATAACAAATATAATATTTCTGGTTTCTATTTGTTTTAATGCATGTATTATGAACATGCAGTAAACTGAAGCCTCATGCTCAACTGATATGATTAAATAACAAGACTACATCTTCATTTGCCGAGGCATAATGAACATATACTACTTGGTAAAATGAAATGGTTACTTCTTGCTTGCATGTTGCAACTACAGGAAGGAAGGTATATTCTTAAATATCAAATCTATACATCACCAAACTTTAACTTCAACTATCAAGTAGAAGTATTGTTTAGCATCATACAATTTTTAACAAATCACAGGACTATAAATTTAATGAAATTTAATTAATTAAAGAAATTAAAGGATACCAAACCTTGCTAATAGATAATCCCACAATACTTCAATTTTAAATGAATATCCGTATTTGATTTAAATAAAGAGTAAATACTTTTTACTACTTTAATTAATATTTTATATTAATATTTGTTTGCAAAATATTGCAAAGTTTATAACTGCATAAGATAGCTAATGCTATGCTGCTTGCAATACTTAAAAAAATAACTAAAAATGGCTTTTAACAATGCTTCTGTAACTACAGATGAGGTGAGATGAATTAATTATGAAAATATTAATATCAGTGTTTTAGACAGAAAATAAAAATTGGAAAACAATCAAGCAATAAGCAAATTACATTTCTCCTTGGACAAAACCATATTTTTAAGTATTATTAATTTGGGAGTCAAGTACTGATGGCCAAAGAATCATCCTAGTTGCAGGGACTGAGTACAAATGCATGACTTCAGAAATTATTTTCAAAGTACTCAACAGTAGAATGAGCCCAGGAATAGTTTTTCTTTTCTTCTAAGCCAAACTTAAAATTTTGTAGCCAAATGATCAGAATTATCATAAAAATTCAACAGACTGCAAATAGAACTTATCCAACACTTTATTATTGATTCTATTTTTGGCCGTTTGAGTTCTATATTCTGTAAACTTCATTTGAATCTCTCTATTCTATACATCTAAGTTCTCCTGCTGTTATTTTGTTATCTTTATATTTCATACCAGCCAACAAAGGAGAAAACCATTGCTGCTACAACATTTCACTCTTTGTAACATTCAAAAACTGGGGGAAAGTGGACTACACAAATGGGCCATAAGATTAAAAGCATTTAAGAGTGATTAAATGTTCACTTTATCACTTTCAAAAAAAATTTCAATGAATATAGGCCCAACTGTTTGATATAAAAAAATGTATTGTCTATGAGCAGTAATGTTCACTAGTTGATATGTCACCACTATTCCTTGATTGATCTAGTAGAGGCTGAGGAGGATAAGCAGTACAATTTCAAATATTAATACAATGTTTTCACAATTTCTTCTTAAACTTACAGTAATTTGTTTCTGAAAAAACTGTGTGGTATCTGGACTATTTGAACTCATACCAATACACAGAGCTATCACCCGGAGATCAAAAAAGTAACTAATAGAATTCAGATGCCACTAAAATATCAGTACAATATACAACATTTACAGGATCTGCAGGTTTATTGAACTCATAAGATAAAACCACAAGAAAGGTACATCATAACTCATATAATGGGTATGAAAGGAACTGTACAAAAAACAATAAATTTGATTAAAATTTGTTAATACGACACAAAACAAATGCAAAATACTATTTTATAACAAAAATATAATTTAAAATTTCAGAACTTACAGCAGCAACAGTCTGTGGGCTACTTCTTTGGGCCGTGATGAGAGAATGAGCAGTTTCTGGATCCACACCCTGTTGAATGAGGTATGTACTACCACCCTGAGTTAGTATCTGACCAGAAGTGCCTCCTTGATTCAAATTGCTTGCAACCTGCACATATATAATACATTTCTACTATTAGAAAATTAACAACTTCTTTTAATATTTATTATAATGAAGTTATATAATTAAATGTCATTAAACTTCCAGTTACTGATAATCTGAGAAAAGTATAAAAGTCATTATGACCTTTTGTTTCAATTACATTATAAAACTACATATCATTAACAGTCATTCATTTATTTGCAAAACTAATAAATTTGTTTTGTCTTAGGTATGCAATCAATTGCATCTGATTGTAAAACTTTTCTAATCATAATTTCTTAATTTTAACATAACACCCATCATAACACCCTCAGTGTCACAATATAAACCACTTCCCTTTGGCATTTTGTATGTAAATAGAAAATATATTAAACATTTTAACATCATTAGTGTGTAATAATTTTAAGATTTGAATATATATATAAATATATATATAATATTTAACCAAAGTAAAATTAAATAAAATTTAAATTATAGTTATGGTAAAAATTAAAAATGCCTTAAAAATTTATAATGTTCAAATAAAAAAATAATGGTCTAATGTGCCAATATAAGATACAATGAGCAAAGTATTGATCACCAAATAGTGCATCAATACTTTGTTCCAGATGAAATAAATACCTGACTGTATGTTACTGCAGTGCTATTGGTATTATAGTACTGTCCTGAAGCTGGAGTGTACATAGTTCCTGTTTCTCCTACAGTGTATACAGGGTATGCCCTAACAAAAGAAATTAATGCTAATTTAAATAAGGTATTATATATTTCAATACAGCTAACTTGAATTTGCCAACAACAACATTTAAACATGGTGGAGAAAGGAGTTTCAATTATTCTGAAACATTTTTGCCAATATATTTTTTCAATTTAATTCCTAGTCAATGGAAAATCTTTCCAACTCCATATCAGAATATTATTAATTTACACAACATGATCACACTTGCATAATTTAAGACAAGGTATTAAATTCAACAAAAGAAGGTTCAGAATTCAAAGTCATATTAATGTGTATATATATAATTAATGGGGAAAGGACAGAGAGATAGAAAGAAGATGACTTACCTGAGGTTCATAGATGGTAGACACCTTGTGAGGTTTAGAGAACTTGAATTTTCGGAGGCACCGCCCCCTTCATCAGAAAGTTAGGAAGACATTTCCAGTGATCGGCTAGCCGACGAGCCATCTATGAACCTCAGGTAAGTCATCTTCTTTCTATCTCTCTGTCCTTTCCCCATTAATTGTTTTAATAAACATGACAATGTCATTTCCTGACTCATATATATATATATATTAATTAAGCAATGCATGGCAAAACAATGAAAATGCTGAATCAAACAAAATTATTTATTTATTTTTAAGTACTTAACAGAATCTTTTCCAATCTAAGATTCTTGTTAATTTTATTCCAAGCAGAATTTTTAAACTCTTAAACTATATATAATCAAGCAAGAAAAAATTATAAAATTGAAATAAATACATACATTTGACCATTGGTAGCTGTAAAAATGGTTTGATCAGCTGAACCTTCCACATATTGTACATAAGTTTGATGTACACCTTGTGAAACAGCATCTGGACCCACAGTGTCAGTGTCTGAAACTGTTGCAAAATAAAAAATATTTTACTCAGTTCTTGGGATTAATGTAATAGTATTCCTAGATTTGAATACTATAATGTCATATACATGATATACACCTGTACTTAATAAAATATTTTAAAACAGTTGAGTGGGTTTATGCACAAGGTTTCCGTTATCCTTCAAACCACATATGGAAAAGTTTTATGGAAGACATTCTGGTCTAATACGGATTCTAAATTAACTGAAATTTTAAAAAAGCAGCAGTAACACATCTAAGTAAGAGATTTCTGTTTTTAAATTAATTTTTTATAAAAGGGTTTAATTTTGATTGAATAACATTGCACTAATAGATATAACTTACTTTTATTAAATTCTACATTTCATCCACAAACATTAAATGAAGTTTGCATGACAAAAGTAATTAGATACTGCAAGCATGTAATTAACAAAGAATTCAACTGGGTGCAAACATTGTAGAAACACGATTTTTCGAAGGTGGTTACTACCATCATTCAAATGAAGATGGTGGCAGTGACCACCTTTGAAACATTGTGTTTCTATAATGTTTTCACCCGGACAGAATCCCAAGAATTCTTTGTTAATTGCATACACTAGAAAATCCTTTACTTGTAAGCATGTAAGCAATTTCTGTGAACATAACATTTGTTGTTGTTGTGGAATTCAGTCCAAAGACTAGTCTGATGCAACCCTCCATACAAACCTATCCTGTGCAACCTTTTCATTTCTACATAGTTACCATATCCTTCCTAATCTACTTGGCGTATTCCATTCTTTCCACCCTATTCTGTTCTTTACCCACACACTTCCCGATAATACTAATTTCACAAGATCTTCATGTCTCAAAATGTGGCCTACTAATCTATCTCTTCTCTTGATCAAGTCCTTCAAATTGTACTCTTTGCCCCTAGTATGCTTAGAACTTCCTGGTTAGTTACCCCATCCACCCATCAGATTTTCAGCATTCTCCTATAGCACTGCATTTCGAAAGCTTGTATTTTCCTATGTTCACGTTTCACATCCATACAAACATTTAAGGAGGGCAAAATCTAGTCAAGCTAACAAATATTAATATCTACAAAAATTACACAATCTCCTTAATAATCTGAATTGACTTTCAGGAACATGGTATCAAATAAATTTGTTTTTGCTCTATCAAAGATATATTGTATACATTGTGTGGCACGTGGGCTGCACAGTTGACGAAGAAGGGCAGTTGGATGAGAGTATAGAGGGCGGGGATCGACAGCCATTTGACAGAGGCTACTAACACTTCTAAAAATATTCATTTCATTCTTATTAATGATATCTATAGGTCTTTTAGCCATAACCTGTAATTATCAACCCGTAACTTTTACAGATGAGTTTTCTAATGTACAATATATCCTGAACTGAACAAAATAAATTTTCCTGGCAATATACATTTTCAGAATAGCTTTAATACTACCAAGTTATCCTAAAAAAGGTTCATGTAAAAATAAGCTCTTGCCAACCTCCACTATAAACAGACCACTGCACTTCGTAATTTGACAAGACTTGCTATTTTTTTACAAGTAACACATCTGTGCTTTTGTCTGGACATATTTTGTTCTTAATAAGCTACAAAAAGATTCCTGAATTTAATTACATGAAATTCAGGGTTCCTTTTTCTAATATTTATAAACTGAAAGAAACAGTGAAGGTAATTAACAAAGTCCTCATATAGAAAGATGATCTACATGATCTTAAATATCTGCAAGTTAGTATAATGATTTCCCTGTCAGTTTAAGAAATTATTACTAAACTACATTAAGCAAGAGCAAATTCAGAATGAATATATGGTTCAGATGCTTTACAGATTCTCACAAATGTATGATTAACTTTACAAGATGGAGACCATATTTAATTATGTGAAGACAGGAGCTACATATAAAGGAATTAAAGGGAAAATTTATCATAGCAATAAAATTATAATTACATTAAATTTTTAGTAAAAGTATCAAGTAATTATCATTGACAGGATTATTGTTCTTGATTACATAAAATGTCAACTAGCTGAATAACAAGTAACTGTAGTTTAACTTAGTATACTCCTCTTAATATTTATTAGTAGGAGAACTGTAGATTATATATAAAAGAAATAGCTTACAAAACATTTGGCTGAAATTCCTTTTGTGAATCTTCAGATAAAACAGAAGCAAAATGTTTAGAAGCCATGATTACCCATGCAATGACTTAACCGTATAATTGGAGTGTAGAATTTCCTTTGAAAATAAACCATACAATAATTCAATAGCAAAATTGTTTCAATAGGTACAATTATTATTCACAAGTCAATCTTACCTACAGTAGGGTTAACGGGTGTAAGAGATGTATATGATCGAGTACCATTTCCTTCTACCAGAGACAGCATGAAACAAGATATTACCAGCACTGTTCACATAATACAACAATATAATTGAATAATCAAAACCTGCAATCCAGTAGTTTTGAAACAATACTGAATCCAAAAACATAACGCTAAAGGCCCAAAGAGAATGGTCTCAAAGTATAAATTGTTAACACAGATGTGAGAAATTCCACAAATTTCTAAAAACTTCCTTTCAATGTAATGTAATTATATACAAAAAGCACAATGAAATGGTTATTATTATAAACAAGTTTTCAGAAGTAGAAGTCTCCTTCAGGAGACATGGAGACACATTTTGGTTGCCCACTGGCACTTAGAACATGTCTCCTTTTCTCCTGAAGTAGGCTGTTGCCTCCAAAAATTTGAAGAATAACACCCTGTCCTCAATGGTGGTCCTGAGCTTTAATTTTAAGCAAGCCACTGCAGTTCTCTCTTCTTTGCCCACACCAATTGTTTTATATATTTAATTGAATCAGAAGAATAGCCAGTACAGTCTGAGAAAATGTCTTTATTGTATTTCCAACATTTTAAGTAGCTTTTGACCTTGTGTCATATTCATCTTTAGCTCAATTTCATTCATCAGACATACAGTGCATCATCATTAACAATATGTATTCCAACACAGTTTAATCTTCATACTGAATGTCAAGACAGTAGTGTGACTCTCTGCAAATGTATGAAGATTAAACTGTGTTAGAATATGACGATGCACTGTATGTCTGATGAATGAAGTAGAGCTAAAGATGAATATGACACAAGGTCAAAAGCTTCTTTAAATGTTGTAAATACAATAAAGACATTTCCTGAGACTGTCCTGGTTATTCTTTTGATTCCACTTCATCATTTGATCAATATATCTACATTTAATTGACAAGGGCAGGAAAGAGAAGAAAGGTGGTACTTACCTGAAGTTGAAGATGGAAGACTCCATTGTGGGTTATAAATACCATCAGGAAAGAAGAATATTTTTCCTACTAGCCTGACAAAGTGGGTGGTTGCCTCTGAAAATGTGAATCCTTACAACACACAATGGTGACTTCCATTTTCAACTTCAGGTAAGCCACAACCTTTCTTTCTGTTCGCCATCATGATGTTCAGTCCTGTTCCGTCTTAAACAAGGGCTTAGGCTCTTGAAAATTTGACATGCTACATATTATATGTGGCATCCCAACTTTCAACTTAAGTCAGCTGCTCTCTGTTTCCTCTCCATATCAAGTATTCTGAGCAAGTCACATCATCCCAAGTTTCTTGTCAAAGTTAAAATACAACACTGTATGGTCACCAGCATGCAGTATGCATCTCTCCTAAGAAAGGAAGCTCATTAGTGCCTCCAAAATTTGAAATAGTCCTTCCTACCCAACACTGGCAATTTAAGGAAAGCCCAGAGATTCTCTCTCTTTATTGTTCATATAAATTATACATATATAGAAAGGATTATATGACATTGTGAAGTAATTGATATGGATGAGAAAGAGAGGCAAATAATACATTTACTTCAACATGAAGAACTGACAACACGACAATCGGAATTCAAATGTTCAGAGATTTTCTTCTTAGTTGATGACTTCAGAGTAAGTGTTGATTTAAAATTATGATATGGCTGGGCATTCCATAACCAAAAGATGAGCCCAAAAAAATCTCTCTAGGAATAGTTGCAACAATGAAACATATTCCGACTGTTACACTCATTCTTTCACAGAAAGTTATTCCATGCTATGATTAATGTTTGAATTCACATAATTTATCAATTTAATAATTTCAAAATACAGCTAAGTGGACCTCTTCTAATATATACATCCTCATTATTTCCCTAATATACTTACATACTAGTTATAACAAATTGTGTTAATGAGAAGAAAAGCATGGTAAGTTTTTTACCTGTTACTGTTATATAATGTGTAGAATCGACTATTGATGATGGTTGATTAGATGGTGTATCTCGATCTGGATTCACGCCATTTCCTTCTGCTCCATTCACAACAACCTGAGAGCCTTCTCCAGAACCAGCTTGATTTGTATCACCTGGACTATCAAGTTCACATTCTGAAGCTCCATTCTGCAAACATATACAAAGGATCATAAAAACTGAAGGAATAAATTTAAACCCTATCCTATACTCATCAGTTTGAAACATCTTACAAACACAATGGTTTCCAGCAATTGTAACAATTCATCACATTGACAGATTATTAGACATTACTTGACAAAATCTAGCTGTCATTCTAGTTACTAAAAAGCTAAGTGGATTATCAGCATGATAAAAGTTCAACAGAAAGCATTAACAGTCATTGCAACTCTTTGAGCCAAAATAAATTTTGTGATTCATGATCAATTTCAGTAAAACGTGGAAAAAGGAACATCCAAAATACTCATTTAACATACCTGCTGTAGGACAACTAATGGTACAGCAGTAATAGGTACTGATGTTCGTGACATTCCACTCTGACCACTTCTCTCCCTCTGATGAATATCATTTGTTTCTGTAACTGCAACTCCAGCAGCCATATTAAAAGCAGACTGAGAAGTCATGTTAACATCTCCATTGCTACAAACATCTAGAAATTATAAAGCAAACCTTAAGCTAAAATAAGAAAATACTCCTGACAAGAGGGCAAATAGTAATAAAAACAGTAAAATAAATACTGTGTGGTATTCTAAACCAAATGTTCTTAATTCTACTTTAAACTATTACAGTATTTAAATCATCCATGTCACATGATTTTAAATGTAGCAAACAATCATATAAGGTACGCAATTTATATTACTGATATGAAATATTTGAATGACAATAAAATTAAAATAGGTAACATTTCAGAAAATAGTTCATTTCCAATAAATTTGATGAGAAATGGGAAAATAAGAAAAGTACTGAAAAAGTTCTCAATCCTACCAATAAAATAAGGTTTTATAAGCATATAATGATAGTGATAGAAAAATTAAGTAATAATTCTAAGGCCAACCTCACAAACCAACAAAGAAACATTTCGCACCCTTAATAAATGAAAATAGTAACACGAGTGGTATTATTAATATTAACATGAAATATAATACAATCACCAAGTTTATCAAGAGCAATTGTAAATCTATGTGAAAGATCTCACTTATAAAATTATCAAAGTTTTCCATAAATATTAAATGAATGGCGTCTGCTTTACTATGAAACAAGTGAATCACATTAACAACATGTTAACTAAAGTAAAAGACAATATTGACATCTTATGGATAGCTGACAAAATGTACAAAATACCATGTACAAATTCCAATAAGTTGATCATTGAAAATGTCTTCCTAACTTTATGATGAGGGGGCGGTGCCTCCGAAAATTTAAAGAACTCCAAACCTTACAAGGTGCCTACCATCATGAACCTCAGTTTCTATCTCTCTGTCCTTTCCCCATTAATTATATATATAGTATATTTGGATAGGGTGTAAGGATAGAACATGTATGAAAACTACTTAGGTCAGCTAAAAACTGACAGTAAAATGCATTAATAAATATGCTAGATATAAAATGGAAGAATTTGCCCAAAGTTATTGATTCTCTGTGGTTCTTAAAGTGTCATATATTGATTTAGGATGAGTAGTTTCATTGTGAACTTAATACAAACTGTAAACCAAAAGAACAAAATGAAATAAATTCTGACTTAAAACTTTATCATAAAATTTAAATAGAATATTTTAGGACAAAAGAAAAATAGTACTTTACCATGGGTGACAGTATAGTTGCTTAACTGTTGACCTTGCATTCAGAAGATGTGTTGAGCTTCCATTCAATTAAAAGCAATCTATGGAAAGCAAGATTAGTGTTCTCAACAAATATTTAAATTTGTGTTTAGTGGTATTAAGTAAATTCTTCATAAATTGTATGTGGTCACCTTTATTTATTAATGTTATTTTTTTAAATGGAAATTTATTCATTAAATATAAAAAAGCATTTTTAACATTAATAACAAATGAGTGTGTACACAAAAATAAAATGAAATAAATTAAGTAAAACCTAAATCAATTTCAAAACACTGGATAGTTTTTTATCTAAATAATTAATATATAAAATAATGTAATTTTTATTCAGCATAATTTATGATATACCAAAATATATACAAACAAACAAATTTATGACCACTCAAACAGCACAACTTGGTATATCAACCCATAAATTTCTATCCCAATGATATATGATAATATTAGTTTAAAAATATTATGATGCAATTCAATATTTGTTACTAAATTACAGAAAATTCATAACACACAGTCTATATAAAGGGCCAGCACAAATTTTTTACACTTAATTATATAGTACCATTTTTCATATTTCAAATTTAAGGACATTAGTTAGTATTGTTCAGGAATAAAATTTCCTATTGTTCATTCAATTGTCTTATTTGAAGAAGTAGAAAGAGTAAGAATTGAGACATATCAATTGAAAGATTGATAAACAGCTAATTAAAACAAGAAAAATTCCTATTGTGTTCATAGGAGGAAGATATCAGTTCACATGTTCTATACTGAAACACTATAGTTTGACCTAAATCTTGGCAAAAATCAAATAATAGGCACTTTCCCTCTGTATAGATTAAATAAATGATTCTTGGTTTATCAACCAAGTTAATTATTTATTATAACACAACATTTCAGTGAAATTCACCTCCTTCATCGTCAAGTGAATGGGATGCCAAGACAATTTTTGCTGTTTATATATATATTAAATCACAAATCAGAGTGACAAAGATAAAAGACATACAGGTGAAATTAGCTGAATTGCAGTTCTCCGATTGGACTGTACTGACAGAATACTATGGTAATTG
This sequence comes from Eucriotettix oculatus, assembly GCA_034510155.1. Taxonomy (NCBI): domain Eukaryota; kingdom Metazoa; phylum Arthropoda; class Insecta; order Orthoptera; family Tetrigidae; genus Eucriotettix; species Eucriotettix oculatus. The sequence goes on along the minus strand of CM067380.1, from coordinate 36,508,296 downwards.
TATACATAGAGCACAAATTGTCTTGCCACTTCACTCACCTGTCAACGGCAAGGAGTCAAGCCAAGTGAACATCACGTCATACGAGTTGAATGGATTAGCTGGAAATGTTTCAGTGAAATTCATCTCTGCCATTTATTATGCTAATATGTGGGTGAAAAAATTTGTAAAAAAAGTTTCCCTTCCTTTCAAACCCAAATATGTTCTCCATTACAAAAGAGCTTTCCCCCAAATCGAATTAAGATAACAAACAACTAATATTTAGAAAATATCTTATACCCCCTGCTAAATTAAGTTTACAAAATTTGTTATGGTACTGCAATTACTTAGGCTACTAAGGAATAGGAAATATATAGCGTCTGAAATATAACAGATTTAAAGAAACTTACACAATATGTAGATAATTCATGTAAAAGTGAAGTATAATGCACAAACTGTTATTTCGCCATCTTGACTTGAAAATTACTGATCATATGTCAATGAATGTATACATTTTGTCATTTAAAAGACGTGAGTTCTGGTAGCACAGTGATTGGTAATAAAACGAAGGTTCAATTATAGCCATTGCAATATGATGCTCCATACTGTCACATCCAATTGTTGTGAAAGCTGGCGGCTTCGGTGTCTATGGCTACGGCATCATTCGCTTCATAACCATAACATACACAGAATGAACGTATACACACAAGAACAAACAGCAGAATCCAGTGTGAAATGAAATAATAACGTAGGACAAAAAATATCGCTAACAAAATTCAAAGCATGAAGAGAGAAGGATAACAGACGAATTAACTAAACATAATCGATCTACGCTTAGCATGTCCATCCCCAATTGCTTCAAAGATAGACCACTTTCTAATAATGGTACATTCTTACTAAATAAAAATTAAATAATCACTACTTCACAAACTAAAATTCTATGAAAACACTAATAAATATAGAGGAGTCTTTAAGTTCACAACAAACAGATGTATAATTATATACTTAGTCGACAATAATTTGGTTGGTAATTGTAATCAATCACACCTTGTATACACTCAAAGTAATATTTTTAGCGTTTATTACACTTTGTATTAAGCGTCACTGATGCGAGTAATAAAGATTAGCGATCTACACGAATAAAGTGTGTAATTGGATGCAACTCCTGATATCAGTTATTAATATAAGCTTGAAGATGCATATTAAATTTTACAATCGTAAACAGCCATTTTTTCCTGTTCAAATCAATTTATTTTTTAGATTAATTATTCTATATATTTCTGTGTTAAAAGATTAAATTATGTGAAACTAAATTTGTAATGCGAGTGGTTTTGGCCAAGTATAGGACCGAAGAATCCGAGTAATTGCATTTAGGAAGCACTTATGTAATAGAATGCAAGGAACCGTCAAATATGAAAATGAGAACCCATTGATATTTATTATTATGCACTTTAATATATCATACAATAAACTAACGGAAATATTTTTAGTGGCTTTTAAAATGATGCAGATATTTATACAGATTTATATTATCGATGGACTGTCGAGAATTCATTGTTGAATTGTTTCCTTTGTTTGAACGATTTGTACTTCATACGTCAAAAATTTCTCATACGTCCAAAGTTACTGTTATAGGTACTTGTCATTTGTCGAAATACGTTGTAAACATTCCACATCATAAGTTTCCGAAGTTATCAGTTGTATAGAAATGCTGACAAAATTCGAAACGAAGTCAGCTAGAGTGAAAGGACTGTCTTTTCATCCAAAACGCCCATGGATATTAGTCAGGTTAGTAATATAATTTAATGGATTTGAAAACACATGTTGATTGATGACGTATTCAATATTTTGCGTGCTTTATTGAGACTATTTAATAAATCATTTCTAGCGACATAATGGTATCGTTTTCAAATAAAGATGATTATTCTTACGTATAATTTATATATTTAATAGTAAACTTATTTGCCGGCTGCAATTTTCCCATTTCCATAAGGTGACATTTTATTGTTCGATATTGATGATGAGTGATTTTAACTGTATGGAAACCGGCAATATTGTAATTCGGACTAAACCCTAAATTTTGGTTCCATTTTTGTTGGCCTACCTTTCAATATTAAGTAAGGGATTCTGCATATGTAGGTTATGAAACTCTTTATTATTACAAAAATTTCTCTGTTTTCATTTAATCGCAGTGAATCTATTGTAGTGCTATTAGTATGTTTTATTAAACTCATAGCTTACATGATACAAGTAAGAATGAATAAAAGTGAAATCAATATAAGAACCAAGTCAGTATTTACTCAGATGCTCCTATTTGAGTAATGGATTTATATCTGATGTGAAGAGTATAGCAACCTATTGTAGATAATATTATGAAACATAGAACTAATGAAAAGCTTGAATTCAAGTCTGTGAAACTGATCACAAGTAGCAATTGCAGCTTTTTATTATTTGTGTTTAATTCCACTCTATTGAAATCCAAATTACTTGTTTAATTTTTTGATTGTTTCATAATATTTGTGATGATAAGTCTCAAATATGCTAACTTTCTGTTTATTTATTCATTATCTTATACTTCATTACATTTTGAAGTTCTATTCTGTAAATCATGATAACATTGCATATAAATCATTTATTTGGTTTATCATGTTCTTTTGGTAACAGTGTAAGTTTTTCAATATATATGTTTTTCAATTATTGATAACCATTATTATTTATGGCAAGATACACACCATCTTCATTAAATAAGCAAAGCATTTGTTTTATAAATGTTTTATTCTTATCACATTGTCTCCTAAACTTATTTTAACAATGATTTTATTATACACTACAATTTTCACCCATATAGTTATACCACATACAACACAACCTTTTTACATGGAGACTTTTTCATATAATGAAGGAATATATTGAATGTAGATAAAAATAAATATTTTGAAAAATGTGTCTTATCATGAAATAACATTCATGTGACTTTCTGAATATGATGTCCATATTGTATCTCAATTCGTCTTTAGCATTTTCTTTTAATACAAATTAACTTTCCTATATGTGATTTCAAGAGTTTTAGGTTTTTGCAAGTTCTTCCAATTGTAACCTTCACTGCATCACTTGAAGTAACCATTGATTGACAGTGTAATAGAATCATAGTTTGGCAGCAAATTTAGCCTGTTTGATCTTAAGCATATTCTCTCTTTAAACCCACAGTAGTTAGTGATCAAGAGACATAACTAAACTACAGTTTCTCTCTAAATTTTAATTCCATTGTTAACAAATAAAAATTGAACACAATTCCATTTCTAATGACAAATTATAAAAGTTAATGTGAATATGAACTATCAAGTCACATCAATGGTTTTAACTTTTGTCTACTGTCAGTATAATCTAGCTATTATTGAAGCCTGTTGATAAAGTTAAGTTTATTTTCCTTTTTTGGCTGAAGTCATACATTTCTGTTTTAATGCTATATTGAACTAATACAACAATGATTTTAAAGGCTTTTACATTTCAATTTTGATGTCCTGGTTTCTTTCAATTTTGAATTTTAAATATTGTATGGAATATGTATAAGTTGTGGGAATTTTTGATAGCAAAAGCGTTTATCCAAATTGTATTGAACTGCTAGAACTAAAAATTTACAAAAATATTGTAATTTGTCAAATTTGTAACTATATTTTTATGAAATAGGTACTGTACATTTATATTAGATAAACAAAATTGTATATAAATTTGGAAAAGTATATTTTGGCAGGATTTTGTGACAACAAAATTCCTAATGGCAGTACAAACCATTTAGGAAGTATTTAGTCTTTACAAGCAGACAAGTTAATGATTTAATAGTAGTGTACATAAAAAAATATTTAGTGAATAATACTCTGTATAAGGTTTACATTTTTGATGATTGCATAAGAAAACATTTTCCAAATAACAGAGTTCAAGTGAGAAACAATATGAACTGGAATAGTATATCCCTTATTAAAGATTAAACATTTACTTGTTTAGATGGTGGACGCTGGCATCTTTCTTAAGTGAAGAAAGATGACAAGTCGAATAACAAGTCTGCATTGAAATACTGTGGCTTAAGCTTTCTTTGATGTGGGTGGGAACCCAAGAACTATTTATCCTATATACCCCTTTAAGTATTAACATACAAAATTTGGAATGTCAAGTATTTTCTTACATTCTTCTTCTTTAAATTTGTACACAAAAGAATTGAGGAACTAGTTGTGTAAGCAAGGCTTTTACATCAAATGCTACACTGTATGAAAATGTACAATAATATCTAATGTGATAATTATTTATGACAAACTACAGTTAGCATAGATTATTGTGAAAACTTGCAAATTTTCCATGAAACAGAGAGCTTTAAAAATACATGTTCGTTCATTTTGTCTATTGTGTAGAAATTGTTTCTGGTATCTGTCTCATATCACTAGTAAAATATTTTAAAGAAACTTATGATTATTAGATACTATTTACAAATAGCTATATTATTTTTCTCCAATGTCCTCTAGATTTAAATATGTTTGTCCAATTAGTGATAGCCATATCTGTCTAATGACTGTCATTGGTTGCTTACATACACTTATACTTACATCTTGTGAACCATCTTACAATTCAAGGTCAGTTCCTGTTCTTTCATATAATCTTCATGTGACATTACTTTTTCTATCCATTTGTGGTACTAAGGTTCCAGTTATACCCATTAGTGTACCCATATTTATCTATTTTTTTTTCTTATAGCATCCACTGATCTTTCTGATTATATTACATTTCAGTGAAAACCACCTTGTTTTTACCATGTTAAACATGGAGCCCTGCCAACTTAGTTTCTATATTCAGTTGCTGAACTGATGTGTATATTAATTGGTTTGTATAATTCCTTGCTATTTCAAGAAAATAGACGAATTACATAATTCCATGAGTGTAGGCATTTTCCATCAACTTTCACCCCATGTCTTACTCCTTCACAGTTTAGTTTCTGAAAAATTTCCCAAAGGGTAACTGTAAATTATTTGTGTCACTTCAAGCCTCCTTGTTTGATGTCTGTAGTGATTTTGAAGTCTAGAGGCTATTCCTATAATCTTATTATTGCAGTTTTTCATTGTATATGTTCCTTAGTACATCAGTTCAATGCCTTTTGCTTTTTTTCGAAGTTCGCAATTTTGAATCCTGCTTTCTCACTTCACTGACTTGCATCCATGGTCCTTTCTATCATTCTGATTTTTTTGTATCCTACAGAGATTATGCATATTGGTCACTAAGCGTTCAAATATTCTCAACCTCATTTCTATTACAAATGTTCTACCTTTTTGAAACTTTCCTTACATATGTATAATTGATAAGGACAGAAAAGAGAGAAAGGTGGTAGCTTATCTGAAGTTGAGCCTGGTTGGAAGTCACTTGGAATGTATTTCCTTATCTCCTGACGAAAGGGGCGTTTGCCTCCGAAAAGTTGAAGGTTCACAATTCACAATGGTGACTTTTATCTTCTACTTCGTTTAAACCACAGCCTTTCTTTCTCTCTTTCCCGTTCTTATCGATTTTGGCAATGTCACATCCTTACTTGTCTACGTGTCGAATTATAATTACTAATTGAAATTCAAGCAAATATTTCAGTATTGTAATTGTTTGCTTCATTTTAAAACGTTTTAAAGGAAATTAAAAGGGGTAGGTTTAAAATCAGAACAGTTATTTTATTTGTATTTTGTCTCTTATGAATTTGAATTAATCCAAAATATAATCGTTATATTTGTATTGTGAACATTGTGCCCTATAGTGTCTGCATTCTCTTGAGAATAGAGAATATCCGAAATATTAAATGCTGAGTTCCACGTGTGCTGGCGACTATTGATGTACAAGATTCTGTCATACCTTAGAATTTTGACGATTGGCTAATGAAGACGCATACCGCAGAGTTCAAAGTGATTTTAAATATTTGTTTACGTATCCTATAAAGATGATATCAGATTGGCCTAACACGAACTTCAAAAATATGTACTCTTGTTATTTGTGGCAGAATTATTTCTTGGTTTGGCAGACAAGGGCAAAAAGATTTTCGACGGATGGTAACCCATTCTACAAAGCTGCAGGTTCTTGGCTTCTCAAATTCATTCAGTCTAAAGCTGCTGTGAAGTTTTAATAAGAAAAGTCGGTGGAGATTCTTCACACTGTCCACTTGCCTCCCCAAATCCGGAGCATGTCGTCAAGTGTAAAGTGGCAGTCGTCTCGGTAACTGACAATCCTGCATAAATTGTAGGCAGCATTGCTGAATAAAAAGGAATGTATGTATGTATTGTGATATTGCTGAGGTGTAATGTTCCGGGTTCGAATCTCGGCAAGGACGTGAATGTCACGGAAACTGGGGTTAAGGGTGAAAGAGAATCGCCACGCTGACCACATGCCACTCCAAAAAATCCAGAATGTCACAGAAAGATGAGTCGGCAGTGTTCTGGTTGATCAAGGCCTTACGTAGTGCTGCAGCGCCAATGATTAAGAAAGAATCCAATATTGTAATCATTGGTAGTTATATGAAATTTAAGTTTTGATTATGAGGCCTCATTTGTTCTCACATTTTAAATATCTAGACGAGAAATCCCTTGCATTGTACCTGAAGTGATATGACATGAACATCCACTCGGAACTCCTTTGTTTAGGACGACACTTAGAAAAAGACAAGTGGTTGGGAAATATTTTCTCGCTATACATTAATTTTTTCTCTGACCTTTATTTCTCTTTATTTTTTGAAAAAACGAACCCATTTATTCCTGACGCACATTTTTTCCGAAATAAAATGAGAAATATAATTTATGAATGGTTGATTTGAAGACTTGGTAAAGCGATGGAAAGGCGACTGTCAGTCTTAAGGTGGCTTTACACGCAGATTTTTCGTACGTTTTGTAGTTTGTCTTCAAATTCAGTTTCAGCTTGTATAATAAACTAATACCTAGAAGGCAATAGGGGTCAACAATTTTTTAAAAAATAGTAAAGTCTTGAAAATTGTCTTGAAATATTCGAAAAGGGTACAGAGGAGTTGAAATTGTGTTAAAAGGTGAACGGAAAACTGAGTTAAGGTAGATAACATGTAAAGCAACACTTGTTAAATAAATCATCAGTCTATCGATCACACCATCAAACTCATCCTATTCGAATTATTGAGCTCTGATAGATACAGATACTTCTTTCGCTGATGAGAAACCAATTAATGGAAACCCTTTCACGACCGAAAAGGAAATTCTTGATTCCCACAGATTTTCGCTCTAACTTGAAGTCAGCTAGCGAAAACTGCCAAGCTTTAAATGCTATTCCCTCAGCTAATTATTGACGCCTAGGAATTTTACAAAACGTACTATAAATCATGACGTGTGAAGATGCCTTTGCGGTTGCGTCTCGTATCGCCTTGCTGTCTTGTGTGTAAAGCTTTACGCCGTCGTGGTGGTTTCCGCGGCCTCGGTAGCTTCCGTAGCAGGGGCTTCGGTGGGTGGCGTCGGATCCTCCGTGGACCCTTCGCCGGGCGTGAAGGCGTCTTCCCTCGGAGAGCTGGAGGCGGCGTCTCCGTCGGAAGCGGTGACTGCCTCGTCGTCGTCGGGCGCGGGAGATGCGGTGACGGGCTCCTCGGGGCCGGGGGTGGCGCTCTCCGTGGTGACCTCGGAAGGTGGCTGGGCTGGCAGCGGGGGCAGCGGGTAGGTGTGCGCCGGCGTCACGACCGTGCTCTCCGCAGCCATCTTGGCCAGGGCTACCTGCGACTGCGCAGGCGGCACCTGCAGCAGGGAGCGCACGTAGGCGGACGTTTCTTCGAGCAGGCGGCGGGCGTCGGGGCCTCTGAGGAAGGCGACGTCGCTGCGGCTGCCGTCGGGCCACACCGTCACGTACGCGAATCCGCGGAAGTCGGCGAGGGGCGGCGTGTACACGGAGTGCGACGCGTGCTGCCACGCCATCAGCACCGGCACCTGACCAACAAATTCACAAATTATGCTCAGACATCTAATAACTATAACCAAACAGTTTGAAGTCATTACGTAGTCATTAAGTCATGCCGTAAAAATAGTGTAATTTTCATAGGACCGCATACCGGAAAAAACAATACGTGCTTAAAATTGGTAGCAGAGAGATATTTAAAATCATGCCGGTCAATAGATAAATTTTTATGAAAACGAGGACTTCTCTCTTGAGCTGTTAGGCGAAGACGTTCACTTCTTAATCATTCGGCAGTTTCGGAAGAAATAAGTTCACCGGAAATTAAGTACCGGAACGGAAAAGTAAGCTTTACATAGTAGGAGTTTTATCAGACTTTTGTATATTTTTATAATTTTTTTTTAATGTGCCGGTAGAATTAATTTTCTCGAGACTAAAAAGCTGTTTCCAGAGTCGCTTTCATGGTGTTTGTCGAATTTCTCCTACGCTTACAAGGAATAGAACGTATGATCACACACAGCTCAGATTATTTTATTTGGAATATGTAGCGGAAATGACTGCACGTGATGTCGTCGTGTTGTGAACTACTTAACGGCCGAAACTAAAACTCTCTACGTTCCTTAGTACGTAATAGCAGCCGTCGAGAGCGGATCCGCTCCTGACGGACTAATTCGTCAATCTGCAGTTTATAATTGACCGTAATATTCAAGATAACCTTTCTCGTCAGTCTTGGTCATTCTATTGAGAAACTACTGCCAATTCCGTCCCTATTGTTTAAATGCACGCAGCAGTAATTAATGGTGTCCGGTGCGGCCGGTTTCCACAGCTTAATTTAAGTTGACGTGGAGCGAGCGGATTGGAACGAGGTCCTTTGTCACGTGATGGAAATGATCGAATTTCGAAATGAGCAGTGAAAGTGCTATTGTATGTGCGGCTCCTGGAATTATTCGGGAGTTGCACATGCAGCTTGCGTGGGCCACGGGGCGTAGTCCCAGTCCAGCCTTGGCCTGTCCTACCAAGGTCCTACGATTGCCCGCCTTACCACATCTGGCCTCAAGGTTGCATAACGGCCTCAGGAGGTGAATGCGCTTCTTCCCAACTGTAAGCTGCTTCTGTTTCAACCTATGCCGACCACCACGAGTACGAGTAATGCTGTCGCCAACATTCACGATATGCAGCTTTCAATTAAAGAATGCATCTTTCTTTTCCAAATTGTCTGCTTTCTGATGCAGAAGACCGTTATGGTAGAAGTGGACAAATATACGTGTAAGAGAAAATATAAATATTGAAATAAGATTCCAGAATTCATCACATGATCACAGATACAGAACGATAACGCAACAGGAAGTAGGAAAGGAGAACCAACGTTTCGAAGAGCTATAAAATATGTCGCGAGTGCTATGAGAATCGTCCAAACAGTCCCAACTCCTTTCTACCTGAAGACGAACAGTTTGCTTTTTGAAACTTTACATCCAACCGTCCTCCTTAATCTCTGTACCATTTGATTCCACTAACCTCGAAACTGTACTAAGCAAATGCTGAAGTAACCTTTACAGGAGGATTATTGATCTATTCAACGTAAAATTAATAAAGAAATTTTTGACCTTTTACAGATTTACTTAATTTACAAAGTAACGTTTAGAATTCAAGTGAAATGTGTTGCTTCGGACATATTTCTAAATTCAGTTTTTGTCGCTAGGATATTACAATAATTCGGAAGAAAACTTGAAGATACGAATATGTACCGAAATGATCTTTCTTAATTAAATAGTGTCTGTAAAAGGCCATAAATTGCTTTATTAATTCATAACAGACGTTATATGTAAACTTACAACGTAAAATTATCGAACAGTTGGAAGGAGGTAACTGTAGACCTAAGAGTTCAACGAGGTAAACTGCGATAAATTGTTTTCAATTTTAAGTGAAATTTAGACTTCACATGCAGATGTGGAAGAATTGTCAGCAAGGCTTAGCGAAAGGGAAAACGATTATGTAAAAATGGTTGTTTCTGCGTTGGCAATGATGTAGATGACCACGATCGGTTAACGCTGAACATTTCGGGTATTTGTAGTTGATTCTCTGCAACGATTACGATGGTTTGGCTATCGATATGGTTTTTCGGGTACAGAGTTCTATTCAATGTGATACATAACTTCACAAAATGTCCATGTAGTCGGTTAAGTCTTGCTTGTATACTTGTAACTGGTTCTTTCATGTGAACGAATCAATGGACAATCTGATTTGTCAGTAATAGTAACTGTGAAACGGACCATCGTATTTCAGAATTCCGTTTGAGTTACAAGTTCTCAAGGGCCCCCTAATTTATGAACGCTTCTATAGTACATTGAGTTACATGGTGATCCAATCTGGCCGAATCGATCAGGTCGAATATGAAAACTGCAAGTTTTTTTAAGAGAAACGCGGGAGGGTTATGAAACAACTAAAAGAACCATAGTACGGAACTCCCTGCACTAGGAAGAAGCTGGTTCTTAAAGACTGCAGGTTCGAGGTTCGAGCTCCCCCTCGGCTTTCCTTAATCGGTGACATAATGAATCAACCGATCTTCTAGTTTCGGCCGAACCGGTTCCATAAATTCTGGTGCCGCTACACAGATGTTACGCTCTTTGCACATTAAGCTATAGAATGAAAGACACATACACTATACGAACTGTATCACTTAAACCGATCTAGGTCAAACGCAGGTACTATCTGATTTTCCTAGGAAATCCGCAGAATTCTCCGGAAATTAAAATCGCGGAGCAGGGATCAATCAAATTCTCCTCAACAGCGTAAAAACTCGTGATATATTTACATCGAAATATTCATCTGGCCATAATTATTACAACGAGTTTTATAATTAACACTCCATAAATTGCTCATGTTTCGACGTGATAACGATGTCTGTTTACACTACAGCAACATTTAGAGATGTTTTGCTTTGGGTAATGACTTATGTTGATTTTAGAATACAGAATCACATTTTAATCATAATGAAATTTTTTTTCTTCTTACATCTACTTTATTTTTCTTATATTTTGTTACTAAATTTCGTATACGAAACATTAATTATTACTCTTATTGTACTGTAGTATAAATCGCTTGCAAATTTATTCCCATTTGTCTATTGAATATGTAGAACCAGGGTGTTCTTCTCGTCGGATTTCCGCTAAATCCTCAAGCTCTGGTCAGCAACTAAAAAGTATTGGTTAACCTGGATTATAATTTGTCCCATTTTCCGGGATCGAAAAGTATGTTTAATCCTAATCGCTCATTTACAACACACTGAAACGAGGGTTCATGGATTCGTTTTACTCTGTGAGGGTGTACATGCTTACAGAAATTTTCATCCGGTTCTGGTCAAGTAGGCGGATCTTAAAAGCTTAAGCTATCGACTCCCATTAAATTATAACTCGCGCCCGTAATTTTGAAATAAAATTGGGATATTTTAAAAAGAAATTATACCAGAGAAGACCTTAAGCACAATCAAGAACGGCGTGTATTGTGGTAAACGTGGAGAAGAAGCTGGCTCCTTAGGTATTCTGCCACTGCTCCACTGCCCGGTTGTCGTCAGGAAAAGAAGTAATATTGTTTCGGGTTCATGTCACTGCGGTACTTACGAAGTTGATCAAGGCTGCCATGCTATCCAGTGGGTTTCTGCCGGACAACTGGCCGACCGCATCGGGCGCCGCCATTTATATCGTCCAGGGGACAGAACCGATCCAGATTCGCAACACCCGCAACCCGCGAGTCCTCAAACTAACAACATTAAAATAAACAGTCTAGGCCTACCACCAACGTTACCTATGCTTGCATCGCAGGCGTTTTCCACCCCAACGGAACCAGATTCACCTGAAGGAATGCTGAATACGTCAAGGCCTACGGTTTTCTCAGTAACATTGAATGTGATCTTCGATTGCTTGAATATAAGATATTGGCTTACTGCTGTCCGGAACCTTAGGCCATCAGTAACACTTCACCCCTACATACGCTCAAGTACATTACTTTCGATTGAGATGAAACGAATATACAGATGTGGCGACCCTTATTCAAAATATGTAGACATCCGCGTACATGCTCAGGTACGGCCATCATATAAAGATTTTAATAGTTGAGCGTGGCACTGTCTGACATTAAATAAGAGCTTGACGGGCAGAAACTTTACGAAAAATACCCCACGTGTCAACTGTAAATTTTCGGAGGAAACGTAACCCTAACATTGAAGAAGGTAAAATAATATTGGGCACTATTCACGTCAAGAGGTTCGTTGTGCTCAACAAGAACCGAGGAAACAGTTCCGTCATACGGGTTCAGAAATATTTGAAAAACTTTGAATCAAGTAATTCCGCACGTGGGATTTTCGAACTGTCTCGCATGTGCTCCGAACTGATAGTGCTCCTTCGCAAAACACGGAGTTCCTGAATGTCTGATCACGGGAATGTTCTTGTGACGTCCTTTACGTTTCGATGACGGCCGTCGCCATTATTTTCTTGTGAAGCTGCCATTATTGCATTCGGTGGTTTGTAGTCACTGTTGAGCCGGTTTATTTTTATGGATGAAAAGCGGACATTTAACAAAACCATGTCAACGTAAACTCTTATATCCTGTAATGGCTGTTTCAAATGAATGCTTAATCTCGCGTGAAATAATAGTAGACACTTCGCATACAATAAGTAGAACTCATCCTTTACGAGTGTTCAAAAGGTAGAAAAAGAGGGGGACGTTTAGTTACAGGAACAACGTTGGTTTTCAGGCGACGGATAGTAATTAACACACGAATTTTCTATTGGGTAATGAGCACGCTGGGTTGAAGATGATAGTGTGTCAAACTACAGAAATGTAATTGAAGATTAATTTTTGTAATATCTAATTTAAACTTGATTAGTTTCAGCTCGAAATTATCGTCGCTCAGGAAGCATTATCAGGAAAGTTTGAACACGGAAACTAATCCTCCATTAAATCTGGTCCAGTTGCTCAATTAGTTCCTCTCTAATCCAAATCAACACATAATTAAGGTCGTTAATGCAATGTTCTATGTGTATTGAATTATCATCTGAAAATCTTAATTATGCTTCGATCTGGTTTTACGACAACATGTGTGGTTGGTTGGGTAGGACGACGCCATTAAAATAATTTGTTTACTTGCTTTTTAAGTGTTCCAGAATTTATATCAACCGTTTATGCTGATCTACACGAGCCGTACGTACGGAAGTTCTCGCTGTTGTGTAAGTCGACAGCGTCTTGTCACAACCACGAAAGACAAAACTTTTGACACTTGCCAGTGAAAGCGAAATAAGCGTAATGGATGCGTTTCTCGCCGGAAGTTGAGCGTGGAAAGCAGTAGGGCATTTAATAAGATCGCCACGACAAAAGTCGTACGGTACTCTTTTAAGATTTTTTTTCAAATCCTCCGTGTGGCTCCTTTTGAACGTGTTGGATATGTTCGTGTGCATTCGGCAGAACTCTCCTCTCTCCCGTGCTTGTTTCTCTGCCATTACAGGAACAAAATCGTTGTATTACTATCAATATACCCAATAGAAAAGCCACACTTCAAAGATTTAGAGTAAATCAGGAATTCCACATCATTCACTGTGAAATCAGGTGTATGGAAAATAGTTTTAAGATGATATATCTAACCCCACGCATTCGTCAATCGGCGAGGAGAAATGCTTATTGAAAAATGTAGTTATTGTTTCTATTTTTTTACTATTTCGGTCAGGCTCTGTAATCGGCCCCTTACTGTTTTTAATATTCATTAATGATTTACCGAATTACTTGAAGTCAGGGGTAAGGCTTTTCGCTGACGACTGTATCATATACAGAAAGATAACAAACGAGGAAGACACTTTATTATTACAAGAAGATCTAGATAAAGTTAATAGCTGGGCTCTGGAAAATAAAATGAAAATTAATGGAAAGAAAAGCAGCTCAATCTCGTTTACTAAACGCACGTTGTTAAATGAGACAGAATATAGATAGAATAGGTGGGGAACTAATTCCAAGGGTAACGAGCTGCAAATATCTGGGGATATATTTCAACAACAGACTTGGGTGGGAGGAACAAGTGAATTTCACGGCCCGAAAAGCGTGGAATTCCTTACATTTCATTATGATGAACTTAAAAAAGGGAAGTTCAAAAACAAAGGAGGTGGCATTCTTATCTCTAGTTAGACCAATTTTGGAATATGGGGCGGCTTGTTGGGATCCTTATAGAATTAATCAAATAGAATCATTAGAGAAAGTTTAGAAAAGGGCTGCTAATTTTGTGTAAGTAGGGCCAGGTCATAGGAAGGAAAAAGTAAAACAGCTAGGTTGGGAGGTATTGTCAGAAAGGAGGGAGAAAGCAAGACTGCATTTGCTATTCAAAGCTTATACGGGGCAAAAACCATGGATTGGAATTAGCTACAAAATGCAAAAGCCCAGTTATATAGGTAGATGGGATCACCAATTCAAAGTGAAATATAGAAAACAAAAAACAGATGTTGGAATATAAAAAACTAAAGTGAAGTGAAGTGTTTCTCTATTCTCTTTCAGGGCATCCACAGAACATGTTTATCTTTCTTTAGTTTATAATTATGTATATTTAATTATGTATCTGCCACCGGGCTTGCGCCCAATTGTAGATCATTAGCAAATACAATAAAATACAATGTTTAATGAAATCTGTATCGTTATCCTTTATAAAATGACAGTCCGACTAATTAAAACAATTAATAAGGACAGGAAAGAGGGATAGAAAATTTGGTGGCTTACCTGAAGTGTACAGATGGCAGACACGGTGTTGAGTGTGGAGTTCTTGAATTTTCGGAGGCATCGCCCCCTTCATCAGGAGATTAGGAAAACATTCTGAGTGACGGCCAGCTGTCGAAGACTGAATGATGTTTGACATAATCTGACAACTTTTACCCGGAAAGGAATATAATAAAACTCATTCCCCGTATAGTTTCCCAGAAAAGTGGTGTGAAAGGGTTTGGCCAGATTATGAATACTCCTGTAATACAGTAATCCTGGGAGTTAAATTGGAGGAAAATAAATCCGTAACACTTCAAGTTTTGTTGTCCAATGAACTTGTACTCATTTTATCCACAACAATATTTCGACTTATGTTAGTCAGGCCTTCGAGACAACCAAACTGACACATCACAATTTTATTTATGAATGATCTAATATCAGAGTTTGGTCGCATCATTTCACAGAGGTGGTATATGGTACATGATTTAAAACGGAAATTATGATGATACCCATCTTTAGTCCGGCGTCTTATTAAGGATACCCTCAATTGGTTGATTATTATAATCGTATCATTGGACAAATACGTAATGAAAAGACGACCAAAAAGTCTTCTTATTTATATCATTGATATTTGTGTCAACTGTTACGTCACGATAGGCCGTCGACATCTTTTTTGCTCGCCTTGAAAATTCACTGAAACTGGCCTCGGATTCGACAGTGATATCAAGTTGCGAAATGCACTAAACGGTCCGGTAATTAAGTTGCAGCCCGGAATTCCGACAATTTTGGCTAATGGAACTACTGAAATTCCGAAAATAAATCAACCAATTATTTTTTCTAGTCACGGAATTCCAGATATTTGTTGAAGAATATGTTTAGGTATTCCTTTGACGTTTGCCCGCATATTTTGGTTCTATATAATGGGCCGGAAAGAGCCTAAGAATTGCTGAAGCCCAGAAAAAATATATTGATACAATATTTATATTCACATATTATTTAGCAAATCAGCCTGATATTAAAAATAAACTGTCACACCATCCGCACGAGCATTTTTTAGGAACCAGGGAAAATCCCAATCATGAAAAAACTTTCATTGCAGCTTGGCCCTTTCTTACCTTAAACCAACCATACCTGTCCAACCTGTGCAAAACTGCACGATTGGATCCTTTGTCCAGCCTTCACCACACAGTCCTACGCGGAATCCAACCAGTATTCTTGAGGAAAAAAAAAGGTTCTTACGTAGCGTCAAAAGGAAAACAAAAACTTAAAATTATCATTTATCTTTTATTAGCAACATCAATGGAAAAAGAAACAGAAAAGGGATGGGCCACGCAATTGTATGTTGACAGAATTAATTACTGTGACTCGAAATTCTTAAATTATATACATGAAAATTACAAAATCTATTTAAGAATGGACATCAAAAACGTTTACCCCTCTATTGCAAAAAGTGAAACGTTAATGCGAGCGTCTATATTTCATTGGAGCCACGCTATATCACTGTTTAACTTTTTTTTGGCTACTGGAACATCGTTTGAAGATTTAAAGCACAGTTACTTTTTTCCTCACTTTCGCTACGTTTCCTCTAAATCTCAGAATTTTTGCATAATCTTCAGCAATTCTTCATGAGTAGTAAGCATTTGAGTAGGTTAACTCACTTGTGTTCCACAGATAATTTATTTCTCTGTACCAGGGATGGGCAAATTGTGCCCCGTCACACTTATTTTTGACCCGTCAAGCAGATCTGTTTTCAAAAAAAAAAAGTTGTTGAAAAGTGTAATACTGTACATTTCACTCATTAAACTGATTTTTAAATTAAATGTGATAGCAGCTACAGATGAAATGAAATTAACACAATAAATAAATTGAACAAATCACTGTTATTTTATTGATATACAGGGTGAGTCAAAAATCTGCAGGCATTGGGAAACACAATCGGCCTTGAACGACAACAAATAGCGGCCGGACATGATGATACCCTGGGATTCCAACAAACTCATTAACTACAGTACAAATGCAGTTCTACGTTGCATTGTCGGACGAATCATAGGACTGCACGTTAGGTTCTTTCCTTCATATTAAATATTGGTCGCTACTAATTTATGACTTAACTGAGTGTAGGCCCAGAAATACTCTAAAGAAACCATGAAATATTTGGGGGGAAATGTATAGAATCGACTTTTAGCTTCGTTTGACTAAGACATTTCGAATGAAGATATTGTATCACAGAACGATAACCAATGTTACAAATTCACAGAGAACGTGCACTGTTGATGAGTGTCAAACTCAATGTAGCGTCTTCAAATTTTCAACTCAAGCTTTATAAGGTTGCTAGTTTAACCGTTTTTGTTTTGCAATCAACCAACCGCCATTAATACTTTTGTAACTACCCTCGTAAACCTCTCCGTTCACAATGTACCTAAACTGTGGAAATTTTAAGCGGATTGATAAAAAACGAACTCGTACAGTATTCTAATCGGTAACAGCGTTAATTTATTTGTAGTGGAACCACAGGATAAATAAACGCGGTGATTGAAGTTACGTTAGTTTGACGAAGATAACGGCTAAATGGTATAAAACTGTCGGCTTTTGGTTGTGAGATTTAGAAATACGATCGCATTCGTTTAGAGCAGTTTCCCTAAGTCTTTTATGCTCCTATGTATCATATACGCTTTTTTATTCCATAATTGAATTATTCCGTAAATGAAACGTATTTATAAATTCCACAGGACAAAAGCTTGAAATTTAAGAAGCAATCAATAGATTATTAAAAAAAATAGAGTAAATTTAAAAAAACGTATAATGAAGAACTGATATTGCAGTACACAATAAATCGTACGCAAAATTTTTCAATAACATTTAAATTCTTAGTAATTATGACAATTGCAGTCACCTTTAATTAGATTTCGACACATCCCGCCAGTCTTATTCGTATTATGAGTATTCCTCGTAACCACTACTCGAATGTATCTGCGGAAGTCTGTTTTCTAGTATTTCATTAAGAACTCGTATTCTGTGAGAATGCTGATCTTTAACATGTAAATTTCTTGCTGAACATTTATGGAAAGACGAGACATGCTAAACTCAAGGCCGTGTAGTCGCAAAATCCTGTCAATGCGTTCGAGACATACTGGTAGCCTGGATCTCTGTCTGACAAAGACAAAAACCAGACTCTGGTATAATCGAAGCAAGAAATACTGAACCCTGCAGTCTAGCAACTCCCTATTCGGATGTCTCGGGTTTCTTTGTACACTTTTACGTGGAAGCTTAAGAACTGGAACGTTCCTTCTGCGATAGAAATAAGGAACAATTCGGCAACAATTACTTTCGTTTGTAACGTTTGTTAAATCTGTTGTATGTAAAATGAAGCAGCATAAATTTTTATGAATTTGGTTTAACGGTATAAATAATTATTATATAAACATGAAAAATCCATTTACTTAACATTCATTAATTTACAATACAATAATAAATGCATTCATTTTAATTTTTAAAGCCGGATTTTTTTCTGATTAACACTAAATACTTTGTACATTTTTTACTAACATGAAATATCTTATAAACTAGACACATGAAATCTACGATTCGTCTTACGTACCTTGTCATAGTAACAGAACTCCAAAAACGTTCCTATGCGGAATTGGCAGTACAAGGAAATCGGCAAAAGGTTACACAGAGTAATTACTGTTTTTCAGCTTAACCTGGAACTCGGCGCTCGGGATATAGACGATGTACCAGTCCCGCCGCTCGCCCCAACCGAACTTCCTTGTTGAACAATGAGCAATTTACGCATTTAGTTTTTATCTTTGCCGCCACGGACAAGAGCAAGCATTCTGCCCGTTATCCAAATAATCACAACTAGTTGCTATCTGCAATCTCTAACTTTCCAACTTCTTACTGTTTTAATGACCACCGCATAGTGCTTAATATCCTGAATTCCTAATTTTTACCGGCCGACCTCCTGTGGTCTAGTGGCTGGCATAGCTGCCTCACAACCCAGAGGCCCCGGGTTCGAATCCGGGCATGGGCTTGGATGTTTGTGCCGTCATGGTCAAGGAGACTGGGGTTAAGACTGATGGAGAGTCGATACTCTGACCACGTATTACTCCAAATTCGGAATGTGTCATGCGAGATGACAGTCCGCAGTCGTCCTGGTAGGCCCAGGCCCTCAATGGGCTGCAGAGTCAACGAAGGAGAAGGAGGTGTGGAGACCCGTCTTTGGAAGGAGCCATTCAGCCCACTCTACCGATGTTTTGGGGAAAAAAAACGTCTCGCCAGATACCAGGTTTCCCGGAATCTCAATGAGTTCAGAAAATCCATTACAATATCATGGCAGAGGATTTGTGACATGCGGTTTCTGGCTCCCCATGTGCTATTTTTTATACAAATAAATTACCCTCATCGGTTTCTTATGGATCGATATTCAAAATTACACCTCAAATCCCGAACCAGTATCGTTTAGGATGAAAATATGTATACGGCGCTGTATGATTTCACAAATACATGGATTGTATAAGTATTTTCCCAGGGTGGTGTACAATAGTTAAAAGAATAATATACGCCAACGAGTTTAAGCCAATACTACAAATACGTATGTACATACTGTCCCTCTTACAAAAAAAGGAAAATACGCGAGTAATAAAATTTTTTAAGTTAATAATTTTTACATAATGACAAAATGTAACACACTACTCAATGAGAAGAAATTAATAGTTCAGGTCTGAAGTTCAGGCCACCCACACATCTACACACTAGTTATCGATATAATGCTGTACCAAGCGTCTTCCATAACGAGTGTTTAACAGATTTTCATCAATTGATTATAATTGTTAATATCTTTTGTACATGTCGACAGACTGTCGTACAGTTTCACGGCAATTTGACGCTTATTAATAGTAGATTTGATAACACTATTAACTTTTGTTCTTTAACGATAGTCTTCCATTTTTTTCTCTAGAGTTAAATAGATTTGTTTTTTTACAATGGACTGAGCCCGGTGGCAACATACATTTAATATTTCAATAAAGGAATATAAGTTAAAAAAAAATTAATACTACTATTAATATTGCATATACAAATACGTTAACACTAATTTTAAGCTAAAATATATTGTAAAACCATGTCCCTAATTCGGTCTCTTCTGAAAAGTCGCTAGTAGACTTGCAGGCTAACACATTCCAGTCTTTTACGGTCCTGTTTACGAAGGAGTATTTACCCATGTCTGTTCGTTGTATTCCCTGATTAATTTTGAATGAGTACATAAGCCGGTAAATGAATACGAGTTTTTCATATCACTCCAGGCCGGTTCGTCTGTTTACGCTTTTTACAGTGTACAAAGCCTGGCTCTTTTTTCTTCTAATTGCTACTCGTCCAGATTACCCGTGCCTCTATAAATGTTGGCTTTTCCGCCCTGTTTTGAACCCTGTCCAACGCGTGTATCTGATCGGTTCTTTAGGGATCCCAACACACCGCCCCATACTCAAGAATAGGCCGAATCAAACACCTACAAGCGATGTCTTTTGGTCTTACGGGTACTTTTCCGCAGTATTCTATTGACACCACCCTTTCCCAGTTACTGAATTGAATGTCTTCCCAATTTAAGTCTTTGCTCAAACTTACGCCCAGGTATTTACAAGTGTCTACTTGTAATATATTTTCAACTATAATATATATAGTATATTAGTTGGGCACAATTTTTGATATCCTTCGTTATTATTAGACGAGTTGGCGTTATTTAGGTATGACCGTGACCCGGTCAGCCCACTACCAGAACAGGACCGCAGCCTCGCGCTAAAACCCTTGCACAGTCTTGCGTACGAGTCCTGCAAACTGCGATTATCCACACTAGATAACTGCTAAAGAAACCGGTGGTGCAAACTTCGCCAGGAAGTCTTACAGAAAAAACGTTCGATTTTACTCCCCTGACAAGACGATCATAACATGTCCATTATTTAACCATTTTGAAACGAAATAAAAGCATAATTTTAAACACCCTGCTCATATAAAAAATTAAAGTTAGTACAATTTTAGCAAATTTTCAACATAATGAACAAAGAATCAATTTTTTTTAAAAAAGTGTTCTATTTCACAAAAATGGGGGTTAAAGTTGGCTCAAAAGCATTCGTTCGAAGCAACATTTATGGATCGCCCGTCTTAATTTTTTCGACCATCAACTTATCGAACCAGACGCTCATGAAAATCGACGTTTCTTGTTCGCGGTTCATAATTACAGAACAACTTAACAGATCTGATCTAATATTTCATACTGGTTTTTCCAATAATTTTTTAATAAAGAGTTCTTGGGTCATAACCCGGGTCATATTAGAATTTAAAACCGCCGTTTCGATGAATAACTTATTAATCTTTATCAACTTATGTTCAGACCCCTTATATACACTCTCATCTGTTTTTTTTATTTTGACTTCTGGGTTTCTTGCGTGTCAAGCGCTAATTGGCCCGGGCGTTATCAGGCGATCTCACATGTAAAAACCTAAGTTGAGATCGCCTGAATACGCGAAGTCAAAATAAAAAACGTAGATGAGGAGACCTGGACATAAGTTCAGGTATTTAATTGATAAAGATGAATGAGTTATTCATGGAAACGTCGGCTTTAAATTCTAATATGACCCGGGTTGTAACCCAAGAACTCTTTATTCAAGAAATTCACCGGGAAACCCTACGATCTTCGCGTTTTTCTCTTTTTTTCGTTTCATTCTGGTTTATAAGCAGAACCACATTTATAACAATTTAATGAAAACTATGGTTCTGTTCATAAACAGCAATTAAATTTGAGGGAAAGGGGGGAAAGGTAGTCAGTCACACGGCGAAACCATCAAAAACCTCTGTTCACACACTTACCTTTGAGTGGGAATTTGAATTTTCCGGCGGTCTGTAGGAATAGTTCTATTACACTGTACGTATCATTGTTCACGACTTCGTGACTGCGCTGAAGAAAATTCGGAACAATTAAGAAAAATTAGTGTTCTTCGTAAATGAGATCAGACGTGACTTCTCGAATGAGCTGAAGTCCGGGATAGAGTTACGATGCTATCACCTCGCCTGTCGGACTCGCTTCTATTTCTAAATCGATTTAAGTTCGTACGGCAATTCTCGAAACAAATAAAAATATTAAAGAGTGAATGCTTTCCCGGTGAATTTGATTCAAAATACAATTCTCGGGTTTCAACCCGGGTAAAAGTTTGCTTCCACAACGTTTCGACGGCAAGCTCCGCCATCGTCGTCAGGTAGACAGTGAGGGGGTCTAGCTGACGATGACGGAGCTTGCCGTCGAAACGTTGTGGAAGCAAACTTTTACCCGGGTTGAAACCCGAGAATTGTATTTGAAATTAAAATATTCTGTCAGTAATTCATCACACTCTGCAACTATCTTTTCTCTTGGTTTGGCTGCGTTTCAATTCTGTGACTTGTTCACGTCTTACTTCCGTTAGCTACACTTATATCTGTTCTACAGGCTTCAAATTACTGTATACAGGACAGAAAGTTAAAGACGTCGACTATAATTCGCTCCAGACAGTATCTCGAAGTGGACGCCGTGAATGGGGCAGGAAGATCTTGCTTCTGTGACAAAACATTGCCATTTCGGTCTTCAACGACATCCTTCCTTATTTTAGCTTTCATTGTTTTCTGTGCTTTAAGTAGTTTATCTACAGAACTTCTTTTAAAAAAATACGGTGAATCCCTCGAAATATCGATAAATCCATCGACCACAAATTTTTCTGCTCATTCGAATAGGAAAATGTACTAACATTTATCACTTCGACATTGTTTCTGTTTCCGTTATGCTTGAAGAGTTTGAATTTGATAGCGGAAGCGGCTCGGAGAGATCTAAGGAGTGGGCAATTAATAGCCATAAACGACCGTAATAATTACAAGAGGTCTTGCCCTTTTTAGCTCTGCCCGACGAACGTAAAAAGAAGCAGTCCTTGGGATTTTACGTGTTGAGACGCGAAGCTCGCCAGAATTATTGGTCCGAGCTCCCGCGACGTCCGTGGCCCAGAAGCACCGCTTTACGAAATTAGTCCCACACGCGAAAGGTTATGAGATCGACTCCCGTGTCCGTCTAATTGCTTTTTATCTCTGTTTTTTTTCCCTGGTAAACAATTCTTAGGTAATAGCTGTTTCTCAAGTAGGCGATCGTTCCTAGTTGCACTTTGAACCGGACCCAGATTCGAGGTGTCGAAATTAGTTCTGCCGTCCGTCACTGACCATTGCCTTTCCATTAGAGCGGCTGTCTGTACGCAACGTTTGGTGCAACCGTCCATCGGATAGTATCCTAATACATCTGATGAAATATTCCAGAAACAGATTCTTAAAATATAACCCAACTATATATGCTGATTAATGTTTTTATTCAAAGAAAGGCTTCTCAACTTTTGAATTACTGGGTAAACTACGTCGGTGCTCTGAATTTCCAATTCCTCGTGAAGCTGGTATAAGCCTAGGCTTAGCTGGTGGATACCAAGAACTTCAGTGGACTGCGGAGAAAAACCCCCGGTTGATGGGAAATTTGTATTGAACGTTTTTTATTTATTAATAAATACAATCTGTTACTTATGAACAATAAACAAATGTTTTGTTTTAGGCTAAATTTCATTTTAAAACTAAACTAAGAGCTTGCCGAGAAAGTCCCATTGAAAGTTCCCGTACTTGTAAGAAAGAAACTTGTCAAATAGTTTATGTAGTTATGTATATATAGCAAGATCAAGATATTCTGATGTGTATGTTAATCGAACCTATTATTCAGGTCGGAAGGTTTGCATCGTTTTAATCGTTTCTTTTTCCAGCCCTAGCAGCTGGTTGGCCAGATCATTAGGATGCGGTAAGAGTTGGTTTTGGTATTTAACTCAAAGTTTTTTATTTCATTCGCAAAATTATTTTGAGTTATTTGATCACGTATATACCATATACATGTTGAAGACAGAAAATTCTTATCCATAAAACATTTATTACTTCTTGTGCACTCGGCTCGTTTGAGTCTAAAACTATTCACTGCTAGCTCATAGAATTAATATACATATATTTCAAGCACAATTGCTCAGGAAACTACCGTGGAAAAATACTATGCTCCTGAGTTTCTTCCCATTTTTGGGCTCATCCATTGTTTTTCATACCACTTTGATAAGTCCGTTATCCAATTCCTTTGTGATTCTTCCGGCCTTTATGTGATACATTTTTATTCGTTGTATTTGTCCTGTCGCTTTTATCAAGAACTTTGACCTGTTAATTTGATTCGTGACGGAACTCTCCGTTTTTTAATTTTCATTCCATAAGTCTTAAATTTGTATTTTGGTTTTTCTTCCTTTCGCATACCCACTGGTGGCTTCCATGTAAATATATTTTTAACCAGCCTCTCGTCTTACAACGTATATACATACATATCCCAATTTAATCTCTAGGATTCTATGCAGTTTATAATATTTTTAGGTTTTCTTATTCTGTCTAGTTCTTCATTCATTCTCCGTGTGTCATCCTTTTATCTTGTTGGTCCATATATTCTTCTTTTCAAATATTAGTAATTTTTCTTTTTCATCTACTTCTAAACTCCAAGTTTCACTAGCATATGTTACGTCAGGCCTTCTAATAGTCGAATAAAGTTTCAATTTGGCTACTCTTGTTATTAATGTGCCTTTAAATAATTTTTTATTGGAGAAATCTGCATTGGCAAGTACTATTCTTTCTTTACTCTCTTTCTCTATTGTGTCATTGTTATGATCCTAGATATTTAAACGAATTTACTTTCTCAAATTCCCTGTTATTAATTATGAAACCCGACACATTACGAATTTCTTTTTTGCATCTTAAATACTTCTTTTGGCCAT
Organism: Eucriotettix oculatus; assembly: GCA_034510155.1. Lineage (NCBI taxonomy): Eukaryota > Metazoa > Arthropoda > Insecta > Orthoptera > Tetrigidae > Eucriotettix > Eucriotettix oculatus. Next base: position 36,483,838 of record CM067380.1, on the reverse strand, counting down.
AATAATTAAGCCAAAATGAGATTAGTGTTCCTTGAGCTCTTTAAACGATTCTGTAATCGCGCAGTTCGTTCTTGCACTTACTCGTAAATCATCCGCGTAAGCTGTGCGTGGCGTCAATTTTGTTGAGATATTTCCTCTTAGATCCATTCGATTTATAATTGCATCAACAATTGTACTGAGCATAGTTGCAGTCAGAGGATCGCCTTGTTTAACACCAAATTCTACATTGAAAATTTTAATTGTTCTTGCTCTTGTATTCATCAATGTTAACGCAATTAATTTTAATTGTGTACTTATTAATTTTAGAAATAAATTATATTCATAGTTTTAAAATTTTTATATTTGCACCTGAAGAGGAACTATACGTCGTTCCAATTTTTATTTTATTAATATGTTATAGCCATTTATTTGTGATTATTTGACTGCTTTATTCGTTTATAGTACAGCATAACGTCCATATGAATTACCTAAAATGTCATTAACGACAGCCAAATTTACCTTTCATTCAAAATACGCATGGTAGAAACTAGAAATGACGTGATTTCAAAATTGTCCTTGATTAAAAACTACTACAATCGGCGATTTCCTTCGAATCTACCACTTTTGGTATGTCAGGTGACTAGTGGGATTACGTAAATAGTCATTCCATGAAAATTGTTCTTTCACTATCTTATCAGAAATTTCTGTTGAACTTTCCTATTGAGCGATGATTAATGAATGATATTGCGATAGATCGCTGATACGAGAAATGGTCATGCCCTATCCATTGATACCAACCTATTTAAAAGTTCGAATCACGGAATTAAAGTATTGATTTTCTTTCTTAGTTCGTCCTTCATTTTGCTAGTATAACAAAAAGATTTTACCTGTACGAGTTTTATGCTGTCATAAACATTGGATTTTCAAGGTGGTGGTGTTCCTCGTGCTTTATTTCTTTTCTACTCCGAAAAGGTTCCAGTAATTACTCGTTCATCTAATAGAAACCCGAAAAAATATCATGCCTTGCAATAACGCGTAATGAGTAAACCGCTACAACTTGTAAAGAAACATTTGAACTGCGCGTAATATCTTTTTTGCTTGCTATTTGGATGATATACTTATTCTGAAATCGAAATTTTTTTTGTCTTTCAAACATTTCATTTCAAACCAGATAGGGAAATAAGAAGAATTTATATTTAAAAAGTCAAAAGTAAAGCTTAGGCTGAGCCGCGAATTGCTCATTCCTCCAGTTGTAGGAACCTCTTCAGCAGTTTTAACAGAATTCTGCTAGACTAGTGGGTTTTATTCACTTTTCCACAACTACTAGAGCACAATACGAGTACTTGTATGTCGCCTGTTGCCTGTCGATTGTGTGTTGCGATATCTGGGTTACGGAGCAGTTGCGCGGTGCTTGATTTACGGCGTGGGAGGTGTTTTACGGTCTCAATGTCACAAATGGGCTCATAGACACAGCAAAATGTTAATACTGGGGAAAACAAAACTATCTGGTTTTATACGATAACAGTAATTTGATTAATTTTAGTTTTATAAACAATCCGTTTAATTTTGACGTGGCTATAACTCACTATTTAGCATGTTGAAAATTACCTTGTTTATCCTAGACCTTTTCTGGTAAACTGTGATTCATTGTAGACTAATATCTTTAGTTAACTGAAGGAAATCTGATAAATTCACCGACAGACTATGAGTTTTAGTCAGTGCTGCAACCCCCTATGGAAGGGGTACGCGATTAGCACACGTCGATGTGCCATAACAAGTGAACACGTTGGCCGATTTCAGGCAATCTGTTATAGATAATTGTAGTGAAACTGGCCGTCTCTCAATGACAAATTGAACAATAACAGTTATGAATGCCAATTTTAAATAATTAACTGTTCAATTTCATAATTTAGAAGAAATTTATCTTTAACCGATGATTACTCGCCGACAAATCATACATTATCTAGCGTGTCAGACAGCGAACCAATGAAGATAAAAATATCTATTTCTTTCTGATCAAAACTTATGTGACGAAGTGCCGCATCGGTTTCTCAATTCAAAGACTCAGTTATGTCAACAAGCGGCCACAAGATGGACTCCGAAGGCAAGACACGAATACATGTCGCGTTAAAGATGAAACAAAGGTTCCATCATAGGAGAGGGCAGACGACCAAGAGGAGCTAATCGGTTTCAGAAGAAAGTTAATAATCAATATTTGTATCAAACAAGATCGTCTGTTGAACGACAGAAAGCTTATCTATATAAATAAAATATTGTATTTGTCCGTACGTCGCTTAGAATCAAGTTCTTTTAGCATGTATTTACGTTTTCTGCATGGACCCGGTACAGATATAATCCCAATTCATGTCCAGTCACGCTGTTTTCGCTTTTCAAATCAAGAAGGGCCGAACTGATTTCGATGAAACGTTCTCTCTTTCTCCTTCGCTCAAAACCCTTTTAGGGCCTAGATCTACCGGGACGAGAACCAGACTGTCATCTTCCTTGGCACATTCAGAATTTTATGGAGGTAGTTATTCTCCGTCATTCTTATCCCCAGTAATTCCTAACCGTGATGAGCACAAACATTCCCATCTCCATGCCGAGATTGGAAGCCCGAATCTCTGTCATGCGCTACAATTGTTATATAGACTTGTAACAAAGTATTAATTAAAATCAAACTGCCATGTTATAACGAAGAACTTCTTGTGGAATTTGGCGGTACGGAATCAAAGGCAAGCTGCATGAGGGAAGGTACAGTTTACAGACAGTGGTAATCAACTCAGACACCGTGGTGGTGTTTTTGCTCCAAAACGATTGTGGAGGGGTGGGGGGTAAACGGCTCCTCTCAGAGAGGACAGATAATAATTTTTATTGGATAATATCGAGCCCCGCCACCGACGTAATATGAAATAAGAAAGTGGAGACAAAATATTAAAGCCCACGAAAATTGGATCTTCTACATTATTAAGGACGTCGAGATTATGATTGACATTATTAATGAGGTTAAGATTGTACACTGAGGACGCGGAATCTGAGATTATTAAGGAGGTGGTATTAAGATTGAACATTTAAGGAGATTATGATTGGAGGTTAAGATGGAACTTAAAGTGTAGTTGAAGAAATTGGAGATTGTCCTGGCCGAGGACATTTAAATAACGGAAGAAAGGCGTGACTCAGTCCGGAGTTCCAAAGTGTCCAGGCAAGCTGAGACGACACGGTTAAATACCGCGGTTTTTAACCTTTTTCCGATTTCCTGGTACTGCCAATTACGAGTAGGATTTTTGTTAGTTATTCTGCTATTTGGGAAGCCCCGTTTAGACGACCCTAAGTTAGACCTCGTGTATTTAGTTGTAAGAAATTTAATTTGTCTAAATATTGTTAATATATAGGGTTTTAGCGCAAAAAAGGAGCTACGAAAATTAAAAATTTATTCAATTAATGTATGTTGCCATAAAAGTAAAATTTAATATTATTCACATTTTTTATGATGATATTTTTTTCAATTCAATACGCCATATTGGGACGAGATGACGATTGTTCCAAAACTTGACTTTAACTACACTAGCATTATCTTGTTCACTTTACAGAAAAACGGCGGAACAGTTTTTCTCTGATGTGATAAATATAATTGATGATATCTGAAGAAATGAAACTTAAAATTCAGTCTTGCCAATTTACTTTTCTTATGGAGAGGAATGTTTCGATTTGAAACAGTCTTAGATGTATATATCAGAACAATAATCTTCTGAATAATGCCAAGTAACTGAAATGAAAAATTTTAAAAAAGAACTTGTTACTGGAATTATGATTATTCGTATTGTGTTCAAATCCTATTCTATCATTAATATACCCTCGGACCGGGAAGGATTTACGAATAAGATCTAGCTTCCTAGCTTAATGGGAGCCTTTAGGTATCCGAAGATCACATTTGTTACAGTCAATATCTGGCGTCTCTGTGGTCTAGTGGCTAGCGCGTCACAGCCTCACATCACAAAGGTCCCGGGTTCGAGTCCTGCCAAGTATATGATCGTTTCTACTAACACACATTTTTGCGTATTTATTAACATTAATGTTTGCATAAAAAATACCTCGTGTATATCGGGCCTTAAACTGGGTCCAGTGTTTTTTGCACTTTATTTTGCTGTAATAATTTATTAAACAGGTACAGAACACTAAAAACATTTAAAGACTGCTGGCCTGTACTAAGAGGTTCTAAAATGTGAAAAAGACTTTTATAGAGTATCCGTCTTCCCCTTACTCGAGTATCCGCTGTGCCCTACTGTACCTATACTCTGTTTCTGGTGAAGTATTACAGCAACTTTACTACTGTCGTATATTTGTTGGAGAGGTGCGTCAGTCCGTTTGGGTGGAGCCTTTGAACCGCAGCGTGGCTTCATTTAGGCGTTACAGTTGAACCTATATATCTTCCTTAAGCATCTTGCATCAGGTTACCTTGTATCAAAAACGAACAACGCCCAAGCTTTCTATGTTCGAGTTTTCCGGTTCGATCCCGATAGAAACCGGTATTTTTTACTTACTACAGTGTCATTGATGTGCTCCTCGGAAAAAAATGAACATTTCTGATGGTAAGCATAGTACAGAAAACGGCAATACTCTAATCTCATGCCATGCCGGTAACACTTGTACATTTAAGAGCTGTATTAGGGAAGTACGATTTCTAATGGTAGTTCTTGTTTGATTCATATTTAATTTAACTACTGATCTGCCATTATAAACGGGTACTATTACATTTAAATGATCTCCTGACAGTCTAAATAGTTCCGTCATATTTACGGAAGTTAATATCTATTAAACTAATTCCAGTGCCTGTAAGTAAGTACTTCGACTGATTTTCTGTCATGGTCTTCCGGCGAGAGATTTACTGTGTCGCTACTATTATTTAACTGAAACGTTTAACAGACGGACGAAAAAAAAAAGAATAATCGCTGTAGATATGAAGAAGAGACATTATTTTCGATAATATCTGTATACGTCATAGAAGACAAAATTGTTATATGGTAGTTATTGAAAGGAATGGTCGGGTGGCTGTTGCAAGGGTCTGAAAGAAACAAAAAAAAACATGCTACGCTTCGAAGAAAAATTGAAATTCCGAATGTGACTGTAAAAAGGATGCTTTTTACTCTAAAAATTGATATATGGTAGCTATATGGTTTTCAGATGAATATGACCATGAAAAGGTTGAAAGCTTCTATATTAATGTGACGTACATAATTAATAAAATAACTGTGTGAAAAATTAAGGTTGCTTTTGATTTTATAACCTAATCAGGATTAAGAAATATTTCCGAGGATAGACGCAAGAGAGTGGACATCAAACGTGCTAATTTAAACAGGCGTAGCTCACAGTGTGTGATGGAATGCCTGGACAGCATTGAGAACAATTTCTTTCTCTTATTTAATGAATTTCCTCGATCAGGTCCTTACAGCATATATATTGCAGTTCAAGTGTTCTACAGAAACTAGTTCAAATCAACGAGAATGCGGTGTCTCTGAATTCCGTCCTAACCGTAGGAAGCTAGAAAGAATATTGGGTTGTGTGGAGGTCGTCCCGACCTCATTATCCGCGACGAAAAGAATAAGAACAAAATGTGGTCATTCCGCAACTGGTTTTTATATCGTGGACGTCACAAACGTCACTTTATTACGGGCATGCCATTAGGAGGGGGAAATCTCCTTTGTAAAGGTCACGGACACGTTCCTGAGATTTGCATAATTTTTTGGACCCTCGTCTCAATATTTCATAGCGGACTCATTAATTTACTTTGTCTCTCCTCAGACTCTGGACACTTTCGGTGACTCGTCAGTTCAATTCTAGATTCCGAATCCAATAATGAGGCTCAGCTACAGTTCACGTTGTCACTTTTTCTGCACTTATGTTCCATTCCTCCCACTATCCTTATCTAAATCAGACAATGAACCCCCTGGTAAAATATAGACTCAAATAGTTAATTTATTTCTGAGAAAAGTGTCAAGTACTAGTGACACGTACGTCGCTTACGTGTGAACCGGAAGTGCAGCTTCGGGGTTGTGCATACGAGCAGAAGCTGGTATTTGGATGACCTTTTTAGCTGGCTCTGCACCCGGGCAACAGATGGTAGCAAGGCGAACAGCTTTCCAGCACCATCTGCCCATGGACGCCATATCTAGCACCAAATCACAATAGACAGCTAAAATTGTCTATTGGTTGGCGTGCTTCTCTTTCCGCGGGAGAAACTAAGATCCGTAGAGTATTAAAAAACGAAGCCACTAGTGCCTTAGCAGGGCGAATGCGGTATTCATCGTCAGCACGACAGTTCATAACTTGCCAATATCGTTGAATTTACATACGATCCCATTTTCGCAGTGTCGCAAGTCGTTGATTAATAATTTCCTCCAGGAATTATTAAACAACCGATCATTTCCCTTATACCCATTTTGTCTTTGTGCAGACAGCATCGAATTCCACGGAGAAACCCCCAGATACTAAAGCAGAGATAAGCGAATGTGTTAAAACAGTGATGGGAAAACTTTTTAAAGAGGGGGGCCAAAGGGAAGGGAAAAAAAACAATTATACGTTTTACAAAATTCTTGTATTTTTGTGATAGTAAACCATATTAATGGCTGAAAGATTATGAAGGAGAATGAGATGAATGAAACTGTGACTGCTTTTCTAAAACGAAAGAGAGGAAAATATTTATTTTCCTTATAAACTGTATTATTTTTATTCGTCAGATTAAGTAAAATACTTTCAGGAGTGTTGGAATTATTATGCCATAATTCTTTATTTATTCTTGTGGCTCTTAAATTGAATGGTTTCTGTATCTTGTTCCAAACGTTGGTTATAACTTTAATTTTCTCCCCAGTACTCCTCTCTTTTTAAAACAGGTCCTAGCAGAGATAAAATAACCTTATCAACACTTTTAGCTTCAATCAGGTTGTATTGTACTGACTGGATGTTTAAAAAATCTTTTATTTGGGTATCAAATGACAGAAGGCAATATTACCACATTGTTAATGCTGTACTTCATTTTTGGCTTACAGTGTAAATAAAATCCGAGAAACAATAATTATGCTATAAAATGGTTAACCCCAAACATTTCTTGCTGAAGAGTTCATTAATGCTTTTTATGTATGCCCAATCCATGTAATTGAATTTTGTTTTTAAAAACTTGTGAACGGTTATCAGATTATCAAAGAGAGTTGCATTTAACTGTTAATTCTCTTAACCTTTCGTTTTCTTTATGTTCAGTATCAGTGATTTTCAGATGTCATATTAGCTTTTTTTGTATGTTTATGCAGTTTACACAATGGTGTGATCCAATTGTGGGACTATCGCATGTGTACCCTGTTGGACAAATTTGATGAACATGATGGGCCTGTTCGTGGAATTTGCTTCCATAATCAGCAGCCTCTTTTTGTGTCTGGTGGAGATGACTATAAAATCAAGGTATGTGAATTACCTACATAAGGTTACCAACTGTTGTGTCAAGTTGGTGTTCAGGAATAAATATTATAATCAAAGAATTTATATATTGTTCTTACTACAGGCAGAGCTGTTTTAGCAGTATTAAGATTGTTCTATATTCTTGTATTAATTATTCTGACATTATAAATAGCTTTATATTAACATCTTACTATTTTATGTGAAATACTATGAAAGGCTACAACTGAAGATTATCAATTTGAACATGATGTTAGTGTGTATTGTTGGAAACACAATTATAATAAGCTATGTAAGGAGGATACAATTATTATTTCACTAGTGGACAGCAAACCTCTCTCATAAATTATAGAGGGCTATCAATTCAAATGTGGTTTTATATATCACAAATTTTCATTATAGAATTGTTTGTGATAATATTGTTACATAGTGTGCTCAGTTCTCAGCACTTATTCATAAAAGGCTTATTGTCATAATTTATTATGGTATGTTTTTTTTAAAATTACAGGTTTGGAATTATAAGCAACGGCGTTGCATATTTACACTTCTCGGGCATTTGGATTACATTCGCACAACAATGTTTCATCATGAATACCCATGGATTCTAAGTGCTTCAGATGATCAGACAATTCGTATTTGGAACTGGCAAAGCAGAGCCTGTATTTGTGTTCTCACTGGGCACAATCATTATGTTATGTGTGCACAGTTTCATCCTTCTGAAGATATGGTTGTTTCAGCATCCTTGGACCAATCTGTACGAGTTTGGGATATTTCAGGTATTTTCATTTTTATTATTAGTAGTAGTATTTTCATTCAAATTTTTACTTACTTCCGTACGCGGTTCAAATATGAATACATAAAGGGATATTTGTAAACATTTGGGTAATTATTTTTGGCAGGTTTACGGAAAAAGAATGTGGCACCAGGTCCAGGTGGTTTGGATGACCATTTAAAGAATCCGGGTGCCACAGATTTATTTGGCCAGGCTGATGCTGTAGTGAAACATGTCTTGGAAGGACATGATCGAGGAGTTAATTGGGCTTCCTTCCACCCTACATTACCTCTAATAATATCTGGTGCTGATGACAGGCATATTAAATTGTGGCGAACCAATGATGCCAAGGTGAATATACAAAAATCAAACTGAAAATTCTTTTGCATATTATTATCTGAAGTTTAAAAATGTCTGGTGTTTAAACATATCATTGTGATTTCAAGTTTTTAATTTTATTTATTTGGCTGACCTTTTCATGGAGTAAAATATGTATGCTTTTGATTATAAAATCTGTGTGTGTTTCACTTTTAGGCTTGGGAGGTGGATACATGCCGAGGACATTACAACAATGTGTCATGCGTGTTGTTTCATCCTCGTCAGGAACTTATTCTCTCAAATTCAGAAGATAAAAGCATACGTGTTTGGGATGTCACCAAGCGCACATGTCTTCACACATTTAGGCGTGAGCATGACCGCTTTTGGGTTCTTGCAGCACATCCAACTTTAAATTTGTTTGCTGCAGGCCATGACACTGGGATGTTAATCTTCAAAGTGAGTATTAAATATGTACAAAATTTTGACAACAGTTAAGTAGCAGATACATACAAGTTTTTTTTTTTTCAGCTTGAAAGAGAACGTCCTGCTTATGCACTGTATGGGAATGTACTTTACTATGAAAAGGAGCGTTTCTTGAGAAGATTGGATTTTGGTGCCTCAAAAGATGTAGCTGTTATGATGTTCCGTGGTTCTGGCCGTCCACCAGTACACAGGTATATCAACATATGCAATTTTTAAAGAAACTATTAGAGATACAAATGTTGAAAATATGTTGTTTCAATTTTAGCATGTCTTACAACCCAGCAGAAAATGCTATTCTCATTTGCCTACGGGGGACCAATGCGGATAACTGTTATTATGAGTTGTATACTATTCCGAAAGACCCGGATCATCAAAATCCAGAATCTCCTGAATGTAAGAAGTCTAATGGTGTTACTGCTATATGGGTAGCCCGTAACAGATTTGCTGTGTTGGATAGAACACATTCTGTGAGTAGTAACCTATTCTGCATCTAATTTGATCTTGTTTTTTTATAATAAGTTTATGGATTCATAATCATATTGAAGAAATATTTTGAAATCCAACGTTTTATCAGATAGAATCTTTTTTGTTTGCCAACACTGATTCGCCTGTATTATAGTTTCACATGTGTGGTAAATATTTAACTTATTTTCTTCCATTCAGACTTGAACACTGTTGACTGTTGTTCTTTACCTTATTTCTCAAACACATGTATGTTTTTTGATTTGATATATTTTATTGGTTCTCATTTCCTGCTTCACATAATTTTTTAGTATTAGTCTAATACTTCTCTCTGCAATTTCTCTCGTAATTATATATGGAAGTCCCAGAATTATGGAAGATGCTTATTATTAGAGAAAATAAATCATTAAATGACATGCTTATGTTTCAGTTGTTGATAAAAAATTTAAAGAATGAAGTAACCAAAAAAGTTCAAATACCAAGCTGTGAGGAAATTTTTTATGCTGGAACTGGCATGTTACTGCTAAGTGATGCTGAAAGTGTTACCCTGTTTGATGTCCAGCAGAAAAGGTTTGTTTCATCTTAAAAAGTGATGCTTCACCTGTTAACCATATTGTTATTTCCTATTACTTTGATTTTAAAAAGAAATTAATTTCTACACAAAGTTAACCTTTTTTAAGTAATTAGTTTAAAAAGTATTTCAATGGAAATTTCAAAGCTATTTTTGATATTAATAATTCGGAATAATCTTAAAACATTGTTGTCCAATGTTAATGACATTCACAATGTTATTTTACTCCTGCTTTAGGACACTAGCACAAGTGAAAATCAACAAATGTCGCTACGCAGTTTGGTCATCGGACATGACAAATGTTGCACTGCTTGCTAAACATACCGTAAACATATGCACTCGACGCCTTCGAACTCTGTGTTCTATTCATGAAAATACAAGAGTTAAATCAGGTGCATGGGATGACAATGGAGTCCTAATTTACACCACAAGCAATCACATCAAATATGCCATATCAAATGGGTAATAAATGATTTTTAATTCAAAACTTCTGTATTTATATTTGAATAATTCTTGAAAAGAATTGTGAAATGCCTCGGTAAAGAGAATATTTATTGGCACAGGTTTAATGAAACGCATTCTATGATATAGATATTTTTCTTTATTTGAAATGTATGTTTCTAATGTGAACTGTTTCACTGTTAAAATTACAGAGATCATGGAATAATACGGACCTTGGATCTGCCCATTTACATAACCAAAGTAAAGGGCAATCAGGTGTTTTGTTTGGACAGAGAATGCAAGCCTAGACTTTTAACTATCGACCCAACAGAATACAGATTTAAACTTGCTCTCATTAACAGGAAGTATGATGAGGTAAAAATAAACATTGAAAGGTTTTTCTTAGTATTTGTCAAAGTTTTGATTTTATATTACTGTTACTAATAGTGTGATTGGTTTAAAGACTTAAATGTTTTCATTGTTGTAGGTTTTGCACATGGTTAGAAATGCAAGATTAGTTGGACAATCAATAATTGCCTACCTACAACGCAAGGGTTACCCAGAAGTTGCATTGCACTTTGTTAAAGAAAACAAAACTAGGTTTAGCCTCGCGCTTGAATGTGGTAACATTGAAGCTGCTCTGGAATCTGCTCGTGCTCTGGATGATAAGCAATGCTGGGAAAAGTTGGGCCAGGCAGCTCTAATGCAGGGGAACCACCAGGTTGGAATTATTGCAAAAACATGGACATCATAATACAGGGGTTTTGCATTAATACATTTAAAATTTTCAGGTTGTTGAGATGTGTTACCAACGTACAAAGAATTTTGATAAGCTATCATTCCTATACTTAATAACCGGAAATTTGGATAAACTAAGAAAAATGACAAAAATTGCTGAAATTCGTAAAGACTTCTCTGGTCAATACCAAGGAGCTTTGATGTTAGGGAATGTAGTAGACCGAATAAAATTACTGAAGGTAAGTTGCTAAGTAAACTAAAGTGGAGGTTTTAAATACTAACTTGTATCACCTAAGATGCCATTTATGCAATAACATAATTTCCAATTGAACAATTATCTGTGCACACAAAGTACTGCACAGAGTAACAAACCCAAACAATTCAAAGTAACCCCTCAAAAGTTTGTTTTTTCCGAACTTGAATATTCAATACATACCAAAACTTCAATAAAGAAACAAAATCACTTATGAACAGAATTTCAGTTAAAAAAAATCCCCCCCCCCCCCCAACATTTATTATAAAGCTGAATATCTATCTTGGTAATTGGTGTATTTATCAGATAGCTTGAAGTTACTGTCTCAGGTGCATGAGGTGTTTTAATTTTGATTCTTTAAGATGTAGCAGATTCTATGGAGGCCCTTTTTTTTTTCTTTGAGCACATATTCTCGGAGGATGGCTAATTTCTGAGAGCAAATCTCACATTCTTTACCCTGTATAAAATAATGTCCCGTCTAATCATTTGTTCCACAGTTTATTAAAATTGAGCTGCTGTTACAATTGCCCTTTGCAAGCAGAAAGGTTTTTCCCGCAGTATTGTTGTGTTGTGCAGTACAGCGGGTTCAACAGGGGCAACGTACAATCATGACACATTTGACAAAGTGAAACATGGAAAGACACACAATACACTCTCAAACAAAAGATTAATTATTTCTGCACTAGAAAATAATTACTAAAGAACACATGCCACACATTCAATTTCCTGCCAATGCAGGAATCTGTAAATTAATGGAATAAAAACACGTTGACATGAGCATAAAGGTAAAGTGCAGCTCAATGAAATTAAACATTAAAAAAATGGCAGAATATAAATGAGAATTGAATCTTATTGAATTTTTTAAAATTGACACTGTTACAATTTGACATCAACTTTTTTATATGTTTAGTGTTTATTGTATTTGAAAAGTGTTCAATTTTCTTTTCTTTTAATTACAGTCATGTAAAGAATATATTATGACTGTTGAAAGCATTCTAAATGAAGAATTTAATATTACTGGAGACTGTTCAAAAGGTTTTTATTAGTACTAAATATATTGTAAACAGTCCAATTCTGCTGTAAATCTCATACCTTTAACATTCAAGAAACTGTATGCATTGCATGAAACAAAGCTGCCTAGTAACCAAGTGTTAAGATTCCATACTTCAGAAAGTGTAGTAAAAGTTCAATGTATCTGCAAGCCTGAAACTTCCACAGTAATTGCACAGATGTCTCTGTGTAATTGACTGGATCCGATTCTATTCCTTTATTCCACAAAGAGCAACAGAAATTTTTAATGTTTAAAGAATTCAGTTATTTCTTTCACTCCATAATTTAATCAAATTTACCTATTAATTTGACCATTATCAAATTTGAAACCATAATTGTTGCTCTGATGACCATATTAATAGTAATGTTAATTAATAATGCTGTTTACAGATGTGTGAACAGAAAAGCCTGGCGTGTCTCACAGCAAAAACTCACGGCATTTCAGAAGAATGTGACGAGGAGAACAATCTACCTGTTTTTGAGGATGCAATATATCTGAAGCCCCCAGTTCCTATCACACAAACTGAAACAAATTGGCCATTGCTTACAGTATCGAAGGTAACACACAAGTCTTAGTTCACCAGCTGTCTTATGACTTCAGTATTATTTTATAAATTGAGTATTAAATTATGAATGTCAGTGTATATATAAGTACACATTCCTTTACAGGGATTTTTTGAAGGCTCAATAATGTCCAAAGGTCGTACAACTTTTGCTGATGCCGATTTGGACGGGGTTGACGATGCCGTAACTATAGGAGCTGACGGCTGGGGAGATGATGCAGAATTGGTTTTAGTTGATGATGAAGGTGAAGGAGGACATGCTGGCATTAACGTAGATTCAGAAACCAAACAAGGTGATCATTTTGTGATTAAATATTTGCTTTGACAAATATGTGACAAAATTTGCAAAAAAGAAAATTGATGATAATCTGAAAGTTCTACAAAACTTTTCTTTAGCATCACATTTCTGATGGAAACTTACAATTAAATTCTCTAATTCATCAAATACTATAATATTACTCTATATTTACCTTACAGTGTTCTATTAAATCTATTTCAATGATGAATTACTCATACCAAATGAAAGTGCTCTTCACTTTAAAAAAACAAACAAAAAAATCATTATAAGAGATGGCAATGGCCAAAAGGTTGAAAGCTTCTGATTTATAATGACTTGTGTTCTAATATATTTAATTTGGTAAGAGGAATTCGTGAATTATACAGTCGTGGACCAAATTAGATTAAATTATTCAATCGATTTCGATAGTATGCTAAGTAAGCTGTTTATTATTTTTTGTTTTATACCATTTTAGAAAATGCCTGGGATGTTGGTGATGAAGATTTGGAGTTACCTCCAGAACTGGATGTTTGTACGACTAGCACATCTGATGGTTATTTTGTTGCTCCAACTAAAGGTGTTTCACCAACTCAGAACTGGGCAAGCAACTCTTACCTACCTATGGATCATTTGCTTGCAGGAAATTTTGAGTCATTGTTTAGGCTTCTAAATGAGCAGGTAATAAATGCTAACTGATCTTGTAAGTTTTATTTATTTTCTGAACTTCAGTTACACCAGATTAGAAAAGACATGAAACAGCTAATTTAGTGTTAAGGTGAAGTTGGCACAGTTCTGATTCAACACAAAAATTATTGCTAGACCATGTGGGTTCATGGTACAGAAGGAACTGAAACTTATATTAATTTAAGACCAGATGTTGCTTTATGAGGAGATAAAGAAATACACTGTTGATCGCTGAAAAGAATGTGCGTGCACCTCAGTTAATATGACTATGGCCAAAACATCATGGTCTAAATCCACCCTTGCCCAGTTGGAAACCTAAGATGTTTAACTAACAATATATTCATCAAAAAAACTTTTGTTCCTTTTTAAGTCTGTTTGTATGTGTGTATTCCCAAGGTGAATTTTGTTGTAGATTACTTATTAAACACAACAATAATTCTGATTACTGTGAACCTTTTTTCCCTTCTCCTTGGGAATATATTCATATTAAACATTTACTACCTTTGCATGAGCGTAGTAATGCCTCAAGAAGTTTCTTTTATCGTAAAATGTTACCTTTTCAATCTAATGTTTTAAATTCTCCATTACCAGGTTGGTGTAGTTAACTTTGCACCATTCAAATCAGAAGTGTTGCGGTACTATTCTCATAGCCGTTTAGCATTCCGAGGAATGGCTATGCAACCATCTCTTTTCTGCTATCCCCTCAGAAATTTTAAAGATGCTGGTCCCAGAGGAGGGCTTCCTGCTATTAGCCTGAAGATAAGTGCTCTGGTTCAAAGTCTGCAGGTAAATTACTCTGAAAATATGGTCCATAATAATATTTGCTAAGAATACTTTATGCCCAATTTTGTGGCTGTGGCCCGTATTTATTGAACATGTTTCTAAATTTTCAAACATTCATGTGCTATTACAGCAAGGCTATCAGCTCGTCACTTTGGGAAGATTTAGTGAAGCAATTACAAAATTAAGATGTGTTATCTGGAGAATTCCTTTGCTGGTAGTGGATACAAAACAAGAAGTTGCAGAGGCAAATCAACTATTAGAAATATGCAAGGAATACATCACAGGTATTCTTAATTTTAACTTAAAGAATTTAATTTTACCTCTTGAGAATATGAAATTAGAAGTCCACAATAGAAGACAGTTCAGAAATTATCAATAAAGTCATATTTTATACGTACACTTGACTGATCAGTAGGTAGATAATACTGAAGAAATGTAAAGAACCAACTAAGTAAATGGTGGTTTACCAAAGATTCTAGAGGTTACCCTGAGAGAAAATTATAATTTTTATTTTGACTCCTAGTTTTGTACATATATATATTTATTTATCTTTCTCCCTCATTTTCTATCCTTACGTACTATCCAAATATCCAATGCATGTGATTTTTATCATGTTTCGAACATTACATTAATTTGTAATCCATCCTAAATGGATGCTCCTAATAACACTTCTCTGTCTGTCCCAACTAAATAAACCATATAACCTACAAGACTGACAATCTTCAGTTCATCAGCGACATAGCTTGATAAACAAGGCGCTGTGTATCTACAACGGAGGCTCTGGTCCCGACGCCGCCAAATATTTTGAGTATCTCTCTATTCCACTTAAGCTTAACACATGCCTTTCACTGAGAATAAGACTTAGAGTATTTACTACCCTTCTCCCTAATTTTCTATCATTACTACATACACAGGGTGTTCTGGTTAAACATGTAATAATATAAATTGTAATAACTTGATAAGTAATTGGCATTTATAGGCAAATATGTACAGACAGGGTGTCCAGTCTATATACTGTATATGTTAAGTGGCATTACCTTACAGAAATCCACTTCAGTTTAACCAAATTTGTATTTTTAATTTCCTGAGTAAAGTGTATTAATACTTTACTAAAATAAACTCCTTAATAATTCATTTGTCTGTTGTATTGTGCTGATTTAATGATGCTCAGATAATCAAAACATTTGGAATAAAATTGGTCTGCAACCAAGTGTGAAAAATTAATTTATATATTCAGGTAAAACTGATAACAATTGTCTCACATATTTATTGATCACTTGAAACTACATTATAGGCATGATGATGGAATTGGAGCGCAAGGAACATCCAAAGGAAACTTTTGAGCAACAGAAACGAGTCTGTGAAATGGCTGCATATTTCACTCACTGCAACCTTCAGACAGTGCACCAAATTTTAACCCTTCGAACAGCGCTCAATTTGTTTTTCCGCCTCAAAAATTATAAAACATCTGCATCTTTCGCTCGACGTCTTTTGGAACTCGGCCCACGTCCAGAAGTAGCCCAACAAGCCAAGAAAATATTACAGGTAAAGTTGGATATAGTAAAATACAATTAAACAGTTCTCATTGTCCGCAATAATTTTATTGAATTGGAGGAGGAGGAGGGAATCGGAGCAAGTCTCGGAATTGCACAATGACGCTAGAAACTGTGTCTGTCTAGCTTTCAGGCTAAGGTGTTGAGGGTGGAACTGATCAGACAATGATAGCATATGGGGCTTCAAAAGATGTAACCTTCAACTGGGGGTCAGCATTGACACCGGCAGACCCCCCTCAGTAAGAGGAGTGGAACGACGACATCCTGAAAGCACTAACCCTGCCACAAGTAGTGGCACCCTGTAAAAATGTTTTTCAAACTGATCCCAGGAAGAGCCTTTGTCTAACAATTCTGTGTAGACAAAGCCGAGCTTCGGCCCAGCTACTGTTCTACTGGACAATAGCCCTGCCCACATAGATTCGACTCTTGTCAGGCCGTGGGATTGCATTAACAATTCCCTCGAGGTGGTTCTAGCTTTTCAGGCTCCGGTAAGCGTAACTTGAGAAGGTAAAATTAAATTTACAAGACAAGAATGGAGAAACTTCGACTGTACTCTGGACCTCACCGCTTGGGTTTTCCCTTTGATAAGTGGGTAGAGATGGACAGGACAGTTAAAAACTGAGCTGTGGGAGCCAAAGGCAAGCAGTTTAATCTTCCCGTGGGACTCGGGATGGAACTGATCAGCCATTCCTTAGTAATCAATGATGAAACTGCCTGGCTGTAGTTCCCTGCTGGATGAAAACACAATTTACCTAGCTTACATAGGTCTTGCACATCAGAAGAAGGAATGTCATGCCCAATGGTTCAGCTATTTCAGAGAAATGTATTGTAGTTAACGTAACACTATCACAAGACATTTATTGATACAAAAGATAAAAATTACTAACTTTATCATCCTAAGAGTGGTCAGTAAATTCAAACTTTCATAGAGAAGCAAAAAGCGGGTCAGCTCTATAGGGCTAGGTGAAAGTAATGAAAAGGCTTGCTCTGAATTTACCTACCCCCTTTGCATTTCAGTTTGGAATTCATACTTTCTCCCTCACTGTTCTCGGGTTTGTAAATCTTTCTATTTTGTTACAGGCTTGTGACAAAAATCCAGTTGATGAACATCAGCTAGAATACGACGAGCATAACCCATTTTCCATCTGTGGCAGAACCTTTCGACCAATATACAGGGGTAAGCCTGAAGTACGTTGTCCCTTATGTCAGGCATCTTTCATGCCAGAATTTAAAGGTTCTGTGTGCACCGTGTGTACGACAGCTGAAGTTGGTAGGGATACGTCTGGACTTAGGATCTGTGCAGTTCAGAATAAGCGCTCTTAAAAAACACTACTATCGTAAACTTTGTGGTCCCATTACATATTTTCCTTAATATTTTTATGTAAGTTGTGGCTACTGTATATATGTAATCAAGTAAACTATGTAAATAAATTTGTTACACAAGTACCTCCTTACTCATGCTTAGAGTATATATTCCTATCTGAAAAATTGATTAAAAGGCCAAATAAATTGCCTAATCATTTGAAGAAATGAAAGATCAGAAGGTGAAATGTACTGCAAATAACTTTATTTTCCAAACATTGAACACATTTTGCACTCAAATTTATGGAGTAAACTGCTCAACACAACTGGAAGAACTTTCAAATAGCACATTTGCAATGGCTGAATATTTTTCCTGAGTAAACGAAGGCATAGTTTCCATAGTGTTTCAGAATATAAATATTCCTCCACCTGAAGCTACTAATTTGTGATTCTGTCACAATCACGAGATTACCGAAGCAAATCCCATACTTAAACTGCTATGCTTCCTTGGCGGAAGTCTGAGCTTCCAATCAAAGCATTAATCAAAACACTGTTCCCGTCCAAATAAAGCAGCTGCGCCTCTTCCACGACCTTTCGAAGTTCAGACGAGTGTGAAACCATCACTCCTAATCCTCCATAACCCAAGCAAACGTCGTGGTAGTTGCTGTGCTGTAAGAATTACAAGAATCGGTTAGAATTTCAGAAAACTTCCAGTCAAACAAATACTTTAAAAAAACTCACCGCTAGCTGACAGGCAACGTTGCTACCAAACATCGGCACTTGTTCTCTGGCAATCTGGGTCCATCCAGCATCATTTCCTATCAGCATCAAGACAGGTAGCTTATGCCTTGTAAAAGTGTCTATTTCTGCAAGGCTGTATGCACTCGATCCGTCGCCATATATAATCCACACCTCCGACGACGGATTACACAACTTTGCAGCCAGAGCAAAGCCGCCACCAACACCCAATGTTCCAAACGGACCCGGATCAAGCCACTGTAGGGGGCCGCGAGGTCTATGAACAGTGACACTTGCATAGTTAACATTTGGGGTACATCATTGTCTAATGTTTTTCTATTCCTGTGTATCAAAAATTTATCACATTACAAATATATCTTGTGTATTACATCAATGATGGTATCAGGAACATCCATCATATCAGATCAATATATCCTTGTTATGATTTCGATATGCAACTCGGCCGTAACACACAAAACCGAGCTTGTGCGCAATTTCATATGTTAAAGTAAAAGTACACAAGTTAACCTAAAATTTGTTGTGCCAGCATCTATCACAGGGCAGGCAAAACAAATTGCTTTGTGAACCTGATTTTTTTCTTCTCACACTTTTATAACACCCAGTAAATGTTGATGCAGTCATGCAACTATTTTTGACAAAACTGTAATACAACAAAGTGTACTGATATACTGCTGCCTCAAATTTTTGCTGCTATAATTAAAATGAAATATTAATTTATACCAAAAAAATTTTTTAAGTACAGTAATTATGTGCTAAACAAGACAAAAGAACTACTTCTAGAAGCAACTTTCTCTCTGTGAATCTTGGGCGTAAAACCACAGTACTTCTGTTCTCGATTAATGACTCCACAACACATCTACGTACTCTTGTCAACTATTAATATATACCTGAGAATGTATGATGCTGTCCCAACAAAATCACCTCCATCAACAACTAAAATAGCATTATTGGGTAACTTCTTTTCAACTTCTTTTAAAACTCTAAGAGGATTTAAAAACTGCCCACACGATTCTTCTGACAACTGAAATATAATACATGAAATTGTTATAAAATTTGTAGTAAAGTAACAAAAATGAGAAATTGAAAATGTACAATTGTTCATTAAAAATTATCAAAAAAGTCAAGGTGAACTATCAGATTTCTCGCAGAAAACTTGACAAGAAAGGAGGGTTGGTGACATTTTGTCCATAATAACTAGGGTGGTACCAGAAAACACTAATTTTTCATATTAATTTAAGGCTTATACCCTGGTGTTCGCTGCTTCTTTTTGTTCATCAGCATCTCTTAACTGAGCCAGCCATTGTTGATTACACTTGTACTCCATCAAAACAATAGAAAGCTCTCTCAAAAAGGTTCCAACATCACCTTGGATAGCTACAGTTGGTTTCCAAAACATGTCAGAGTTCTGTAACAAAATATGACACTAACAAATGAAAGCGAAAAACAATCCATTCATAAAATGCAAACAACTTACCTTAAATAACTGTTCTCTGCTTCTATTAACAGCTATAATTTTAGCCGACCGAGGCAGAGAACGGCCATAAGCCAGTCGGAAATCACAAACTGCTCCAGCCAAAATAATTACATCAGCATTTCTAAGAGCTGTGGAACGGTTGTGCCGTAATTGAAGTGGGCTGTTTTTACCCAAAAGACCTCTAGCCATACCTCCAAGATAACAGGGTATTCCTATACCCTCCAACGCAGTACGAACTGATCCAATAGGAACTGGTGGTAGTGTGGCTTGGCTGCCAACCAAAATTAGTGGTTTCTGGGCAGTTGAAATGAGCTCAGCACACTTAACGACTGTCAAAGAAAATTACTGGACATTAAAAGGGCAGAGGAGATTATACTTTTTAGCTAGTAATTCACTTCATGATTTTTATGATTAATGCCATAAATTAAGTCAGACAACCCAAAATTTTAAGGTCAAGCGGCATTTAAGAAAACAATTACAACTTCTACTGTGCTTTGTTTTTAACACAAATTCTCAGGTATCTTGTCACGAACATTGGTTACAAATACTGAAGTACTATTTAAGTCAACTTATTGAAATTTTATCACATTTGAAGGTTAACAATTTTGTGACTGTCCTGAACAAAAATTGAATTCACTATAGCAATACATCGAAGTTTTTTGAAAACATCTATGTATACCACATTGTTATTTCTTCCATTAATGCAAAAATTACATGCAATACAGGTAAAGATCAAAGAAATAGGAGACATTAAGGAAGTAATTACTATATAATTTATTACAACATATCCCCAACTGGAAGAAATTGAGGCAAGATTTTTAGTTCTTTCAATTTGTGAAATAATAATTTGTTATTTTACAAAGTTTGGCAAACAAGAAATTTCTGCCATTTAACATTTCCCATGTTGGTTAATTTGACAAAATTCACTTGTCACTCCAATACAACAGTGCTTTCAATATGAAATAGAGAAGCTACTCTTAAACACATGCCTCAGTTAATAAAATATAGGAAAATAAAAATGCATAATCATAGTCATTCCACAAACAAGATTGGGCAAACGATGAGCATGCAGAAAGTCCAAAAGAGTCAAAGATGACTACATGCAGTGAAGGTTACAAATCCTTTTTCTCTAGTCTGGAGATAGAATAAAAACCCTTCCCTTCCATATTAGGACCTTTAATGCTCAAGTTACCTCTTCAGTGAATTTACTGTGCTCCCATTGGTGTGCATTGAAGAGGTAGCCAGAGTCCTGATAACTTTGGCAATTTAGGTTTTCAATATGAATCTGCACACACCTTGGATACCGATTTTCTGGTAGAAATTAGAGATTAAGTCACAGATACATTCAGGATAAGTTTTATTTTGAAATTGATGGGGGCTCTGACAGCGAATAATCAATTCAACAATTCAAAATGGTCAATTATTATTCTAAGAGAGAGAGAGAGTAACTTCACAAAATTTTATTCTGATTCATTAACTGTTTAAATGTTTCCACAATACAAGTTTCACTTAATTAAGCACTCTGAATGCATGACATGTGGCCTTATACATATTTGAATTTACTGAACAAAAGTACCTTTACATATGAAATATATAACAATACCTGGATTGTTGAAAGTGCAAATATTTTCAACTAAGATTATTTCATCTAACTATAGTCAATTTACATAAACTAGCACTCATAAACATGAAACTTTGAGAAAGTATACATACATTGTTTCAGTTTTCATATTTCCCACCAGTAAAAAATTTCTTTAGCTGCCTGGAAACATTTCTGGTTTTATAGCTTTAATAATTACACTTCATAACTTTTGTGAAAAAAATTGTCCCAGTATAAAATTAAAAAAATAGCGATTTATTTCACATGAACATCTGAAAATAAGGGCTTCATTCACATGGTTTACAAAGGCTTGAATTAATATGCATGCAAATTATCTTCATTAGGAAAGTGTGTATCTGTACTCCAATGGAGAGCTTAACAAGTCTGTAAAGTAAACTGTATTGACTAAATTTTGACCTAGTTCAAATAGTTATAACGAATAGAAAACATGCTATCGTATCAGAGAAGCTGGAAATATTTCAAATGCTATTAATAAATGCTACTTTTCAGTTTAGGCCACACTTATCAATATGAAGTATATCAAACCTTCGTTACTCTCTCTTGAGGAAAACTCTAATAATTATTATATTAATATTCTAATGTTTTAATATTCTGACCAACAATTGTGTGTAGTTTCAAATCATTCAGACATGGCATCACAAAATTTCCTGCCTAATTTTCACTCGGAAGTGTATAATTTTGCACATAGAGATGTCTAATAATAAAATAAATATAAAAATAAGATAATCGAAACTACTGAGATCATTAGACCTTTAGCAAATAACCTGTTTCCTTAATTGAATATTCCAGAAAATTATTTTATTTCTAGTGCAACTGATCCTTTCACTAATTACATGATTATGTTAATTGATATTTAGTAAATATAACATACTGTCAGAATCCAGTGGAAGTGGAATGTTTAAAGTTAAGGGTGATAGTTCATCATATTGTTCCCAGGCACCAGCAAAAATGTTCTCCACATAGTTATTCAAATACCTAAAATAAAACAGTATATTGAACTCTCAGAACAAAATGTTTTATATTATGAACAACAAGATTGGAGTGTTTTATTTAACAGTTCTTACCATCTAACAAGTTTTGATTTTGCATTTTGCCCCACAACTTCTTTCTGAACAAGGGCATACGGATACAAAACATCAACAGGAAATTCTAAAAATACTGGACCTGAAACATATGTGTATATACAGCCAGAAAAGATTATGCAACATTGTCAAATTAATAAACTAATCTGGACAGGAAAGTGAAATAGACAGCAGCCAGTACAGTTCTGTCCTGAGAAAGGGAAATTTGGTCCTTTAATATTTGACATTTTCATTACAACCTACCCCGGGCACATCAACTATTGATGTAAGACATTTTCATTACAACCTACCCCGGGCACATCAACTATTGATGTAAGGTAAGCTAGTTACTCTCCGTCCCTCTTACCTTACCGGATGAATTTGGAATTAAAATATTTTCAAAACTCAAAGTTTTTTACAGAAAAAAAATTTTCCCTTGTAAATAAGACAAGAAACTAGGGGTGCATATCTTACATGATAGAGTGGCATACACAAGTGAATACAGTAATTTCACATGATAATTTTCTTATAGAATATTTAAAGAAAACTTTTATGTGAAAGAAGCAAACCTGGTACTCCAGATTGAGCTTCTTGAAAAGCCCTTCTCATAATTGGAGTAATGTCCCTCACACATGTTACTGTAGCACAATACTTGCAAATAGAACTAAATAATGACATTTGATCTGTGTCTTGTAAAGCACCACGCCCCTTCAGCAAACCAGCTGATGCTCCACCTGCAAATTAAAAAATATATATTCATAAACTTTTCAAAGAATTAAGTGATCAAGTGTTATAAAAACAAACTATTTAAATTTTTTATCTTGTTTCAAACCTGCCCAATATAAGTATCAATAAATTGCAGGGTAGACCGTTTGCTTAAATAAATAAGAAGTAAAAGAAACCCAATTACAAGTTTGACGAGGTGTTCCTATACTCTCGCGTATTGTGGAGCAAAATAATCATTAATGTATATTGGGTGAAATGTGTTTTTAACAAAGATTTACGAGAAAGATGAATGCAAGTTTTTAAAACCAAAAGCTCCTGAAAGATTTTTACATGATTAAACTTTGAGACTAATAGTTTCTTTTTCTTCTTATTCAGTATTAATACTTTTGGACAAGGCAAAAAATTGTTTATCAGAAGTAACTTGAATATATTGAATATTTGACACAGTTAAAGGCTTAGCCACACAGAAAGTAGCCTGTCACAGTGAGACACGACATAGGTGGCTGTCGAGGTGGTCTCTGATATTGGGATGTCCCATAGGACACAACACCTTTGTTTGAATGGTCCAGTCGGGTTATTTTTCTAGAGATTATCTCGTACATTTTCATATTAACTTTTTTTTTATACTGTTAACAAGTATCAACTTAGATGAAGAATAACTCCTGCTGTTCGCTTTTAAAAACACTAAGAAGAAAAGACTATGTTGGGTGTGTGAAAATAATAAAAAGAAAGAACAATTAGTGGAATACCACCAGTTCAGTTTCATTTAAAACATGTTTATAAGGTTCGTACAAAGAGTCAAACAAATGTGTGTATTTATGCACAATTCCTACAAATAGGTCACTCATTTTAATCAAATGCAGTAAAGCGGTCTGCAATAAATCTCTGATTTTGTACCACCAGACTGTCATCATGACAAAGATTAGAAGAAGACCATGTTCTGTCCGAGAGATAATGCAAGGGGTTCAAATCACTTTCCAGTCAATCAAGTTTTGGTTTTCTTGGATTCCCAAAACATTTAAGCTGTAGTATTAAGTTTTGCTTGCCTTGAATAAACCATTTCAAAATTTAACACAAGACCATCATATCACAGCCATCTTGATACTTACCTATTATGATAACAGGTGATTCTGCCATTTGTGCATTCTTAGCTGCAGTAATAGTATTAGTCAAACCAGGACCAGCTGTCACAGCTGCCACTCCAACAGACTGTGTCATACGTGCCATAGCATCTGCTGCAAACACAGCTGTTGCCTGTATTACAGAAATCATCAAAAATAATAATGAAATAAAGCAATTGAGAAGAAACAGTTCAGTCTACTTTGAAATTTTAGAAATACTTTCCTCTTTTAATCTGGGTGTTCTCTTGCAACACACCTTTACCATCTGTGTTTAATAACACCAGTTTCAAATATCATGAAAACTAAGGTAGATTCACATTAAATTTAATATTATTTATTAACAGGCTAGTGTCTATTATAACATACAAAAAATATATAATGTATAATTGACATGACCACAATAGTTCAAATTGGGATGAGATTTTTCAGGTTAGTCACTTCTTTCGTTGGCCTGACAGCCAAATTTGAAGCCGTGGCCTATCGGGACAACTTCATTCCATCATCTAGTAATGAAAACAGTATTTTAACAATTTGTGCAAGTTTTAAGCAATGACAAGGGATTTTTTTGTGGTGGCCTTAATCTCCAAAGAAATATTAAAAAAAGGAGCATTCTCCTAAGAAAATGCTAAAACATGTGGAGAAAGACAAAAATAATCATACAAATGTGTACTCCCAAACACATTAAACACAGGATTATAAAATACCAACACACCTTTTCAAAATCATTATGGAAGAAGACAGGTGCCAATCATATAAAACAAATTTGTTGCACATACCAGAAAGGAATGAGCTCTAATTGATGGATTGTCAGTTAATTGTCAGCAATTAACTCTGTATCCATTATACAGATATCATGATTGTAAAATACACAAATTTCTTCAAAGGCTACATTTGTTAACAAAATTAATTTAGACAGTATTGTTTATTCTTAATTACCTATTTATTCAACTGAAAATGGTATTAATACACATCTAATAAAAGCCATCAGACACAAACTTTCATATAGAATTCAAAGCTACTTACATAAGGAAAAATACAAATTCCCAATGAACTGCACATTCATAAAAAATATATTTTTCATTATATATTATTTACCTCATGTCTAGTGTCAATGACTTTAATGCCAATTTTCTCTGCTCCAACCAAAATAGGTGATATGTGTCCTCCAACCAAGGTAAAAATATATTTGACACCATGGCGCTTTAAAACTTTTGCAACAATTTCACCACCATGCCTTTTTGATTTCTTGTCAACCTAGACTCAAATTTTTTTTAAATTTACAAACAAAATAATTATAAATAATGTAATAAAACTTCTTAAATGTTGATAAATTGATACATAATTTTAAATCTCATCCTTAATGTCATAGAATCAATTTATAGTGAACATTATACATCATTCAAATTAAATTAAGATTGATGACAAGCCCAAAATTGTGTATTTCAATTCATTAAAAATAGGGTCAATACTATTTTGTTATTGTTGGTTCGGATTACATTGTCAATGAAGACAATAAAACTAACAATTAATAAATCAACATCATAAAATTTCAAATCTATATACTATTCTGTTTTCAATACTTCGGTATATTGTTAAAACCAAATATAACAAAGTAAATGTAGAGCTCAGTCAAGAGGAAACACTAAGAACACAAAACGTATAATTCCACTACAATAACAAATCTCCATCTCCATTGATAAATAAAAGTGTTTACAACGTACGGTTTGTAATTTGAAAAAGGGTGATTACCTTGTGCATCCATATATAAAGTATGTTGAAGTAACTTGCGAGAAATCCAACAAATATACCGCAAAATGTGCAAATAATGAAAAGCACAGTGAAAAAGAAACTATTTCTATCTACCAATTCCTCAATACTTTCCATTTCACAAGAGTTGTATTCACCTCAAAAATATCTGATAAGTACTGTTATCTTGATTGGTTACTAAATTATCGGTTCCCAACACTTAAACATCATGACATAGTAAATATGCGCCAATTTAAGATCACATGCTGAAAAAATATTTGAAACAGGTTGCAAAGATAATCGACTTGCAAAGATATTATAGAGATTACCGTAGCATGGACTTTATAATACAGATTTAGAAATTTAAAAAAAATTGATATTATTGAAACTATACAAGACGTGAATTGCGATTCATCAGTGGATAGTATTTGTTAGTTGTATAAAGCTAATTTATTATTAAAAAGGCTTATAAATTTACGATAAAAGAATATTCTTCCTATAAAACACTGAGAAGATTTTTTAGCAGTGTAGAGAATTTTAGCATATTCCAATATCTATGTTATTTAAATGAGCAAAGTATAAAATTGATGTGAACAGTTAACGTTCTGACAGTCAAAATTTTTTCGTCCGAACCCGTTTGTTAATTAAATTTAGTCTACATATAGACTTCAGGAATGGAATTCTTTTAAATTATTGCCAATTAAGGAAATAGATAATTGTGGTAAACAAGTGTTTTGAAAATATCTCTTCTTTAAAATATATTCATGTCCTCTTTAATTTTATGGTTATTTTTCTGGGGCCAAAGTATTTTTTGTTTCGATAGCAAACAAACGTTTTCATTCATTTACGACTAAATTTAATAGTCCGGATTTAGAAGTTCATAATTTGATTTATATAATTTAGAGAAGTAACTATAATTTAAGTAACTTGTTAACATGGTTTTACTGTAAATGGATTAACAATTAACTGTGACAAAATATATTTCATGCAATTTCTGGCACACAACACGACTTTACAATCTAAAACTCTAACAGACAATGACAACAATGTAAATGAAACTTCATGTATTTAATCCTAGTAAATAATAAATTAAATTGGACTGATCAGATTAATCAATTACTTAGTAACTCACCACACCCAACATATGCTGTAAGAATTATGTCCACCTTCGGTGATTTAAAAGCAAGAAAACTAGTTTTATTTGCATATTTTCAATCTATTTTGTCATACGGGGCTATCAATTCTGCGGTAGCTCAGCAGGTACGTGCAGGATTTTTATTTCTCAGAAATGTGTTAACGTCTATTCACCTCACGAACCTCATGTAGAACACACTTAAAAAAACGGGTATTTTCACTCTGTCGTGCCAATACATTTACTCATTAATGTTATTTTTGACTGCAAATAAGTACATATTTATTAATAATTCTGATGTTCACTGCTTGAATACAGGAAACGAGAAAAATCTAAACAAGCATGTAAAGCATTGCCAATTGCACAGAAAGGTACATTGTTCTGGGATTTCCATCTTTAATAGACTGCCACTAAGAATTAATAAGTTGTCCAAAAAGCAAATGCATTTTAAAGCTGAGTTATCTTCATTTCTTCTGAGCCACTACTTCTATTTAGTAAAAGAATTTATAGAAGAATTCATGGTGTAAGTACATGCCACGCCTCTTTTGCGCATCACGTAATCCACGATACAAGCTCAAGCCTATGATTCTGGAAACTGTGACATTTCGATAAAATTTCCGGGCGTGATGCTCTCATTTCTTTCATAACACAACTATTTTAAATCTCTTGGCATGTGATTGTACAGTTCTTTTCATGTTTTAAGTAATAAAACATATTATTTTCAGAAAAGTAATTGTAATTGCCCCGGTGTCAACAACTGCATAAACCACACAAACATAAGTGACCATTTTTATAACAATATGAAAAGTTAACATTTTTGTAATGTTACGTATTGTTGAGGAGCTTAGCATTAACGCCTTTGCAGGGAAAATATTTCCGTATTTTTTATTATTATTAAATTTATTTATAGTCGCATCAACAAAGTAGTCATTAGCGACTTATACGAAATTACAATAACCAGTACATTTTGATCTTTAAATTAACAATTTTATACATTTTAACTTGACAACGCAAAACTTAAATATACAATTTATGGTACAATTCAGTTTTTTATAAGAATTCTATTAAATTTTCATGTGTATTTTTCCCTTTTCCCGTATTTTCTTCCCGTCATCCGAATACAATTCCAGCACATATATTGCAAATATTATAATAAATTGTTAAGAAAATTAAAGATTGGGCTAATATAAATTATTCATTTCATACATATTAAACCAAAGATCATTCTTTTTGACAAAGATAATATAGAAAATATTTGTAAGTTAGAAACTGTCATACTTCGTCGGGAGAGACAGAATTATTCCGGATGTTTACGTGAATGTGACATATGCACCGTAGTTCATTTTAGATTGTTTTTGTTAAAGCCTTCAGCATTATATATTAAGACGATTCGTCACATTGCAGGGTGTAAAGTTTTTTTAAGCGTATGTTACATTTAATACTAAATGTGGGGAAGCTTAATGTCATTGAAAAATGAACTTGACGAAGCCATGTGAAATACAGCAGCTACTGGAATACTTTTCTAAAAACACTTACCGAGCCAAGGAAAGAGATCCAATTGTAGGTTTTTAAAGTTTTTGTTCTGCGTGTCGATTAAAAGCGTATATTTACGTAATCGTTGTCTTCCATTTTCATGTGAGAGAAATGATAGTGGAAAGCATGCTCAAAATATTTTGTTCCCATAAATAATGTTAAAGATTTTAGAAATTTTAGTGTGGTATGCAATTCCTTGTATTGGTTTAGTTTTAATATTAGGATGGGGTGTAAATTGTGTATTATCTCCATAACTGGTTTATTTACTGTATGCATGTTAATTTGAGCTTATATGTACAAGTCTTATTGGTATATAATAATTAGAATAACAGTTATGTAATTTACACTATATATTAAGGGTTTCACAATATATGATTTCCCAAAACCTTTTCTGTCTATCTTTTCTCAAATCCAACATGTGTTCCATTATTCTATCTAATCCTGAATATTTTTTTTGTAGAAACCTTTGTTACAAAATAAGAGATTGCCGATTAATGTACACACACCCTTGATTTTTCTTAATGATTTGCAGTGTAGACCACCAAAGATTTTTTCCTTGGCTAATTTTGTCATATTGGCCAATTCATTTTGCAATCTTCCATTTCTTTTCCCTTACTTCCACTTTTTTAGTGTGTGTATAATCTTTACTTATGATACCAATCTGACAATGGGAAATCCCCCACAACCCCAAAAAACTGTACGCTCAAAACTGTTGTAGTAGTGATAATGCTATATATGAAATGAATATTGAGCTACCACAAGCTTATTTTCACGTGATATGATTAATGATCACCCATGAGTACTTATTA
Organism: Eucriotettix oculatus; assembly: GCA_034510155.1. Classification (NCBI taxonomy): domain Eukaryota; kingdom Metazoa; phylum Arthropoda; class Insecta; order Orthoptera; family Tetrigidae; genus Eucriotettix; species Eucriotettix oculatus. The sequence goes on along the minus strand of CM067380.1, from coordinate 36,454,187 downwards.
AATTTTCCTATTCAAGGATTATATTTGGAATATCATTCATGGAGAGAATTGTTTTGGCTTCCATTCTGTGATTTGGTCCAGTATGTGAACTAGGTTAATGTAACAAAGTGCCATACAAGAGGCCACGCACATCATCATACAAGACATAAGGCCTGGAACTTTTGACATAAAAATTGTTGTGGAGTGAGCTTTGTGACGTAACTCATGGGGCCTTGGGTGGAGTGCTGACAACCTTTAACTGCAAATTACTCCGTAGCTATGAGTAAACAGTTGTCTTTTCTTTATGAAGGAGTCTTAGAATCTTAATGCTTATGAGGAAATAAGAATTCTGCCTTTTCCCAAAGTTACATCTCCTGAAGACCAGCTAAACTAAAAATTGTTAGGTGAAATTAAATCAACTTCTATAGGTCAATTATACTAATTTGACTAAATGAAGTGGTAAAGAAAGGAAGCAATAATAGATTTGAACAAAAGCTCTGTTCATCTCCAGGGAATGTTGGTTCAAAATATATACATTCTGTAAACTAGTAAAACATCTCTTGTAATAGTAGTAGTCGTATATTGATGTAAGAAAATATATGTTATTTACTAGAGGGAATTCTTTATAGAGGTATTTTAATAAATGTGACCGTTTGAAGAAGTTGTGCATAGATAAGGATTGAGCTATTACTCTAGTAATTTGCTTTTTTATTTTCAGTCACATGAGTTAATGCAGAAATGCATCAGTTTGGTTGACAAGGATTACAACTACATTGTAAGTAATTTTGTGTATAGTATGATTTCACTAAGTATACATAGATATGCTTAAAAGTATAAAAGCTAATAAATGTCAAATTTTAAAAATTATTATAATTTTATCAAGGAATTTATTTAATTTTTGTTTAAATAAGGGAAAATAACCATCATTATAATTTCATTAAATGTGAAAAATGGTAGTTTTTAACACATGAATACACAGAATGCTAAAATATTTTAGAATAAATATATTTAATTGAACATTTCAACACATTTTGTTTGGAGTTCATTTATACTAGTGCTTGATTTATTTTTGTGTCTGTAACATTATGTTAATTAAATACAGACTTCATTTATTTATTATAGACAATTAGCAACAGTGCAGGTGAATTGAGTACTCATTATCCCAACCAGTTAATCATTCTTGAATATGAACGACCATCACCTTCATTAAATGGAGCTCCACGCACAATCTATGAGAGTATGCATGATGGAGGAAAGTTAAGAGATCTATTTTCAAAGGCAAGATTTGCTCGTTGCAGAGCTAGATTTCCTCTGCCTGTAATTCTGTATAGGGGGAAGAATATTTGCCGGTTAGTATTTTTCCAATGTTCTTGAGTATTTCCATGAGGATTATCTTTTTATAACAGAATTTCATTCCAGATCTGCTACGCTTTCTGGAGGACCAGAAATTTATGGAAGATCTGGGCTTGACTTCTTTTTCTCAAGCAGTGAGCACACAATTGATGGAGATCCCTGTGAAGAAGTTGGAGACTGTCATACACAAAGTGAATGGCAGCTCTTTGACAGAGTTAGAAGTCAGGATATTAGGCTTTTAAAAACTTTAAATGTGGGAACAATTGTGGACTTTATGGTGGAAAAGAAAAAAGTCAAATTTGGAATGAAGTGAGTACAATTTTTCATTTTCGGTTTTTTCTTTAAAAAATAATTAATTTGAAATTGGTAAGTGGTTCTCATTATATGTGTTTTCTTACCGTTTTATTTGGAATAAATCACACTATTTCTTCATCAAACCATAACTTTGATTGTCATACTAGGTTAATTTAGAGACTCCAAAATTATATATACATGAATCTTACAAAAGTGATAAAGTATTCCAAATTTATTTGCTCCTGTAAATTGGCATGCAATTGTATCCAACTTGCAAATATTTTAGCAAGTATTCCATTTTTAAGACTCTGCTACATTGGCTGTGTGACAATTACTTGTAAATTTTAAAACCAAGAATTTATTATGTTGAAATTTGTTGGCTAAATCAGTGTGTCCCAACATGGGTCCCACGCCCACAGGGGGTAATTTAAAATTGAGCTTGTTATAATATAAAAGACAACTGCCGCCTATGCTTATACTTGTAATAATAAAAAAGGTTGGTATCTCAATTTTAAGTAATCCTTCGTTAAATGTTCTACCTTCTACAGTGCAACCTTTGAAACTTTGGTGCAATATAAACTACAATTTACTGGGGGAGTTTGTTTACTATGCCTAATGTACTGTATTGAACGATTGCTAGGCCATCGAACCTTTACGAACAGGATACTGAAGCTGACTAAATTTGAGCCCAATATAAAATCTCTCTGCAGGTGTATCAAGCAGAAGGGTGTCATTAAATTTAATACACTAATCCAGAAGTGACAGCACATAGAATGTTGAAATTATAAAATGATTAAATGGTAATTAAATCAAAAAATATTTCACATGGATAATTTTTTACTTGAATTTTATCAGTCTTTTTTTGAAAATTTACTAACTGTTATTTTATTAACAATCTCCTAGTTTTTATCCTGAACAGGTTGTAATTAGGCTTTAATTAAGTAATCTTTAATTTTTGAAACTTAAAGTATATTTTATATAGAAGTCTTAGGTGAGGCATGGTAAAAAATATTTGGAAATAGTGTACTAAACATTATGAACTTTTATTACTAAAATGTAAATATGCCATAAAAGTTATGTCTGCCTAGTTTTTCTTTTTTAGTTCTTAGTTCCTTTAAATATTGCTTTAATTATTTCAACAATAATAAAGGTAAGTGTTAACAAATAATTTTAATCAGCAAATTCCTTACATTAGTCTAATTTACATTGCAAATTTTCAGTGTCACATCCTCTGAAAAGGTGGATAAAGAAAACCGTTATGCCGATTTCACTATAATTTCACTGCCTTATCCTGGATGTGAATTTTTCAAAGAATATCGAGACAATAATTATGTTGCCAAGGGTTTGATATTTGATTGGACACAAGCACACGTTGATGCTACAGTTGATATTCCTGATGATCAGGTTTCCTCTCAAATCAAAATAGATTGGAATAATTACAAGGTGAATTAACTTTATTTTCTTTGTAATAGAACTAGTTTGTTTTGTGTGAGGAATATATCTTTCATGCTCATGGAAACAGCAATATACATAGAAAAATACATCTTCCACAGTGGGCTAAATTATCTTAACTTAGTGAACCTACTATTATCCTTTTTTAGAAAATAATAATTGAGAAGTATTCATTCTTAATGACTGGACTATGCAGGTAATACATGTAATAAAGCCTGTATTTATCTCCCAAGAAAGTTTTCAATGATGTGAGTAGGGCAAAGGCATCAACCATACAAACTATTAATTTGGATCTTGAAATTTAATGGCAGAAATTGCTCTTTCTTCATGCTCTGTTTTCATTCTTTCAATTTTTCTTGCTTTCATATAATCCTGAAAATAACTCAATAATTGTAAAGGAAATAGAACTAAAATTAAACTGGCATAATGCAAGGTTTCTTTCTTGTATAGCTACTCTTTCCTTTATTTAACCAAAACAGTTGATCTTCTGGGAAATTAGTGTTAATTATTTACTAATTATAAAATTTATATTCTTTGTATGTAACTGATTTGGGTGTTATTTCCCATACACAAAATTGAAGGTTGGGACAAGCACCATTGCCACTGTATTCTATTGCTTTCAGTAAACTGTATAAAAAGTCCATTTATGGCTGTGTGTATTGCATGTGCATCCTTCTACGAGGAAACCCCAAATGTTGTCACTATAGAAACTGGCTTGAAACTCTTCTAGATCATAGAACTACATTAAATATTTGATGTATGTAGGGACCATTCTGAACTAAATGCAATTTTGCAATAAGTCCAATGAAGCTGTATAAAAAGCATAATGAATAAATGACTATCTATTAATAAAATACTTTGGTAGAATTCCTGATTCGATGACCACAATCCTATAAACATTGAGAATGTCTCACAAGTAAAGACCAAGAGAGAAATATTTAACATTAAATGCCAACACAGGATAATTATATATAGGGAAGTGAACATGACATTGAGTAATTTAGACAAGCAATCTTAACTTTAATTGATGCTACACCTCTTCCATTAAACTACTGCTAATGTTACAATTTAATTAAGACATTTGCATATAATCAAAGTTCTTTATTCTACAAGTAAATTTGTAATGTGGATTTTTGTTTTAGGAATGGGACCTGGTCAAATTGACACAAAATTACATGAAGCTATTGCTTCGTTATTTACAAGAGAACAGCAGTGGGTTGCTCATACATTGCATCAGTGGTTGGGACCGCACTCCACTTTTCATCTCATTATTGCGACTCTCTTTGTGGGCAGATGGATTAATCCATCAGTCACTTAATCCTTGTCAAATTTTGTACTTGACTATTGCTTACGATTGGATTTTGTTTGGCCACAATCTTGAAGATCGGCTCAGTAAAGGAGAAGAAATATTCTTCTTCTGCTTTCACTTTCTAAAGCATATTGTTAGTGATGAGTTTAGTGCTTTACCAAGGACAAAGTTAAAAACTTCTGTTATCCGAAATGATTCTGATGTTCATCTGGATGGAGTGTTGTTTGATGGTGAGGGTCCTATCAGCTCACAAGGTTCAAACATTAGTTTGAACAGTTCTTGTAGTTCCCACAGCAGCAAAAGTCAAGAAAATCCACCTATTTATTTTCATACAATTCCTGACCACATGGAGGAAACAAGCAACGGGTAATAATTCTTTTATATTATGTAGAGGTGATAATTTTATGATTTTAATGACTTATAAAAATAAAAACACTGGTAATAATCAAGATATTTGTGTCTAACCTAAACTGTTGATACAGTTGTGTTTTTATAGATACATTTTGCACTCAGTGCTTTTGCCTATGGCTTTGAGTCAGTTATTTTCTGTAATATTTAAATAGGTACAAAACAAAACTTTTGTTAGAACTATAGAATTAACTCGTGTAATAGTTATTTGAAAACGTTGCATATTTGTAGTTTTTCTTGGTGAATTGTTTGTATAAACAGTTCTAGGGCTTCTAACCTAGTAGAATTAACATAGTGACATTTTGATGACTTGCTCTGTCATTATCTTCTGGCAAAGGAACTGTCCAGGTATGTAGCCTCCTATTTATATGGGGCTATGGGTTCCTTCTCTTACGACGGTGTTACTGCATGACTCATCTTCTTCCTTGTGATTCCTTTAATACAATATACAAGTAATAGGGTAGCGTTCCATGCCTGAATCTTTATTTATCTGATCATTATTTATTTTTATGGTTTCTAGTAATATACTATCCCACAAATTATGTGCTTGATTCAAGATTTTGATTTTACTAAATTCAATTTTGTGAGTGGGCATCAAGGCATGTGCCTCCACTGTGGAATTGGCTTGTTGTTTGAGCCTAATGCACCATTTTTGCTCAGTTATTTGGTCTTAAATCATGTGCACAGTGTGCCCTATATATTTGAACATGCAGACAAATTGAATATTATATACTCCTGGGATTCTTATACAAGAATTGTCTTTAATTGGTCTTAATAAGTCCTGATTTTTACCTGTGATTTAAAAATTATTCTAATGTTTTGTTCGCCCAGAATTCTGCTCAGTTTTGTGATAGGTCCTGTTATTTGTACATATCCATTCTTGAGGAATGTATTCTTTAGATGTTCCATTTTTGCAGGAAGACTGAATGTGTATGAGATTTCTTTAGCCCTAAGTATTAATATAGGTATAACATATTTTTTATAGGTAGGATGGTGGTAGCTATTGGTGTGCAGATATAGATCTGTGTGGGTAGGTTTCCTGTATGCGGAATGTCCTAGTTTTCCTCCTGGCAATCTCTGAATAAGTATGTCAAGGAAGGGAACTGTATCTTCCTTCTCTAGTTCCATCATAAAGTGTACATTGTCATGACTGCTATTAAGATGATATACAAATATCTTAAGTTCTTCAAGCCATGTGGCTAGGTGACAAATGTGTCTGGAAAATAGATGTTATTAATTACTGGCTTATCTGACTGCTACTCATTTAATGAAGCCATCTTGCTTAAATGAAATGTTATTTGTCAAGAATACCCAAATTCTCTCTTTCACTCCACCCAGGAAGTACCAAAAGTTAGGATAATACAACTAGATATTAAAAATAATTTTCTTGTTATTTTTAGGTTACATACACTGTGGGTAACAATTGAAGTTCCAATTTATCTTAATTCAATTTCATAACAAGTATTATTATTCAATGTAGTTGAATGAGTAATGCATCTTTTTCATCAAATTCTTTTCATCATAATCACAGCACATTTCTTTTAAAATATTGGAAAATGATGTTATTGTACTGTTACTGTTGTCCTTCTTATAAGTGCAAATTTTCCTTTATATTCTTTCATTTTTTTGCACATTACTTCAACAAACTTCTTTAAGCTTCCTATTTTGAAAGCTGCACATTTATCTGTGTAGGAGACCATAAGTTTGACATTTTCTGGATGGGCATACAAATTTAAACATATATTGAAGAATAATTTGTTAGCATTTGGCAAGTAATGAAAATTAGCAGTCGATTTAAAGGCATAATTGCTAAACCAAGCTATATGAACAGATTTAGAGCAAAATCTTTACTTCAATTATGCATTGGAGTTTAATGTATTAGTTCTGAGTGTTATAATAATTTTGCAATTAACCATTAAGTCATCAATTTTAATTTATTATTTATATTGAGTTTCAATGATGAAGTCAGTTTTCATAGGGAAATATTGTGTGGAAATTACATCCTTGGCGATGAAGGTAATGTGAAGGATAGACACGCTGATTCACAGAATACAGATTATTTTATTATTATTATAGGAGTCCTCCTTTTTGAGACAGCAGTCTAGAAGGGGGAAAAGCTGTGTGAACAGAGATGAGCAACATTTTTTGAGAATGGGCCTAGTACAAATGTAAAACTTTACACAGGCCGCATATAAGAAATATGTTAAAATATTAATAGTAATAGAATACATACCCACATTATCTATCCCTTTATAAACAAATTGAATAAATTGACAACTCTATTGATAAAAATAAACAAATATGTAAATACTATATATAAAGGAGCAAATGATTTACTTAAGTCCTAAACAAATTTTAATGAGAAGTTTGGTATTACTTCTTAGCAAACAATTGGCCTATATATATATATATATGCAGACATTAGTCTGCCACATACCCTAGATCAGCTGCTGTTTTTAATTATTTTCATTGCAGAAAATAAATGCTACCAAAATCAAGTTCTAAAGAATGTCATGATTTGAATTTCAAGAATGACTTAGTTTGTCCATGTTCTAAAATGTTATTTCGCTTTACAATTATCCATTATTAGTCTCAATTGTTATTCAGATGATAGATTTGTTGGAGGGTTGAAATGTCTAATTTTTATTTTGTGACTTAAGCATTTCATTTCAAACCATTTATATATGATTATATTTAAAGTCAAAAGTAAAGCTTAGGCAGGCCACAAAACATTGAGCTGGGTCGCATGTGGCCTGTGGGTTGCTTATCCCTGTGTTTGAAGATGGGACCTTGGAATAAAGGTTTTGGGGGGGGGATACTAAAGATATGAGTTCAGCATCTAAGCTGTAAGAAGAAAAAGTGTGAAGCTTTATAATTTATTGGAATTGTGACAGGGTAGGTATGTGGTGGTGCAGTGGTGAGTGAGATGAACCACGTGCTTTATTTCATTGTATACAGTGAATATATAAGGAATTCTAGAGTTAATTTTATATAGTCAAAAAAATTATATGGCGAGTAATGAGACTGAGATTGTCTGAAAACGATTGTTGAACAGGATTCTTAGTTCCAATTTTCAGTGGTGTTGTCCTTCAAAAGATTTGTACACTCTTCAAGTTGGTTGAGTGTACTGTGCAGATTTGTGTATGGGTGTTTTGGGATGCAGGGTAAATATTTTAATGAAATCCTAAAGCACTCATATGCCCTTGATAAGTTTGTGATAGTGTTGAGAGAACCATTTTATTTTCTAGCACAGAATCTGGCTATCAAATGGAAACTATATTTATAAAATATCATTCGGATTAAACCAACCAATAACTTCTTACAACTTTTAATATTCTGATTAGTCAGAATATTTGTGGTAAATCCTTGGCTATCATAATTTATCATCTTAATTAATAGTAAAATATTTCTCCAAGTTCTATATGTTTTGTTTCAACTTAATTTGGACTTCTTTTGGATTACAGTGACATTTGTAGAATATTCTCAAAGTATTTTTCATACATTATTTCTTGGTAATAATTACTATTTTTTATACTATTTGTACTTCATGACAACAATGTATAGTTGAGCAAACAGTTGTCAGATTTAAACTCCGTCATTGGAACTTAAAAACTGATTAATCAACAAATTCATTAGGAAATCATTCTCTAAAATAGCTAAATATTTAGGACCATTCTGTCCAATATGTGGACAGTACATTAACATGTCCAAATTTCATATTACCCAGTGTTCAATTATTTCAAGCCAATCAGAAGTCCTTAAAAACAGGTGTCAGTACTGAAACTCGTTTTAACCCATATTATCTTTAAACTTCCGAAAATAAATATTTAAGTTATTCTCATAATTATCAGATTCACTGGATTTCATTAATCCGTCTATTGATAGATTTTGCAAGACATTAAACTTGAGTTTGTATCAGGTCTAAATTTAGGTTCAAAACCTTAGTATTCATTGAGTGTCTTAAATTTTTGTTTCTTTACATTGCACTCAAATGTGGATGTATGATAAGCTAAATAATAATTTAATGTGGCTAGAAAAATCACTGCCAACCTCCTATGGTATAGTGGCTAGTGTTGCTACCTCACAACACAGAAATCCTGGCATGGGCTTGGATGTTTATGCCATTGTGGGTATGCAAACTGGGATTAAGACTGCTGGAGAATCAATACGCTGACCATGTATCACTCCAAATTCGGAATATGTTTTGCAGTCGACCAAGGCTGTCAATAGGCTCTAGAGCCAAGGAAGGAAGAAAAATAACTAGACTTTACTTTATATGCTTTTATGCAAGAAGATGCACAGTAAAATAAAGTATTAATGCACCTCAAACACATTTCAAAATAAAATGAAGTTTTGCAAATTTTTTCTGGATCATATCCATTTTATGCTATTGTCTGGACTTCCAAGTCTGGTTCTGTTTTTGTTATTTTATCTTACACTTGTATATTTTGTAAAGGAATCATCAAAATTCTTATTTCTTCTGTATGCTGCATCATATGCATTTTTACTAGCACCTCATTTCTTGAATTCTTGCTAAAATACCAGTTATTTTCAATTCCAAATTCTTAATTACTAGCCAGCAAACAATGAAAGGCGATAAGTATTTCTGAATATTTTAATTTAAGTAATTCTTTCTTCTAAGGTATTATTTAAATAGAAATAAAGGCTCATCTCATATTGTGTATGAAGTGAAATTGTTAGTTTGTCCATAGTCATGGTGACTCATTTCTCTCTCTTTTTTTACAGCAAGCTGATTTACCTTTGGGAACCTAAGAGTGAACAGGGGTGAGGGTTGAAACACAGCTAAGAATGCAATTAAGAAAATTAAAAGAATTATTCAGTAAAAGAGCAGGTTGCTATTTTGTACATTGAACTGAGATTATTTCCACACAGTATTGACTCTTGACAGCAGTGAGTAAAACACCAAATCCACAGGTATGGCGTTAGCTTCGTTGTCTCTAGTTCTCTAAGCCCGTAGGTACATTTGCTTGTCACCCATTAAGTACGTGCATTTTCCGATGGCTCAACTCTTCTTCGATAATTGTCACAATTATGTAGGATTTGTTAAAGTTGTAGTGCATTTGAAGTCAAAAGTGGCAGGTATATGTTGATGTTTCAAATTGTGTGCAAATTTGTAGAAAGTTGCACATATTGTTTAAGAACAAAAATTTCAAACTATACATTTTTCTCTTCTGTTTTAACATGGACTACTTGACACATTTTAGTTCACCTTGCTAATTCACTTTGGAATGTATGTCAGATTTTATTTTGTGGATGTTGGAATGCTTTTTGCACTGTTGCTACTATGCACGTGGTTATATCTTGTTAGGTGTACAGATATGACCAATTATATTGTATACATGTTTTTTAAAGACACGCTCCTGTAGACCATGGAAGCAAATTACATAACCCTGTACTTGCTTTAATTATGAGTTTATTAGAAACAGCTGATTGAAGTCTGGTTCTTTTCTGTTAAAAAATAAAAATTTCTCCTCCTGGTTAGAGAAAGTTTATTTTTCTGAAATGCTAAAATTTCTTCCATAGATTTATAAAGTCAGTGAATGGTATTAATTTATCAGCTTTTTAATATAATATTCCTTAAAAATAATTTTATTCGGAACACTTATTTTCACAACGCTTCAACTTCAGTTTATATGCTCTTTCTACAGCTGAATTTGTTGCCATAAAAAGCAATTACCTGGAGATTTGCAGCAATAAAAGTGACTTTGACCACAATTATTTTAAGGATCATTTGTTGAATTATAATGAAGTAAAGATTTGAAGTAATCAGACCAGCCGTAAACTGTAATTTAATTTTCTTCATTACTTTTTTTTACTCTAGCAGTGAAAATTCAGTGCAATAATGTATGAATATGGTATTCGTACATCCCATTACATTATATTTATGTGAAATATATAGATATTGTAAACATCTGTGACTATAAAACTGTGAATTTGTTTCAAGTGCAAACTCATATTTAATAAATTGTAAAATCTGACTATTCTTGAATGCATTATTGTATCACAATTGTTATGTTTAATTTTCACAAATACTTATTTCTAATATTGTTCATATTTTGCATCTTCAGTACTTAGAATGCGTAAGGCTCATTTAAAATGAAAAAATGACCATTATGCTAGATGCATGTATAAAATCATGCTCCTAGTTGTGTCTAATGATATCATGTATACTTTCCTAGCGTTTGATTGCTTCTTGATGACTTGTTTTTAAGTGGAATGAATTAAGTTCGGTATTGATAACCATTTTCAAATTCTATAAAATTATTTGGCTCATTACTTGGGTTCCTGTAAAAGTTTTACCACCTGCATTATACAGGAAACATTATTTCCCTGTTCCATTTTCTATTGAACTTGTATACAATAAAATTCAAATCTGCTTGAATTATTTTGCTTTTTGGGGAATAGGAGCGTTAAGACTGGTTAATATGATTTTCGTATCACGTGTACCAATGGTTGTGCTTGATGTGTGTTCAAATATATGTTTTGAATTTCTCCATCACCCACAGTGTTATTTTTAATTTCAGTTTTTAAAGTATAATTTTTTTTGTCCATTGCACACACAAATAAAAATGTGATTGATGGTATTTTATTTCTAGAGTTCAAATACAATATTGGTTTTACCCCGTATATAATTTCAAACAATTGTAATATTTCCTTCAAACATTCTGACTCATCTAGAAAGTAATACATGACAATTTTCTGCTATATTTCTCATGTGGAGCATCCCTCTTGATAGCTCAACAATAATCAGCCAACATATTAGGATTCAAAAAGGTTACTCAGTTTCTTGGGAAATCAAAAGGTGTAAAATTACTATAATATTGGTTGGTAAAATTTCTTGCGTTTCTAACCAGGTGGCGTTTAACATACATGAGAATTTGTCGGCAATCACCATTGAAATATAGCCAAAAATCATAATTTCTTAATGTATTTTGGTGTTTGAAATTATCTCGGAAATCTTGCTTGATGGGGTAGAACTGATAACATGAATCCATGAGAGAAAATACCATCAGCATCATATAGTTTTCCGGGACAAAAGAAAGTTTATTTTTTATTCTACAGCGTAATTTGTGTTTCATTTAAGACTGATGCAACATTACCAAATTCATACCTTACATATATTTTGTTTCCCTTGAGCTAATTATTTAGAAAGTACGTTCTTCTTACTACTCTTTCAACATGTATGTAATTGCCAACAAGACTGCAACAGTATATGTAAATCTTAAAATCATATTCTTGTATCCTAGGAATTTTTTCTCTCTTATAACTAATTTCTATAATATTTTGATAATTTAGGTAAACAAAACAGACAAGTCACACTACACTCTTATCTTCCTTTGCCTGGTGTTCCTCTTGTTTTAGCAATAAAGTATGGAAGAGTTAATGTTAAGCATGTTACATTTACTTTGTTTCAGTATTCCTCAAGCATCATGGACACATTTTATCCCTGGCGGTGTATTGGAACCAGCACCTCGGTCTCCCCATGCCAGCAGGACAAGTCCTGTCACTGTTCCCATGACGAGCCGATTACGGCAAAGGACTGATAGCAGTAGTTCGTTAAGTGTTGGCAGGTGAGATATTATTGAAATTATTCTATATCCTACAGGGATTTAATTAATGTGGTTAACATTATTTGATTTTTGGCATGTACTTACAAGTATAAAATTTATCATGAATTGCCTTCCTGTGTATTAAGGTGAAACCAATTTTGCTGTTAACCTGAGACAAATAATAGAAAATAACTCCAATGTGGTAACTTTTAAAATGCTTGATTGCTGATAAAGTGGACACTTTCATTTGACCTCAGAGAAACTATGGTATTTTCATCACCATGTAGTCTTCTGATAGTCAAGATTGTTTACTTAAACTGTTTCCATCTATTTTCAGCTGGCAACTTATATCAGGAACTGGAAGCCTCAGAGGTTCAGCCACATCAACATGCGACTCAACAAATTCAACTACTGCAGGACCTCAGCCTCAGGTGTAAGTTTTGTGGTAACAATATTATAAAACTGAGTGAATCTTGTTATTTAACATTGGTAACAATTATAAACTTCATACCTGTTTACAATAATTTTTTGTGATCTATAGATTTGAAGAAACTACTTCTGCAGAGTCAAGCACTACTATAATTGACGACGACTGTTTCACTAATTCGGAAGTATCTCAGTAAGTACTTAAACTTGACAATATATATAGGATAACATTCAGTGGGAAAATGTAAGCCCATGAAAAACTAACATGGCCTGCCACAATTATGAATAGACTTAATTTTTAAATTATTGGTTCTAATATTTAGGTAAAAATGATGTAAGAGATGTTATTTTGAACACGTTGCACTTAACATATTTAAGTGCAAACCACAATAATTATTGAATGGATATCTGCACTACTCTCATTAATTAAAAAAAATAGTTCAATGAAATGACAATATTGTTGATTTAATGTTAAATGGGTTCATAACTGGTTAACATTTTGCAGAAGGCGAGAGAGACTGCAAGCTGTGCGTAATTTGTTTTACAATGCTTACTGCTCAACTGTTGGATTCAAATTTAAGGAGGGACCCGATTCAGGCCTTGGTTCTTTATTGGGAAATATTGCTGAAAAAGTTGGAATTTTATCAGTACCACGGACTTCTGTATGAATATATGTGGATATTTGATATTGTTATAAATAAAATTTATATTTTTATATTAAATTATGAAGAAAATGTGATATGCAAATGAATCTATATTCAGGAATTATTCCATTAGCTACTGAAAAATAAAGTTTTATTATTAGAATTTTTGTATTTTTCATTATCACTTTGTTTGAAAAATTAAGTGTATTACTTCGTCCTAAATTATTTTGTTTACTCTTTGCTTAGACAATGTTAGGCACATCTAGGGTTGAATTAAGAATGGTAAAACGCCAATTACCTGAATTACAGTTAAGAGACATTGAAATTTAGTTTATTCCAGCATTACATTAAGACAAAAGTGTGTTTATGTATGGTTTGGATTTATTTGATTAACAATTAAATTTTTTTCCAATTCGGCAAGAAAAAAAAATACACATTTCAATTATATAATCTCTTAACTAAATTGAAGTATATAAATGCTGAATAACAGACTCCCTCCTGTTCAAATCATCTCTTTGACAATGCCATTTTTCTTCTTTATCCCTGTCATCCCATTCTTCAACATTACACAAAAATTGATTCTAGAAATGTGACCACTGCAGAAAATTTTTAAACTAAAACAAGGTTAGGTAATCGTTGCATGCAAAAGTATCAGACACATTCTATTCTCATTTATTTTATCAAATTCTTCCTGCAATTACAAAATTGAAATGCCACTTGCTATAAAACTTTTTTTTAAATCTTGTGCAGTGTAAATTTATTGGGAGACTTAAAGTAGCATAAATGATATCCAGACTGCCAATCTACTGGATGTGGGAGAAACATGGCCAGTGTGCCATCTTTTTGATATATATTATTTGGTTTATTATTTCCTCAGCTGCTGTCAAGTTTTTCATCTTGGTCAAATAAAGTCAGAAATTTAGGGAGCAATGTTTCCACACTATATTTTTTAATGTCAAAATTCATATTTGTCTTCATCCAGTAAACAATTTCTGGATTTTTGCAAAACTCTGATAACTTTTCCAATAATTCACTTTTGTTATTGTACAAGCATTCCTCTGGAAATATTTCTGGATAAACAAGATCATTGGGGGCAAGAGGGTAGCACCCGCAGTAAACTGCCTCTAGCCTGTAATAAATGAAGCGGTTTCCATAAAATCATTAATTTTTATATGACAACTTGCCACAAACCTGATTTTCTTTAAATAGATTACTTCATAAGAAACAAGTAAATTTAAAAAGCGTATAACTTACATTGCAACACCAAAAAACTCATGTTTTGCTGTTGAAACAACTACGTCAGAACTATTCAATATTCTGAAATATTCTTCCTTTGACTCTGCAAAACCCCAATGGCAAATACATCTTGAAAGCTTTTCTTCAGCTTTGCTAAATATTTCTGGCACTGTTGTGAATTGCTCCCCTAATACTGACAATTTGAAATTATGTCCTGAATCAAATAATGAAAATAAAATTTCAAAAAAAAGTTCTGGATTTTTGTCATGTTCCCTGAAACAGACAGTTATAAGAGGTTACTTGGACGTGGATTATGATTGTGTATCATGTTTAATAGCAAATATACAAAATTATTATACAAGACTGTTTTATTTATAGCAATAAATTTTCTTCAAGAGACTTGAATAACATTAACATCATCCAAATGATTTATAACTAAGTAATATCTATTCGTCAATGAAAGACATTAACTTCATTCACATTATCTATATTGACATCAAAGATTATATGAGGTACCACAGTATGACTATGTTACCACAAGAGTTGCATCAACCCAGGCACACAAACAACTAAAAACTTACCAGCGATGGGGCCAAACTATGTGAAGTATTCCAGTATTCACATATCTTTGCTGAATCAAAGGGTACTGTATCGGGTAGTAAATGACTACACACTTTGGTAATAATCTCTCTTTCAAATTTTTTGGTCGCATATCTGGTTGGACCTTAAAAAACTTATTTATGTTCTGCAGAAATGACACCATATTGTATTCTGAATTGAAAACAATTTTATCTGCTACAAGGCTGCAAAAGAACCACATTCTTGCTAACTTGTCAATAAATTGGTTAATAGAATGTAGCCAATAAATGGAGGTTTGGATACACACAGAAATAAGAATACTTCTCTGTCATATACTTTTAATCACATTACACTAGGTTTACCCTGATACTATAATTAAATGTATATTACCAAAAAATAAGAAATATATTGTAAAATGCCAAAATTGTGTCTGTAGACTGAAAAGAATTCTCATTCACTTCTCATTGAAGTTCTATAACATGCCTAGTGGACCAAATTAAGATAATTTAATAATTTTCTGCATCTAATGTGAAACAATATAACTTCACATGTATTTCTAGAACTTGCAGTATTATTACCATGTCAAAATTTGATTGTAACCATATTGAAAATCCCTTTGTTTTACTTCTCTTACAGGGTATATTAGTTGATTTTCATGATTGTAAACGATTTTTCTTACACCAATTAGGTCAGGTCTCAAGGATATCAGCTCAGCAAGGTTGAGAACACTGCTGGTAAACAATACTCTGAAAGCAATAATGTAGCACCCAAAATTTCAAAAATTAAGAAATATTTCGTTATAAATAATCTAATTTTAATATTTATACTTTGCTACTTTTTGTTTACCGAAAGTTATGACGTTCCGGTATATCCTGAAAAATAGACAAAGCACCAGTTCTCGCTCTCCAGTGCCATTTCTTCGCAGGGTAAGTAATTGTTAATATTTTCCCCGGTTCATGTCTTTCTAACCCTGCAATATTTATGAAAATGTGACAAAGTTTTGCAGACACCAAAAGAAGTACTAACACGTCAAGTACCTTTGCTAATTGTTTCAACAAGTCCTTTGTGAGACCCGCCACTGAAAATTTCTATGATAAGAATTTCAGCAGATGACTCCATTAAAATGGTTATTTTACAGATAAATACACTAAACACGGCATCTTCGAGGTAAATTGTAGGGTGATATATGTTCACAACAAACAGCAAGGTTTAATTTAAATCCCACAGCTGTTTTGTCAAAGAGCTTCTTTCAAAGTAATTAATGAATTTCGATAATACTTCGAAAAATCTATGGATGTTAGGCTACGTTTACACGGGCAGTGATCACTGCCAGAAAAAGAGGTGCAGTGGCGTCAGTCCTACACTGACAATCCATCGCTGACACGACAGCACTGCCTCAGTTTTCTTGGAGCTTGTGAACGGTGTGTCAGGCATGACTGACATATATAAACATCTCTTTGATGGCAGCTACGATTGTCAGTTATCGATTGTGAACTGTGTGGTAGACGACTAGATGTGACTATCGATTACGCGATGGTAAACATTTCGTATTTTGAGTTTTCAATTCCTGTGTAGATTGGTTAGTGTGCGACTGAAGTAAGTGGATCTTTGTTGTGAACAGTGGTGAGTACTTTGATTCATCAATCGTTTGGGATATGGTTCCCAGCACTTGCCGTGATATTAAAATCACTTTGTCTTCTTTCCAGATGCTACTTGTCAAGGAACAGATACCATTTTGCTTGCGGAATAAGCCAAGGAACTTCTCTGGCACAATGATAGATATTAAGGTAGGATATGTGACATTAATTATCATCAATTCTAGCCTTTTTTTTTCTTCTGCCATTCTCAGGCTGAATAATCTATTTTTATCTCACTATTAACAACTTGGACTTGTGTGGTGAACGCTTGTTTCTTATTTTGGCAGGATTTGCACATGCTGCCACTCTTCAGGAAAGGAAGAAAGCCTTCCAGAGGAAACAACCATCCATCTGGGGTGAGTGGGCTTTCACTCTCGGCAAAGTTAACTTGGCCTGTGGGTTTGAAGTATGAACTACCCATATTGGGCGTTTCTTAAATGCCTAAAAACAGTCATAAACAATTAATATATTTCATTTGATTCTTGTGGCATGTTTTGTGTCACTATAACATACATGCAAGGGCAGAAAGTAATCAATTGTTAAAAATAGCTTAAAAGTTATCCATGTTCCTCCTTTGGCCAGGGTGAAAGATACAGTTTTTTTTATGATTGACATAAAAATTATATAATACAATCGGGGTAGATTTCCTAATTGCAACCGATTGCTAAATGATTGTGGATTAATTGCCCAAACAAGTAGCCAAACTACAGAGAAAAACAAGCGAGAAAAGAAATACCAGTTGTCAAGTATCCATTATTTACAAATATACTAATTCATGATTACATCTACAGGAAACGTTGTGAACTTTACAAAATCGCTTTTTCTAATTGTATTTTCTACTGCAAAGGACAAGCATAAAGGTCACTTAATAATCATACCAAAGAAAATATCTCCAATATCAAATTCATGAAAAACTTTATCCAGTTAATTGTAATGGTGTTGGATTTTATTAATTAAATGCATGATTGCAAGTAACATAAAGACTGATAAATGTGAAACTCAACAATGGCTATGTTCCCTTATTGTTAGGTTAATTTCTTTGCTTTTGCATCCTGGTTAGTGTTGTATTTCTCTTTTATCACTTAATTTTGTTGTTATTTGGCTACTTTTTTGTGTAATTAAAATACTTTTAACACAGATATTTCATGGTTTCAACCTTTGTACTTGTATTCTGGTATTCAAGATACTCTAAACCACCGAATTACGGTCCATCTCATCGTTATTTGTATGTCTTTCTCACGAATGGAATAATTTCAGTAAAGTTTCCCTTATAGACTAGTTCATATCTGAGTACAAACAATAACTTCAATTTCTTTCTGCATGGTATGGAACAAAAAATAATAATTATTTTATTCATCATTAATGGCAGTAATATCTAAAAGCCAAGTTAACTTTTTGAATTAAAGATAAGTTTGGTAGCAGCAGTGACCGTGCTCAAAATTGTAAATTAAAAATAGCAAAATATCCCTTAATTTTTTTGTATTTATTAACTCAGTTATTTATATTTAGCATGGGATTTGTCTTAAGTTAAAATGGAATAAGGAAGTAATATATATTTTCATCTACCTTACCTTCATAGACTATGCTGCTACTAAACTCGTCTTGTTCCACATTTCGGTGACACTTTGTAGATTTTAAATTCTTGCTAGCCTCTAGTCTTCAATTTTGTAAGAATAGTTTCTTACCTGCCACATTTGTTTGTCATTTTGATTCAATTACCAATACATTTACCTGCCTTGCTGTCTTCATCTTCCTCTGCATTCAGCTCACTTGTTCTGTATTTCCTTTCCTAAGACATAATATCAAAAATTAACTTTTGTTCTCTTCAGTTGTTTTTTTTTACATTCTTTAAGGGGTCAATTTATATGATTTACTGTAGTCTTCTAAAGTAAGTTGTCTGAAACTTATGATTTAGAAATAGACAGACCATGCTTCCCCTTTCTAAATTATTTTCGATTTCATTGTACACTGTTATCGTGAACTCATTTTATCACTCTCCTTGTTCAGAACTTTCAATTTCAAACACTTATTCTCTAATTGATCAAAATAAATGGCTGTGTTTACATTCTCACTCACTCAAATTATGGTTCCCTTTGCAATAATAAATATTTAACCAAGACCAGATCAGATTGCTTTTCAAATCATTTAATTTAATTTCTTAATATCTTCTACATATTCCCAGCTTACCATCTTCTGTAACACCATAAAGAATGCAGTTTCTCCTTAAAATGTGTCCAATCAAGTTTCCTTTCTCCTCAGAATTGATCTTTTCTTGTAACTACCTTATTTGTCACCATGTAATGGCAACTAACTTTTTCATCCACATTTTCATAACTCTTCAGCTCCTTCATTCCACTTTCCCAAAGTGTTCATGTTCTTGCACCAGTATATAGAGGAATCCTGCAAATATAGAGTTTCATGAGTCCTTCTTTAATTCTGTATATATTTTAGTGGTCAGAAGTGATCGCTTCTTAATGAATGCTGTCTGGGCCACAGTGATTCATGATGTTATTTCTTTGGTGCAGTTTGCGTCCTTTGTCACTAAGCTCCACGTTCTCTGATTCTTCACTCCTGGCGATAATTCAATGATTCAGTGGTCACTTCATTTCTTTGGGGCAACCATAGTCGTGTTAAGGAAATCTTTGGCCGTTTAGACATTTCATACACTGATATCCTTTAGTAAATCTACAGGAATGTGGTTCTTGCCCATAGCCTTATTTCTCTTTTCACTTCACTCCAAGTATGTGAAGTCCTTCCTCTACTGAGTCTTCCTTTTCTAACTATTTGTCCAGGTCAGTTTTTTTTATTGTGTAGAATTCTTCTTTGACCCTGGAACCTTCTTTTCCATTCCAGTTCCTGTCTTTCAAGACGTGAAGTCAGTCTACCTCTTCTTTAGAGTTCTAAAATATCATCACACATTTCATGTATCAGTTACACTTCTCAGTGCATTGGAGGTTTTGTACTCTTTCCTTTGTTCCATCAACTCCAACATTTGCCTTTTTACCAATTTTACTTTTTAAAGAGCCCAGAAAAGCATTCTTTACATTCTTCCTCACTTCCTTTTCATTCTTCATTTCAGAAAATTGTCACTCCAAATGCACTGTAATTGTTCCCTAGTCACTTTCATTTTTTTTTTGTATTCTCAATCCACTTACTTCAATTTCTCCTAAGACAAACATAGTTACTCTCTTTCTTTCCTCGCTGCTTAGGTCCAGTTATTATTACTTACTGTAATTTCCATTACTCCATTTATTCTTCACCTTGCAACTGTTTGGGACAATTTTCACTTCTACCAGAGCAAAAAATTTGTCTGCAAGTATCCATTATGACTTCAGTAAAGGAACCCTCAGGTTTTATGCAACTATTCTGAAAGTTGGCTAATCTTTCCCATTTCTGAAAACCCTTCCAGCGACCGTTCAAAGTCTTTTGCTAGCGATATTTCTTCATCATATTAAAAATTAGCTCTTGTCTAATCGGTAACTATTTTGGATGTGCTCCTTAGTTTTCTGAAGAAATCCAGAGTACACGTGAAAAAAATGTTTCCATTTGACCCATCTTTTGTAAACAGATTGCCTCGTATCTGGAACAAAGCAATTCCTCACAGTTGAATGCATTAGTTCACCTCTCTTAATGTTGTCAACCTCGGCAATAGTTTTGAATCACAATTTTCTAAATAACAATTGAGCCAGCTTCCTCTTTTATGGCATACCATAGTAGTTTAGATTTTTGTACAAAGTGCAGTATTAAAGTCACTATTCCCTTTTTAATATTTTTCTGCTGTTGTTTTGTAATAGGACAACATTTAAATGGTTTTTTTTGTTTCTTTAGAGAAGTTTTCTTTGCAAGAATTCCAGAAATGATGTCATTAATTTTCAAATACCACATCTTCCTGTGTCTTGTCTCCCCCATCTACTTCCACCATGCTATGAGTTGTCTGCTCCCTTCCAACTCTGAAGTTGTGTATCTTTCTTTTTTTACAAAAAGCATGTATATCATTCTTCTCTTTCCTTGCACAACTGGTTCCACAAGTCAAAAATAAACTATCTCCAGCTTTCCAATACTCGGAAGTAAACTATTTCCAGCTTTTAAAGCCATGAAGTTTTTGAAGCATCCACCATCTTTCCATATTGTGGTTTCATTTCTACTTTCTTTGATGTTTTATGCAACTGATTTTTTGCAGCCCTACCTTTGAGGAGCCAGTAGACGGGGGCTTTTAAATCCTCTGCCCACTTACTCCTCAAAACGTTGGACCGGGTAGCTGTGGAATCTGAGAAGTTTCAAGGCTGAACAGAAAAGCTTTTTTATCATGTTGGACTTAGGGTGTTTTTTTTTATATTCCTCCTCTTGTGACAGCCACAAAGCTGAATTTATTTCATAAAGGAAAGGATTTGTAAATTGCTCACAATAATAAAATATAAAGATTATAAGCTGTAATTTTTATTCCCATCAACATACTAGTATAGAAACACTAGGTTAGCAATGTATCAAGTATTTAGACAATTAAAATCAATGTTAAACAAAATGTGAATTTTTTTTTTATTACCCACATAGTAAAGATACAATTTTAACACTACAGGCTAAGGCAGTAAGGAATCACCTGCAAAAAGAAAAATTTGATAAATTAACATGAAACTTGCCACAGTACAAAATTTTAAAATGCACACACTTAAATTAACCAAAATCATCTCTATCAAATATTTACTGTAACGTAAATGTTATTAAAGAAAACCAAAATAATTTATAATTCTCAAAGCAATCACCTGTATCTCAAAGGAATGTCACTTATGGCTCAGGCAACAATTAAGTGAATAAGAAAGCTGATACAGGTCAAGTATGAAATATATTGTCAAGATTAAGGAACTACCTACAATGATCAGTTTTTTTTAAATTATATAATGCTGATTAAATCCAATTTACATTACAAAAACAATACTGTTTCAAAGGATGTTAGGTCTTGCAAAAGAAATAATGTATTTATATTTTATTCAAACCATTAAAGGGTCATCATGAGCAAGTTTCACCCTGCCAACAGATTCACTCTTCTCAACTGAAAAAGAAAAGATGCACATTAATCACTTAATAACCTTGCACAATTGTTTTCAAGATAAATTAACAGGTGAAACAAAATCAATGACCAATTATATGGATGTTCTGTCATTTATATCAACTGAAAGATTGCTAACAAATGCAAAACAAATTTCACTTAAAATGCAACTGAAGTAACCATTACAAGCTTCAGCACAAAACTATAGAAGGGAAGAATTCAGCAAATTTCACATTATCTTAGTTGTGTGAACAAAAGGAAATCGAAAGAAGTTTAATAAACATTAATTTTTACATATAGATACAAATTTAACTCCAACAACACTGAGCAAAGCCAAGGAAGGGATGAATACTCACATGGAGGACTATACATTCAAGCCTAACACTTAATATTTAAATTAAATAATTAATAACAGATTAACTTTATGAAACAGTACAAATGTTCTTAATCAAAGCTCAGCTATGAAATAAGTAGCAATGTCCTGGACTTCTCTATCTTTCAATTCTGAATATTTGAAATATTAAAGCCTCATCACTTGTCTACTTCTTCCAACTAAATTATTTTTAAAATAAGATATTAAGTAACACTAATTCCAGTTGTGAATTATTTTAGGAGGTACAACATAAAAATGTTAAATTTAATTAACAGCAAAAGAACTTTGAATGTAAGGAGTTTTCATTCATTGACAAACATTTCTTAATAAAGCAGGAGGTCTTTCCCACTGAACAGTATATATAAATGCCTCTTGGGTTTCCAACCAGGTCAGATTATCAGCAACGTTTCAATGCCTTGCACCACAAAGTCCACCCAATCATCTGTTTCTCCCTGTCCCATTCACAATCACCCCATGTATTAGGCCGAAAACGATTTCTGTAGATGGAATCAAAGTCTAAAAATATTTCCTGTGCATTTATTTTGGCAACATTACAGTATTAAGTCAAGCGGGGCAAGCCGAAAAACTGAAATAAGAACTTTAATCTAGTTTTCTACTACAAAACTCGCATAAACCTAAACTTGTACCTTCGTGGATTCTACGTACTATTTGAGAAGCTATGCAGAAATATTTACTTTTGCCGAAGACCAGGTGAGACTGTCAAATTGTGATTAGCCTGGATTTGGTTGGCCAAACTAACATTACTTTCTAATGAAACAGTCGAAATTAATCAAACAGGGCACAAGAAAGTACTGAAGGGCAGTAAATTATGACTTATTTTTAAAATTTCGAGGAAATTTTTTTCAGCACTGTTAAAGGTTGTATTTTTCATTATTACTTCCAAATATTGTGAATGTTACGTCTTTTGTGGTTAAAAAAGCACTACGCCTACAAATAAAATATTTCTTTTGATGAAGTTATTTATCGTTCATAAGCACAAACTTTTAAATTTCACCTCTTAAACGTTCAAAATATTCTATAGAAATGTAATACGTACAAAACAGAACTTTGGAACTATCTGAAAATATCTTTAGGCTTGTATTACAAATGTCGCTTGTAGGTTACGTTTGCAAGCAATAAAACACGTGCACAAGAAATATAAAAAGCCTTGCGTTAAAGAACACGAGTCGCGTCTTTTAAGTTTCTTTCGTTGAGAAGGATAAATCGTATCGTGAATGATAAAAATAATGATTTAGATGAACATGGTCTTTAGCCGAACTTTGATATGTACCTTGTTTTCGGAAGCCTGTAGTGCTGAATGGATCCACCAAGTTCGTTATAACCTCTCCACTCTCCAACAAGTCAAAGAGCACGAGGAAACAACACAAGACCCATGGAGCGTGCTCTATGATCTCAGATAAAGGCTTTTGGGTAGCGCAAAGCATCTTTATGTATATTTCCTTAAATTTAATCGAATCATTAAGAAGAAACAATAAATTATTAAAAATATCCTCTAAATATAACAATTATATTTTTTGCTTACTCTTGTCTTAATCTTGCCGAAAAAACATCAGAGAAGTATAACACATGTACAAAGTTCACTGCCCGTTCTGTGGTGAGGGCAGCATTTCTACACAGTTGTCAGTGAAGAAGTGGGATGTTGTCTGCTCACGATGTAAACGGCTGGCAGTGCACAGCCATCCGAACTTGGGCGAACATCACTGCCCGTGTAAACATACCTTATGCATTAAGTTTTCTTTTGCTGTTAGAAACGTATGTCTTTTCCTTAATATCTACCATCCAGTACATTTCATTTCTCCTTCTACTTATCAGACAATGGAAGAAATCTAATACAAAATCCTTTATATATCTATGGAAATATTATATCAATTCCAAAAATTAAACATTTTCCATTTCTTCCCCACAGTATTTACAGACTCGTCTGAAAAATAGACAAATGCAATTAACTTTTTCACTTTATCCCCTTAACTACTTACCGTCAAATGAAAAAAACGATTGAATTCAGCGTGTAGGAAACGCGTAGCTACTTCAGTCAGATCTGATAACAGGCGTATAAAAAAATTCAGAAACTTCCACTTATTCTTCATTTCAGATTATTGTTTTCAACTTCAACTTAGAACTCTAGTAGCAATTGCAAATATATTTTATGTATCCCTCAATATTCACAAATCTCAGCTTTTGTAAAAAGAACTGCTGCCTTCTGCTCCAACATCAATTATGTTTTAATCTTGGTTTGGGAGCGACATCGAATGGCAAATTGTGTAGACAACAGAATATTTTGCCTTAGGTGACATGAGCAAGTGTTTGCAAATTTCTCCTCAGTAAAATTCTAGAGCAATAATTTTACGAAACTGACTCAGTCTTCCAAAATGTAAGATTGTATGTGCTTCTTAAAAGTGGAAATGCCAGTGGGAGACTTTTATCATTGTCACAAGTGAAAATATATCAGTAAAATCTTTTAATTTCTACAAACTCGTCTCCCGTCATTCGGAAGGGCGTGAAAACAGCATTCAAAAACCCGACGACCTGATGCAGGTTTTCTCTGCATATCTTTTGGGTGAAACACCGAGTAGGGTACTTAAACTATAGCCCTGAGTCAACCCTTACACGTCCCACTTCCTATGGTATTAAGGGGAGTTGCCTGCTTCAGGATCACCCTCATGTAACCTGCCTCCCCCTGTCCCCCCAAAAAAATACCTTCCACATCCCCTCTTTTCAATTTCCTTCCTATGAAATTAAAGAGACATTCCATGTTTCAGGATCACCCCCTCCAAAGTATAAAAAGCGCATTACCAAACACTAATTTATTGCCAGTTTTGAAATATAATTTTAATAGGAATCATTAAGTTCTTTGTGTTTATAAACGAAGGTTAGACAATATATGTGTATCAAACATAATAGAAAATCAAAGTGAATAAATTTGTTATTCTAAATAACTATTAATAGTTAATGTAACCGAGACCGTAAGTGCTGGCAAAGAAGATTATCAGCGATCATTGGTGAAAGGTATTTTTGTGATATGTAATTTGTACGTTTTAATGTAAATTCATTTACGTTTTGAGATATTATTATACAACTTATTTATTTGGGAGAAATAATAAAAATATTGAACCATTCTAAAATAAAGAACAAAGTTGTTCACTTGTATTATTTATTTTCTCTATTAACATGACACAAGTGCAAGTTTTGTTATTAAACTACTATGGAAACTCGAGGCTTTTGGACTTGAAATTGTCTAAGATATCACTTGTATCACAAATGCAACTACTGATGCAGTCAAATATTTTCCAGAAATATTTATTACCAATATTTATTTTGACACACACGCATACCACACATTTATATATTCATAAAAAATAAAAACCATCTGAAAATTATGCGAGTCTCAGTCTGTCTACAACAACAGTTTGGAATGAACATAAGTATCTTAACAGTCAAGCAAATCAAATGATTGTAAATATTTATGAGTATTCTACAATGTTGTGTATGTAAGAGCATGTAGTACATTTTCTATGTTAAATATATAATTTGGTTGTTTGGTATACACAATAACAAAATTGATAAGAAAATAAATATTGTATTCAGGAGAACAGTAAAGCTGGCAAAGAAAGCAAGTCAAGTATTAGTCTTCTCATAGATTGCTTAGCAGCTTCTGAATACTAAAATTACTCTATCAAGTTTTAAATGCAACATTGTCAGCAAAATTCAACATATTAATGTTTCATTTATGCACAAAAAATTGTGAAAACAAAATGAAACGGTGAAAGAAATAATTAAGTTTTACTGTGCACAAAAAATGGAATAACTCTTGGCATTATTTTTGTCTGAATGCTCTTATATACATTACGCTACTTTTAGAGTAATATCCACAATCTTCATGGACAATACAAGTTTTACAAAGGTTTAAACCTTTTCTATGCGTCATAAATTTTAAGCAGTTTACAACAGGGTGAAAATATATAAGAAACGTTAATTTTGCTACCAGATATTGTCAAAAATTCAGATGTCAAAAATATATAAATTATATTATTAGTGCAGTGTCAAATTACATATCCTTTGTATCAACAAATTACAATTTCTATGACTTTTATCTATACATACTTTTGTATTATAGAATTTATTCAATGAATTTTTATAAACAAGTAACAACATAATGCGGTATAGATTGAAATCAATATACAAAATACTTGTGCATTTTTTTTTCATTTGTTGAAAATTTTCATTTGTGTAAGTTTGAAGTATAGTCTAACTTTTATACAAAATGTTGAGACAGTCAGATTTATAACAAACTCAAATATTCCGAATTACTTATCTTTACCACATGTACACTCTTAATTATTATATTTATATACCCGTATAAGTATGGTGAACTCATTTATTTATTTAGTTTTTCATGGAAATGTCACAATAATTATTTTTACAGTATAAATTTATATAGAATTTTCAAACTAATATATACATAGTCACAACGTCTGCCACTAAAAACCAAGTAAATACAATGAATTCAACCATTATTCCAAATTATCATTAATGAGTGTTTATTTAAACTTATCACGTGAAGACCTTCTACTGATTTGATTTCAGCTTAAAATACTTTTAGGTCCAATATGAATCTTACTTTAAAACATTTCAAACACAACGCATTCACATTTCATTTTCTCTTGCATTTTAAGAAAATACCCTTTTAGCCTCAGATAAGAGGAATTTTACACCCATATTGTAGTATTTTATGCTCACTCAAACTATCCAACATAAATTCAATAAGTTTTAAAATTTTCACAAATCTTCCATTTCAGAAGCCACGAGAAGTCATTTTTATTAAAAAATCGTCATGTAGTAAGCAAGATACACATACTAATAAAATATCTATCTACGATATGCACTATTTTAGTTGCAATCTATTTGATTTCTCTTTTCCATTTGTATTCTAAATAAGATATCACAACATACTGTTGTGTAACATTAATATTTCAATTACAACAGGCTTTAAAGTTCATAGTTTCATTGCCTGCAGTAAGATTGATGAAAACATTTAAAATCAATGCCTTTATATGTCACACAAATAAAACATTTCTTTGGCATAACATTTAGTCATATATTTATGAATTGTTTCCTGCAAAGTACACACGATAGTACACTGTAATTACTATGACAATTAATTAATTTATATTCATATGTATTTCAATGGAACAAGATCATTTTGAATTGATAAATTGTTAAAAAAATTCTCATACGGATTTTCATAAGTAGCTTTAAATTGGTGGAAATGAATACAGAAAAGTATTTCATGATACATGGGAAGTAGACATTTGTAACACATTATCAAAGAATGATATAAAATACCAGTATGATTTACTGGTATTTTAAATGGATTAATTAAATGCTTGACAGAAAAAAAAATACCTACAAATGAAGTCAGTAAATTGGTGCAATCGTATATTAATAAGGTTTGGAGATCATTTTTAAGTTGTATGTTACTCAAACCAAACATGACTTGGCAAATACTTAAATTGTCAAAATGACAAAAAACAAATTCAACATTTAATCCAATATTTTAAAGTAATACAGGCTACTTTCTTCAGTCACAGCACCCTACACAGAAAATTTGTGTACATTTCACATACAGTTTTACAAAGTTAAATTAAATGAAATATAAATACTTGCCATATAACTTTTACATAATTTATGCCACTTATATTTACACAAGATACCAAACCAATGCCGTTGGAGCACACAAAGCCAAATAGAGTATTAAATAGTGAAGCAATTCTGTTGTCCACTAGCACAGATCACTAGGACGTTGCTGTCTCCTTGCGAGCAGAGAATGACACAATGGATCTGATTCCTTTCACAGATGTCTGAGAACAGAATAACAAGTTTTTACATAAATTAATAAAAGGCTCTATATCGCAATTATAAAACCTGTCTCAAAGGCTATTTGTATTTATATATTTAAAGATGTCAAAATACAAAACAGTCAACAGCACAATTTATTTCATTATTTAAAGCCATTCGTAAAATATTTTGTGTCTTTCAACAAAGATTATAAGTGTTAGAGTCATCAGTATCACTTGGGGGGGGGGATGAAGTGAAATTATTTGTTGGTTGAGATGTGTGGGAGACATATGCATTCATGAATTGATAACAAATGGCCTAAGAGTGAGGAAAAAGTGAGTGCAAGCTAAATTTTTAAATTTTGCGAAATGATGGAACAATTTGAATGGTGGTATTGCATAAAAAGTTTAGCAATATTTATGTGATAATTCTTCAGCGTATAAGACTATAGAATGAATATTTCTTACAATTTCTCTGAGTCTAGAATTTTACTTTTAATTTTGTGCTGTAGACATAAAAAAATTATTGTAATTATTATCTTCATAAAACTTTGTGTCATTTAACACTTAAAAAGTATATCACATTCCAAAAATGGAATTAGTTCAATACTTGCTATTCATAAATTCTTTACCTTCTTCTTTGAGCCATTCAAAAATTCCTTGTACATTTCTGATCTCAAATAACGAGAATAACTATCACTCTTCATTAAGTGATAAACATGTGCCTGAAAAAGAAGAGCAACTGAAATATTCCTAAAAAAAATTATACAATTTAAGCTACAATATGCAATTTGCCTGGCACTTTAAATTTTTTATAAATATCAACTTGTAATTTGTTTCTCATGTTGAAAATATTAAAGTGTTAAAAATCTATTGCACATTATATATATAAGACTTAAACAATTCAACTTACTGCAGCTACATCAAAACTCCAACGATCTGGATTCTCCATATTCTTTTTGGTAACTTCATAGGAACGTGAATCAACATTTATTGGACAGCTAGCATCAGGTGCAAGAAACTCTGCCCAGATTTCATTTACTTTATCTTGTACATCTTTCTGAGGCAATGCTTTGACTTCCTGAACTGCTTCCCAAAACCTGTTGTAATTGAGATCCAGATATAAAATTCCTTTATGAAAATTAAATCAATATGACTTAAATTGTATGTGTATATTTTTCCATGAATATTTCAATGTATACATACATATCTCTTTTACTATATTTTGTGATGAAGTCAAACATATTTATTACTTGAGTACATAGAAAAATTTCTTCATGGTATTATGTTAAAATATAAAAACTGATATATTTTCATTTTTCGAAAAAAACTCACTTAAGATTTTCACCACTAAACTCTTTGTCAAGAAATTTAGTAAAGTGCTCGCGTCCCAAAGGATCTTGTAGGAGCTCTTGGAGGCTAAATGCCCATCGCTTGACCCTTCTGGCAGAAATTTCTTTCCTGGAACAGTTGATGAACTTGTATTAAAATCTATAACATCATTTGATTTCAATACTAAGTTACTACACCTTGAGGTATTCGCTTCACTTGTTAACCTCTTAAAACCAATGTTGTTAACAATTTGTGATTACTATATTTAATTATAAAATTAAAGTAGGTGCTCAAAATGAAATGTTTATAAATATATATTTTAATTGATTGGAAAAGTTGTAATTTAAAATTATGTGTAATAAAGAAATAAGCTTATTTAATAATTTAAAAAAGGGTTATGAGTACATACGCAGTTCTTTCTTGTTCCCAAAGCTCTGGACTATCAGAAATCCATGGATTTGCCAGTTCTGGTGGTGTGAAAAAAGGATCATACTCAATGTACTGCTCAAAATAGCTGATGCACCTGGAGCACACACATACAAAATTTATATAACACCTCTTACAGTTTTGGATATTCACAAGTTTATTTCTTTTATTCAATAAGTAATTCACACTTTGCCTGTTAAACATAATAAAAACTGTACTTTCATAGAAATACAAAACACAGGTTCTGGGAACATTTATAAGTTGACATACATGTACTAGTGTTATAAATAATTTTTAATTAATACAAATTACAAAGCAATTAGAAATTCATAATTATATATTGAAGCATTAGCACTAATTCCTAAATGTATGAAACATTGCAATTGCTAGATTTACTTTAGTTACATAAAAAGACCTAATGTAAACATGTACATAATAAACACGGTAAAAATTTAATTGAAGCACACGATTACTGATACTTACGCTTCTGCCACTTTTGACAATTTTATGTTCCTGCGATCAAGCCGTTGTCGAAGCATGTCAATGTGTCTTTTTAACTGTTCAATGGGTGTAACAAGATCAACTTCTGAGGTCGATGGTGAAATACGACCCCCGGCAACTCCTAGTTGTAAGTGACGACTACTCTTCATGGGCTTATTCATACGGCAAGCTTTTTTTATGTCAATTTCAGTAGTATTCACACAACCCGGCTAAACAAGAAACACACACTTAAATGACTAAATGATTGAGCAATTAAAATCTGCAGCTGATGATTAAGTTTTGGAAGAAATTAGTTTATATCAAAACAACTGTATTCATACTACAATAAAGATACATAGTACAGTATTTTATGGAACTAGCTCAACACCCCCAAGTGGAAGGTAAGTGTACAGCAATCCTATATATCCATTGTCTTCGTAAGTAAAATAAAAAGCTTTTCCATCGAATATATTGATATCTTATTAATAATTTTTGTTTGGCACAAGGAATGTGTCTCCTTTACTCCTGAAGGCAATTGAAATGGGAAGGCATAAAGAATGGGTGGCTGCTGTGCAAATAAAGATCTAAACTGTAAGAAAAAGTGAATTTTTGCCAAGTAAGACAGGAAACAGTCTGGATGTGCTTGGCTTTTTCTTCAGAGATAGTTGTGCACCTCAGTTATTTGGCTGATATGAAGTACACAACTGTCACCTGAAGAAGGAGGCTAGAACCTATCAAAATTTAAATGATTTCTGGCCTGCAAGTAGACACCAAACATCAACTTCAGGTATGCCACTATTTCAATTTTTCACCTTAAATGTAATACTGGTTATAAATCTTGCAGAGTGGTTCATTATATAAATCTGATTGAGCACCCTGTTTGGGCTTAATCTGGTTTAATGAACCTTATTTCATAAAGGATATTCAAATTTGATACATCCGATTTACCTTCTTTTAAGCTCATATATCGCTGTTTAACAGATAATTTATCAAAAATGGGACTAAAACTCCAGCTAGCTTTAATTTTACCTTGTTCACTAAACATGTTAACTATTTATATTTGTGAATATATTCAATTTTCATTAAGATATTTAATAAAAGAAATTACCATAGGGCGATGAACATCCCAGAATGCTCGTTCCTGACTGTCTAAGACTTTGCGTTCCAATTTATCCCTCTTCTTATCAACCTTGCTTTGTGCTTCTGCTTGCATAAAAATAAATTCCCACTTCCGTGAGAACATCTTCTGTAGACGTGCAAGGTTCTCTGCTTCATAGTCAGCCAGCTCAAGCCGTGTCTTATTTTGCATTGTACGTTTGCACAGGTACACAGCTTTAGAAAGAGCATTTTATTGAATTTCTTTGGTAATGTTAAATAAATGTATAATAAAAACTTTTATATGATTGATAAGACAGGAATGTATCATCATACAGACACAATTTTTTATTTACAATAATAATTTATAGGTAAATGTTAATTATCATATCAAATACTTACAAGGTGATGAAAAAAAAAACCAACTAAATTGTAACAGAATGAGTCTAATCTTTAAACAAGATACTGTAAAATATTTATTTAGCAAGAAAAATAAAATCACAAATGAGCAGTTTGATTTCATATACTGCTGTGTAATCATATTTAATTGTTAGTACAATTCATAAGTGAATAAGGAAAGAATAATCTGAAAATCTGAATTAATTCTTATTGTTTGCATGTTTAGGTGAACATAAATTTAACTGAGTAATCGTTTTAATTTAATTTGTTCTTAATTATCTATGTTTGGATAATTTTTTTGAATTATAAAAAAATCATTTGTTATAAGTTATTAACAACTCAGAAATAATTACTCTTCATTTAAAACTGGCACAAACTATATATATATAAAATACTATACCATAATCTGTGTTCTCTGGCTCCCAACAGTTTGATGGCCAAAAGTATGGAGTCTGTAATGAGAAAGAAGAATAATAGTACAATATTAAAGTTTCTTTAACGGTAGCTTATCAGGCTTAAGAATCTTACTTGGAATCTGTAGAAAGTGTTGTCATTTTTTACTGTTAACATGTGATCATCAATTGGGAAAAAATAACCATGAGCAGCCATCAAGTGTGCAAGGTGTAAGGCTTCAGCTGGAATGTTAAGAAAAAAACTGAAACTTATAATATTAATAAAATACATGTCAAAATATAAATATTAAGTAATTACCTTGGTCTTCAACATCTAAATTCTTCATCATCCACATTATGAGATCAGTTCCTAAAAAAATATTAACACAAATATAAAAATTCAAATTATTTTAAATGGTATGTCATGAATTTAAAAACAAATGTTAACAATACCGATACACTATTTACTAACCTGTAAATACGGAGGGAATTTTGGACATAAAACTTTTAACAGTTTTTACTGGCACTCCAGAGGCTTCATCTTGCATTTTTTCAACAATTTGCTCCATCTATAATAATTATAAAACATAACCATGAATTTTGCGGTAATATGTTTTACACGGATATATAAATATAAATTAATACCTTAATATTTATTGGTTTACTGATTTTGTTGTCAGTCTACCATACTTTAATATATTTATTAACATATTTATTAGGGATCACTTGCGCTTTTTGAATTGTAACTTTAAGCGTTACCCTAAGACTCACTTTCTTGTAGACGAGATGGTTGGGAGTGTCTTCAGCGGTGGTGGTAGCCGGCCCTGCCACTTGACCACCACCATTGTTGGTGTCTGCCTTGCGTCGGGCAGCCGACTTGTCTGAGCTCATAGTGACCATATCACACAGTCGCATGAAGTCTCATTACCCTTCTGGAACAGTACAAAGAAAAAATATTATAAACAAATTACCTCTATTGAGGGTTCCTCAGAAATAATTCAAAGAGAAAACAGAAACGTAAGTCACTAATTTGCAGTTCTTAGATGATTGTTTTAATCGACTGTAAAACTGGTCTAATGTAACCCTCCGTGCTAACCAATCTTGCGCAACTCTTTTCATTTATGCATATCTACCACGTTCCACATAATCCCTAATCTGTTCAGTGTATTCCATCCTTCGCCTCCCTCTTCTGTTCTTACCCCTCTAATACTAATTTTACACGACCCTCATGTCTTACAACATGGCCTTATTAATCTATCCCTTCTCTTGGTCAACGTCTTTCATATTGTTCGCTCTTCCCTTATTCTGTTTAGAACTTCCATCAGATTTTCAGCATTCTCTTATAGCACCACATTTTAAAGGATTCAATCCTTCGGAAATTTCGAAGGTCGTTTTTTGATGCGACGATAGAATAGTAAATAACCAGGTAGAGTTCTGGGAAGTCCGTCGGGGCTGACTTTCTGCTTCCTGGGTTTACTCTTTCCCTCCCCCTTGGCCGAAGGCCAAGGTATTTAATTCCAAGTCTTATGCAAGCTGAGACAATCTTGAGCAGTTTCAGGGGTCGAAGACCTTCGGCATACGTCAAGAGTTGTTCGGTGATCCCATTGGGCCAGTCGGTTTCACTACCCCTCATGGGTTCGGGTTTGTTGCGTTCCCACAGCAATCCAATCTCCCGTCATCATAAGGGCGTAGGAGTAGTACCCAATAGTCCGACCTACCCCATGCAGGATTTGTAAGGATTTCCCTGCGTCACCTTTAGGTTACACTACAGCCCACTTGCCTACCTTGCTCTACCTTCCTCATCCCCATTTTCAATGCCCTTTCTATGCTATTAAAGGGGAGTTGCCTGCTTCAGGATCACCCTCATGTAACCGCAAAAAAAGATGATTCTGCAGATGTTAGCAGTCTGTGGATGAGAGAGAGTTGCTGTGTTGTAGCTAAGGGAGAGTTCAAAGTATAGCTCGGAACAGTGCTGGCCAACAAAATGGCGAATTTGACACGAATTAGGAGCCGAAATCCATGTCACCTTGCCAAAGACGTGATGAATTAATGCTAATTAATTGTAATTGTTAAGTAATTAAATATTTTTAATTTCATTTCGAATTTCTACGGACCCCGTCCTAATTAAAGCTAAAAACGTTATTACAACACCCTTTACTTAATCGCTCCAATACGCCATATTTTGATAAGGAACGGCGCAACGATTTGCCAGGGAATTAATTTACATAGCACTAAAGCTGACTTTCACGACACGAAATGTGTTTCAGTTGCTTCTATACCAGACCACGCACAGTTGACAAAAACACTCCGGGGTATTTCCGGCTTCTTGTTCTCACAGCTTTTGTTCTGTTAACAAGTAAGTCTGTGAATCGCAAGCTGCCAGTATGTTGCACCTACTCGGTGCCATCTTTCATCAGGTTGCATGGAAAACATGAGCACTCGCTTGTTGCTTTCCTCAAAATGTTGCGGCATAATACCAAATTCGCCCACTCCGTAGGGATTCAACGTGGATGCTACTTCGACATAAAATGTTATTTCAGACTCGGACCATGTGACAGTCGCCGAGTTCTACGAAGCAATATACCTAGGAAAAGATTTTGTAATGAGTATTAGTGTGTGTGTGTGTGCGTGTGTGTGGAGAGTCTTCGGGAGGGACGGGAAGATCTTGCTTGGAAAATCCTACGGCAAAACGTTGTAATTTTATGATTCAGAACTTTATTTCACATAAATATTAATTGATAAAGGGAATAAATTTGAGTATTGATAAATCGTGTCTACTTAATATGTATGAGTGAAAAGAGTAAAATAACGTGAATACCTTTGTTGATATAATTTAAACGAACGTAATGAACGTTTTAATGTCTCTTCGGATTATCTGAATGGTGTAGTAAAGTTATTCTATTAGTGAAATGATACAGTATCATTGAAAATTAGACTTATAAATTATCTGGCAAGAAATTGATGTCGATGCATTATTAGTCAGGTTAGTCACGTTAGCCAGGATAAAGAAAGAACGAGGCTGGCGCTCAACAGATAATCATCGCGGAATTCATCAGCAAAAACATAAATAATAAATTATCGTCGAGGAAGTAACGGATAATAATTTTATTTTAATTACGCAAGTGATTATGTAGAATAGATATACTGTCTGTTCAGTTGGTACCTATCAATACTCTTAGTAATTAGCATCAAGAGAGGCAATATTGACTTTGAGTCTAATTTTAGAAGACAAGATAAGAAAAAACAGGCCTACGTTCATGGCATTTTTAGATTAAATAAAAACTTTAAAAATCTAAACTAGAACATACTGTTAAGGATTTTGAAGATCACAGGAATAAAATAAAAGAAGGCTCATACATAACCTCTACAGAAGGCACTCAGCGGTAATTAGAATTGAAGTTCGAGAAAATAAAACTGAAATCAAGAAAGAAGTAAGGCAAGGATGCGGTCTGTCCCCATGCTCTTTAATTTATGTATAGAACAGGCGATGAAGAAAGTTAAAACGGAATGTGGAAAAGGAATCATACTGCAAGGAGAAGAAATAAAAACCCTGCACCTAGTATTAGGGAAGTCAGATGAAGATTTGGAAATCACAATAAATGACATGAAGAAAGAGTTCAATACGAGGATTAATAGAGGGAAAACCAATGTGATGGAATGTAGTATGGGAAACAGTGGAATAACAAAGGGTGTTAGATTGGGAAGGAATATCTTGACGGAAGTTAAGGAATTCTGCTACTTGGGAAGCGTAATAACTACAGTAGAATAGCACAGGCAAGGAAGACTTTCGCAAAAAAGAGGGATTTACTTACGGGTAATATAAGTGGGAATATTAAGAAATCATTGCTAAAACTGTTCGTATGTAGAGTGGCGTTATATGGGTGCGAAACGTGGACGGTAGGAGTTGCAGAAAGGAAAAGAATAGAATCCTTTGAAATATGGTGCTATAGGAGAATGACGAAAATCAGATGGGCTAACGTGAAAGTTCTACACAGAATAGGAGAGGAGCGAACAATATGGAAGACGTTGAACAAGAGAAGGGATAGATTAATAGGCCACGTTTTAATACATGAGGGGCTTGTAAAATTGGCATTAAAGGGAAGTGTGTGGGGTAAGAATAGAAGAACGTTCACCCTGCAAAATTTGCGCTGACGAAGACAAAAGTGTCCTTGGGAAAAGTTCCCGCGCTGGACGAAGGACGCATAAAGATTGGGGAAATACGTCACGTGGGGTGGCGTTTCCCCTTCGGGAAGGGGAAAAGAAGAGTTAAGATGGGAGGTGAGAAGACGATAAATGTGCAGGCGTGAAAGGGCGAAGAAGCAAGGAGGCAGAGTGTTGCTCGGAAATGGTAGGGAAGAGGAAGTCGAGGAATTAGGAGAGAAGATAGAAATGAACAATTAATATGTCAGAGTTGAAAGGGAGGCAAGCAGTGGAGATGAGTATTGTTACCTTTGAGTTAGACAGAAGAGCGAGCAAGAAGGCCAGAACTTCGGAAGGGCAATACCAGGTTACGCAAAACTTCCGGAATTTCTGAGAAGATGAAACAGATTCGTCACGAACGTGAAATCTTTGTTGTACGTTGTTATCCCAATAATTAACCCTGAGAAACCCTTTGAATTTTAAACAATCAACCCTTTTAACAAATATATATATATATATATATATATAATTGTAAATAATGCGCAGGACCCACTAAAGAATTTTTTATATATAAATAAAATTATTTTTTAAAGGCACAAATAATTTTTAATCATTAACCCCTTCCCCTCCCTATATTCATTACAGCGTGTTTTTTTGTTTTCATGTGATGTAAACAATTTTCATATTTTAGTATTTTTTTATTTATTGATTCTTCTTAACATTAACCAATTATAAACACCCTCAATTAACCCTAACCTGTTCTGCTAAAGTAGGTTAATCAAACGGAATAACCTACCCTCACGTAACCAACCATGTTAATTATATACGAAATCTTATTTTCATGATTTTTTATATTGTATATACTATATCGATATTGGCCTAACTGATAATCTTTAAGATAATAGTTTTTATATATAAATAATAAAAAAAACACCCTCAGAAAGACATGAGTGGTTCCTTCCGTCCTCTGAAATTTATAACCTGCTCTAGGGTATTAAAAGGTTACGGACCACTTAATCTATAAAGTGGAAAAATACTTGAATGTTCAGCTCAAGATGTGGATGTACGAACCTTCCATGAACATTAACCTATTTCAAAGGTTGAATCCGGACTCACAAGTTCGTTAAATAATTGAATATATAGTGGACTAACCATTTTTCTTCCTATTAACTATTTATATTTGCCTGTCTGTACAGTTCAGGACGATGCACAGTGCACAACTCCGCCCTGTTTTTGGTGCATCACTGCTTCCTAATACTCTCAACTATTTATTTCGTGATCTTTTCAGGTGGGTTTCGGGTGATTAAGTAGTTTTTGTTAATTCGTTTGCCTACCTGGATCTCCCGCTGTCCCTTCATAACTCACCGGCCGTCAAAACACACGGAACTCAATGGAGTTATAAAATTTAATTTCGCCTACAAATTATTACCAAGTTTTCCATGAGTCAAAATCTCACATTGAACGACTGATAAAACATGTAATATAGAGACCCTAAATATTATTCTAGTTTGAAAATTTTTACACAACTACCTGACAAGTTTTTTTTGATTAGGTTGTCTAAAAGGTAAGTGAGAATAGTCTGGACGGTAAAACATATAATGTTTGTAAACTGTTTTTCCGCAATTCACTAATCCGTAGTTTAATTTGTTTTCGTCAAACTTAATTACTTTTGCAACAGACTGTACAAATCTCGGAGTTACCTAACCTAAACACACAAAATATATTTATTTGAGGTTTTCATTCAATCAAGTAGGTCTATGCCCGTAAATTATTTATTATTGGGAGGATCTGGAGTTAAAGTGGTTGGTCATAAAGAAGAAAAGTATGCGTTCCCTTGATGTTTCTCTAAATAGAGAGATTTTAAACAGTAACTAGGACCGACACCACTTGCTGCTTGGTGCGGTTTGTTTGCCAAAGGGGTCTATTCATCCAGAAATAGTGAATGCGTCGTCTTTAAGATCTAAATGTTCAATAAAAAAGCGTGACATTGAGACACCTGACGAAACGGAAATGGAGGATCCGAATTCGATCCAGCTTCAGAGGACCAAAGCACGGAAGCTTTGAAGCCCGGCGGCTCGAGATTTGTTCGCTCCACTTCAGGGCCAACATAACTCTTTCATACGACCTCCTTCGCTTCCAGACGAATCCAGAAATAGAGGATAAAGTGTGTTCCTAGGCAGCTGCCATCGCCACTGTTCCAAAACCAACTCTTTCCATCTGTGTCATCTACGTTACACTGAAAGGAGTTCGACCCGAGAAGTCCGAATGTGACTACTCACTGGCCGACTCGTATCATTTCTCTACCCTTGGTTAATGTAACACACACACACATAAAATCATGCATAAATAATTAGAATATGAGTGTTTGCTTCTCCCTTGCAAAAAAATAACAACACAAATTAGCAGTATGAACGATCAATTTGTCATAAAGGCTTCTATTGACTCAAGCTGCGAGCACGGCCAAATGTGTAAAACATTTTCAATTAATTTTATAATAAGAATAGTCCTAAAATCTAATGACATTAATTTAAAATTGGATAAAACGCACAAACTAGTGCTATCAAACACGTAAATGAAGGAGTTTAAATAGTGTATTTATTAATTCTGAGATAAAACGAAATGAAAAACGTTATCTTATCTTCGTATACACACATTCGATATATATATATATATATATATATATATATATATATATATATATATATGGAGTTCAAGTTATAATTATAAAAATACATCAAGTTCGAGCAACTCAAACAGTTTTTCTTACAATTGTACAATTTGAGTACCTTTTGTCACAGGCAGACATAGAGTCTATAGGTGAAATCTTCAGCATGTGTGGAGTGATTGCTGCAACGAGTGCTTCAATCCTGTTTCGTAAGTCGGATAGATGAGCAGCTAGCGGAAGCACTTACACATAACCCCAAAGGTAAAAGTCGCATGGCGTCGGATCAGGTGAGTGAATGTGGAGGCCATGCGAAACAAGCTGTTGTCTTCCGGTCCCTCGAGTGCAATGTCGTTTAACCAATCGCGCACCGAGTTATGCAAGTGAGGCATACGTACAGGAAAAGAAACAAAACTGTTTGAGTTGCTCTTACATTTAATGTATTATTTACAATTGTAACTTAAATGTAATAAATACTACGAAGTCTTAAAACTCCGGTCAGACTCTGTTTTGAAGAAGGGGGCTCCGGCTCTCGAAATTTTTTTTCCATGATACTGCTTCCCAGTCTGGCGATACCTACTATCGTAAGTCATCAGCTGACTGTCCCTTCTCCCTATCCTAATTAAATAATGTGTATACTTTTATCTGTACATGGCTTGGAATCAAATAATTTTTATAAATCTTTACGTTGCTATATCGTAAACCGATGTCATCTAAACTCCCGTTCTTGTTCGCTTATCACAAGAAAATGGTCGTAATGATTTTGATGAAATTATATTCTATCGGTACATAGATTCGCAAGAAGGGTTTTAGCAATATCAAAGAGTCTTAACTATGCACATTCCCAAACATAATTTTTACTAATTGGACGGGGATTGTTGTTAGTAGGTAAATAATGTTTGTCAAGAGTAGACAAGAAGATAGCCGTAATATAATAGTCTTATAAATAGCTCGGAGAAAAAACGAAACGTATAGAAGAAAAACATGAAGTGCACATTACAGAAAAATAACTACATTTTCTATTTGTACAGTACTCTTAACTGCCTGTATTGAAAAGAAAACAAAAACAAAAAAAAAGAATTGTGACAGGACCGTAGTTTTGTTTAGGCAAAGCTAGGTGTCACAGGTCGTGTCACAATGGTGGATGTTACTTTACCGTGAAGTGAGCGCTTACAGAGAACCGCGGCGGCAGCGTGGGACCTGAGCGACCTCTGGCGCCCCGCCGCCACGACGACCAGCGCCGGACCCTCCGTGGCGACGCGCACAGCCCTGCCAACACACAAAGCTCCTGTTACGAGCGAACACAGCTGGAAAGAGAACACTTGGAACGTTCTCCGTCGTGGTCAATGATACTGCAAGACGAGAAGAATAGAACTCGACGGAGATGTGGGTCAAAGATGCTTCCAGAATAAAACAAACAAAATGACATTAAGGCACACAAACGCTCATCATCCATGCTGAACGACAGGAAGAAAATCGGACGATATTTGGGGAAGATGTTACATGCACTAAAATGGTATGTGGATTCAGTCCCGACCAACGGAAATGAAGAGGTCTCGAATATTTGTTTTCCAACAGTAGGCTCCTGTAACTGTTTGCGAGCAAGGACCCTTGATACATGAATTTTGACGAGGGGAATGATTTGAGCCACCCGTGTTGATGGCCGTGTCACATGTCACACTCTGCAACCATTATTCGGAGCCAGAAACTTTTATCCTAGCAGCGGATCCGCGTCTTCTGTATTTTAAGCCTTCGAGGTAAAGGAGTGACAGGAAGCATAAAGCTCCTTTAACCTGACGGATTACGGCACGTGGCCACTTGTTTTTGGTTACATCTGACCACGGCTCAATAAACGCACCCGTTCTAGAGTTGATGCTTTAAAATCCAATACAGTTTGCGAAATTTGCATTTTACTGTTGAAAACGAGCAACTCTGCGGTTTATCAGGATCTGATTTGGCGAGGAAGAGGTGCTTGAATGCGCGCGTCAGGCCGTTGGAAAATTGCCACTGTTGGTGTGGCTGTGCGATAAGAATGCGTGCGGCAGGAAGCGCTTCCGGTTGCGTCCAGGAGAACCGCAGTCCAAGAACCTCACTCGCAGATGATTACAAACGGAATTAACTACGACATTCCCGCTTCCATTTGATTATCCCAACGCAGCTCCGAGGTCTACAGTTAACGACTCTTTGGGACGAACAAGCGGAATTACCAGAAAAATCCTCACTCCCGTCCGCTGGTCGTATACATAATGTGAATTATGTATCGGTCAACCATATTCAAGTTTTTACTAATGTACAAACACACGACGACAAGTAGCTCCAATCAAGGGAATTCACGTGC
This sequence comes from Eucriotettix oculatus, assembly GCA_034510155.1. Lineage (NCBI taxonomy): Eukaryota > Metazoa > Arthropoda > Insecta > Orthoptera > Tetrigidae > Eucriotettix > Eucriotettix oculatus. The sequence continues at coordinate 36,412,763 of CM067380.1, read as the reverse complement.
CATTATTTTTTATTTAAATGAGAACCAAATTGTGTTTTCCAATAAAAATACAAACGTTAACTGAAATAATCGATTTTACAAGTTAATACAACAACCTTAAAATTCTGTTGAAATATATATTAATTTAATCTTAAAAATATATAAAAACGTAAGTTTATCAAGGTAATTAACGCATTTGATATGGAGATATATAAAAGAAACCAAAGTTTACAAAGAAAATTAGGATTTCACGGCACAGATACTTTTGTAAGATTATTCCATTACATAGGAACATATATAATTTGCGTTCACATGAGATAGTCATAGTTTTTCTCCCCCTCCCGCCCTTATATATATATATATATATAGGCTGTAACAAGACCTCACCGACGAACTGATAGGAATGTTAGGTCATGCAGATACGACCATTTTTGTCTAGGACATAAATTCCCAAACACGTTGGAATTTAATATAAACAACATTTTATTGTAAAAGGCATGTTCAGATAACTAGAACTCCATATTGATTAACACCTCACAACGACAAATCTACAACAACAGCAAACAACCAACCATTCAGGCGTAGTGCTACGCCAGAGTGAGGGGGTGACGGCACAGGTGAGCAACGTACGGGATGGTTGCGGTGCGTGGCTCGCACATCTTTTACGTGCGCATTACTTACGCCGTGTCTTCCTTCACAAAAGAAAAAAAAATCCTCTCCACATGGTGTATCATCATCCCTATACGAAATAAGGCAGTGGGGAGAGAATATTAAAAACCCAAGCACAAACGAATTTTGGATATTAAGGACATGGAGGTGTTTATGCTTTGAACATTAAGGACACGATGGTTTGATCATTAAGGATGTGCAGGTTATGATTGGACAGATAAAGATTGGAAATTGCCCTGACCACGGACAATAACAATGGCAGTAAGGCGTAATCCAGTCCGGAGCAACGCGGAAGCGGCAGAATGAAGGTCCGGGCAAGCTGAGATGACACGGTAAATACCTCTGTTTGTAACCTTCTGCCGAATTAATGGGTACTACCAGTTCCGAGTAGGATTCGTCTTAAATATTTTGCTATATGAGAAGGCCCATTTAAAATGACTCTTTAGTGTAGAGCTCTTCGATTTAGTTGTAAGGAATTTGTAATATAAATGTAAAACTGTTTAATGTAGAGTAAATGAAATTTAATTCTTATAATAATATTTCATTATAAAATAAGTATATCGCCCTTATACATTACATATGGTTGCCGTATGAAAGCATATAAAACGTACGCAAGGACACCAGAATACTGAATGTATCTTTTAGTTCATTATTCCAGAAACACCCTGGGTCAGAATGGGTAATTCATCGTAGTGATAACGTTTCTTCCGTGCGACGTTGTCACGTAAAAAGTCTGAAATCATGTTTGGTACAACGCAGTCACACAAAAAGTGATATAAGTGCAAGTCTTACACAATTTTTGTCGCATTGATAAGAAAGGCATTAAAGAACAAGTACTTAAATGCCAAGGTCCTCTGTTCTCGACGTCCTCTGATGATGAGCTGGGGGAACTATTAAAACATTTAAACAACTTTCACAGGATTGGACTCGACACAAATTTAATACGCCAATATTATTTGAGACACACCAAGACTGCATCAGAATTGCAGAAAAACTAATAATTCTCCGTTCGCAGTCAACATTTTTTAAAAAATTATTTCAATTGGCGTTAAGAAATACATTTCTATGGACTAATATGCCGACATAGGAATTAGTTGTCCAATTCCATTAATATAACATGATTGAGGACCACTCCAGCGAGAGGACCTCAAGTCAATAATTTAAATCATTGGAAGTCTCCTCAGTCATCTGTTGTCTTCAGGCCAATTGACCATGGTTTCTTCAATCTTTTACTTGTTCTATTCTCCAGGAGTGGCTGCAGTAGACGGTTCGTACGGTATTCCAGTTTGTTGTGGTGCTTACTGCTTCTTTCTTATATAATTTCATGTATAAACTTCATGCCTAAATCTTCATGTATTGTTTCATTTGAAACTTACCAAGGGACGTCGACGATATCTCTACGGATTTTTGATTGAACCCTTTGAATGATTTTCACCCTAGTTTTAATGGCGCATCCCCATAATTCTATACCATAACTCCAAATCAGTATGGTTGTTATTTTATTGAGGAGAAGCTTATTTTCAAGTGATAGTATTGATTTTCTGTCTGGTCATTGATGCTCCCTATATTTTAAGTCTATTTGTTTCCTTTTTTAACAACATGATTTTTACAGTTTAATTTATTGTCAAGATGCATTGCAAGATATCTAATTGTTGTTGCTTCTAGTATTCGTTCATTGTTGATGATGACTGGAGTACATTGTTTTTTTCTCAAAATGAAAGTAACCTGTTGTGATTTAGCTGCATTTATCTTGATTTTCCGCTTTTCTAAACATTATAGGATTAAGTTTAGATGATGTGCGCTGATGCAATTTCTGGATCTGTATGTTTTTCTAGGATAACTGTATCATCAGCAAAAGTTCCAATAACCGTGGTTGCCGTAGTTGGAAAATCTTATGTAAACAGCAAATACAATAACGGACCAAGAACGCTGCCTTGTGGCACTCCCGAAAGGATCGGATAGAATTCAGATGTTCTGAAGTATCGCTCACTTAAATATGATTTTATTAAGGAGTAATATTGTAGAGGTATGAAGCTTTTGACATTGAAGAGTAGTCCAGCCTGTCAAACTTTATCAAACGCTTGGCTGACGTCTAACAATGCTGATGTGTAGTATTTCTTCTCCTCCATTGATTTCCTGAATTTTTCGGTTGCACTATTGTACGGTGGAATGTTTCTTTCTGAAGCCAAACTGGTGACGAAGTATTATATGTTCTAATGTTTCTATTTTATGAAGAATTAATTTTGCTACTGTCGACAAAAGACTTATGGATTGATATGACTTAACGTCTGTTGGATCTTTTCCTGATTTTGTTATTATTTCTGTTGTTTTTAATTGTCGAGGCCAGTGTTTTAACTTAATTAGAAGCACAAATCCTTTATTAGGCATTTCTTTCAGCACTTGGGATGTTATATTGTCTAGTCCGGGAGATTTTCTGTCATTTAACATTGAAATTTCCTTTGCTGTTAATGGTGATATGGGTTCGACGTTGAGGTTATCAACAATGCGGACGTAAAAATTTTTGTGAAACGCGGATAAGTGGAAAGTTTCATCTGCATAATTGAAAAATCGTTGGAGAATAACACGAAATGCAACAATGATAATAAATGAAGTTAGAAAGATCAGTCTGCGACTGGAATACAACAAACAGACTACCGATCATTTTAAAATTAAGATATCAGGTTTATTGAATGTAAACTCTAGAAAGAAACGTGAGAAATGCATTCTTTTGTATTGTACTCACAAAACAGATAACGCAGGATATTCGCCTAACGATAAAAAGACGGAAGCCAACGTGTGTAGCAAGTCGCGATAAGACCCATAGTATGATAAAATGACAAATAAAATTTGCAGCAGCGTCTCGGAGTAATAGGATAAGGTCATATTTCACAGACAATATCGAGAAAATGGGCTTCAAGTTTGCGGAAAGGCTATAATTTCTACAAAAATATAAGAAAACCTACAACTATATAAATTAAATTACTGCAATCAGTATGTGCAATAATAATTAATTTAAAGAAGGCTTATTATAATATAAATCAAATTTGTGAATTCATTAATCGAATAAGAGGAATAGTTAAAAACGTCATCGAGTAGCAGTAAATTTCATGTCAATTAAAAATGGCAGTATGAAATATAATTAATTGTTTCGTAAGTAACAGAGTCTTTTGCCCTCCAAAGTGGTCAATTAGACAAATTATTTGTCATCGAAGTAGGAAGGTTTTCGTAAGTGAAGTATGAATTGAGGATAAAATATCAGAGACCAAGTAAAGGTTTCGAATTGTTTTTCTTTGTCCGTCCTCTGCGACTCAGGAAAGGACCGGGGCAACAACGCTGTCTTACACGACGTAAGGAGTTACGTCGTGTAAGACGACAGTCCGCAGTCGACCCGGTGGGCCATGGCCCTGAATGGGCTGCAGAGCCAAGGAAGAAGAAGATTATTTCCTTAATTTCTCAATGTATTCTGGTTTATCTCATCAAAATCTGAAAACTTTAGAAGGTGAATGAAAATTTATGACGTCAATAGTGTTTTCTCTTTTTAAAATAAATCACAATTTGAAATAATACAATTGTAACCATCATATACTGTATATATTATTTTGTTTTAACGTCTATTTTTAATTAAAATAAGTTTTATTTATGAACCAATTTAAGTATTTTATTGTTCAAAACGTATTCTGTTAGTTAACAGTTTCGGTACATGTTTTAACTGGCTTCTGAATTCAGTCATATAAAACAAACCTTTCAGTCAGAACACAGCCTGAAGATGGTACAAATAAGAACCACAACGTAGGGCTCTTAACTAACAGAATATTTTTTATTAATTCTTTTGAATAATAAAAAGTCCATTAATTCGTCTATCTTCTACTTGTAAGGTATTTTAGCATTATCTAGCTAAGCTGCTATGTGAGTGTGAAGAGAGAGTATTTTTTTAACTTTTTAAAATTTCCATCCAATTCTGTCATTTTGATTGCACATAGGTGTCATTAAATGAGATAACACAATTAAAATGTATAACAGGATGAACGAAGAGATCACGTAGTTATTCGCTGGAGTGTGTGTAGCGTTACGAAATCCTGTGAAATAGAAACGATGTAGTCGAGGCCGTTGCAGCATCCAGTTCAATTATCATAATGGAAGTGCGGGAATACTCCAGAGACGCCTGATCGCGGCGTCTGCTGCGTTTTATGGACCTAGACCGATCCAATGGGCCAGACGTATTCCTATGTGTTTGAGCAATTGGTTAAGACAAGTATTCCAGATATATTCCAATTGTCATTGAAACAATGTAAATCCGTCATGATTTGCGGGTCACGGAAATACAAATTGTCCGTGTGATAGAAAGCACCTGTAGAATGTCGAGGACGAATGAGAAACATTGCTATTGCCATGCATGGATCAGAAATAATAATTAATAGTCCGTCCAGCTTTTAACTGGATTTCCGTACATACACCTTCGTATGGTAATTATTTATTAACTTGCCATTTCAGATAATTCCACATAATATATTTAAAAATCAATATATTTAAACATTAGCTGATCCTCTGTGCCTTCTGAAAATACTGAAAACTTAAACCGACACCACAATCCCTTCGGCTGTGTAAACTACCCTCACTATTTATAAATGGGAATATATAGATTCAGTGGCGGCTCGTGAGTATTTAAAGTTATGTGCTACAGCACCCCAAGGAACAATTTTTACGAGGGTAATTATGTAAGATATTAATAATAGTACAACATCAAAAGTATTGGTAATACTCCACGGCCCGTAATATGCTACATTTCTAATTTCGTCTACAAAACCTGTAAATGAAACGAATCTTTAAAAATATAAAATCAAATTGGTGCAAAATCTTAACACGAAAGTATTTGTACTTCTTACATATTTAAAATAAAGAAAGTTAATTTTAAGAAGAAGCCATGGGAATATTGTATGCAGGGTCGTGCGGTAGTTTCTTCATAATTATGAAAGTCTTCGAAATGCCGCCCGTTAAACAACATTTGATTAAGTAAACAACAACAAGACCATAAACAGTAATCTTTTTTTATTAATTCGTCAAAAACGTTTAAATTTGTAGCCTGATGAGGCCGCCTCTGTGTCAGGACTCACGTTCTTCCCGGCGCTGTGCTTTTTGCATCTCATATAATTGTTAAATCTTGGACGAGCAGGGAATGAAAAGAAAATACTGCGCATGCGCATTTCTCATTCTAGATAGGATTCTCGTGCTATCTAAGAATAAAGCCTACACGAATGCGGGAGGAGCACGCTGGAAGGTGGACAGTTTAAAGTCGTCAAAATCGAAATTCACATTCTTAAAGTACTATTATATAAAAGTTTCTTAAAATTACGAAATAAATAATTCTTCCTAAATTAATTCATGTGCTTTAGGATATGAGCGCATATGCACCAGCCGCCACTGGATAGATGACATTAATAGAATGCTTCTTAAAGGGACTGTTTTGGGTATTCGATTGTCTGTGGTGAGGAGAATGAAGTAGACCACGATCAAGGAAGGTGCGACATAAAAAGCGCGTCAAACTAAAGAAAGGAAAAAATGGGATTAAACTGAGCGAAGTAGGAGAAAAGGAGTAGTATACATAAAAATAACACAAGGTCAACATTTCTAAAAGTGAGAACTCTGCAGATCTTCAGGGAATCCAGATTGAATTTATGTAAAATTGAAATCTGTGGACATAATTATGGTAGAACTTCTCAGCACATTACTAACTAATAATTAATATGATCGTTCTGACCGTTAAAATCCTTTCTCTTACTATAACTGTCCCTACACGCTGCTTACTGTAATAGTTTGTGTGTACTTTTTGTTCGTATTATGTATTAATTGTGTAAATATTTGTGTATATTCCTTGTAACTGCCACCTAATTAATTAATTCATTGATTCACATCAGTTATCCGGAACAGCCATCGTGAAAACTATACGAAAAAACTTCAAGTATCCCTTACTGTCATAGCCTATACTAAAATAAGGATTATAGTGAAAATAAATAATGTTTTGTAAACATAACGATTTTGATTCACACATATTATAACCAGTTAACAAATATTGGCGACTAATATTTGCAGCTTCGTGCAGGAGGCAAAAAAAAGTTAGTGTGCTGTCCCACGTCACTGGAAAACAATATAAATGATACGAAAGAGAATAAATTACGCAGAGAAATTATTTCATCAGTGAACGTTGCATGCATGTAATAATTTTGTGTCATGTAACTAGTAGTACAAGAAATGTATTCGTTATTAATAAGCGGTATTCCAAAATGTGACACTTTTGTAATCGGACCATTAAAATAATTATGAAGAAATATTCTAAATAGTATTGTTTTTCAAAGCACAACCTTAACATCGCATTGGATCCATGTAACGAGTATTGAGATGAGTATAAATATGATATATAATGTTTCAAATTTTATGTCGGTATTATGATCTTTGCAATAAGTCGAAGGTGTAAATCAAAAACGTAAGATTACAGAGTATGGGGAAACAGGTGCAACGTTCCAGACTTAGTGACGAGTTGAAGTGAGGGTGGTTTCCGAAGATTCGGAAGTGAAACTGGGTTGTGACAGTTGACAGGAGCGAATTCAGATACGGATTTCAGACAGCATGGTGTAGAGTGGGACGACATATTGCAAGGTTCATATTCTCCGTGTGTCCTAGGGATCCGTTCAGCATGAATGTCGGTTCAGGGAATTGACGAGTTTGGGGTAAGTGAGACTGAAAGGTGTCGTGCTCGTGCGGAGAGCGAAATGAACGTGCCAACTGAAGCCTGAGTACGTTCACATCTCGCCACGAAGACCGCGACGGGGAGACTGTAGAAAGCCACTACTAAGGAGTCTGCAGATAGGGCTTTGCACTGGGCCTGGGCCTGGGCCGGAGCCGGAGCCGGGGCCGACACGACACGACAATAGCGGCATAGTTGGCTTTCTAAAATTGCACGGGCTCGATATTGGAGGCGCATGCGCAGTCGCCGCGAACGCGCGCCAATCGCGGGGTGGCCGCTCACTATTTTGGCAAACATCAATCCCGGACACCCTCAACGTGAACGCGTAAACGGTTGTCCTTTTAGGCTGCGCTTCAACGTGACAGCTTTCATGCGACGCAACATTCGCCGCCTACGTCGCCGAGAAACCTCGGCTTCGTCGAATTTCTCACGTCGTCGTTTCCAGAACACGCGGACCCCATAACGAATTCACGGAATGTATCATTCGTGGCCCTGAGAGCCGAAACGGTGAACGATAAATATATAACGGCACGTCAGCATCGATCCGGCGGAGCACGCAAATTATAGAGCAATCGTTTCAGACGCGCGGTTCCGAAACGAGCTTCGCTATTTAAACTTCTTGCAAAGATTCTTCGGCCCCGCTATTAAAAACCGCGCTAAAATATTCCGCAACAGTCGCTTATTTCGGAGTATCGATTTCATAATAAACCCATTTCCGAATCCCTCCGGTTCGGGACAAAAATAGCGACGCAACGTCGCAATTTATGCGTCCTCTCATCATGCAGCCGTGATCCGTGCAAACAAGGACACAATCAAACCGTAATCTTGTATTACGGAGAAGCCTGAACTCGGGATTACAGGAAGACTCGGCTTGAAATTTGTCGAATTCGCGACCTAAGGAGTTTTCTAATGACAGCTATACGATAAACGAGATCGAAATAATTCGCGTCGACGTTCATCTAAGCGCTTTCTCCTTTTCGCGACGGTTGAACGGCAAAATAGTCGCCCCCTTTACTCCGTACGCAACAATCTAAACGAGTGTAGGCAGGTGTTTTTATTATCAATCAGGATAAGCTGCCGCCAAAGCTGTGTTTCGTAATCCATAAATCCCGATCGAGTATGCGTGATGGTTCAGATTTTCCTATTAACCGAGTAACGCGTTCTCGACTTCCGTAACAATCGATTGAGCACAGCCTCCAGATTTTATTAGCGATTGATCCGGGAACGGTCCAACAAAGCCGGGCAAAAACGATTTTAAGTCCAGAAACAAACGTGAACTGGAACCGACGTAGGTTCGAAACTGTAACCAGGACACGTCGACGCCGAATATTTATTAACCGAGACGTACCTGCGTCGGAGACTAATTAAGCGCGTTCCAGGCTCGTATTTGATAATCACTTTCCCTACGGTCCGGGAGACCGATCACTTTATACGGGAGCGACGATATTGACAGCGAAGAGGGAAGCGGTAATTTAGTCGTCGATGGCGGGGAGGTGGGGGGGGGGGGTTGGGGGTTACGGACCGTAACGTAGTTACAGAGAATTAGGGAGTTGGCGTGACAGGATTGTGGTGGAGATGACATCTGTGCACGTGTGCGACAGAAGCATCCTTACAGGAGCAAGAAGTGACACCCGGCCATACAGCTGGCAAGCAGACGGCGTCCGCCTCTTGATCGATACACGCCAGCCGCAGACCGTTCAAATTTAAATTACAAATAATACATCGCCGGCAGCCGGACTTCCTGCGGCAATCCACAATCGAATCTGGGCTAACGTCCATCGGACTCCGTCCGGATAAAATAAGACCTTTCTCTTTCGAAACGGGCCGATTCCCTCTAATGTCGTCGTCAGCTTCACGTTATTTATTTAATAAATAACGTGCACTTGTCAGAAAACACTCGATACTCGCCACTTGGTCGGTCCTCTATTTTCCGATGGCATGTTTGTTATGTAAATATAGACCGACATGCTATTCCTAAATTTGCCGTTCCATTTTAGGGTAGAATGCAAATTTTATTCATTAAGAAGCGTGCTCTTCTCGTCAGATCCGCCGCTTCGCACGCGGGGTTAATAAACAAAATCACCAATATTAAATAATTTTTTGGAGCTGTTCGAGTCTCGGGATGGTCACATCGAACGTTCAGTATTGGGAAAAGGACGGTCGGGTCAGCCGGAATCTACGGTCACGTACCTGGATCATAAATATAGCTTTGGTGAGTTGTGCTATCGCCGACGAACGTAGAGAGTTCACAGTGGCCGTGTAAGGAACATCGCTAGCTCACACTCACAGCTTCCTCGCCATAGCACTGATCAATTCCCTCCCACGCGCGCGCCATCTGCGAGCGGCGGCGACAACTACAGACACGTGAGCATCGACCCATTCAAAATCCATCGCCATGCACCTCGCCAACAATAAAGCTACACGACGACGCACCAATAACAATTGAAGGAGAAAAACAGAAGAGAGTTGATAATTCGAACAAGTTGGATACGAGAAAAAAAATCGGGTTTTGAAGCTTGACCACAATGCTGTTGAGACATTCGGTAAATATTCTGTCATCTATAATACAGGAATAAACTGTGGCCGATTGAAAAAAATCCAACGAACGTTTCAAGGGATAAAGTTTTGTTCGCCTTCAAGAAACAAAGGTTGAGAATAACAGCAGAGCACTTATACAGAAATAAAACAACTGAATTCAGTTTCCAAGAGTTGGCTATCTGACACAGAAAATTCGCTAAATTCATAGAGTTGGGAGTGAAAGTGACAGGCGCTGTTTTGTTGAGTTGCAGGGGCATTCAGCTTTTGTCTTCACGTATTACGGGCTTCCAGGTGTCCGGGACGTTGACAATGGGTTGCGAAACAGTCTCTTTTAAATAACCTTTTCAAGGTATGAGGACAACCAAAGTTTTGAACAATAAAATTATTGTTAAACTCAGATACGCGTTCTTCTAGTTTTCGCTGAACAATTCCGAGCTGCGCATCCCTGTTTTTCGGGTTGAATCTGACATCTCGTTTCGTCGATGCGCTGGAATATATGACATCTGTTCTCTTGCAATTATTTTAACGTGACTTGGCAATGGATATTTGTGTCTGAAAGAATTATTCCCTGTGAAAACTGTGTTTTATGCTACAACTTTTCGAAAATAATTTTCCGACGTTTCCAATCAGAAGATAAGAATCTCCGCTCGTATTGAGGAGTCAGAATGCAACAGTTCTAATCTTAAACATGGAGATTAACTTGGGGCAAGCGGTTAGTCTGTATTCTGTCTCTGAACGATGACCAAGGTTTGTTGGAGACGGGTGAAAGATTTGGATCTTGAGTAATCATTTTTGGTGAAGTTCCGACCCGAGCCGTCCCAAATATCTGAAAATCACGGAATTTTGTTGGGCTAATTAACTTCCTTTTGTTGCTTCTATTTTCTGTTTCACTTCTTTTCTGTACCAGAAATTTCCTATTATCTGAATCAAGAAAAACGAAGATTCATATCATATTAATTAGACAATTTCGGACTTAATTAACCTGTCAATTAACATAAACTTATCACGGTTCATTCACCTGTCCGCATCAAGAAGGAAACTTTCGTCTGATACAGACGTATTGATCTGTTAAAGTCTATCATATCCTAATATATTTTGTTGATAAATGAATTCTGCGTTAACCTGTAATATAAGATACATAAAAAAATGCAAAATATCTCCGCGAGGGTAATTGAACGTTTTATTCTCGTAAACCACACTTATGCACCTGGTGAGACGATTTCTAGTTTGTGAGAACGCTTTCCCTTATACATCGCCAAGCTTCTTGCAAAATTTGACGCAATACCATCGTTGGAATCGTTCCGACGTCCACAACAATTTATTCCTTATTCACGTACCGGCTGCCAGCTACTGTCGGTAACTGTATCTGATGCACGTTTCAGTTGCTTGTGTGAAAATTAGGGTTCGATACATTTAGAATAGCTTGTGTAACCAAAATGAATGCCTCTTTAAAGATGTGTGAATATTTCTATCACTTGATTTTACCGACGAGTTTCATTCAAATGCCAGTTAAGTTTTAAGTACATGTACAATATTTACGGGAAAACTGGTGAAAACAAAAATCTGGTAAACGATTGTATTTATTGCCCCATCGTTACTCAAAAAGTCTTACGTTTTGCCCATCCTTATCCTTGATAAAAGTTTCAGATGGCTAGCCATCGCTCTGCATGCTCTTTCTGATCTTCTGACAGTTGCCTCCAAATATTTTCAAAAATCCCATACTCATCATGGAGATTTTTTGGAGGAAGATGTGCTATATGTTTCAGAAGGGGACTCTAGCTCCCCAATCAAACGAACTAGGAAATTAAGGAATCTTAGTGTCTGATTGAAGGAAAATGGATCCTTCACAGAGAATATAGAAAATGTACACAGCAAAAGCATTAAAATAATAAATAATGAGTTGAAACAATTTAGAATTCCCTTAATTCAAAACGTACAACTATTTGGTAGCGATTGTCAGTTATGCGGCTAGTATATGGGCACATAGGCTGAAACTGGTGAAGCCTTCAGAAAAGGTAGAACAAATACAAAGGAAAATATTGAGGACCTCTCAAGCTTACAGAACATCTACAGATGTGCTCAATATCCTTCCGAGTGTGATCCCGCTGGACCTTGAGGTGAGGAAGAGAGCTGCAATGTACTGGCTAAAAATAGGAGACCAGGATAAGATTAAAAATGTACTGGGAAAGAAAGCCAGTTGCAAAGGGGAAATGGCAGCAATTATCTTGGACTTCTGGAAAAACAGATGTGAGGAGTCATCAATGGTAAAAGTAATCATCTTCAACCTGCCAGGGGCCTGATTCAGTTCCTCTAGGTCATAGAGTGTATTATACCAAGGTATTAACCATACAGTCCAATTGTATGAATATGAGAGATTGGTTCACCAAAATATGTGGTTCTGTTTTGATCATTACTTCCCATCAGTCAGGTAAAGCGAGATGCCCTGAAAGATTTTTCATTCAAGGGTTGCAGTTTTGGAGGGATTGACAAGAACAGGTATCACATTTAGAACTTGGAAAAATTAAAAAATAGTGACAAACTTAGAGCAAATAATGCCTGTTACAATATGAGCAGCAGAAATGGTGATATAAGAAGAGGACAGCATGGCTGTCATTTCAACTAGGAATAAACAAAGCTGAAATGAGTCTGCTGATCTCCTGTACTGGGATGTTCTGGTTATAAGCACTACCTACCTCTTCATCTTCCAGGAACTATTTACTTATAAAGTAGAATTGACAAACTTTTTAAAGAACTATTTCTAATAAATATGTGTATAAGCTATTCCATCACCATTTCTCTGCTGAATTCCACAAAGTAGTGAGGCCTAGGATTATCCAGAGTTGCAACTAAGGCAAATTCGAGTAGCACACATGGGGTAAGGAAGCAGATGTCATTTAAAGTGGTTTGACTCTCATCTGTCCGTAAGAAATACCAAGAATCAAGAAAGAGAGGTTTTCCACCCTGATGTCTGTGGACCTTTGAGGGAAGTTGATTAGCAAGATATGAGTAAAAGTATGTTTCTTCATCATACAAGTGTTACAGTTCCAGATCATAGTTTGTAAAATGTAGCAAGCAAAATAATTTGTAGTCTACTATTTATGTGGATATGGGTAGTTATTTATGAAAGTGTAGTTTTCATTAAAAAATATAGAAATCTCGAGAGAGTTTAAGTAGGGAAGAATTAATTACAAAATCTTATTACTCTGGTGCTCTAGGTGATGTATAATACATATATATATATGTGTGTGTGTGTGTGTGTTAAATGTTGTTCTTACCTAAAATTAATAGAAAAGGGAAAGCTGTCCCTTGGTAATGAATAAAAGGACAAGTGTTAGTACAAAGTGGCTTCGCTAAGTAGGGTAACCCACCTCCCCATGGCATTAACGGAAACCCTCCTAGGTGAGGCTAAGTGGTTACAAAAATGTAAAAGAAAACAATGAAGGAAATGATTAATCTCAATGAAGAACTGTATTTAATTAATTTGTTTTTCTTTATTATTATTGTAAATTATAAAAATGTATTAGGTTAGAAAGCGATAGTAATGCCTATGTACAATAATATCCAAAAATGTAAATTTGTAATTTTACTATTGTGCAATGGTATATCAGTATAATATGCTATTAATATAATTAAGCAGGTTCTCTCAAGGTAACAAACCTTAAGATTCAATAAAATAAAAAATTAAAATGTCTGCCAGCTTCATACTTCAGGTAAACCACCAGCTTTCTATCGCTCTTTCCTGTCATCATAATGTCAAATCCTCACTTGTGTATACATAATTCTCTATGATTGGGAGCTTTTGTAATAATTATCTTTATTTTCACAATGAACAGATACAAATTTTCAGATAATTGTTTGTAAAAAAAAATGTAATATAATAGCCGCATTTCAAAACAAATGTTTATACATTGCAATATTCTTTTTGTAACACTGTAGACTGCACAAAGGTATTCCAGTCTTCGAGCAGGAGTACTTCTTTAGCTTTTTGCAGTTAGTGACGCCACACAGAACAGATGGTTTCCTAAAATTAAAACAGCTAATTAAATGGATTTTGAATAAATTAGTGCACAATAACAGGAGAAATATGCTCATTTATTACAATCTGATCTGTATAGAATAAAACTGATGTGTTGAACTGACAGCAGCAGAAAGCTAGTAGACACAGAAAAATTTGAGATACCACATTTTCATTTTGGTTGAAGACATTAAAATCTACAAAAGTTTCCTCTTTTTTCCTGCTGCAAGGTGAAATACAAGTATGTACTATTATTAATTATATGTCATTAAACTGAAGAAGTTTGCCATGGTAAGCTGCGAATGAAAGCACTGTAACCTGGTATTAAAACTACAGTGCTTTCATTTGCAGCTTACCATGACAAACTTCTTCAGTTTAATGACATATAATTAATAAGGATAGGAAAGAAAGATAGACATTTTTGGGAGAAAGGAAGGAACTTCACTTTTAAATCATACGTCCGGCATAGTATTATGCTCAAAGAAATACATACATTAGGCGTAGAAAGGAAGACAGAAAATATTTGGACTCGAACCAATACATCTTAAAATTGTAATTGAGCCTTAATGGATGCTCCAAACTCTTCTATACCTATTCTCTAGCCATCCTACCTAAAAACCTAGTATATAAAGACTGAAAATATTGGGTTAGTTATACTTGGCTCAGTGGCAGAAAGGTAATGCATGCCGTGGCTTAACTGGAGGTTTACGTGTTTCTAGGTTCGAATCCTGGTAGTGCTGAATATTTTCACTTTTCCTTCCTCCTTCCATTCCTCTCCACGCTTAAAATATGTATTTCTTTGAGCATAATACTATGCCAAACATTTGATTTAAAAGCAAATATCCTAACTCTGTCCCAAATTTTTTCTATCTTTCTAACAATCCAATTATCAAATGTGTGACTCTGTCACATACCCAATACATATTTAAATATATTTTGCAGTTGATGAAAAATAATCATTTAAGCCAATTCTTTGGGTCCTTAACTTGATGATTGTGCTCAAAGAGTAATGTGGGTCAACACTTGTCTTCAGGTGTGCGCTAATGAATGATTCTCCCTGCAGTGATTGGTTTTTACTCAGGATTAATTAAAGATGACTAGCAGTAGAAAAGATATAGCACACAATTGTATAGAAAATTCCCATTAATAAAGTTTAGGATAACATAAATCTAATCACATTGATAGTTTGTTCTGCATATAAAACTACCATATTTATAAAGAAGTTATCATACTATTCAGTTTTAACTAAAATCAAATTGCAGTTATTTAATTTCTAAAAACTTTTAATATATAAACAAACAATTTGATTTTTTAAGTGATATTAACAAAATTAATTTTTGATAAAGTCTGGCATATATTGTATGAAGTCATTAGAATTTAATATGCATATAAAAAGTTAATATTCTTACTTTGCAGGTGCTTCCTGAGCTTTCAAAGGAAAATCCATACCCGGTGGGAGAGCTAAAATGACTCCTCGAATGCTGTTAATGTATGTTTCTATGGGTCCTTGTTGCTTTGCTGTTCGAGACTTATTGTTGCAAGCTTTTGTTGACTTTGACTCCTGCTTCTTCAGAAGTCTTTCCATTGTTTTTTTCTAGAGTAAATGCAGCAAATATTAAAGCTTTTTAATTATGACATCATTTATATATACTAACATTTCCTCAGGAAATGTATTCTATCAGACATGGTGGGCATGAAGGAATAAGCAAGATCCTCTCTTTTCTATCTATACAATATTTTATGATGTCACATTATCCTTATTATATTTGTGTGTAGGAAAGAGAGAGGCAGTAGCTTGTAATTATTATGAACATCCTCCTTCAGGAGATGGACTTGCAATTTATAATTATCTATGTATACAATTAATTAACTCACAAGCATTACAGCGACCAACATGCAGATGTCAAGGAATTAGTTTTTTCATTCTCAATTCAGATACTTTTCATAGTGTACATAATTAAGAAATATTATATTATGGACGGAAGAGTTTGTTGACAAGCATTTTAAGCGTATGTAACAAGATATAACAAAATCAGTATAACTATTCCAAACTTATGGTCATATTCCTCTAAGTTTTCTTTTACTTTTTATATTTAAGAGTCAAAAAGAAATCTATAATTGGCACCAGTAACATAATTAGCTGTATTTTTGCATCTGACAGCAGTAGTACATAGCAGTTCGAAGAAAACAGTATGTCAGTGGTTAGGCCGTAGACTAATCCTGATGTAGATAGTAGATGCAAAATTTTGTTGATTGCAATTAGTTTGCCAAAGATAGGCACAGTTTCGATGAGACAGTATCCTCCTGGAGACAATCCAACTTGGAACAGACCCATCTCAGTAAGACCTGGAGTCCACTATTCATGGGTCTGCAGTCTAGGTAAGTATAATGTGATGGCTGGTGGATGAAGGCACCAGCTAGCAGGAGGGCAAGTCCAGCTGACAACGAAGATAGGATACACAGCCCTCAGAATCATTTAGGAGCTGCCTTATAGCGAATGGAGTGAGATGAGTGACTCTAGATCTACACCAACTGAAGCACCAACCAATCAAACAGAAGCATAAAACTGCAACTGTTGCCTCAAGGCCATATAAAGGGAATACAAACTCACACTCAGCAATTGGCGTGCACAGTTATTGAAAAATTACAGATTTTCAACAAACTTAGTGGCAGGAATCGCAAGGGAATTTGAAAGCACTGAAATGTATAATGACCAAGAGACTATAAAATGGAAAATTAATAATATTTAATTGGGTGTGTGCATTATGGAACTGGCAAATGAGGACATAGTTTGTGACAAAATTTCATAGCGATTCAGAAAAATTAAAGGTAATGAATAACAATGACACAAAATTTAGAATATCACATAATTTGGCACACAAAATTTTGCAAGCATATATTCTCAAACATAATAAAGTACATCTCATTGACAATTACCATGTCTTTTTCTCGTTTCTCATCGGCGAGTTGCTTTCTTTTCTTCGATTTTAAAGCTGCTTTCTCTATAGCTTCAGCAGTCATCACTTTCTCTTTGTAACCTAAAATAATAAATTTATTATGCAAACCAGTAGTATTTTAATTCATACTGATGAAATTAATTTCTATTTAAGTCTACAATTGAATCATTATAACTGTCTGCAAAACATAAGTGCATTAAATGGTCAAGAAAATAGTTTACATTCTTAATATTTCTAGTTTTGTGCCCTTCTACAGTTTTTAAGACTCCTTTAACAACATAAGAAATTGTTATATCTTTCAAAGAGAGAAAATTTATGGAAGCAAAAAGGAGGAAGACAATATAAAAAGGTATTTCAACTACATCTCAATTGGCTTGATAAATACACATTTTTCATGAACTAAATGTGATTAATACAGGACCAGTTTTGAATTGTAAAAAAACCTAGAAAGTATAGTTTTTACCTGATGGTAATGCTAATAGTTGTTCAGTTCCAGGACATGGTTCTTTGTCAGTTTTTCTCTCAAACATGGCTCGTTGTCTTGCAGTCATAAGTTTAGGATCTTTTGGTTTTATTTTCTTTAATTCATCGTCGACCTAAACAAAAAGTATTGAAAGTCAAACTTGTTTTATATTTACACCATTCAGCAATTTATCACATTTCTTTATACCCTTACAGTTCTACTTTATAATTACTAATGAAGAGGAATATCACAGGAACTCAGGGCATATGGATACTTATATATTAATATACTGTATACATAGCAAATAAACTGAAGCATACAAGCATAGATATCTCTGTCTTACGCATTATGTCACATCTCTTTCTGCCTGGTTCATTATAGAGTATAATTGAAATTAAAGATAGAAACAAAAGCTCCTAATAATCACATATGCCTACAGTAATAGGCTGCAACTCACACACTTATCTCTCTAACATCCCTTCCTTACCTTTCATTCTTTTCCTGGGCCAAATTTTATCTGTGGGAACTATCCCTCCCAACACGAACCCTGAACTAAAAATACTGTAGTCTATAGCTTTGAGAACTCACAACTTGCTAACACTTAAATATCTGTGCTCTGTTTCTTGCACTCTCTGAATAATAATGACAAGATCAAAATAACTGATATGGATAGGAAAGAGACAGGCAGATTATTATTGCTAATGTGAGAATGAAGATCAGTCACCATGTTTGGCAGAAAACAACATTCCTCTCCCTTCAAGCTCAGACCTGGTTGGCTGACAGATTGTACCAAAGCTGAGGAAAAGTACCATGGAAAAATGTAGAATGAGAAAAAGTGTATGTTCAGCATCTGAAATATACCCCAAAGTTCCACAAAATTCCTTCACTCACACACTGAAGTCATGCAACATCAAGAGGAAAATACAAAATTAGAATCACATATTCTCTCCAACACAGTGACCATTGGTCATCCTAATGAGAGGCATGCAAACCCTACATCCCCCACTCTTTCTGACTTGTATTTATTATTGCACATTGTCCTTATATATATTAACCCGTGCCCAGCACCTAGCCATCCGCAACAATGAAAAACAACCGTGATATTGTTATCCTCCCAGCTGACAAGGGTTCCACCACTGTCGTCATGGATGCCGACAGTTACATGACGGAGGCACTCCGCCAGCTGCAGGATGACAAACTCTACAAACTTGCCCCCACCAACCCCAACCCCTCCATTACCCACAAAATAGAAAAGTTTGTTCAGACTCATGGCCCTCTTCAAAAACTATCCTCTGTCTCGATCAAGCTCCTCACCCCAAAAAAACCCAGAACACCCATGTTTTACCTTCTCCCAAAAATACACAAACCTGGGGTCCCTGGCCGCCCAATTGTCGCTGGTTACAATTCCCCCACTGAAAGGATTTCCGCTCTGGTGGATGACTCCCTCCAGCCAATAGTGGAAAATCTCCCCTCATCCATCCAAGACACCAATCATTTTCTCCGTCACCTACGTGAATTACCCACACCACTCCTGCGGGACACACTACTGGTTACCGTAGATGTTGTCTCCCTATACACCAATATCCCCCACACCACTGGCCTGTCCGCACTCGAACACATCCTGTCTCGCAGGCCTCCAAATTCCCTCCCAAACACCCACTTTTTGATAACACTCACCCAGTTTGTCCTCACCAGAAACTTCTTCACCTTCCAAGATAAAATTTACCACCAAATCGGCGGCACTGCCATGGGCACTCGGATGGCCCCTTCCTATGCCAACCTGTTTATGGGTCAACTGGAACATCATCATCTAAATTCCTCTCCACTGAAACCCTTAACCTGGTTCCACTTCATAGATGACATCTTCATGCTATGGACACACGGACAAGATGCCCTCTCAGACTTCTTCAACGACCTCAACACTAAATTCCCCGTCAAGTTCACTTGGAACTATTCCCCGACTAACATCACCTTCCTTGATGTGGACATCCAACTAAATTCAGGCCTCATTACCACCTCTGTCCACATAAAACCAACTAACACCCTTCAGTACCTCCACTTTTCCAGTTGCCACGCTGAACATACCAAACGATCCCTCCCCTACAGTCTTGCCCTTATGGGAGCCCACATATGCTCTACTTTGGACAAATATTCAATGCTTTCCGCAACAGAAATTACCCCACAGACCTCCTCCAAAAGCAAATTACCCGTACCCTCTCTGCCTCCCAAATAGTCAGTCCCACCCCTAACCATCATACAGAACGTAATCTTCCTCTAACCACTACCTACCTCCCCGGACTACGTAAACTCAACTCCTTCCTCCGCCTTGCCTACACTGGACTACAATCCAACCCTGACATGAACATCCTCCCAACCATACTACCCACCTGTCCAAGGGTTGCCTTTAGGCGCCCGCCCAACCTCCGTAATATCCTGGTCAGACCCTACAAACCCCACACCCCCAACCCACAATTGGCTGCAGACCGTGTGGCAGAAACAGATGCCATGTCTGCCCAATACTCCCACCTACCACGACCTTCCAGAACCCCAACAACAGCACTACATACAAAATTAGGGAAAACATAACCTGTCTGTCCTCTCACACCATCTACAAAATAAACTGCACACTCTGCCCAGCCTTTTACATTGGTCAGACAAAGAGGCCCCTCCCCGAACGGATTGCTAACCACCGTAGTACAGTAAAACTCCACAAAACCCAATTCCCCATAGCCACAACACCAACAACTTCAACCAGTGCTTCACACTGACCCCCCTCAAAGCCCTACCTCCCGACTCATCAGAAGTTGAACTCCATCTGTGGGAACTTTCATTTCAGCATGTCCTACAGTCCAGACATAGCCCTCGACTCAACATTTTATAACTCTTTATCTCCAACCTCACCTCCCCCCCCCCCCCAAGCAAGAGATCATTGGAATTTGTATACGCAATAAAACTTTCTGTGTGCATACCTTGCTATTTGTTTGAATGTAAGTATTTATGTATGAGTGTGTGTGTGTCAATATTTAAATATTGACACCTTTGAGGGTGGATGTGTTTGAATGAGTGTGTGTCAAGATGGGGGTGTTAGTATGAATCTCCCCAACCCCCATCAAGTCCTTGCCTCTTCCCAGACCCTCATTGAGAGAGAAAGTTGGTGACCTGGTGGGGTCAATTGTTTACGACCTAAGTTAGCAGCGCATCAAATTTTGGCTGCTCAGTCGTCGGCTAGCCGATCACTGGAAATGTCTTCATAACTTTCTGATGATATATATAAGGAAAGGAAAGAGAAATAGAAATTAGGTGACTTACCTGACGTTCATAGATGGTAGACACCTTGTGAGGTTTCGAGTACTAGAATTTTCAGAGGCACCTTCACCAGAAAGTTAGGAAGGCATTTCCAGTGATCGGCTAGCCGACGATATATAATACAGAAGATACAAATAATACAAACCTCTTCCAATTTTCCTGATTCTATGGCATCAAGCCACCTTTCTTCTTCACTAGATGTTCCACTATCTTTATCCTTCCCTCTGATTTTTTTCTTCTTAGGTGTTTTAGGGGGTGTTAATAGTTTATCAGGTCCTTTCAAAGAATTAACTTTTTCTTTTCCTTTTTCAGACCCATTATGGGTCCTGCAAGAATAAAAGATAATATTTTCATGTTAGAAATTAAGCAGATGATGATAAATGTATCATATGTACATATATTTTTTGATTTGGAGAAGAAAAAAGACAGAGAAATAAATGGCTTACCTGAAGTTAAAAGCTGGTGTCACCATGACACCAAGTAGGACAAGGAACAGTTAAAATTATTGGAGAAACAACCTTCCATCTCCTGAGGAAGTAAATTAATGTGTCAAAAGAAATTGATGCATTTCTTGTTCAACATGTAGAAATCGGCCCTCAAATTCAGGCAAGCCATTGATTCTCTGTTTCTTTATCCTGTCATATACAAATAAAGTAAGGTATATTGAAATATTCAGATAGTTTGCCACAATACAGTTACTATATATAGTCTCTATGGAAACCACTAAAACATCACATTGAAGCATTGTATTATTAATTTTACAAGGTACAGTATTGTTTGGGAGATATAGCTAGTTGTGTGTTAACATTATGCCAAGTAGACAACTTCCCCGATATTGTAGTGGGGGTTGTTTGGAGCTCAGTATCTATCAAGCTTTATTTGAGACAAGTTAGCAGTGTAAAAGCAATTCTGAAAACACTAGAGCTAGGAAATGTATTGCTATCAATTCAGGACAAGTTGAACATCAAGAAGCTTATCCATAAAATGTAATTGACAGTGTCTTCTTAATGCATCCTATACTTATTATCTGAGTCTCATTATGCTGCTTGCTTGAATACAATTAATGTTTTTAACAATGCTAGTTATACGTACTGATGTTATAACGACTAATATCAACTTATAAAAAACAGAGTGGATACCCAATTTACAGTATTCATTTATTGACATGATATACATGACTGAAAATGAAATGTATATCGTGTCAATAGACGGAGACTGTAAATTGGGTATCCACTCTTTAATATCAATGCTAGTAGTGTTCCGGAAGGCCACTAAAGGGAAAGGTTCTCCTCAAACGACAATACTTCGCATCTCCTTTCCCTACTGCACATGTAAACGTGCCTGCCTGTTGAATCTCATGAACAGTATATGTCTAGTGATAGGTCAGAAATAAAAGCAGATGTAATGAAGTATACTACAATCCAGGAAAATATTTTGTACACTTTATTGTGTGTCATTTATGTGGGGCCGTTTCAGCTTAACATAACGCTCACAGTAAATGTTACTATACCCAATTTTGAGACAAATTGTTGCCATGAACCTCTCCAAAAATCATGTTTCAGGACATTATGAGAGGCATCAATGAAATAATTAATAAATTAATATGATTTGTTCTACAAAATTATGTAGTGTTTACTTTGCATAATCTCCTTTCAAACTGTTTCTCCCAATTGCTTATCCCTCCCTTTAAAATTAAAGACATTAGAATACTTTTTTTGCTTATAGAGAAAGATATTTATTTGGTTGAAACCTGATGTACTATTCTTTAGGGATGTTACAACTGAAAGAGACCTCAATTCACAGTACTAGGTCCAATGACAGATGTGTAAACACATCCAAGTTCATAACTGTTTCTCCCAATTGCTTATCCCTCCCTTTAAAATTAAAGACATTAGAATACTTTTTTTGTTTATAGAGAAAGATATTTATTTGGTTGAAACCTGATGTACTATTCTTTAGGGATGTTACAACTGAAAGAGACCTCAATTCACAGTACTAGGTCCAATGACAGATGTGTAAACACATCCAAGTTAATGGCTGGTGTCATCATGTTGGACTGGAAACAGCTATCTCCTGAGGAAAGAGGATACCACCTCTGAAAGTTTGATAACTAATTGTCCGACATGACACCAAAGAATCAATTTCAAGCTAGCCAATAAACTCTATCTCTATTTTGTATCCATATCAACAAGTGCACAATATACACATACCTGAGAATAATAAATGAAGGTCTCAAATCACTTGTTTCAAAAATTTCATTTTAAAGATTTGCACATGTTTACAATCACAATGCTATAAACCATGGGAAATATCTGTACATCAATATTGCAAAAGAAGCAATATTAAATTGGTTCATGAGGAAAATTAAAAACTAATCACAATTAATTAGTGAATGAGTAAGCCTTTCGAATCCACTTCCATATTATCAAAAGTGTTAGGCAATAACACAATACTTTATTGGAATATGTCTCTCATTTTAATTTACTTTTAAAATAAAGTCTTTACTTTGGAAGTTTGTTTATTTAGGAATAGAAGTTTTCTTTTTGATTTAAAATCTGTCAATTTAGAATGAAGATTGCATTGAATTCCAATTATGAATGTGTACGGTGAAGTATGCCAAATAATATTTTATATCGTTTGACAATTTGAAGTTTTCATTGAATGTGCTAGAGAATTAAGGCTTTCATATGTCAAATAAACAGTTCTCGGGTTTCACTTACCTAATGACTATGGTAGAGCTCGCAGTCAAACACATTTATTACCCGAGAAAGCCATTAAAATGAAATGGAGAGCAGTTTTCATTATGGGCAGAAATTTGTTTTGTGCAACCTATTCATAGGAAGTAGTAGCAAGTGTATTATGGCAGGCTTTACCAGAGCTCTTATACATTCTGTTAAAAGCCTATGCAATGTATGAGACAATCCAGAAGTTGATTGATTACTGTCTGATATGATATTGAAATTTTATATTAATAACTCAAAAGTAATGCAAAATATATCTTACACTTCTTTCGGGAACTTTATTTTTAACTTAAGGCTTGGTTTGCTTGGATCACAATCATCAAATAAAGAATCATCTCCTTCTTCAGACGTTTTCTTCCTTTTATGCTTTTTGTGCTTATGCTTCTTGTGTTTCTTCTGTTGGGAAATGTTGCAATTGGAGCCAATGTCTGAAACAGACAAAAGTACCAAACACTTAAAACTTTAAAGTAAATCTTTACAAATTAATTTCATATTTGAACAAAATCGAACACATGAAAATTAAATTGCACATTGTGGGTCCTACAAATAAAATATACAAAGTGCAGTGCTCTCTGGTCCCTAATTTAATGTAAGTCAATAATTCTGTCATTCCTATGTTGTTCACCTACCACACGAGATAGTTGAGCGCTTTATGATAGGAGATAGTCATGATGCATATCTATCTCTTGAGAAAGGATGATAGCGGAGGCTCTATGACAATCCGGGTTCGAGTCCCGGCGGCGCCGAATATTTTCAGTCTTTCTTCCTTCTTCTCTATGCTTGACATATGTCTTTCTCTGAGCATAATTCTGTGCCAAACATATGTTTCAAAGCGTATTTCCTATCTTTCTCCCTCATTTACTATCCTTACTTACTATCCTATATATATATAAGGACAGGAAAGAGGTTCAGAAAATTGGTGAATTTCCTGAAGTTCACAGATGGCAGGCACTATATAGGGTTTGAGATTCTTGAATATTTGGAGGCACCACCCTTTCCCTCAGAAGGTTAGGAAAAAATTTTCAGTAGCAGCCAGTCGTCAACTTTCGCAAAACATATTGCTTGTATTGCTTTACCAATATTGTAGAAGGCCTACTGTGTACATCATTTAGGAAAATGGTTCAAAGGAATTATGATTTGCTTGGCAAAATATCAGAGACATACTACTGCTAAGATAAATGGGTTTTCCTTTGCCAGGCAATCTGTAAAAATGAATAGAAAACCCAAACACTATAATCCCTGAATTAAAGTAACCAGTCATTAAATTTCAAATCCATCTCACAAGTATGATTCAAACCAAGAGGTACTCAAGGTATAGTAAATATGTATCAATTATATTCCTCCTCTTAATGTCCATTTACAAAATTTTCACACCAATGTGGATCAAATCCAGAATATTTGAAAATCAGAAAATAGTAAACTAATGAATGACAATTTAAACCATTCTTTTGTTAGTTAGGAAGCACCAAGTACACAAAGTTCTTGAAATTTGTCCCTAAAATGCAAATACAAGAGATATTGTGGTCATAGATTATACTGGAAGCAAAATGACACAAAAGTAACACATTATGTTATATTTCACATTTATAACATGCAGGCCAATAATGAAGCTCTTAGGTTACACAGACAGTACTTTGCCACCCCTTCCAATATGATTACTCTCGTATATAAAATTTGTCCACAAAAAATATCATTCAGTTATATAATTTTCAGAAGCATAAATGTGTTAATCTGTCAATCACATACAATTTTCATTCTAATGAAAAGATTCTGGAGACAACAGAGGTTTCCAATAATATGACTTTCCTGGGCTATTCATTTCATACTTGTCCAAATAAACTGTGCTTATGTCCGTAATAGATTGCTTACACTAGATAAGTCCTAAATGCCTTCAAAGTTTTCTCCTTAGGACTGCACATACCAACATCCCAAAGAGTATTTTGGGGAGGTCATTGTGCTTTATACAATTGCTAATGTCTCACATTAGCCCTTTAAAGTTTGGGAACAGAAACACCAGTCTTCCAAATCAGGTGATTGTTGGCCAAATGAGCCTTTGTGTAATGAAATAAAAGAAACATTACATGGCAACTTAAAATCCAACACTGGAATGTACTCAAAAGCTGACAATCAGATTGAAAACATCAATAATATTTAAAATGGTTTCCATAATACTTTTCCCAGTCATTTGATCATTTTCACTAAGTTGGACAGTATTCAAATAGAGGTGTGAATTATCTTATGAATATTTCATTTCTCTCAGATTTAAAACTTAACTGTTGTCTTAGAAAACAAAAGTACAAATGAACTGTGAACATGCCATTTTTATGGTAAAATACTCATTCTTGCAGTCATTTTGAACTGTTATAGCTCCTTTCTCCATAGGTTATGATGTCCACCTTACCACCTAATATTCACAGTTTCAGTTCAAGGTGATGTAGATGGATCAATAATAATAATAATAAAACACATTAATAGTGCCATTCCTTTCCAATGTTAACTGTTTAAGGAATGACTTTATCTAAGAAATAATAGCAATGACATTTTATTTACCAAAGTTATTGGTAGTGCCAGGAATTAAAAATCAGTAAACAAATGTTGATCATTACTTTTCATTCTATATTTCATTGCCTTTTCATTATTTGTTACAATACTGCATGCAAAAAAGTTGCTACAGTTTAATAGTTACTGAAAATAACATTTAACAAATTTATTTATCCAGACAAATAAATTGTAAATGCTGACATATCAGTAATCAAGTGAAGCAATGAGTTTTCCACAATTTTCTAAATTTGATTCCACATACACTTAGTCAAACAAAATAATTATAATACAAGTGTATTCATGAACAGATACACACTAGAGAGAGTAATAATTATACATGTAGTCAGTCCATGTTTCCTTAATTTTGAATTTCAAAGTCAAAATTAATATGAACCCATACTTAAAAATAAATGACAGCGATCAGCAATAAATTATACTAATAGCCAGTTTAGCAGAAAATGTAAAATATATATTGTTTCTAACAAATAATCATAATTTACACCTAAAGTAGAAGAAAAACTTTTAAAACATAAAATATTCAACAAAAAAAGTGAATTTCTCAAACAAAAACACTATTGGATTTACAATCCAGCCTTAACAATGAGATTCTTTTAGACATTTATATTTAATTTCCAAGAGATTGTAAATATTGAATTACAAACACCAAACATGCCATTTTTTGTAACAAGTGTGATGCTTCACTTCTAAATACTTCAAATATTAATCCTAAATTAATGATATACAATATTCAACATTACACTATTATTATTTAGCAGCTAGGTAGATGAAAACCTCAACATATATGTATGAATGACTACAAATTCTGCGATGAAATAACAATCATTAATGGATATAATTAGACAAAAAATAAAAACAACACATTTTACTAATTACCTACATCCATGATTCTTGTTTTGTGTTAGTGAGACATAAATTCCAGTAACCAAAATATTTACATTTGTTTCTCTTCAGAACTACTTTTAGGAATGTAGATGAAAATTAGAGAAATATTTCGTTGAGATCTATGGGATGTACTTGAAATTATTACATTGTAATACAAAATCCATTGATGCTTCTGTAGTCCATTTGTTGGATAGCATAATATTGATTTTTTTGATATAAAATAAAGTCGATGATGTAGAAATATTATATGAAAATCAGCAAACTGTGCAAAACAGCTATAAACTGTTTTTTTCTGAAATGTAAATTTAATGAAATAATCCCAGGACACACTTTCGTACAAAGCACATAGTTATTGAAATGTTCGTAGCTCTACGATTCGTTCAACGAGTTTGAGTTATACATCGCTGGAATAACCTATCAGATTGCAGAAGCAAGTTGAATTGTGCTGCCATCATTGGGGACATTACAAAGCTAGTGTAAAAGATAAACTTAAGAGTCCCTTTTTTGTAATAAGCTTTATTACACAAAATAAATTTCAGATTTCACGAATTAGAAAATTTTTATATGTTTCAACAACTATATTATTGTTCTATTGCGAACAGGCAATTTGATAATTTTTAAGCATTAATTGTTGTGTAGTCGATAAACAACATATAGGAATGTTTGAACTTTTTATGGCGTTCTATGTAAAAAATAATAATGAACCTTACAAATTTTTCTGTTTTGTGTATTTATAACTAATTTCAGGTTGTTGACGCATGCTCTTATATAAGCTGTATGACATGTTGTTAAGACATGAATGCATAGTTTTTATCCTTCGCTTTTATTTTTACATCGTTTTCTTCAATACGGTTTCAAACGGAATATTAAACGTTCTTTAGCGACGCGTTTACAACCTTTAACGTTTATTAACATGTAATCCAGAACTAATTGTTTGGAAATATTTGAGGTGTAAGATATCTATTTATTCTGACATTGTATCCACTACGTGAAATGGAAGTTGTAAAATTTAAATGATGCAAGTAGAACTTTAAAATATAAGACAAAATACTAAAACAAGCTTGAAGAATACATCGGACCGGTACCGAAATACAAGAAATATTATATCCATTATAGATTTAGAGAAGTAGGAGTAATTGGAGGTAGCAGCGAATGAGGCAGAACGGAATTGACGCGACGTAAAGGTGATAAAATACGAGTGGTACACAAAGTTCAGGAGTGCTTATGTCAGAAATGTGAACGAGAGACCGACTTTTCTAGAAACAAGCAATCAAATCTTCTTGAAGAAGACGGCAGTTCCTTTCATCTTGTTTTTCTAATTTCTTACATTCAAGAGTTTCTTACAGTATGAAACGTTCCCCTTCTTAACATTTTCGACGATTCCTTCATTATTATTATTAATGTTATTACAGTTTTCTTTATTTGCACATTTCACTTACTTCAATTTTTCTTGTTTATATAATAGTCATATATATGTGTGTGTGTGTGTGTGTGTGTGCGTGTGTGTCACGGATACTAGCATTCGTCAAACATCATGTAAGGAAATTAAAATAACATCCAATTTTGAATTGGAATCTGACAAAAGTTTTATCTCTATTACACAAGTAAACAACTTGTCAATGTATTATTGACATACCGGTATGCAAAAAATATGTAGTCAAACGTCGCGGATATGACGATAGATATATGTTTAAAATGCTAGAAAGAAGGGGTTGTATGATATCCTAGACTTAAGATATGTTTTATACATTATAAATACACATGGTGCCTTTCTATTTCGTTGTATTAGAAGGATAAATATTAGAAACCTTTTCATTCAAAGGACTTAAATTAGAAATGTCATTTAATTATGCAAATGGTTTGTCTCCCTATGAACATAAAGGAAAGCTTGGGCTGGAAGAGGTATGTTCAGTTTCGTCTGTTCCTTGTAGATATAATTTTACCGCTCTTACTTTGATTATTTGTCTTAGAAATTTGACAGCAAGGAAGTTGTCGCAGAAAAGGTCGCATTACTTGCAAATTTGATTAAATCAGCAAAACATGTTGTTGTACACACTGGAGCTGGAATAAGTACTTCTGCTGGAATACCAGATTTTAGGTAATTAACTCATTTTTAATTGCATGTATCTCGGTAAGTTTGCATGAGCGACGGGAATTTTATTTGAAAAAGTTTCTTAGAAAATTGTGCAGTATGTGATCGTGCTGGAATAATTTTCTATCTCCGTACAGCTGTCGCCAGAAAATTTATTTGGCAAATACTCTTTAAAAGTGATAATAGACAACTTTAACCGGGCTTCATTTTACCTCAGCAGTTTACATACTATGAATATTAGCCGTCATTTTTTATATACAGTAGTTTGCTTATTGTTACAATTATGTAACATATTGTCTGTTACTTTAATAATTCAAATTTGTAATCTGTGTTTTTATTTTCCCAAACATTTATTTCTATGAAAGCATTAAAAGTTTTTGGGAACAAGGTGTAATCTTTCTTTGGGATGACACATTTGAAATTGTTCTGTAACTGCCCCTCAACTGCCTGTGTTGTTACCTGGAAAACTTCAAATATTTAATAGTTTCCTTCCAACTATTATTATTATTAGAATATAACATACAATATATATCATTGTATTTATTTCTAATATAAAAATTAATCAAGTTATATATGTATCTTTTAGAGGCCCAAATGGTGTTTGGACCCTAGAAGCAAAAGGATTAAAGCCTAAGCTAAATATTGCATTTGATGATGCAGTTCCTACAAAAACTCACATGGCCTTAGCTCAGCTTGTAAAATCAGGTAATATTTATTTTATTTGTGTGACTGGAATAAGTAATTTAGAAAGTGTATATAATAGTCTGAAGCATCGGAACATAAATGACAAAAACTTAAATGCTATAATTGAGGTGATTGAAAGTTCACCCTTAACCATTTTAACTGTTAAAAGAAAAAGAGTAATATATACATACCACAAGATTGGTACTGTGGTTGTCTAGTTCGTAACATTTCTTAAAATCTGTATATAATACCTACAATAATGAATGTTGCATATAAAGAAATTTTTGTTCCATTACATTTTTTGCTCTTTTATTAGAAACCAAACACAACAAAGTTTTAAATATGTAAATTGAAGTGGAGTTTGTAAATATCCTTATATATCCTTATATATTTGTGTATGCATATTTGCTCTATCTATTTTATAAAATTTGAATTTTTTTGGTTATTGTATTATGCAATCATTAAGCTATTTATGCTTCCATAAAATATAAATTAATTAATGAATGCAATGTTTTGTATGCCTGCTAGGTTATATACACTATATTATTAGTCAGAACATAGATGGACTTCATCTAAGATCTGGACTACATCGAAACAATGTTTCCGAGTTACATGGTAATATGTTTGTGGATCGCTGTAAACATTGTGAGAGACAAATTGTGAGGTCAAATGCCACATCATTGGTTGGACAGAAATGTACTGGCATATCTTGTCCCATCAGTCAAAGTAAAGGGCGCCCATGTCGTGGAAAATTACATGACACAATCCTTGACTGGGAGCATGATCTTCCTGAAGATGAACTGTTGATGGCTGATTACCATTCTAGGTAATTATGAATCTTTATTTGCACTTCGTTATATTATTTAGAATCTTCATATATGAAATATGTAAAACAAAATATTTAGTAATATAATCCTAACGTTTTCAATTACACTAGACTTGTAAAAAAATGCAGCATGAAAATAAAATATTGCATAACCACTGTTAAAATTATAACTTTTATTTTTATACTGTTCAAATGAAAGTATGAATCTATTTGTTTTAGCATAGCTGATTTAAGTATTACTCTTGGCACCACTCTGCAAATTATTCCTAGTGGTAACTTGCCGTTGGCAACTAAGAAAATTGGAGGACATCTTGTGATCTGTAATCTGCAACCTACAAAGCATGTAAGTTTAAACTTTAAT
Source organism: Eucriotettix oculatus (assembly GCA_034510155.1). NCBI lineage: Eukaryota > Metazoa > Arthropoda > Insecta > Orthoptera > Tetrigidae > Eucriotettix > Eucriotettix oculatus. The sequence continues at coordinate 36,381,949 of CM067380.1, read as the reverse complement.
CTTTAATTGTTTCAAATTAAACACCACTCAGTCTTTTAATTACATCCTGTTCAAAATATTGCAATATTCAAATGCATACAAAGACTTAAAAACATTGCAGATTGTCTCAATTTCTGGTACTTGAGGCATAGATGACAAATTATTTAATTCCAATTTAGTTTGTCAAATTAGAATTGGTACTAATAGTGCAATTAGAATTTACACTGATATTAAATTTGTTCCAGGATCGGAAAGCTGACCTTTTAATTCATACTTATGTAGATGAAATCATGGTTCAGCTCATGGATTTATTGGAACTAGAGCTACCTAGTTATGACTTGTCCTCTGACCCTACCAAACAAGTGAACAATAGTAGAAAATCTATTGAGTGGACCATCGAGAAAAGTAATGTGAAAAAAATGCGAAAGATTTATGACGAATCTCGAAATAAGTTAGTTTTGTCGAAAAGAAAGCAGGAGAGCAAATCGATTGATGAGAAGAAACCAAAAGTTGAAGATGAAACATTATTGTCTCAAATAGTGCAGTCTACCGAACCTCTTAGAGTTGCAGAACTCATCCCAAATTTGAAGTGACATATGTGGTCAGCATATTGATTCTCCAGCAGTCTTAATCCCGGTCTTCGCGACCATGACAGCATATTGATTCTCCAGCAGTCTTAATCCCGGTCTTCGCGACCATGACAGCATATTGATTCTCCAGCAGTCTTAATCCCGGTCTTCGTGACCATGACAGCATATTGATTCTCCAGCAGTCTTAATCCCGGTCTTCGCGACCATGACAGCATATTGATTCTCCAGCAGCCTTAATCCCGGTCTTCGCGACCATGACAGCATATTGATTCTCCAGCAGTCTTAATCCCAGCAGTCTTAATCCCGGTCTTCGCGACCATGACAGCATATTGATTCTCCAGCAGTCTTAATCCCGGTCTTCGCGACCATGACAGCATATTGATTCTCCAGCAGTCTTAATCCCGGTCTTCGCGATCCATGACAGCATATTGATTCTCCAGCAGTCTTAATCCCGGTTTTTGCGACCATGACAGCACAAACATCCAAGGCTGTACTAGGATTTGAACCTGGGACCCCTGGCTTGTGAGGCAGCAATGCTAGCTACTAGACCACAGGAAGTCTGCTTATAGAATATAACATATTTAAATGAATCATATTCTCACTGGAGACATGTTGTAATATGATCCTTCTAGGCTGTTCTATTTCAGATAAAATTCAAAGAATGGCTAAAAGTCTGAAATAAAAGAATTTAATTTGAAAAGTTTCGTCCCCAGCATCTATTTACATGACAATATCTTTTTCCAAAACATTGCCTGTAAACATCAATTGAGAGAATAATGCTTTGATATTTTGTGCATTTAATACATTCCTATTAATTTAGTTTTTACATTTCATACTGAAGATTGATGGAGACTGTTTTTTGGTGTTGTGGTTTGATTATATGAGGGTATTTTTTGTAACATGCTGCTCCAATTTAATATATAATGTGTAAATATTAGTCTATCAATAATTATTGTTTTTATAGTGTATTTGAATTGTCACATCTTACATATATTTATTTTAATATATCTTATTACAAGGACTTGATCTGATTTTGTGTGCCTAGATTGTGTTACACATTATGATAATTGTTTTACATTGGTAAATTATGTATACTGTAACTTTGTTTTTGTTATTTATTGTAATATCTTGACTTATATGTTGTGATAGCATACTTCCTCGAGTGAGGATTAATAAATAATCGTGTCCAAAAATTTATGCATTATGGCCTGCCTCAAGATGAAGCATGAAAAGCTTTTCTCGAACTCACCCTAAGTCAAGTCAAGCACAGTAATTAGTCTCCCTAGTAAACCATAATCGAGTTTACTAGACAGATTCAATTAAATTCTGCTTCACAGCTAAAAATTGTAACTCAGAATTTTTATGTTGACGAAACTAAAAATCCACCAACAGACGATGAAACAATGCCCGGCATAGGCTTTTTTCTACCTTACAACAAACTATATAAAAGGTGGCGAGAGCAACATCAAACTTTAATTAAGTGGGATCACATAAATGTGTGTTCATTTTTCTAGACTCAGGCCCAAGTGGGATTGTAAATCTATCTGATGCGCAGTGAGCACTAAGGCCACCACTGTCATGGGTGAAGCGGTCAGCGTCACTGCCTCATTTCACAGAGGTCCGAGTTTGAATCTCACAAGGGCAAGGAAAACGGGAAGTCTTTCGTCATAGATTTGGTGTGTGAATTCATGGTATCATAACACGTAATTATCGTGTTATAAACTTGGTGTTGTGATAAAAGAAAAATCGCAAATCGAAGTTGAATTTGGAATAATGTAAAGTAAATAGAAATGTTGATGAAGTTGAAGATTTTGTTTAAGAGGAATAAGCTGTTAAAGTATAAATATATTAATTCTTTTGTGAATTAAACTGACTTATAGTGGTAGTGCAATATATAACTGAGAAAAGAAAAAATAATTAGTTGACTTTTTTTATGATAAACAGTTAAATATTTGTTTGTTTATAATTTGTAATGAATTACAGCACGTTTACAATAGTAAACAAAGCGCGAGAAATGAAGTAAAGTTTCAAGTGAAAGTAAATACTTTTCAGATCTAAAGTCAAAACTGTGTTATTTATTTTCTTATGTACAGTAATAATGTTACTTCTTAATAAATGAAGTATGTAAACCGTATCACACTTATTAATCTAAACCATTTAAAAGTTTTCCGTAAGCATTTATGGTGGCGACCGTATATGAAATAATTTTTTTAACTACTATAAATTATAATTTTATTGTTTATATTTTTGATATTTCAAAAGTTTCTTTGAATCACTTCACTCAATTGATGTGCAAAACCTCGAATTCCTTAAACGCTCTGCCGATTTGAATTTAGCCAGGGCAGGTACTTGCTATAGTTAAATGAAGACTAGTCGGGTGCATCATGCGATACATTCATTTTACGTATAACTTAATAAGTAAAAGGAGGTGACAACATATAAACGTGGGTGAACACTTTCGCCATTGCACGCCTTTAAAGAATTTGCATGCTTCTCCTACTCCTGTTATATTATTTGGTACGACTGTGCGAAATTTGACCCCGATCGTGTTATTTGCCTTCCGGCTTTTCACTGTAAATATGCCTGCTCTGCTAGCAACTTTCCGCTCCGAAACCTTGTGGTTCATCACAGATGATTTTCTTCTTTTGACCTCCTTACTGAAACGAAAAAGTTGACAGTTGTCAATAGAGTTGAGCTTGAGTTCTGCAGTAAGCAACACGCACTTTATTGAAGCCGAACACGTTGTTGATGAATCGGTTGGACAGAACTATCACATGCCATCGACATATTCTCCCTGCCAGTTCCATCGTTCTAGTTTCCTGAATCTGAGTGTGCGGTGGAAGGTGGTAAGTCTCCGGTTCCCTCTTTCTGCCTGACAGTCGTACGGACACATTGAAACTCTTGGTTGTCTAAAAGAAGCTTTTATACGATAAAGAACTGTTCCAATATTGTGATAAAAGGCTACGATGAATTTCACGTGTATATATGGGAATATATACATATTCCCATAGTTCAATCATTAACAAAAACGCGTCAAGATCAAACTGTTCAAATAAAATACGTGTGTAAAATAAAACGATTTTATTAAAATAATTTCATAGAACTTTTAAATAAAAAAATTAGAGACCACCATTTGTATGATTTTACAAAGTAAAAATATCTATATAATGAAAAGAAGAGAGATTCCATTTTTGGAAGAAAAGTAATCATCTCTGGAGATCAGGCTGCTTATTCGGGAACGATTTTTGTTGGCTGAAAGTAAAAAATTAGGAAGGGGAGAATTTATTCAATAGAAGATATTGAAGAAAATATTTTGACGTGGAATCATAGAACAGCTAAGGCTGAATTGCTATCATCTCATGATTTGGTAAAGACTATTTGATTGATAAAGTTGTCAATTGTGCTGCGAAAAGTCCTAATTTTCTTTAATATAGTTGATGACTTTGATTGATAGCTGTAGAAATTTGATTGCATAGAAAACCATGTTTAAACCCTGAGAGAAGGATATTTCGTGATCTTTCATTTACGCAACGTGATTACGTCGTCTGTGTTTATCATCATCAGTAACGAGCCGGGCATGTCTAAAGGTAAAGTAATTTTGAATTCGGTTAGGATATTACAATAAGAATTTCTAAATTACTTTACTGCTTTGTTTCTAATTATCAGCAGGAGGAATATGATATTTGAACGTGTGAAACATCAGCTCCACGAAGGAAAATTAGATAACGGTTCAGACCTTAGGCACGTAGGAAAATAAAACTTCTAAATACATATCTTGAACCTTAAAAATTAACCTAAGCAGAGAAAGATGGTGGTGTCGCATCAAACCAGTCATTATACTGGCGTGGGGGAAATCCGGTTTAAAAACTGTGCCAAATAGTTGGAAGAACTGCATACGAACGTATCTGATGTGTCGCAGGGCAGTATTCTTGCCCCAGCGTTGTATTGCTTGCACGAAGCAGACAGAAACAGAGTTAAACTCGCGTCTCACTATCGTCGAGATATCCAAAATCACTTACAAAATTGAACCCTATATCCCCTCCTAAGCAGGAATGTCCCCCTTACCGTCAGTACAAAACACCTCAGTGCAGGAAATGATATTTCACGGGTTGGTGGCCCGTGTCGTGGGTACTTGCCCCCGTCTCTGAGTTACGTGAAATGGCAGGTTAACAAAAATAAGCCACGAACGATTCGCGACGTTCAACAGAACATTTAACGAACAATTGTCAACTTATTTGGCCATATGTATATCCGTTTAACACAACAAAGCGGAGAAGGCAATTTGAATGATGTTATTTGTAAAGTACAAAAGTCAAAATTTGCGTTATAATCCTGTTTATTATATGTTGGTTTCATTGTATCGCGTTTAAAGTTCTGGTACTTATTGGTAATTTCATAAATTTCTCTAAAAGCGAAACTATGTTTAATTCCAGGCCGGATTTCCTTCGTAAGCTTTACATAAGAAGAAAAACGTCACTTTTTCCCCTCTCTCTGGAACTGTCGCCAGGTCAACTTCTGCGAAGCCACACAGCGAAACGACGGGTTACTATGCTCATTCTTTCCAGATAGTAAGAATCCAAAAATGCCACTCCATTCCATCCTGGAACAAGCAACATAAAGGCAACTGATTTCGACAATTTACTATTTTCTTAAGCAACAGTTAACAACCCATAGCAGTTTAGAGTTGTATTAATAGTCCCTCACCTAGATTATCTCCCCCAATTCTTAAAATTCGGGGAGTGGGAATTTATTTTCGGCCAAGAGGACAAATGTTAGTACATCGATACCGTTGCTTTCCGAATGATGAGTAGATAAGCCGTAGCCGAATTGATGTCATCGCGAGAGAAGCGAGATCTCTCCGTCAGCAGGGGTCGAGGGGCGGGGGGCGGGGGCGGGGGCAGGGGCGGAGTGGGGGCTGTGGGCTGAGGGGTCTGCTTCAGACGGAGCCTGAGTCTGGGTCCGCAGTTGTCATGGAGCTGCCGCTCGCCGCAGTGCTGATGGCCCTCGCCGCCTCCACCGCCGCCGCCGCCCCCGAGTGGCTGCAGGTGTGGGACGCCGCGCGCCTCACTGCAGCCAACCTCACGGCGCTGGGCGTCGCCGGCCAGTGCGCCCTCCACGTCGACCTTTACCTGCAAGGACTCAGCCACGACGCCCCCTGGGCCTTGCACAGTAAGCGCACTTACGCTCAGTATCGTTATTCCGGTTTGTCGTTGTCTCCCACACGAAATTATTAAGAAAAGTGACAATCAGACGGAAATTGTACGTTAGAAAATCCATGAAAAATACCCCTAACCAACTCTAGAAACAAACAAATGAAATACTGTCCTCAAATCGTTACAGCTTAAGGTACCCAGTCTTCTTCTTTCTTGTCTCTGTAACCCCTTGAGAACCTTGATTTACCGGTAGACTGCGGACATGACACATTCCGAATTTGGACTGTTACGCTGTCAGCGTATCGATTATCCAACAGTCTTGATCTCAGTCTCCGTGACCAAGACGACGCAAACATCCAAGTCCATACCAGGATTCTTCCCGGGACCTCTGCGTTGCGAGGCAGACCACAGGAGGTTGGCAATCATACAAAATAAAAATTCTTTTCTGGTCCTTGTATATATTTTGAATAGCAAACCTACGTGACACATTATGGTTCCGGGGAAGTTTATTCCCTTCAGTCGTATTCTCTTTTATAGCCCGTTTTATTTTATTTTATTTTGTTAGTTTTCTCGTACGTCACTGCACACGGTTCATTGACCATTTTTCGTGGGAGCTCGTAAGGAAGCAGCCTTGGTCTTTATTAATTGTTGCTTACACGATTTTTGGGGCGAAGACCAGGATGACCATGAGGGATGCGAACCTCAATCGTCCATCTTGGGTAAAGTCAGAAGAACCAATGAGTAAAATTTCCGCAATCTACTCCATTTCTTAAGAAGACACAAAGAGTCTCCAAACAATGTGTTTTATCTAAATAACAACTATAAGAAAATCAGTTTCCAGAAATAAATGTGCAAGTAATAATTAATAGTAACGCAGACATTGGATACAAAGATGTTGGTAGTATATTTTGTTAGGGTGACTACATACGGTAATTCAAGTTTGTTTCCGTGGGGCGCATTACTTCAGATATCTCTATTACCACGGTGTGAAACAAAAAGGGGAAAACTAAACCAAAGTCTTTTTTAACCACGCGCGCGCAAACACGTTTTAGTCGCAATCCACTCTCTAGGCGTATAATTTTGAGATTACAAAAGGTACAAGCAGTTGTCACATTTGACTGGAAGATTAATTTTTAATAAAAAAATGAGAGAAAAAATAGTGTCTTTATAACAAATCATCTACATCAGTTTCTTGGATTAAATTTTCGTTTTCTGGAGAGGCGTATGTAACATCTGAATTGAGTTCGGAATAATGATTCAGGATCAAAACAACAAAGAGGTTAGATAGGAGTTGAAGTTAAAACATGTGCTATTTCTCGTCAACACTACAAATGGCTGTTACGAACAAATGGACGTATTAAATGTTCCCAAAGTCTCGTCCATACTAAACGCTTGCAAATTTTTGAGCTGTGTTGATGTGTTTGCGTTTGTCGAGTTCGCTCAAACTTTTGCTTTACGACCAATTTTTAACGTTTGTGTATGCATGGCGCGTTTGGTGTGAACGAGACTGAAGTTCGTAAGAAGATTTTTCAGGCAACGCCAAGGCGTGAATTCAGCAGAATATTTTCTAATACATCTGATTTTGGAATCGACTGACTAAACCCTCACGTCTCAGATCATTCTTTATAAATTTTTATCGTTCGTCTTCTTACTTGCTTCCCGAAGAGACAATCCAGCGTACTTAAAAGCTTACAGATTTTATTATTTTCAATCCTTACCTCATTAATAAATCTGTGGTCTAGTGGCTAGCGTCACTGTCTTGCATCACAGAGGTCCGGGGCTCGATTCATGGATGTTTGTAACCATGACTGAGTATACCCTACAGAGAAAACTGTATACGTATATATATATACACTTTTCTAATGTGCAAGTAATAAGCTATAATATACAGAAATTAATAGTAACGGAGTCATTGGATACAAAGATGTTGGTAGTATATTTTGTTAGAGTGACAACATACGGTAATTCAAGTTTGTTTCCGCTAATGACCTCGATGTTTTTTTAAAAAATATATATAATGACATACTGTCACCGAGTCCAACGGAGATAACAAACGTAGTTACAATGGTATTAATCGTCAGATCGAAGACTAATTACAGACAAATATTTTACCTGAAACGAACATTTTATCTGACAATGATATATACAATAAATTAGTTAAGACAGCCTCCTGGTCAGTTTTTAAATTAAATATTTATCTCTCATTTGAGACTTCTTCGGATATACTAAAAAGAAATTTACAATTCATTACATATATGTTACGAAAAAAAATTTAAATATAAAAAATGGTTTAAACTTCCAAAAATTTAGTTGTACATATTCATAACATGTTACCCAATGTAATCCATTGTAAATTTCTTTTTAGTATATCCGAAGAAGTCTCAAATGAGACGAAACAAAGTATTTTTTAATATTTAAATTAAAATAAAAACTGACAAAGAGGCTGATTTAACTCATTTGTTTGTAATTTTTTTAAAGACGTAAGAAATATTGGGTGAAACTTCACTAGTAAATTTTCTAAGCCTGTACTTAGTTTTATGTCTGACCTAATTAAATATCCAAATTCCTTTGTTATACATCCCCAAATTAATGGAAATACGAATAATTTGTTTGAAACTATTTTCTGTCTTCAGTTTTAAATATTTCGTCTTTAGCTAGCCTACGTATTTCGAACTCATATTTATTATTTGGGTTCTTTGGTAAGGGAATTTTATGAATTATGATGTTTTAAAGTATGAATTATTAATCTTTTTACAAAATTCTGTAACTGATTACGACGGAGCTCTTTTGTTTTAACTTTTCATGAAAAAGGTCAGGGTAAGTTTTTAAAACCATCTGAAATTTAGTCCTTAAAGGAAAATCCATCGTTTCATATGTGGGATCTCTTCATATTTCGAAATTATTTTGAATAAGGCTCAGTTAAGTGAAATTGTTTTTGTATATATGGTATCAACTGTAATTAAAATTACTAGTGTATATAAACAAATAAGACCAACTTTAAGAGTCGAAAAGAGACTTATTTTAACAAATCAGTATCTTGCTCATAATCGTCAATACTTAATTCTAAAACATATATAGGTATCCGTCAATACAACTCATGTAAAACAGACAAGGCCAAATGGAGTGTTGACAGTTATGAGCAACTGATGAATATGTGAAGCGCCGAAACGTACTGCTTTGTTAAAATAAATCTCTGTTTCACAAATTAAAGTTGGGACTTTTCAACTTTAAAATAGTTATGTATAAACATTTAATAACATTTGTATTTTGGTTCTTTATAAAACAACTGTGTTTAGGCCAAATTGTAGATGATGAAATACATACATGCAAAACGATGTTTTATTGATAGAAAAAAAAGAGGTTCTTCTATGTCGACTGTTCAAAAAACAATTTTGTGGCATCATAATTGTTTTAGTGGGATATTGTTGGATGAAATCGACATACATTTTTTTATAATTAATTTGTTCGATACTACAATACAGTTGTGTTGAGCATTTTGATTGTGACGTTCATTTTTCATATGAGAGGGTCCCAACATATCAAAATTTAATTGCATGTTTGATAATTGTATATTCGTTACAATGGTAAAAGTGTAAGGATTGTTACATTTATTATGTAGATCAAGACAGTACACTGTTTAAATTGTGTCATAAGTCTTTTTTGGGATTTTGGTTTCGGAACAGTTATTGCTGTAGCTGTTTTTGTTGCTATCTGAAGTATATGTCTCTCCGGTTTGAGCCCAGTAAGATTATTTCTATGTGCAACGACGTCGGTTAGACTTTTTGATTCGACAACTGTCACAATCCGAAAGAATTCTCGTCGTTTCCGGACGGCTGGTCCGCATTGAGTGGTATTGGAATCACCAAATATATGAACGAGAAATCTTACAGCCGTCGATGCGACGGGTCTTTCGTCGGAGAAGTGTTTGTTTCTGTAATCACTCCGACTGTGTCGTTTTAGACGAAAGCGTCGAAAACGGTGATGTAATGAATGGTCGGAGCTCTTCTGACTTGTAGACAATTAAAAAAAAAATCGAACGAAAAGTTCGGACTCGGAACACGAAACCGGTTTTCGTTAGGAAAGCCGACGCCACTTTCTCCGTACATCGGCGATTCCCCTACTTTCTCGCTGCCGTACCGGAAAAAGCAGTTTGGCGAAGTTGGATGTGAAGCCGCGATCCGTGGGTTCGCACGGGGGCGCGCCCACGCTTTCCTCCTCACGTCTCAAATGTAAGCTCCAGATTTCAAAAACTGTCATAGTTCAAAAACACGGCACAGAAGGTTGAATCGGGGGTCCGTGCCTCCTAACCAGACACAAGACATACAGAAATTTCAGATTTTCAAATAAATCACTTTTGGAGTGGCGTAGTGACTCCTTCAACATTCTAGATTCAATCTTTTACATGGCCGAGTGGAGTTATTCAATAGATAAATTGTGTGTGGGATACTGCATCGATAATATAAAAATTCTTGGAATCACTCAAATAAATGAAAATTTTAAACTGCATCACCTTAAAGTAACGGGTATCCACTTAACAAAGATATTTACGCTTCCCGAAGAGCACATAATTAAGGTCTGTTCATTAATGCTTTGAAACGTTTAAAGTTTTTCTTAGGAGAGCGAATAATACTACAGCGTAGGTACTAAGGCACGAGTTTTTGGTACGGAGCTGAATTGCAGCAATTTCATACTGTGGATTGGGATTGGTACAAATTTGGGGAGGGAAGGTTCATTTGCTTCGACAAAATAGGGGGAGCAGAAATTGTTAAGGAGGAATTCTCTACGGAAAAGACACAGGAATTGAAATAATTTAAAATTAATATGAATTTCCTGAGGGCGACGAACTTTGTAAATGGAAGTAGTGGGAACAACAATCTTTTAAAGGACAGCTGTTTGACAACTAAATATTACTCTACCGAAAATATGAAAAATGCTGATGAAGTGACGTAGACACCCTTGTAATGGTTTTCAAATGGGAACCGTTCTGATTTTCGGCGAATGAAGGCAGAGAAATAGGCAAACGTAGCCACACGTGACGAGTCAATAAAGAACAAACCCATACTCCAGCGCAGCTGCGTGGACAAATTCAAATGAATTTTTGTTTTATCTTTATTTAGAATCGCATAAACTACTATGGTTATTACACATGAAAGAAGAGCTTCAAAGATAAATCGGCTCCCATTTGAAAAGAGCTACAGTTCAATCAACTGTTTATAGACGGATTAGCGGAATCAATAATTAAATAGTACGCACCACAAAATTTTTTAAATAAACATTAAAAGACTGTTAGCGGTTAGTCGATTGGCCGTTAAAATAGCTTTAACACGAAGCAATGATTGATAACGTTTAATACTATGTTTTATGAAATCGTAATCGTCTCACTCTTTAGTCAAAAATCAAATTTCCTTTACGTTAAAAAAATTCATGATAGTACGCACCTGGTTAATTAGTGTTATAAGTTTTTAAAAGCGGTTAATAAGTTGCACTACAATTCAGTTCTTTTCGGATAGGAGCCGTTTTCACCTCGAAAGTCCTGTCTGTGCCTTCGAATAAAATTATTGCGACGTTGTTGTGTATTATTATCCACAAAACTGTTCTGCAGTAAGGTTTTTTTTATTATTCATTATTGCCTTGTCACATGTGGCAACATTTGTCTATTTCTCTGCTCTCGTTCGCTAAAAGCCAGAACGACTCCGATATGAAAACATTATAGTATTATATAGGCCTATATTGTTATTATATCCTGAACTTATTTCTTGGCTACAAGTAGACTTACCCATATTGCAATACCATACAACACGGTGAAGTGAAAATAACGAAAGGATTTTTTTACCTTAATGAGTACTGCACCGGAAAATAATTTAATATAATAATTCAATTTTCCCCGTCATCATTTTGAAATGAATTATTAATTTATAATGAAATTCCATTCATAATAAAAAACAATTTACTCTATATTTAACACCTTTTCATAAATATAACAATTTGCTCACTTTAAAATTATGAGCCGGCAATTCTTTTTGTAATAATACTATATTTATATATTTACAAAAATGATACAAATTAATTTCCTTGCAATAAATCAAAGAGCACTGCTCTAAGGGTCGTTTTGAATGGGTCTTCTCTTAGAACAGAAATACTAAACCTACTCGAAACGGGCAGGGCCAGGAAATGCGCAAAGGTTACAAACAGAGGTATTTACAGAATCGCCTCAGCTTGCTTGGACCTTTTAGCTGCTGCTTCCTCGTCGCTCCGGACCGGATCACGCCTTACTGCCGTTGTTATTGGCCGTGGTCAGGACAATTTCCAATCTTAAACTGCCCAATCTTAGCCTCCGATCATAACCTCCACATCCTTAATCATCGAACCAACATCCCAACATCTTAATGTTCGAAGGATAGGCACTTCCACTTCCTTAATGTCCAACTCCTCATCTCCTATCCTCCTCTTTCTGCTGGGGTTTCCAATAATTTTTTCCCGCTTCCCGATTTCGTATTCCGTTGGTGGCGGGGTTCGACATTGTCCAATAAAAATTATTGTCAGTCCTCACCCACCCTCACCGACGATTTTGGGGGAAAAACACAAACGTCTTTACCATCCGCTGTCGGCAAATTTCAGGAGACGTGGGAAAAGCCCTGTCAGAAACCCTCACGTAGCTTGCAAAAAATTTATCGTCGACTACCGATGAATTTCCCCAGGCTGTTGAAAGTATGAGCAATGCGGCCTTTTTGTATATTACGAGTTAACTTATTTGATGTGAACCATACATTCAAGTGGCCTGGACTTTCGGGTTGTTTTTTACCGATTCACAATTTGAGGTATTACGTATATGCCATATAAGATCCCTCAAGAGCGTTGATATATTTGGGGGGATCGTTTATATGCAATATAAAAGGGCTGGACGTTAAATAAGCTCTGTGGTATTCTACTGGTTAAATCATTTGTTCCTTCTGATTGTGCAAATAGGATTTTAAGCATGATAATATCATAAAAATACAGTTTTCGTTTCAAAATATTTTGACCAACAAAATCGAATGAATTTGAGTGATTTGCTCCTTTAGGGCTCTCATATCGTAGTTCTGATTACATCCTGGCATTCAAAGAGATTTAATTGAACTGAATGTTTGTTTCAACCTCTCTTACTCCCGATATACTCACTTTGCCGTAGGAGACAAGAAAACAACATCATTGTCAATAAAATTAAGATCTAGAATTTATTTGATTTTAGTAATCCTGTTTCCGTAGACGTTTACAATAAACAAGTGACGTAGTCTATCGTCATTTTTTCGGAAGACCGCTATAAGTTGTTGAAAGACGCTCGCCTCTCGATTTCGTTCGGAAGCAGTGAAAGGTAGACGTTGTGGAGAATGAAACTTGGTCCATGTGCGTTCTCGGAACTCCGTTGCAGCATCCGCCGGCTTTCTTCCGTGGAAACGGCGATATGTCATAACCGCTGACTCAGCATGGTTTCGCTTTCACAAAACACTTCTGATGTTTCCCGCAGCAATGACTTTCTTTCATAAGCCACGCACCTCTGCAGTTTTGCAACATGAACAATTTCCTCGTATTCCGCGAAATCAGTGCGGAAGCGTTCCAATCCGCAAGAGAAACATGAACCACCGTCACAGATCATTTTGATGTGTTGTTATACTTAACTTCATTTCCTTTGCCTATTTTTGTACGGCTCACCAAAACTTCGGTGGAGAAAGATCAAATTATTATAGATATGCCCTCGGGGAAACGAGGAGACGTAATAGAAATGTTCACGCTCCCATGTCGGATTTGTATATGGGGATTATTGTTGTCTTTATAATAGGCCTATTTCATGTCATCTAATTTATACATTTTGTTCTTTTTTTTTGCGTTGGCAGGTGGAAAATCCTCAGAAAGACGCCGTGAAACCCGTACTTCACGGTATGTGGGATTTTTACCCACTAAAAACCACCTCCGTAACTAAAACTGGTCTGTAGAGACCAACCATTAGTTTTATTTTGTTAATTCTTATATCTAGTTACTTATTAACTAAATTAGTCCAATGACATCCTTTATTTTTCATTGTTGTCCTACGACTGTATTTCACGCTCACGCAGCGTGCTTTGTTTTGTAATTTGTCACTCATACTAATTCGAATCGTTTCCTTCGCTTGAGTCTTCAGGTCTCGGACAATAAATACCTGTTCAGAAGAACTTCTGTGTTTTCATGCAGGCGAAGCCTTTCTTCGTGCTTGCCCGCAAATCTTTTAATTTCTTCTTTGACAGTTGGAATGGCAAGGTCTTTATGAATATCAGCGTTTCTAATGTACCATGGGGCATTCACCATGGCACGTAAAACTTTATTTTGGAATGTCTGTATTTGATTGATATTATTTTCTTTTGCACATCCCCATAGTTGTATACCATACGACCAGGTTGGTTTAATAATTTGGCTATACACCAAAGTTTTGTCATACAAAGACAGGTTGGAATATCTTCCAATGAGCCATCTATACTGTCGATATTTTATGTTGAGTTCTTCCTTTTTCTTTTTTATGTGTTCTTTCCATCTCATTATTTGGCTTTATTTTCGTATGGTACTGTCGTGCCGTTTATGTGCAGAGATGGAGAGCCAATTATTCTTTTATTCGTAAAGATAACATGAATGGATTTTAATTCATTCAATTTAATTTTCCATTGTCTGGTCCATTCATATATAGTATTAGTAGCGACTTGTAGTACTTCTGTGGATGTTGTTGGATTGTGCCCCGTTGCTAATATCGCTGTATCGTCAGCGAACGTAGCGAGTTTCACGTCATCTAATTTTGGGATGACACCTGTGAACAGCAGATACAGTACTGGTCCAAGAACACTTCCTTGTGGTACCCCTGCTTGAATTTCTTTTAAGTCAGAGTAATCGTCTTCTTGTTTGATTCGGAAGAGTCTATTAGATATGTAGGAGTTTATAATTTCCACATATTGTTTGGGAAGCATTCTGTTCAACTATTTTATACATGAGTAGAAAAAAAACGCAAGAATTTCTATTTCAAGTACAGACAAGAAATTCACTTGTCGAAATTAATTTTTGTTACAATTGATCACCTGTGTTTATCTACTTCTCAGAATAATAAGCGATTATAATACGGTCTATTTAGCTGTACAAAGTTCGGTTGACCGTGGAAAACAGTCTGCGCCACGAAAATATAATATAAAGGTCATAGACTCTTCTGGCTATGTTGGCGTACATTGCTTGGTGTTAACGAGTACTGACGAGGGGTGAAGAACGGAGCAGTGACAACCTTGACCTTGATATTACATTTTCTTGGCGCCGACTATTCTCTCTGATGTGAAAGATCGAGAGTTTTTTTCTTTTGTGGCTTTATTAATCACTTTATTATTGTCTTTATTTCACGTTAGCATTTTCCGTTGTGGGCTTGTCTGTTACCATCCCAGTGGAGGATTATTAGCCATAGAGACGAAGGACAGACTAACAGAGCTCATGACACGTTTTCAAGATGCCGATTTTCCTTAGTCTTTTACGTTGGCCATGGCTTATGCCAGTATTGTGCAACAATTTCACTTTTCACCTCTCGGAGGTAAAAATCGCGTAATAAATGTCTACAAGGAGCAAAAAACTCAATTACACATTACTTCTACGATAAATTTGAGGACACTTATTCTTCAAACGAAATTATTTTTCCAATGTTTTCTTATGAATGAATCAGCCAATTAAAGATGATAAGTTCAAGATCTGTTAAAAACAAATTAAATCAATTATCAACTATTGTGCTTGAACCTGTAGAAAATTCGAAGAGTCAGGATCACAATTAGGTTTAAATTTTGACGTTTCTTTCAGACTGTGCAGGTAACCATAAGTTTATGATGAAATTCAAATATGGAAACCTACTAATAAATATTACATTTCTAATAAGTAATCTAATTGGTGTTTTAACTTCGTATCATCCCAAGGCTGCGATGGTTGTGCTTTTTTAATTTTTGATAATCGAATATTATGTACTTTTAGCGCTGAATTAAAAAATGACCTCTTCTGTTTTACTTCACGTTAGGATTTCTCGCAAATTTAAAAAGTTAATAGTTTAAAAATTACGAAAATATGAGACTGCAAAATAGATTGAAAAGCGTTATTTCATTATAATTTTTTTTCGCTCATACTACACATTCTTATAGCTAAACAGTTGTGGGATCTGTAGAGGGTGTGGGACTTAGTGACTATAATTTTTATAAATAAGCCTAATTTTCTATTACTTTGCATTTTATATGTTTTTATTTTATTATAATTTTATAACTTTTATATGATAATGGTGAATAACTCCAGGTTTTAATCAGCCACACCATTTAATGTACCAAAAATATATATTAATTTTGAATTCAAATTTTTTATTCAATTTTAACCCAAGTTTTTTCAACGTAAATTTCAACGACTCGTGGATGCATGTTGCTGATTGTGTTTGGTTAGCACAGGAGCGATAAATTCGTTGCACTTTTGGAACTCCGAAGTTCGATAAACGCCCTGTGTAGGCCAGCACAATCAGGAATCATGAATTTTCCACGAGAAAATATAGAAATTATATATATACAAAATTATTTGACAACTGAGGATGACTATGGCATATGCCGAAAGTTCTGCAAAATTGAATAAAAAATTTGAAATCAAAATTAATATATAGTTTTGGTTCATTAAATGGTGTGATTGATTAAAAATTAGTTGTTCATAATAATCGTAAAATTTAATATCAGCCTTTTTAAAAAAAATTCCTTGAAGATTTTATAAGAGGTTCAATGGACCCTTCTATGAATTCCCCTAAATAAATCTGAAAAATTTTATTACTGTTAGTTGACGACACGGTGGGGGCTGTAAGAACTATCATAGTTGAAAACATGCAGAAGTACCAACAAATTTAGGCTGCTCCACTTCACTTCCTAAATTCACATTTTAACTATTTTCCTGAATATATGGGTGCTGTTAGCGAAGAGGTGGGTGAGAGATTTAATCAGGACTACAAAGAAATAGAAAGGTGGTGCGAAAGAAGATGGAGTAGTACGATGACGTCTGACTATTGTTGGATGGTACATCGAGATGAAGCCCATAAAGAACATAAAAGGAAAAGCGCGAAGCAGAACATGAGCGGTCTAAAGAAGCTCCCACACGTTGAATAAAATTGCACTATCTTACATACGTGGAGTGGTTTCCAAAGGCATTAAGTACCTCATAAACATTAAATTAAAATTATATTTTTAGTTATTTACGTAACAATACATTAAAATTGAAATTTTCATTAGACATTAAGGGGGTCAACGTGGCCCCTCGCCCTCCTCTTCAAACCCTTTAACTGCATAACTATAACAATGCGTAGTGTTAGCCAAAAATCAATTAATCATTAATCATAAAAAGTCTCAAAATTATACAATTTTTGTGATTTTTAAAAAACTTTAGTTGTGTGCGATTAATTCTTACGTGATGGAAAGAAATGAAAATCACTTTTGCAGTCAGTACTAAATGAACGTAGGAAATATTTATTAAATGTTAGCCAAATCTAAATTTAGTAGGCTTGTGTAAGCATCAAAATGTAAACCATCATGTGGTATAAGCCCATAAATATCAAAACTACTGCAAAATTTAAGCTGTTAATTTTTAGTGGTTAGGAAATAGCAATCATTTAAGTTGAATCATAATCTGAACTCATCAGAAATTTAAGGGTTTGAAAGTGTTTCCGTAAGTAATTTAATAATATATTTGTGTAATTGAAAGTTTAGAGTCGCGTCAACCCTAGGGTCAAATTATATTTTTCTCTGCTGCTTTCAACTAATATTTTTCTTTTTCCCCCACACTTGTGTATTTGTTTAGTCTGCTGGATTTTTAGTTCTATAAAATTTTATTTTCTATTTGTAGTAAAATGTTATATTGATATGGTTATCTGTTTGGTATTTGTAAGTTCCAGACTTTTCCGAGTCGAGATCAGAGGATGTGTGTTTATGGTAAGGAAGGAACGATACGTTCACTTTCCACTGGTTGCTAATTGTTGTGAGATCGTGTAGACTGGCGGAAACGCCGTTTCCTGTGAGATTCCGTGGGCATTTGGAAAAGCTGAAGTCGTCCCCGGACCTCCCACTCGGAATTTGAAAGTCCTGCCCTTAATCTTCGGGCCACTCGCAGTATTTAAGTAAACAGTCTTCATATGTTTCCGCGAGACTTTCTCTCGCCTGAGTTGGTGTCAGATGTGTGTTAACAGGTTTCTTGCAGATTTGGCTTGACGTGTACATATTATGAGTTGTCAGGACACTTCAATGTTTACTCAATCATCTTAGCGAAGATTTCCTCCGTCTCCAATACTACAACTGTTGCTAATGACAATTGTTCCGCTAGTTATTTTTTACGTATCATTTGGGAGATTCGGTACAAATAAATTTACTAAAAATGCATTTACGTAGCAAATACAGAGTGAACGAACAGAGCAGTGTGAAGGAACAGCAGACCTCAAGTACTAAAAACCATATTACTGACACAGAAAATATGAAGTAAAATAGACTAGACTATGGCTGACAACCAACTATTGACTTGACAATGGCTTACTCAGAATGGAAGAAAAACACTAACATTGGTTCCATCTATAGGGAAATATTTTATCTCTCAAGGAACAACAAACTTGCTCCACTGTTGTTAATAATCCAGTTCATAAGAGCAATTTTAATTCACTGGGGGGTTCATTCACCGGGTAGTTCACCCTGTATAAAATTGGTAATATGACAGTTCGGGTGATGAAACAAATGATAATATTTAAGTTGAAAAACCTCAATATTGTAAAATTATAATATATTAAGAAGATAAACAATTAAGTAGTCTTCTATACGCCTCGTATACAACCTCAATTATGCGTGCGCGTGCGTAATGTACATCATAATTGTGTTCATTTTCACAGCAGGTGAAGGTATCTTTATTAATTTTGGCACGTGTCCATTTTATCATCGGCAGTTTGTTTATTGATGCAGTCACTCATAGGGACCTAATAATAATAATAATAATAATAATAATAATAATAATAATAATAATAATAATAATAATAATAATAATAATAATAATAATAATAATAATAATAATAATAATAATAATAAATAATGATAATAATAATAATAATAATAATAATAATAATAATAAATAATAATAATAATAATAATAATAATAATAATAATAATAATAATAATAATAATAATAATAATAATAATAATAATAATAATAATAATAATAATAATATCCTCACTGCAAACTAGCCGGAAGAAATTGCACTTAATAGATTTTGGTAATTATTAGCAAATGGACCGAGAATAAAACCTAGTAGATTCCCAATCTTCATTTTTTCCTAATCAGAATGTGAAGGCTTTCTGGAATTGGAAAGAAATTAATAATATGTAAACACGTTTAGCTTACACTCTGACTTCAGAAATTTGCGATTTCTATCTACGTATTGTTTTGTTCAACATTAGTTTAACATTACTATTTGAAGCTGACCTATCGATCTATTATGACACGATTGTGCGTATTGAGTATTTCTATGTCTATCAGAACTTCACACTAGGTTAAATATATCCTTCTCACGCACTGTTGAAGAATATTATTTGGACCTACGAAATATGCGAATTCACCAGCAGCAGTCTGTTTAAGTGCAGTTCTTTCAAAGTTTGTGTGTAAAGCTGTATAATTTATTAGGTACAGCTCCACCACAACATTGGATTGGATATAAAATTTAAGATGCCCAGTCCTATACAAATTTAGACGTTTTTCTTATCATTCGTATCGACGACGGAAAGTGCAAAACTCAAAGATTACTTTGACACACCTCATAGTAAATCCATATTAGTTGGATGAGCGAAATAATTGAAATTAATGGACGAATACGACCTGTGAATTTTTCACCTTTTCTAGCAAGTGATTTAGAACAGTTCAATGCAGCTGACAATTCACATTTTCTGAAAATTATTAAATTGACCAATCTCATTTTACCTTCTTATCATAAGTTTCCTTCTAGAAACTCTGTGAAAAACTTTTGTTTAATGCTGACAGTGCTATAACATTTTAATTTATTATTAGCACTGCAACGTATTCCAACGTGACACACTCAATGTCATAAAATTAATTATTTTTACTTACGCTAATAGCAATATCTACTAGGGATTGCAGCTGAGCTGTATGGGTTGCCAGTTCCCAGCTTACCTGTTCAGTCTATAACTCCATTTATTTTATTTTTAAAAAATTATTCCACATCAATTCTATACACTATAGAACTTTGATACCAAATACCCTACAGTTTACTAATTTGATGCCTAGGGTAATAAACAGGGTTTGGTGTAAAGTTACCTGTTATATTACTTGAGAAACCATGTACATAAAAATATTCTAATTTTAACTAAACTAGAGCTGTTCGTCTTATTTAAGCAAATTATAGATTGAAAATTTCAATTAAATTCTATTACGAATACAGTGCGCGAATTTTGACTGGTTTTTACCAGTCATTGGACTTTTCATTAAGTTATATATTGTTTTGTATATTTTTATGTTACATTGCTTAGAATTGATGTATGTTTTTAAAATATTTAATAATCTGTAAAATAAATTGAATTTTGATCAACCGAAGCCTGATATTACAATGGTACGTTCTTAATCACCAATTATGGTGTGATTGTTCCTCATTCTGTTTAATTAATTTACATTAATAAATTTTATGTGCTACGAACTTGAAAATATTTATGAACTTTGAATGCACTTTACTCCTTATAATAAAATATTGTTGACGCTATTATTTTTTCAAACACAAGGAAATGAAGAGTCGGTGTCTCGTAAAATTTAAAGCCGTCCCAGAATAATGAAGAATTTTTTTTGTTAAATAAGGTGAGATATTATGATTTGTATTCTATCTATTGTGATCAACAGATCAGTAATGTGTGCTGTACTTGTCATGATTCAGAACTGTGTCCCAAAAATCTTGCCAAGATTCCACGCCAGTCTTAAATTCACAGGGAGATGTTCTACGAAGAAGGAGAATATTTATCTGCCGATGGATCGTAAGATTAATTGACCTCATGTGCATATTAAATTCCCGTCGCATTTATGACGATGATAGAAAGTCCAGTAAACACGGGCAGCCGGATGCTGCGAGAGAAAGCGCAAGCGATCTGACGCGCCGGCTAATTGCGTGGAGATCCTTACTGCCTTCCAAGGTCAGGAATTGTGAGGAACGCGAGAAAGTTCCCTCGTCTGGGCCGGCATTATTTCGAGCATCAGCACGCGCTAACAATATGGCTACCCTTGACCGCCACTTCGGCCTCCAGCGCTCGGAGCTGAACCAAGCTTCAGTTTCCTTTAGTCCTCAATTCAGAAAACAGGTCACTTCAGCTCACAAACATATTTCAAGGGTACTGTTATTCCCGATTTCCATTAGCTGGACGGTAAAAATAATCTCCCAACAGCGGAGAAATGCGATAAGACAACAGACAGACGTTGGAATAGTAGACCGAACTGTTAATACAATAAATTGAAAAACGAAGAAAATAATTTATGCGTTTGGGCGAGTAAAAAAACTCTTTTCGTCTTAGCGTCAGAACATTTTGACTGTCAGGGAGATGTGTATGTTCACAACAAAATGGACGTACTTCTTTAAGCCCAACCTTCAAAAACAACTATGGTCAGGCCCGGATTTAAGGCGCGCACCACCAAAATTAACAAATAGTTATTTTCGAAATTTAAAGCAAATTGCTTTTGATGATAAATGATAAATTATTCAAATAATTAAAAATATATTTATTTTAAGTTCGCATTGTTGGATGAGATTTATTATTGTGTTTATTATAATATATATACATTATAATATAGAAAACCGATACCCGTAAGTGTCGTTTTTGACTAACGTTTAATTAATCGGATAGTACTATCTTCTCTCTAAATTATTCTATTCGATATGCGTCTTACTCGGCGCACTCTCATTCGCTTTTTGGTATTAGTCATTGTTGCCCTATTAAATAGACGTAGCTACTATCAAATGTCAAATCGTTTATTGCATTTGCAGTTCTCTATTCTTCTAATCGTTTTTATTATTAGCGTCGTGTATTGTGACTACAATTACTAATTGTTATTGCTAAATAAAGGTAAGCACGAACCCTATTACATAATATTTATTAACAAGAAATTATATTTAAAATTAAAAATGCATTTAAATTTTTTCATTAGATGTCAAATATGCAATAAAATGTAATTATTTTTGTATTTTGTGCATTTTTATGATTTAATGCTTGTAGAAGTTTACCTATCTTATGATTCATGACATTTTATAATTATATATTGAATTTGCATTTTATTTAAATATTGAATATAAAGAGGGTCCCGCAAAAATAATCCAATCGGGCCCCGCACTTATTGGATCCAGGGCCTGACTGTGGTAGCATTCATTACATAAAATTTCAAGAAATGGAGTGTAAAACCATAATATTTAAATTAACGCCAATGTCCGGTATATAGACACACATTTTAGTCTAATAACATACTGGAAAAATCAATATATCGTACGAACTTGGAATAAAGTGTGAGTAATCCTGTAACGTGCTGACGAAGGTTAAAGAATAAAATTCCTGTAGAGCAATTAATTAAAATAGAAGTTGCAGAAACTGAGAAAGAATTACTGATATATATTTTAATCATATATGTTTATTATTTTAAAAGTCAACGTAGTGATTTCAATGAAGAAATAACACTTTTTAATCTCAAATTGAAAGAAGAAAGTCACTTATCCCACTTAAGATCCAGAGAACCTCGTAAGGATCTTTTGTTAAAGTGTAACGAATAGCCAGTATCTATGACCACTTAATGTGAAATTTTTCTCTAATTATTCTGATGATACGGTACTAGTATATTTATATTCTTTGCTGGAAAGATTCCTCAGATAAGGGAAAGTTGAGTGAGCGCCGTGATCTGTGCAAACATCTACAAGAACATAATTTTTTAGAACGTCTTGTGGATACGGATCGAATCACACGTGAAAGCGTTAGTGGTTTGTTATGAAGCAGTTGGAAAATATACAAATAACGTATTCCATAATTTATTATATTCTCCTTCAATTATATTCAATATTTAAAAAAAACGTTATCGCAATCTCAGACAGTTCTTGTATGACGACTGAAATACTAATTACGGCTTGTGTCATGCCAACCAAATTTCGACAACTGTAAGCCTGTAAGTATAAAGCTTCCAAATTTAATGTGACTGCAATTATTCGGTAAAATAGGTTATTGATACCATTGACAGACAATAAAGAACTAAATTCAATTGGAAATGAAGTTGCAGAGTTCTGAAGGTTTTGGACCTAGTCTGTGCTCACCTTATAATTTTTACGAATTTTAAAATTTTTTGTCATTCTGTCTCAGTGTACGACTCGACTGGCCGCTATTCTTCCCAATTCCTGTGGGGGAATAACTTCCGACTGGGTTCCCAGACGCAGTGCTTGGAGATGCAGGAACAACCCTTCCAGACAACCTTCAGCATAGCCAAGATGGCTGTCAACATTTCTTCGGTAATAAACCTAAACAGTCTTCCGCTAGGTCACTCGTCGATAGTAATCTACGTGGAACAAACGAAAATAACAGGCGACGATGCACACGCGTATAAGCATAATTAATCATAAACTAGTAATTAATTAAAATAAAATTGAAGAAAAAAAAGCAAATGACAATATCATATATTTATTTTTTAAAAGATAGCTGCATGTCCTGGCTTTAGCTTTATATAATTATATATTATTTTTCAGGTGATATAAAAGCCAAACTGACCATATTTATTTTTTATTTGCAATGATATCTTTTTAGATAACATTAACATTATTATCAATGTTATATGTAATACTATACAAGAATTACTGCTTAACCCGCTATTATAGTTATTTTATGGAGGAAATAACAGGCCTATAAATAAAATATTGATTAAACGAATTGTGACGCCGACGAAAGGCTAAACAGGTGAAAGTAATTTAAAATCATTACAGTAAAATAATACAAAAGGTGAATTCCATCACGTCTGTGTCTCCTCGCTAACAGTTGTCGATAAAATCGTAAAATAAATAAAAATGGTTAGGTACATAAATCATTCATCACATAAACAAAGTCTCGTGCGATGAGCGATCTTGCTCAGAGCGTCTAGAGGATCCTTAATCTCCTAAGTCCCCTTCCCCTTAGCTCTTGAAACGCAATAAATATGTGAATTGTATTAATTATATGACGTTTGATCATGCGATTTCTGTAGTCATTCTCGAAATAGTAACTATAACTAAAAGGGGAAATAGTTAAGAACTTAAGATACGTTGTAGAAGAGGATAGCCAGGAAACAAGAAAAAATTAACAATAATTAATTAAAACCTGAAGTCCAACAATTTAATGGAATGTATTTTAATACACTGTCCTTGTCATCAATTATAGAATCTTACGGCTGTTTTTTGCCATAAGCATGTATACATAAAAAGCATTGAACATTAATTTATCTAGTAAACAACATCTACAAAACATAACAATAACAATATATACCTTACATTTACGTTCTTCTCATATACATTCCTTCAATTCAACTGTTTTGATCATAACAGGTACCTCAACTTATCACGTTACCGTGCATAGCGCCATCAATCGGCTGAATAACGTACTATACACACGTGCCTCACGTCAGATTAACATTCATAATGTATTACATCCGATATCTCACTTTAACTTATTTACAATTAACACATCTACATAATGATATATTATATTTGAGTGATAGAATTTGTCACAAAATTAATATATCCCTACTTTTTATTTTTGATGTTACATAATATATCTGTATATATGGTACCTACAATAACCATTTCTTGCATTTTATTCACTACATTTTTCAAATTTTCAAAAATATACATTTCTTCCAACAGTGTTCTCTGATGCATGATTTCAATATATTTCCAATTTACATCATGCTTATTTACATTTGAATGGATAAATTAATGTTCAATATATTTTATGTATAGATGACTATGGCAAAAAATGCCGAAAGCTTCTATAATTGATGAAAAACAGTATAATAAAATACTGGACTTCAGGTTTTAATTAATTATTAATAATCCACAGTCTTGTAATAAATTCGTATTGAATTTAAATTAATTTTTCAACCATGAGACAATTAATTCATATGTACAAGAATAGAAATCATCATAGATTGTAATAACTTAAAATGAAACTAATTATGTGTCAAAAATAAGCCATTTGGACAAACAGACATGGAATAACTAATTTAAACTACAAGTTTATGAATCCTGATCAATAAGATTGGTTTAATAATCAGTTTTGGATTAAACATTAAATGGACATGCATATTTCATTGTGGTATTGCACATTTATTGGGTTTCGTTCTTCACGATTTCGAAATAACAACAGATTTAAGTGCATTTGGAAGACGGGAAAGGGAGATCCTGTCTACCTTCTCACTGAGGTGGAAGGATACGGTGGGATTAAGGGAAAGACAAAGTACTAGATATAGAACAAAATAGTTATAAATGAATTAGAGATTAATAAATTATTATAATAGTCAATTATAAATTTTACAAAATTGTCCACTCTCTCCCAAATGATACTTCCCTGGATTCTCTATTTGTATGAAGATATGCAAATATTTTAAAGATGTTTGAATGTAAGCAAGTACGGTCACAGTCAGGAAGTGCGACTGACGAAAAAATACATCCGATACCCAAATATGAGACTGTCAAAGTGAAACAATGTTTCGTAGTCTTCCTAGATCGAGTGTTAGTTACATTCATTATTGATAGCGGGAATGGAATTGAGAATTGTCCGAATAACTGAAGGAAGAGTGATTGAACCATCCAACTCATGTCAGGCTTGGTAATTCCATGATGAGCAGACATGTCCTGTAGTGGACTGTACCTAGGTAATGTGTGCTGTTTCAGGTTCGCGTGCTAACCCTGGGCCTGTGCCTGCCCAGGAGCTGCGGGGTCCAGGACCTGAAGGCGATGCTGCCTCTCACCACGTCAGCCTCATCCTCGCTCATCTCCGTGAGACCTGCGCCGGACCCAAGCTTCTCCTTCACCCATTACCCCGCCTTCTACATCGTAAGGTACTCAGCTCACAAACCGGATGTACGCTGATTTCGTGCCTACATCTCAACTGGAAAGGATTTCCTGATAGTATTTTGATGGAAACCAATCACGATTCACAAAACTTAGTAACAAACGAAAATAATAGAATCTTCGTAATTAGTTTACTGTCACAAATAATTGTGAGCTTGCGGAAAGTCTTAATCCCACAAAAATGAGGTACGCGAAAATCACGATATTGTGACGCTTGATACGCGATATGTAGATGCGAGTATATTGGTCACAATATTTTTATTCCTTCGACTTTGGTTTTGAAAGGTGAATTTTGAAGTGGCTTAGACAAGTAGTGGTCACACGCATTTTTAAATAAATACAAATTACAATACATAAATTTATAATAATTACAATACAATGTTCTTTCCATGGTAACGCAGCATATAGAAGAACGTGAGTTGATTATACTACAAGGAAGTGACAAACTGTAGCCAGTAATTGCGTTGAGAGTTTCTACACAACTCAGCTTGCCTTACATAGCGCATCTCTGACAATTGAACACCTTACGCCATTTGTATAATCGCTTTCGCTCAGTATTGTTGCCACTCGAACACTTGCACAAGAGAAAGGTGCAATGGCGCAAATGCCATGCAAAATTGGGCGAGACAATTACCTTTGACAGTTTCGACGTGTTAACTAGTACTTTATCATCCTTATTCTAACAAATGGGCTTGCTGAATTTTAGAATCTCTTTAGAGTATTCTCTAAATTCATGGATTATTTTAAATATGTATTATATATTTTAATATATAAAAGCCTAAAAGTGTTAAATTCTAACACTTGTCGTGAAACGTCATTTTCGTTATATAAATATTAAGTTACCGTTTTAAGTGACTTGTTTTCTGTAATCAATTTCTTCTCAGAATGTTACGTCTCCTCTTACCCACGGAAAATAGTTCTTAAAAGCTATTGAAAATTAAACTAATTGTATTATCTGCTTCAAATGATGCCCAGAGTACCAGGAAAAATTTAAACTCATAAACTGATTGACTCACACACTATTGGTATTAATATACGCGTAATCCTCAAGAGAAATACGTTGTTATATTAAAAAATAATTATCTAATTATAAATTATTGCATGTCTACTTTGAGAAGTATTAGCTTATTCTGTTTAATTCCGATGCCGGAATATTAATGCTTAAATATAAGTAACATTTTACTTAAGTTATGATACTTTTTGTTTTTCGCGAACGTCGTAGTCACCGCCTCAGGCTAAGTAAGGGGATAACGTATCCTGTACTAAGTGCTATATGCCATTAGGATGGGACGGATACAATTAGTGTCGCGGGAGACACCGTAAAGGTAATTGACCACGAAAAGTATTTATTCGACGGAAATATCAGACGATTTTGCATATTTAAAAATTATGGGCCCCTACACCATATAGAATAAAATAGACTTAAATGAACTTGAGTTATATTAATTTATTATTATACTAATCAAATTAAAATTTTATAAAATTGTCCACCCCTCCCTAAAGATACTTCTCTGGATCCTCTATTTATATATGGATAAATATATAAATATTTAAAAAATGCTTAAATGTGGGAGCTCCAACATTCTGATTTCGTAGTCAAAAAGAACGTGTTTGTGCAAATTTTGGTTGATATTGTTCCACGCATTTAAATTTGTATGCGGAGTATACGAAAATTTGAGCTTTTTTACGCATAAACAACGAATTTCATTTATAAGAATAATGTAGTTGACCTGTCTATTTAATCCGTTAGCCCGAAATAACTTGTAAATTTAATGAACGTTTTATTTACTTAAGAAACTAAAAAATATACAAAAGTGTTTCTCTCTCGAGTGCGGGGCACACGCTGGGTCATTCCGTTCAGTCAATTTTATTTTTGTTAAGATATGCGTTAGTCCTCAATGGGGGCAAAAAACCTTGCCTACATTAATGAAAGAAAGAATGATATGGCGTAGAAATGATTCCAATGATTTTGGTATTATAAATCTTTTAAAAATTTCACATCTGAAGTAAAGACGCCATGCAGTGGGTGCAATCCCTCCCTAACCGATCTATTCGGAATCGGGTGTTTCCATTATCAGTGACTGGCAGAAACGTTTATGTCTTTTGGCAGTATATTTAAAAAAATATTGCCGAGGTACAATGGACAGTCTGGCAAAGGAACGAAAGACTATACGTGGAGAGGTCCTCAGTTAAGTAGCTGCTATTCCCCTGTGAATTATTTTTAAAGAGAATTGTGAGTGTTAATACGTGTTGTGGGCAGATAGTCGATTTCGATAGGGGTTAAGAAAATCTGTATGTCGGAAAAAGCTAATTGCTATGTACGTTTTACATTTTACTGAGAAACATAGACCTATTTCTCCTCATGTTTAGCGTTACTTCGCTAGATTCTGTATACATTCAAGTGTTCACCGTAGGCAACGATAAACAGCGACATTCTCGTTTATCAAATTTTTTAAATTCTAAAATTTTGTATATTCTAAACATGACACATGCATGACTTTTTCGGCATGTGAAATTTATCTTATACTATATTATCGTAATAAGAAACAAATAAAAGTGCTGAGCGGACAATTTGAAGAAAAAAAAGGTAGTATTTTGTGGGTCACCCCAGGAGCGCCTTCGTGTGACTGGAGGTGTCGTGATTGTTCGACACGATTGGAGCTGCACGGAGCGCAGCCTCTTACTTTGGGCCGTGAAAGTAGCGGAAAACCTGTGCCACCTGAGTGAGAAAATTCTATACTGTTTGTCGACACGACACATACTGGTGTTAATTAATGCCTCGCCTTTCCATTAAGTGCTTCGTTGGCGGGGGGACAACGCTTGTAGTGGGAATATAAAGTCTATTCTCTGCTTATAAAACCGCTTGAAACTAATAGTCAAAAAAATCATAGTACATACATCTGTCGAAACCTTTTAAATGCATATCTAGTCGAACATAAATCATAAAGAATGATATTCATCTCGTTTAAATGTGTAATGTTTTACAAAACATACAGGATTTACGATTCATTGATATCAAATTTAGAAATCTTCATAATTTTCTTTTTTGGGGGAGGGGGGAATATTTGTAAATAAATCATTACAATTCAGAAAAATTATTATTTCCACAAATTAAAATCAATAGAAACCAAATACAAATTATCATGTATTATAAATATTGATTTATTAAGTTTTAATTTATCTCAGCCTAATTTTTGTGTGAATACCAATAGGTCCATTTAATATATGGTCTTATTTCATTTTTCATTGTCTGTGAAAGAATTTATAATAAAACACGGTAGGCAAGTTGGATAAACAATTATTGAGCTTCCATCAGGGTCATAATGGAATTAAAACACTCCATTTCGATGGAAATGTCACCATGATAAAGATGGGTGAGATTTCCATCAAAACGTTGTGTTAGAATTCTTTTATGACCCGAGTGGAAGCCCAAGAATTGTTTATCCAAGAGATTCACAGGGAAAACCTACGATCATCAACATTAAACGGTTTATAATATATAGTCCATATTTGCCTGCTGAACTTGTAATGTATGAATATGGAGACTGACGAAACAACACTGAGCGTTTCCACGGCAAGAGGCTTCAATTCAACGTCTGTAAAGTTTCTAAAGAAGTCAGGTCCTTGGATTAGAATTTTCTCGCGAAAGGATTGAACTCCGATAGCTACTAGCCACGTGTTGTTTTGCTAAAATGTCACTACAACCTTATTCCCTGGATCAGGCACTGTTCAAGTAGTTGGGAGAAAAAGCTGGTCTGATGTTCTCACCACTGTCCCCTCCTCCAGATATAAGATCAACATCTGGTCACGGACTAGACTGACTCCATCTCAGCACCTCACCACTCAATAACCATCAAACATTAACAATGCTGAAGTTAGAATAGAAATAAGCTCAACATCTGGTCTCCAACTCAGCACCACCAAATATCAACGATGCTGAAGTTTGTAAAATAAAATTTAACGTAAACTATATTTTGGAGGATGAAGTTTTCCACTTAATAATCGCCTGAAGGTTGATCGTATTGTGTAAGCCAATTCTATTTATTTTTCTTGTTCATTTCCGTTGAATTCAGCTTATCTCCTCCAAAGATAAAATTTAGTCTTTCGTACTTAATAATATGGTCACGGAGTGTTTTGAGCTCTGTTCCGTGTTTGCAGCCTGGCTATCGGGTGCGTGGCGCTGCTGCTGCTGAGCGGCACAGTCCTCGACCTGTTCCTAGAGCAACGCGCGGCGACCAAGAGCGTCCCGACGCCCTCTGGCGACGAGGCGGGTGGGTACCGATACATCCCGTCCTCCAACGGAGGTTCGTGCACGTAGGTACGCGGGTGTGGGAACTCCCTGCGACGCAGTCCAGGGTTAATCTCTGTTCGTATTATTGCAGGAGAGTGCAACGGCAATCATCTGGCGTACACTGCCCACGGCCCCGGCGACGCCCCCGACAAGCAGACGCCCAAGATCCAACGTCGCGGTGAGTAAACATACCTCGCTATATAAAATAACAGATGCTTTTCGTGGCCGACGTAACTTCAGTATTTGACATCGGTTTTTTGGGCTGTTAGGCCACGTAAATTCTCGGCGTGGGATCCTGAAAAAACATGACATTACTCCTATTTTAAAGAGTCGGACAACGATATATAGCTTTCTTCCTCCAGTAAAAGACAAGCAGGACAAACTGCTGGCAAAAGGCATTTATCAAATACTGTGTGAATGTGGCAAGTCATACATCTGGGAAACTGGCAGGTCCGTGAGAACCCGTGTTGAAGAACACGACCGCTATATACGACTGAAGCAGTTCAATATGTCTGCCATTGCAGAGCACGCTATAGAAACTAACCACAAAATCGCATTGGAAGACACCAAGTTACTAGTTAGAGAAAACTATTTCTGGGCACGGAAAATACGCGAAGCCATTGAAATCCGGAAGAACCTGGAAAACATCAACAGAGACGCTGGCTACGACCTTCGCTCGCTGTGGCTTTCCTGTCTTCGGAACAAACAGGGAAAAGTACGCGACGTAAACAAACGGCCGGACGCAAGTTGACCTCCTAGGCAGCTGCCTATATAAGCAGCCTTGCGAGCAAGACTAATCAGTCCTGGCCTAGACTTGATAATGCTTGGTGCTAACAAGCGAAACGTTGGCAGACACGCCGAGAATTTACGTGGCCTAACAGCCCAAAAACCGATGTCAAATACTGAAGATACCTCGCTATAGTTGAAAATTAGCTTTCTCCACCCTTCTTTTCCCAACACGGCGCCTGCCATGAAACGGTCGCGAAGTACCGTTGACATCCTTTCACAAGTTCACCTGTCATTTCTTTTACTTGCTTGGCTACGTAGACGCACATTTCTCCATAGATGCTAAGTACTGAATATTGAGCCTAGATGTCACGATCAAAGCTTATGCCTTCATTAAAATAGTTTACAATCTGGTGCATTTAATTCGACAGTAATCTCTTTGTCAAAACGTCATTAAAACAACAAATAGATCGTCACATTTTTTGAAAATTTACCTCTTCTCGTTCCCTATCACCGAAATCGCACAAATGAAAGCTAAAAATGAAATGTTTCTTTTTACGGGGTTAGATGAATTGCCACCGAATGAACATGTCTATAAACCGTAACTCAAACAATGCAGCTTTCACATTTACACAAAATATAATTTCAAATACAATTAATTTGTTCAATGCCAAATTGATCGATAAATAATTCACCCAGTATGTACGCAATTACGGTACACGGAAATATATCAGAACTGAGAAATCCGGAGTAGGTCAAAACAATGCCAAGCTACAACGCAATGAATTTGTGTATGTTTTGATTCCTAAGTCAAGTGCCTCAGATTATTCAAATGGCCAGGCTGACAATTTAGGTTTAAACGTTTTTTAATGTAAGAAATCTAAAAAAATTGAAAATTGGTCGGAAAATTAAAAAGAAATTGCTGGATCACGACAACAGCGCCACCTACCGGATCCAACTATCGTTAGAAGCATTCACGTAGCCCCCATAAAAATAAAATTATTTGAAATCGGTCAGGCCGTTGTGAAGGACAAGAATTACGAACACACGTACACCGGAATTTAATATATAAAGATGTACCAAACAGAAATGTTACTTAACCACCTTAATATTATAGTAGAACCTCGGTAATCATAGCTCCATTAATTGGACGCCTAGTCGTCAAGTCTTGTTCCTTTCAACCCACACCTATTTCTCAAAGTAATCAATTTTTTTATCGGTTTCAGCAGTAAGATAAAACTGTATCTAGTTATTGAATGCTATAATCGTGGATGCCCCTGTTAAGTTGCTCTTAACGTATTCATCTTGCGGTTGTAGTGAAAGGGGAAGCTTTCTCAATTTCTCTTCAACCCCGAAGAAATATCAAACCCTGTATTCATTCTATGCATATATCTAACTAATTTCAAAGCTAGATTTCCAGTTATTGCGGTATGGGTCATTAAAAATTGTAATGAGTGTGGTTAGAGACTAGATATTATGAAATTTCATCATCTATTCAAATAAGAAATTAGATTCACAAATTATGATTACTTTGAATAATATAGGAAATTTAATTTTCGATAATGAATTAGGTATTAATATTGTTGTGTAATTAATGTGGTATGTTTAAATATATGAAAATCTCTTGAAGTGAAACTCGGTTTTTTGAATTTGTTAACTTTGTTGTTCCCATGCCTGCCCAGCGAAAGATGGCCTGGTTCTTTTCTCCGTAATTCTTTCCTGAATGTATAATTATGACTTTCCATCTGGATACCATCTCTGTCAAAGCTCTGACGTTCCTCTCGCGAGTGACGCGTCTCATTACCTAGTCTATTATACCGATTCGTTTCGTTTGCCCACGTGTCTCGCCATTTCCTGTCCATCACTAAGTCTATTTTGTCGTCTGTGCTATCAGCTCATTTCACACTGATCTTCTCGTCCACAAGACTATTTTAATCACAGCGAACTTTTGAAACTCTACTAAAGTATTGAGTCGTTGCTATAATATCATTATTGCCAGTCAAATTCCGAGACACGCTATTTTCTTGCGGTTTCGTTATTAATATTTCAGTGTATTAGCTCTCACTGTCCAATGGTTAAAGCGCACTTTAAAATGATTTCTATAATGGAATATTATCAAGTCATTCAGCCAAGGTTCCTCAAAATTGATTGCATCTCCATCGGTCCCGATTCAGAATAATTGGAGGTGAGTGTGAGTGAGTTGTCCCCAATACGGAAACAATATTTTAAGGACTATATCCACTCTTGCGGAATATTCCTTTCTCTGCTCTTACTACACACGCCATGTATTCATAATGTTTCCTTTGTCTAGAAGGCGTCGTTAGCCGGCTCCTGCTGTGCTTCTCCGCACGTCGTAACGTGGAAAAGCTGTTCGAACCGAAGGGTGACAGCCCTCTGAGCTGCGTCCACGGACTCCGAGTCTTCAGCCTGCTCTGGGTCATCGCAGGACACACTTGCATGTTCTCCTTTCCGTTCTCCGGTGAGATAACCTCATAAACCTGTCTTCCTGTCTAAGCAATTTATTATGGCATACCAGCAAAACGAGTAAATTAATATTTGTACATCCACTAGGTCGAGTAAGTATTAACTGTCATTTGAATAAAGGTTTAAAATTCTATTTACAGTGGTAGATATTATAATGGAAGCTTTCGTACTTCACAGTTCCTAGGACAATTTCCACAATTTGCAATGTTGTATTATAGAAGTAAACAAATTGTTCAAACCAAACAATCCTCAGTCTGTTTCCGTAAATATTGAGTAGAATGTGCAAATGTCTAAATAACAAACTGAACGTTGTGAAGGTTTACATTGTGATTAATGACGAGAAACCTTATTATGAAACTGAGACTATTTAAGTGGCTGAAAAGATCCGAATGTTTCCCTGCATCATCATGATCCTCCTCACACAGCTTGGTCTGTGAGGAACTTTTAGTCACTAATATGATTTTATGTATAGAAATTTCAAGAGATTATTGCAAGTGGTATATTACGGAGTCTATAGAAAATACTGCAATTATAATTTCCAAATATTGAAGAGATACAAAATTTGTTTTCGTGTTGACAAAACTGTCATAAAATATCAGGGTAATTTATCACTCCATAATTCAGTTAGGTGTTTCAAATGTGTCTATTAGGCGAGTATACTCACTTCTTAGTAGAAAGTTTCCTGCAGTAACAGTCACGATACAATTGCATCTTTTGTCTAATTACCGAAAGTTCATCTGATACCAAACTTTCATTTCCAGAAAACCGGAAGTTTAGGAAGCTGGTGGAGAGTGACTTCCTGTTCCAGTCTATAAGTAACGGCGCTTTCTCTGTGGACACATTCTTCTTTATCAGGTGTGTGCAACCATTGTGGAAATCGGTCCACAATTATAATCCCGGGTCAAATGTCTGCTTCCAGCTTAGCTAGGAGAAGGCAAAAACATCTGAAAAGATATAGATTAAAGCGTTACTATACAGCAAAGCGTTGCCCAATTCAATGATAATCTTCTGGCCAAAGATATCACATGACACATTTATTTCTCCCCGTGTATTTACAAAAAATTGTTTTCCAAATTAAGGCAGATATATATAATCTTTGTAGACATAAATTACTATGTAGAAACAAATCAATATTTTGTGAGCTTCGTAAAATGTGCAAAGTTCTTCTTTACAGTGGTTTGTTGATTTCGTACCTGTACTTCAAAGCAGCAGGAAGGAAGGAGGCGGGCAGCATAACTGATAGGTGCAAGAAATTCTTTGGCATCTTCTCTTACAGATTTATCAGGTAAGATGCTGTAGCATTTGTGTGGCAAGCTAAACAGTATAGTAGATGAACGATGAGTCTTCGAGGGTCTAAAATGCTTTACGAACGATTTGGAAGCTGTTTGTTGTAAAAACACAATTTAAACATTGCTGCATATTCTATCAATGACAAAATATGGTTGAAAAATATTTTATGTGATTTTTGTTTAATATGTATTTGAAACTAGAAAAAATGTCCATTAAAATTAGATTATTTACTTTCAATTAATCTTTACTGAAATACAAACATAATATCATATACACTTCAGGATATTTATCATACAATATAAATGTAAAAATGATAAATATTCGGATAAATAATTCCTAGAATGCCAACTTATTTTCAGTTTATATCGAACAACACTTTCCGACATAATTTGCAAATCAAGATTTTATTAATTGAATATACGGTAGAATTTTGTTATTTCATGTTTGAATTTGGTTTTATTATTTATCAGCTATCAATTGAAATATGAGAGGTTATTAAAACTATTAAAAGCTTTAAAATGGTCACATTTGTATGTAATAAACATTGTATGTGACGGGAAGGTATTTTCGGTTTCTCGTTGGGAGGCTTTCCCAACTCCCTGCTTCACCTCTTAACACGTGACTGCAGTGTCTAGCCAGCCTGGAGCGCTCTCAGCCGCGTGTTGGGGTTGACAGCAGGCGGAAGTCCAGACCTACGCGCCCAGTTAAATATGTTTTCTATTTACGGCATATTGTTCTGGTTCATTGGGGTCTCCGTCTCTCTGTGGCATTTACCGTTTCGATCTTCTATGAAGGGAAATTAAATATGATTATAAATTTGAATAACCTTTGATATAATTTTGGTAATGAATTTTCATTCCTGTGCCAGGCTGTCCCCGCCGTACCTGCTGGTGATGACCCTGGCGCACCTGGTGGTGTTGTGGTTCCGCAGGAACTCAGTGCTGGAGCCGCCTACCAGGGACGATTTCAACTGCCCTCAGTTCTGGTGGCGCAACGTCCTCTACATCAACACGCTGTTCCCCGTGCAGAGCATGGTGCATAATTCTCGTTAGATAAATCTCACCAAGAAACAAGTAGCATTTCCTCCAAATATATTATACATTACAACAATTTTGTCTGTGAATTTTTACTAACAGTTTTTGCGAGGAGCAGAAACTCATATTCAGTGCACGGGTTCTTACAGGAAACGAGTGAGACATTCGAAAATTCAGTTAGATTAATCGACAACGTCCTTATGCTCCGGATGCAGTCGATAATTGTACCTCACTTTTTATCAATTCGTATAGTCACCATGATGCTTCCTACTTTATCAGAGGACACGTCAAAAAAAACCTGACGTCGGTACAAGTTGAATTCGAAGCGTACGTCAAATGTAGAAAATTGCCTACCTTAAGTCTCTTAGTTTTCAACGTCTTCATGCTTAATGCCCGAAAATAATTTTTCCTCCGTTTTAACAACTTTTCCACACTCCATTATATAATTTTCCTCGGTGGCGGGGACGAAGTCGTCTCCAATCCAAAAGCATTTACCCTTTCCCTTTGGGAGGAGCCATTAACCCCACTCCACCGATGTTTTGGGGAAAACACCACGTCTACTCAGAGCCAGATGTCGCTGAATCTCAAAGACTGACTAGGTTATATTACCCTGCAGAAATTATTCTCGGGTTGTACTTGGGTACAGCTGTATCCGAGTGGAAACCCGAGAATAATTTCTGCAGCAACTACACCTGAAAAGTCTCCGTTATCTAATTTTTTTACCCTGTCTGTAACCTTCTTCAGTTTTTCTGAGGCTTTGATTTTGTACCGCCATATTCCGGATTTCGTTGTGTTTTGCATTAAAACTCTATCCTTAAGTTTTGTTAAATATATTTCTTACCTCATTGTCTGGTTTAAACCGAAATTTGATAGTATTAATTCCATTGTTTTTAAAATTTTTAGTCGTCAGATTATCTATTAAGGTTAAAGAAGGAATTCAGCTTGTAACGATATAAGTTTTTTAGATGTGTCATCTGAGGAAAAAGGAATCTGTCATTACTGATAAAAATTAGACGAACGTGAGATAGTATTCGCGAAGAGTATCCGGGCCAATGGGAAGTTGTAGTTTAATCTTTCTGGATTTCCGTGACTGTGACTTCTTTTTATCTAAGAACCATCGTACTGAAGGTGAATCTATACTCCACTAAAAACGGTTTAGTAAAAATTCAGACACTAATTTTTATTTTATTGGGGTTT
The DNA here is from genome assembly GCA_034510155.1 of Eucriotettix oculatus. NCBI lineage: Eukaryota > Metazoa > Arthropoda > Insecta > Orthoptera > Tetrigidae > Eucriotettix > Eucriotettix oculatus. Next base: position 36,345,071 of record CM067380.1, on the reverse strand, counting down.
GTTGTAAAACGTTATATGTATTATGTTTACGGATAAAAAGGGGTGTTATGAAGCAACGTAATGGGTTTGTTGATGTTCCTCGTGGTTTGTTGCAGTGCATGATCTGGAGTTGGTACCTGGCGAACGACATGCAGTTCTACGTGTTGGCGATGGTGTTGCTGCTTGCGTCCGCCTCGTAAGTGTGTCATTATTTCTTAATCGTATGCGCCGTGGTGAAGCTTGTCTGAAGTAAGCGTTTTCCTGTCGTAGGCATCTGAAGACAGCCGCGGCTACTCTGGTGGCACTGCTCGTCAGCTCGTGGATCACCACGGCGACCATCACGCTCAACACGCAGCACACGCCCAGGTACGCCATCAAGTGTTAACGATACGGATCTAATCAATCAAAGATACCAAAATTGAAGTCATCAGTCTATTTCGTCAGTTATAAAATACTGATCTCACTGGATTACAGTCATATACACGAGCTTTCGCCCATTTCTGGGTCATTAAATTGAAGAATGCCATGATTATGCCCAAAAAATGGACGAAATCTTATATATGTGTTTTTTTATCATGACTAAATGATATTAGGTACGTATTTTATAAATGACGAAATGAACTGATGATTTTAATTTTGGAGTCTATGACGTATTGTGTTAAAAGTCTGTTTAATTTTGAATTTGATATGGACTTTTGAATATTGTAATAATCCCGATATTTCGGAGTGCTTATAATGTTTCTTCATTAAAATAGAGCGCGCACGTTAATTGTAAAAGCAATGTATGAAGAACCAGTTAGACGTGTAGGGGAAACCAGCAGTATCGTGGAAAAATCCTGAAACTTTTATTAATTCACTACAATCGGTGTACTTTCGCAAACAGTCCTCAAACACAATCTATGCCTGATGGAAACAATTAAACTTCCTAGGAAATAGCCTTTTTGGTGCCCAAAAGATATTAATGTCTGTTGCACAAAATTCTCATTTCAAGTAGCTATACAATGATTTTTAATTTGAATGTTAACCTGGGAACGTGATTGATCTGTCATGTGTTGTGGTTCACCGCTCTCACGACCATGACCTATATGATTCTAAAATAAGTGCGCTGTCTTGTGGTTTCCAGCTTTATGTTCGTCAACCATCAGTATCACCGAAGCAACACATTCACCTGTAATGCTGACTTTAGAGTCAAAGTCATGTAGGTATTCATAATTTAAAACTCGACAGATTAGTTTAATCGCGTTCGATGAAACTGTTTCTTCCTTCAGAAAAGTGGAAAAGATAAGCATTTCTCTACATGTATACAAACAGAAAATTTTCTCCAAGTATACGATTCTCAGTGTATATTTTATACATAATCTATTTTATGCTTCACTTGGTTCTAAATTCCTCTCCTTCCTGATTACCCAAATTACATGTTCCACATGTAATTGTACTTTCTTGTGGAACTCACACGTATATATATAGTGAAAGACCTGAATTTTATTTTGACCAGTAACTAATTACATTTCATTCAGAATTTTAATACACTCTTGAACCCTTTACAAAATTTACATTCGGATTTGAAACACAAGTGGCAGCATTTTATTAATTATGAGTGAGTCCAATTCAGCTCTTACACGTAAATCGAGGAACTGAACAACAGTATCATTTCAGAAACATACGACCTTTCACACCGTTTACTCAACATTAATGGATCCAAACAAACTAGCAGCAGTATATTTACTGTAGCATTTCAGTTTTCAGTGAATTTATTAATATTACTCAACAAATATGTATGAAATAAAAGGATATTTAGGTATGATTCTTTGTATATTCTTTATGCATACTTTATTGCATGGAAAAGTTGCAACAAAACTTGTTGCACGTATTTTTTAAAACGTGATAAAAAGACTGCTGGGTGGGTGATGGGGTAGGGGTTAGAAACCATCCTGGAAGGAGTTATAGCTAAAGAGAGAAAATATACGAAGTAGTCAGAAGGAGTAAGTTTGTGACGTCACCGAGCACGAGACAGACACAATAAAGGGAAGTAGCAATTATGATCGTGATAGGTAGGTGTAAAAAGGTAAATGTTAAAAAAAAGACGCGTTTGATGCCTGTTAAATTGCATTCTGATTAAGAGATCAACGTCGAATTAAATATTGTAGCGGGCTGATAAACACCGGGCACCCAAATAGTTAACAGTCAATAGTTAATAATATAGATGATGTCATTAGCACTACAGCTGTGCCTACGAGACTCATTGAATCTCGCATTGTACACACTTTGAGAGTAGAAGTGGCCGGCAGTGTGGGACGAGATTTATTGCGATTCCGTTGCCGTAAATGTACGTGGGATGTGTTTGAAACAGTTTTAGTAGGCAGATAAGTGTCCTGCCGGAAGTGCGCCACTCGGTGATAACGTCCGTCGCTTTCTCTCGCTCTGCTTTTGGATACGTTAAACACTTCCTAGTGAATATTTCGCAAGGCGGAAGGTGTAAGTGCACTGGAACACTGCCCAAGGCGGCGTTAAAACAATTACGCTTTGGCAGTGTCCCGCAGAGTAAGGTTGCGTAACACTTAGCACAAAGTAAAATTTATATAAGAATACTTACTTGACCGTTATTAATAATCCATTGTATGACGTAATTTAATTTATTATTTTAAAATTTCTTAATATGAATAACAGAAGCTTAAGACCCTATTTTGGGCCATGTTCATTTGAAATTTTTTTAAAAATTTGCATTGCAACTAAATTTGAAAGTACTCTGTATAAAAGAATATATCGGTTACATAAATTAAAAAATTTTTGATTTCTATTATTACTTACGAAGTGTTTCATTTTCTGGGATTTCTTCGTGTAGGAGAAACGACTCAAGAATGAAAGGAAGGCAGAGATGATTGGAATCCATTGAAAGACAGTTGGCAGAAAACGGAAATTGATAAGCGTCTTTTACAATTCAAATTTAATAGATTCTTAAATTGATTAAAAAAGGAAACGAAATACCATTTGTATCAGAGTTAATTTTTAGAATTATTAATTACATATTTAGTATTATTATAAAAATTTATTATCCGCCAATAGATAACTAATATATATAAGTTTAATACTACAAAAAAGATCTCCAGTAGAATAGTAATTTTGTCTCTTTATATCTAATAATATTTCTGGAATCTTGGAGTCTCTTTTAGTAGTTCCAAAATACTCCTGTGGTATGCTAAGTTTTAATTTAAAAAATATATACGTAGTTTTAAAAAAATGTATTATACATAAAAGAATGAAATAGATAAATTTCCAAAACTACTCAGGGGACATGCGATCTCCCTCTCCCAAGAATAACCATGGTGTGATTATTGTTGCAAACCACAGCGTTTTATCCAGATACATGGACTCGCGGCTTACCAATGGTGATGACCGCTGAATGCTGGAACACTTGAAGTGACCTCAATGGTGACGGCATGCAGACCCAGATGAAGTTCCCGAATCACCGTACAATATTTTTTTATTCGTTAGTTTGTACCTGGCAATCCGACAAATAACAAAAAATTCTATAATCTATTGTGCTGGTTTCGGTACTTGTAGAAAATTCCAGCGACAGTTCGGTTTAGAATGTCCTCCAGTGAGGAGAATCTTGAGAGCTGGTGGAGGTTAACTGGCAGACGCCTTTTCATTCTCTTATTGGTGGGACTGCTAGTATTTTCTGTATCAGAGGATTGGAGTGACAGAATGAAGTTTGGAGTGCGCCGTTACTCAATATTTTTAAGTGCTCTCATTTGACCGCGCTTATCATGGGACGTCCACCTGTGGTGAAATTGCCTGAACTTGATTTACACGGTCCAAGTTTTATAAAAGTGTTTTTGGACTTTCCCTTTATCTGCCCCGAAACTGATCAATGCCGCCTTTACGACGCCAGCTGACTGGAAAGTCACGAGCCAGTGTCTCCAACTAATTATAAGTTAAACAGAAAATGTGCTAAAAGGAGCACCATACTACAAATTTATCTTTTGTTTCTTTTCTGTCAATTTTTATATTAATCCCATCCTGCGTTTGTACACTAAATAAGTAATCTAATGCTGATGTTTAAGAAAACGTTTATCTGGAAATTGATTTGTTTCTTCGATAACTTGCAGTCATATAAATTTATATATTTGCGTGATGCGTAGTAAATCTCATTATTTCAACACTATCAGATTAATTTCATTAGAAAAACTGAGTACGTATTCTTGAATGATACTAATATTATTTATTTTTCTTCAGCATAGAAGAGCCTTTAGGTCTGTTCGACGAACTTTACGACAAACCATGGACTCGATTGGGACCCTACGCAGTCGGAATGGCAGCAGGGTTCTTGCTCTACAAAACTAATTGCACCATCAAAATACACAAGGTATTTTATTTTAAAGAATTTATACGCAGCAGTATAAAAGTAAATTTGGAAAATTCAAAACAATATTTTTGAGCCACACTCACACTTTCATTCTTGCACTTTATAGTTGGAATAAACATCAGTTCCTTTCGATTTAAGTAATTCCTTGTCATTTTTCTGCTTACGCATCCGTATGACCATAACTCTTTATGAGTAAGTCTGTTTGTTCGTGGCCATGTCTTACAAGCGTAATTTTAGTGACTTTCAATTTTTTACTACGTGTATCGCATTATGTTTTAATTAGCATGTTTTAAAATATTTCTTGTAACATTCTCGCTCAATGCATTATCCCATTTGGACTGATACATCTTTCCAAATTTATTTTCTTATCAGATTTATAAGGTTTGTTTGAGGAACTTAACGATAGTAGATTATCGTCCAGATTTGTTTCATTTATTGACCTTCGGTGAGAGAATTTAGTGGTAGATAAACTAGGCTGTTAATATCTATTTTCTGTACCTTTGATGACGTGTTTAATTTAAGGGATGGTGACGGTGACGGGAATGAGTCTTTGTGATTTGTGGCTTGTGTTTGACAGGCGGTCGCCGTCGTCGGATGGACGCTGAGCCTTGGTCTGTCCTTCTGGCTGGTCCACGGCCTCTACGGGGATCTGAGTCCTCTGGCGTCAGCAGCTTACGTCTCTCTGGGACACACGGCCTGGGCTCTCTGCATGGCCTGGATCATCGTTGCCTGCACTTGTGGATACGGAGGTTTTGCCCAATTCACATTTCTCGCCCATCGTCAAAGTCTTCACCCTCTATCACTATGTTTAACAGATACACTAATATTGGCATGCCATTAACGTGATACCCATTTGTCTGTAAATACTTACACCACTTAAATCTAGACACACGAACCTGAGAAATCAGCACCTCCAGTGAGCTTGAGTTCCTTCATCAGGAATACAATGGCAGCTGACCTTACCCAGTTCTATAATTTACCCGATGTCCATAACATCTGTTTAATTATTTTTCTGGTTTTCCATTTCCTGATTTGTAACACATGTCCGTGATTAACGAGAGAAGACCATAGATTATTGATAGAGTGGATTTATGCCGTAGAGAGACGTTTCAAATAGTAATAAATTTCGTTCGTCTTCAGGGAGGAGACTCATCAAGTGAAAGTACCAGCACGGCATTCCTCGATCCCCAGAGACAAGAACTTGCGCGGTTGAGTGCAGTCGCATGACTTAGTCTGGAATTGAAATTTTCTTTGTTAGGGTTCCTATCTTAACTTGTTCTGTAAGATTAACTACGAGTTAAATAATTCAGTTTTGTCTTATCTGTGCTCAAAGAACGTTCGTCTGTAAGAAAATATTTTTCGTTTGTTTTACACATGTAGTTTACCTTTTATTTAGAGCGGTACTAAGCTGTTTATAGTATAATCATCTGTCATATATAAAACGGTCCTAATTTTCACATTAGATCACTCGTAAATAATTTAAAAACCCTTTCCGGAATTTCTTGAAAGTTGAGAGGTATTGAAACCAAAGTTCTGTAATACGATTTCTTGGCTGATATCATTTACAGAAGAACAACAGTGACCATTTATAATAAGTCACACCTTTCGTTCGCTGGCATTTGAAGCATCGCTTTCTCTGAGATAATGCAAAGCAATCTTACTCCTCCAAGCATTTGCACAAGAGAAAGGCAGCGCATCATCGTGCCCAAAAATGTCACATCAAATGAGTTACAGTCCCATTAAGGCGTAGTTTCTTATGACTTCATGTTAACGTCTCTGCTCAAAAATATAAAATAGAAGTGTAAGAACTATTGTATTTAAAGAAAGAATCATGAACACCAATTCAGAGACGAAAGGGAAGTTTTATTTAATTAATACAACATTGCGTCATTGTATTTGGGACTTCGCCAGGTTCACAAAAATTTCTTCAGGTACTTGACTACAAGAATTTATACAAATATTTGAAAATTTAAAGTATTGAAAAATAAACTATATTCAATTTTATATTTTTAAATTAATTTCCTAAAAATTGATAAATAGTATGATTGATAACATTTATTTTTACATTAAGGGACATGGGGACGGATATATCTTACATAATCTCGCTCATCGAAACGTTGTGTTTACAAATTGTATTCATAGTTGACGTTATTTTACAGTTCATTAGTAATACGTTTCTGCAAATTTGATATGGAGTTCTGATTTGGTATGTTTTCCAGGATTTGTGAACGACATCCTGTCGAGCCAGTTCCTGGTGCCTCTGAGTCGTCTAACGTACTGCGCTTACTTGGTGCATCCAGTCATCATGCAGTCAGTTATCATGCACATGGACAGCCCCATCCATCTGGCAAGGAGCACAATGGTGAGCAGCAGTCTTCCAGCTGTAGACTATCAACCTTGCAGCATCTCATGTTTCCATCTCTTACAGATCATGATGATCTTTGGCTACTTCATGGCTTCGTATCTGTTGGCGTTCGTGGTGTCCATGACCTTCGAAGCTCCTTTCATCGCGCTTCTGAACGCGCTTCATCCTGTCAAGAGGACTCAATCTGAGTGATGTAACGAGACAACTCCGTACCTAAAAGATTTCTCTGCTGCCAGTATACATAAAAAGACATATAATGAAGTGCATCTGTTCTATAATTCTCGAAATATGCTGGAACCGAGACGAAGAAGTGTAGGAACGTTTTGGAAACAATTTTACGGTATACGTTAGAAGGCCTGAGATGTTATGATGTACGTACCGAAGGATTAAACAATATAAACATATCAAGTTTACCTACGACGGAAAGAAACGATAATATGTCTGTATAAATTTTAGCTTGTATGTCAATCAGTATGGCTTCAAGGTACTAGGGCTTTTTAGCCCTTGTAGCAACTTAGAATACAGAATGACTTTTAAGGGAGAACAATTACAGGTCTTTGGCTTAGGCACCTCTGCGAGCGTTTAGTCCGGCCAACAAATGAGATTTATTCCTTACACAAGACAGAGTCGCCTTGTTGTAAATGAACAGGGAATCATTTTTATCACAATTATCAACTGACAGTCTCTCTATTTAAGATAATACGAGTAAACTGAACGTCATCACCTCGTCATGTTAATGCTTCATACTTTGACTGTTACTCCTTTAGATTACCACCTCGGACCTTTTTGGGAAATCTGACAATATCGGGGATCGTTTATATGGACTGCCGAAAATAATTCAAATGTATCTAAACTAAAATAACGTCACAGAAAATGTTCAGAAACCCAGTATTAAAATGGGGTTAATTAAAGTCGAAGCAAAGTTCACATCTTAATTAGTCAAAGTTATTCAAACATTTCCTATAATTGTTTAAGTTAATGATATGAAAATATGTTATTTAGTAGTATAGATTTCCTTACAAACTGTTATTAATTTCAAGTATTTATTCATTTTCCCTAATTTGTTGCATGATATGGTTTGTATTTTATATTAGGTAAGTTTTGACTGAACTGTTAACATATTTTTGTATTACTTTGATATCAAGAAAATGTATGACAAAATGGGAATAAAGGATAATACTGAAAAATCAAATTTAAATTTTGACTGAAATAGCACCGGGCATGGTTGGAATATTTATTAATTCACTATTCTATTATTTCTTCTCACATACACAATTTTGTAGCGTTTAAAGCGAGTTGAATTTTTGTAATGTATGGGTTTAAATGATATTTCGCACAACGATGGCATGAAGTTCTAAACATAATTTGCTTCAATTTTTATATTTGCATTAGTATTATATTAATCTATCAGGTACGTTTATCATCATAAATATCTCTAAAATTATCCTAAACATACTTCGAATAAAGCATGGCAAGATATGTGGTTTACTGCTACATTTATGCAGTCAAAATTGGTGAGAGATGATTTGAACAATGGAGAAACATAAAAATCTTATGCCCCTCAAATATTGTACGAATACACAGCTAAATGGGAAACACTCAGTGAAAATAGGATTACACGGACTAACCAGGCTTCTAAATAAACCCACCATAATTATGAAATGAAGGAATAAGACCAGTGAAACATTCTGTTATTTTGTTATGATGTCTGGAACATGTCATTTTTTTATCATCAAAACTGGAACTGTACAAATGCCCACCTGTAGTAATAATAAATAGATAGAATGTTGTAATGACTGGTCATTGCATCGTCAGAAACAAATATGCGCCTGATTTTTTTATCTACGTGCTGCAAAGACGGATCAGGATGGTTATCATAGGAGCAAACACCGCCCCGTTCAATCTGTTTAATGAGTATTGATCGTTTACGTTGATTTTTTTCCATGCAACTACTGTTCGTAAATAATGCTTACAAATTACCTCTATGAACCAAGATTAATGTTGAAAAATATTACATTCCATTACAAAAAACGTAATTGTTGGTAACTTCGAAGTTGAAGTGATAAAACTATGAAAGCGAACTCTGAACTCTTACATGATTTTTTCTGTCACCATATGTGGGTGGCGCATGTGTTTGTGGTCCAAACATATCAGGGATAGAATACCTGACTGATTAAATTTCTATATAGGTTTACAAAAAGTGGTGTCCTTAAAATACTATTATAACTTAACTATGGATTTTTTGTTAATTCAATAAGAAGTCCATTAACATCAATGTCTACCTACTTGCCTCAATCGTTTAGCAATAGAAAAGGAAAATCCTGTCTACTTTCATTTTTATCTGAGCCACAAATCCTATCCATTAGACATTTTCCAAAGATATTTGGCAGTTATAGGTCTCTGGTCTAGACATGTTTTTTTGCTCAAGCAGCACGCCCTGTATGAGATTTAAGCCAGGTTTTTCCATGACAAATCGCAAATAATCTATGTATTCATTTCATTGATTATTATTAATAGAAATGTGTTTCATTCACTACCAACCAAGAATGCTAAGAATGTTGACTTTAAATGATATGCATTCTGATTTAATTAAATGGTGTTTTATTTTTGTAGATCCATATATAATTGTGATATTAGTAAAAATATTAAATTAAAACTAAACTACAACGGCAAAAAAGAACCTAACTCAAACTTGTTATTTGAAACATCATAAATGAACCTGTCAATAAAAAGATTCACAGACTTACCATATTAATAGATAATAAATACATTTCCAAAAGAATTGTGCAAATAATACACTAGTAATAGACGAACAGTTACCATCAAAAAGTGCATCAAATACAAACAATATTTGCTAGAAGTATAGGATTGATGTTTAATGCATTCTCTTGTGTTGCATTTGCTTTGTTACACGAAGATGCGCATCGGCTTCGGCCTTGCCTACAGAGAGAAAGCACGACTCAGGAATGCAATGCTTCGAAAAATAGACTCCCCTTCATGTAATAAAAACGCAACACACTGAGTAGGACACAGCGTTACAAGAACCACATTCCCTGGACAATTTAGAGTAGTCGGACACCAAGTCATCTTCCATTTATTTTATATTACATACTATGTAAACAATCAAACGACTTTGCTGAACACAACATGGTCACTAATATCAATTCATATTATTGTGGTAATAGAGTAACTCAGCAAACGCGTATAAGTTTGAAATGCGCTAAATAACAAAGGGAGACTTTTGTCGTGTTATGTTCCATGACTATTTTTTTTATCTTTCTAATAAAACGACTTTCTTAATACAAACCTTAGTAAATGAATAACATCGTGATTATATTTAATGGAAGGACTTTCCAGTTATTACTAGTGTAATTCATTGTTTACCATTGACAGAAATTGTTTACAGTTTCTTACGTAATGTAAAGCAGAACTGAAATGAAAGTGGCACTTGTATAGTGCGTGCTTACCCGGAAATTATTTGTTATTGTTTGACACGTAGAGTGGATGTTTTAGAAACGCAACCTCACTCTAGCCCTGTAATTGTCTCGCATGATGTGGCAAGTCTGCAGCTTCAATCTTGGTCAAGGTCAATCTCCGATAAGTACTTTTCACATTAAAACTGGAATTATTTCTACGATGAGCATGCAAAATAAGAATCCTATACAGCTCAGACATGATATTGATAAACATGTTCCCATTTGATATTGGGTTCGAAAAACTTAAAAATAACGATGACTCGTTGAGAGTAGTTGTAGGTAAGCCAAAATATTTACCAAGAGAAAAATTTGGGCAATTACTGAAGGAATACATATATGACTGAAAATTGTCAACAATTTATCTAATTTCATAGGATTGAACGGAAGGAAGAGTCTGCTGAAATTCAATAAAATTTCTCCAATTTGATCAACCTAAATTGAAATTTATTTTATTGGCGTAAGAAGAATTCTTTGTAAATATCTTCAGAGACAAAAAATTAATTATTCAATTCTCATGATGAATGTGTTGTTTAATTATGAACCTTATCTACGAATGTAAATCTTAACTCTCAAAATTGAAAATCTTAGACTCCCATGAAGTGACATGTATGTATGTTGGTTTCCACCATGCGTTTTTTCAAAGTCCCTCAAAAAATGAGAAAATGGGCATACCTAGATTCCAAAAGCCCTGCGGGAAGAGTACTGCTCTCTTGGAAAGACAAGAAAAATTTTCCCGCGAAAGTACCGCCCCCTCGATTCCAACTCTAATGTGGGTTGACCTGGGGTGTAGCATTGCGAACAATATGTGAGCTCCTAGGCCTCTGGAGGAGAGACCAGAGGCCCTACGCGCCCCGGGGTACCAGTTTCCACGAGAGGACGGCATTGGTCGGCCGCGCGTATTGCTCCTTTCAGCCCCAACGTGCTCAGTGTCGCCCCGTTGGGAGGAGTTACATTTGACATAAAATGGCCCTTGAAACTTGCTGTTGAACTTGACATTTAGTCAGGGACTGAGGGAATTAATATGAAGATTAATGTCTGAATTGTTACACATTAAAGCACATATTTCAGCAATAAATATTGAAAGTCTCATCAAAATTCTTTGGTCTTATTTTCTGTTTATCTTCGTTATATCAATGTTTCACTTTACTTGTAGTGCACAGATTATTAGGATCACGGATTGTGGAAAAAACGTAATTTATTAGAAACGTTTTTGTTAATATAATATGCAAAAAGGAACAGTATCTTCAAGATTCTTCACTACGCCTTTAATATGTCCTCAAACAATCACAATGTAATATACAATGTTCATTAATTATTTGAAACCTTCTGGTTCTTACGGACATATTATTTCCCAACATAACTTTAACTCGATTGACTGACATCTTTCCCATTATACGTTATGAATTTTCAATATCAGTTACAACATTGTAAATTAAATTTTTCCATTAAATTTTTTCATCCCGATAATAAATAAATTTGTTTATTAATTTTGCCATTAATGTATTTAATTTAATTGGTGTTTGTTAGATTTTATCAGAGAATTTTTCCCAATACAAACTCCCAAACAACATTATCTTGTAGAATCAGTCGATGCAAATTTTTGCTCAGTGAATAGTATACGATGGATGACTTTTCCAGAAAATAGTTTATATTAAAATTAAACTTCTTAAATTATAGTAATCCACGCGCCCAAATTAATTTTAGAGGCATTATTAGAATTTGCGTACAATGAGTTACTCATTCCACACCCTTGATACCAAGCTTCCTTATAGGGTCTATAGAAAGTAATATAATATTGCTAATAAAGTGGGAGGGAAAAGCGTCAGTAGACATACAAAGACACACTCGGTTCAGATGAAAGATTAAGGTCAAATGGAACCTTGACTTTAGAATACGATGATGAGTAATGTAAAAGGACGAGACTGCAAATGATGACGAGGTATTTCCGATTGTCGACGGATGTAGGCGTAACGCAGCCTGCAACAGCTGTAACACCTGCGGCCCAGATGAATGGCAGGTCGCAAATGACGTAATCGCGTTAGCGTTAGCTTTCCCCTGGATTTCCGGAGCCTCGCATCGTGAACGGTGGGTGACAAATGTAGGCTACGAAAGTGATCGCGGTCAGGGTTCCAGACGCTCCAGAGCGGAGAAAGCGGAGAAAGTCGCGTAACAGCATCCCTGGCGATTACATGAGGCCGGCCGAGCGGAAACAACGGTGGCGTCATCGTCGGACGCCTCAAGCACTGCCCAATGTCACGGCTGCTCCTCAAATCTAGTCCTCGTCTCGACGCAGTCTCCATCTCCACCGTCCTGGACACTGTCCACTTTCCTATGGGCTTAGAATTTCAAATGGAAAACCATGTATCCTTCGAACTCGATAACGAATTTCCAAAATTCGCTTAGGTAAGTCAAACTTGTCATCCTGCACCTCCGAAGAAGTGCTTATAGGAAACATAGAAGCCGCAAAAATATTTAATTAAATATACGATTCGGACAATTTAATGATGGAATAAGATAATTCTGAAGGAGTATCGGTTCAACGCCGACATCGAAGTGGATCAAGCGAAAGTTCAGGTAGTCAAAAGTCCGAGGTCTGTCCAGCTAAATAAAGGTGTGTTGCACGTTGTGCACAATTGGCTAAGTATGCTATTACATCCCTTCCTGGTGACGAGAATCGGATTACAAGTTATTCCAATCAGCATAGAAGCTAGTTTTCAAACTATATCCACATTGGCAAGCATGGCGACGTTTAAGCATTCTGAATTTGGTCTCTTCAGTAAACAGAAGTGTGAAACTTATTAGACATAAGACGGGTTATTAATAATTTCTAAAGCTTCCTTTCACCAGAATCCTATATCCTACTCGGTCAACAATGTATTACTTCTTGGATGTTTGCTCTTTTTCAGGATTTTATATCATAGTCTCCTACCTAATTTATGAGAATTAAAAAATGCTGAACTCATTCTAAATCTGTAATAAAAAATATTAGAGGGTGCTAACAGACATTATCAAAGAAGGTTTTGGAAAATATTTCAACGTTTTAAATGAACATGAAGTAAAAGCAACACTTTTTTCAACCTAAAATGGGTGCGAAGGGCAAAAAAGGAGCAAAGGAAGTGTTTGTTGTAGGAGTAAGAAAATAAAACATTACGGCATCCATAACAAACATACAAATATACACGATGTAATAAATAGTTGAAGCTAATACTTCAAATTTTGGGGATATAGAATTCTGGTGAAAGGAGTTTATACAACTTGTAAGAAATTATAAGAACTTCCCTATATAAAACCAACCAAAAATGTACACTACAAGGGGAACTGATAAATATTACTGAATCGAAACGAATTTTCTTAAAAAAACTGGTCTTGACCTTCTAATACTAGGCTCGTAAATATTACTCGAAAAAGTTAAACAAATCATGGGCAAGAATTTTTCTTTGGTTTCAAAAATCTATGTTGTTGAGGAAGCTAGAAATAATTTAACTGAAAAATGTTACTTATCAAATAGTTTTTCTTTAGAAGTATGCATATTTGGTGCACTTACCGCAGGCCACTTTAGTTCTTTTGTAATATTTTTTCTATATACTTGTACTAATTACTAGTCTTGACGTTTTCCCATATTGTAATTTCCATTCAGTGGAAATACTAGTCTAAAAAAGTTTTAATAATTTGCTTTTAGTCAAAATGTTTTTATGGCCATCTACCGCCCTAATGCTTTCACGCCAAACGCCATTAAGCTGCATGAATGTTTATAATCTCGAGGTCGAGGTTCTCACACTTCAAGAAAAACACGTAAACAAATGTAGAACTATTAAGATGGTTCACATTGTATACATTAACGTTCTAACTGCCATTAAACCCTATTGTAGAAAGTCACACGGGAAGTGTTAATTGGGAGGATTCATCAGGAACGAAGCCCTGTGTTTTGTAATAGAGAATGGGAGGTCATGGTTTCCCGGTCCAATGAACACTCCTGAGCATCTGATATCTGAGCGATGGACTACTTTTGGGAAACGTGACGGGGCTCACAGTTCAATACACCACATATTTTCCACTAACAATATGACCACGTTTTTATTGTTTTCCGAGATAAGTACTTAATAACAGCTTCACTAAGTTCTGTTGATTATATTGGAAACATTTCATTTAGCTGTTCGCATCCCGCAATTCAAGTTTTCTGTCAATGATATTGATAGAATTTGTAACTGGGTTTCTTCTCTTTACGAAGTAAATTAGAAATTAATTGGGTGCTTTAGAAGAGACGAAAACAGGACAGAGAATAAAGCTCGGATAAACAAACAAACACAGTTTTCAGCATTTCTTTCCGTTTAATTAATTGTTTTGCCCGTAGGTGTTTTCGAACTCTCACAGTTCTTCCTTTATCTCTTAAGGCGAATTGATTATTTTTTACTTCTCTCTCCCTTTACTTTCTTGTCTGAAAAAACAGAGCTGTCGTTATAGTTTTTATTCTTTCTATATTTAATGCACTGTAAATTTTATCTTATACCTATTGGAGGTCGAAGACAAAATATTTATTAAATTTTTTATAGAGACATCGCATACAAAAACAGTGATTCTGGGTTTTGGTCCTGTATAGATCTTCAATACTAGTATGTTAACTCAGTTCCATATTCTTTAGATCTGAGCTTGATCGCAATAACCTGTTTTCATTACCAAAATATTCATAAGCTTACATAAAGCACTTTAGAAGGTTTCTTTTTAGACTATATTACATAGTTGGTAAGTGCATGTTTGTATTTTAAGTGAAGTTAGGTAAAATTGTGTTCAGGAAAGAGATAATAGTGTTTCAAACAGTAATAGAGTTAATAACACATGGTCTCTAAATTAAATATAAAACACGAAAAAATTCAACTATCTGTTTGATTAATATTTTATTTTTGATACAAATTACGTACGTAAAGGTCATAGTTTTGTTTCGACTCTCCAACTTTTCAGTTGTAATATTCTCCTTAGTTGAAACTATAACAATTTAGATATCGCTGTGAGATCTCTTCGCCTCTTAGATATTTAATTTCCATATAATCTGTAACTGTCGAATTGATAAAAATATCTCTAAAAAGGTTACAGTCACGTCTCCTTCTTCTTCATAAGGCGCTACAGCTTCAATTGTTTAAATTTTAGGCCTACACAACAATTTTTCCCCTTTCTGTCAATCCAGTTATTTACCCTCATCCTTCATTTGTCAGAAGTGAGGAAAATAAAATTTTCGGAAACTAAAAGAAAAAATGGCAGAAATATAAAATTAACCAAATAGAAGGGCATTTTAAGAAAAATTACGTAATGCAGTTTTTCAAAGGAGTCAAAGAATTTAAACTGCAACGATATGTAAAGATAAAGAACATAACATAAATTCACAAGTACTTTTCCTAAAACGATGGAAAAATAATCTCCCTCCAGTATTTTAGTTTCTTAATTTTCCAGTAATTCACACTTTGTGTCTCTACGTTTAATAAATTTCAAATTATGCGTAGAACTAATCTTGAGGCGTCTTTCCTCTTTAACTGAATGGATTAAGGATTCATTCGTTTCAAAAAA
This sequence comes from Eucriotettix oculatus, assembly GCA_034510155.1. Classification (NCBI taxonomy): domain Eukaryota; kingdom Metazoa; phylum Arthropoda; class Insecta; order Orthoptera; family Tetrigidae; genus Eucriotettix; species Eucriotettix oculatus. Next base: position 36,329,329 of record CM067380.1, on the reverse strand, counting down.
GCCAACGGCATTGCAGAAGTCAACTTTCATTTTTCTGTATTTTTACATACAAGTTCCCCTGTAGTTGTTTCAACTCTCATTACTGCTGTGTGTTGCGCTGTTGCGGAAATTAGGCGACTTTCGCGTTGCTACAAACGTCTTATATTTGTATTGTATTAGAAATAAGGATAGTACAATATAATTGTAACGGGCTGCCCTAATAATTAGTCAGTTTTTCTTTGAGGTGATGCGGAAATACACAAGGGCTTATAAGACCTCAAGAGGCTTCAAGAGATTTTTGTTGTGGTTTAATCTTTTTATGAGGCGATTAATACTTTGTTCAGTTACGACATCTTTGACGTATGGTACTTCCAGGTAATTAAAGACATATCTTTGGGGATTATACATAAAGTTCTTGATTAATTTATCTGTATTATTGCTATGTTATACTTGATAGTGAAACCCCTGATTAAAATATCATACATTCATATTGGCTTAACAAGTGCTTTACAGACTAGGAGCTTTTTTCTTCAAGTGGTGTTTTGGACCTCCTACCAAGTTAGTATTGACATTTAGAGCTTTCTGCTTACTTTTTTTAACTACACGTTATTTCCTTTTGATCTGTATGTAATTTAGATAATATATTCTTTTCTGTAATGTACCAAATTTATTACTTCCAATCAGTGACATTTATTTCAAGAAATTTAGCGAAATAATTTTTCACATAATTCATTTTAAAACATATTTTGTAGCCTAATAGGATAAACGCAGTGATGTTGCTTCCTAAACACAGTCCCCTGCTCTACAAGTTCAAAATGCATAAAAATTGATGCACTGTGCCTTAGATTCGTATAATTTTTAAGGGTCATCGGAAGATCTTATATTTACCAATGTTAAAATAGTTATTTTACAGCTTCTCCTTTGACGGAAACCGTTATAAATACAGCGGTGAAGTTCTCAGAGTTTATTTCTTACTTTTTGATATTGTTGTAATTAAATTTTAATTATATATTTATCTATCAAGATACTGTTTTATGAAAAATTTCATAATAAAATAATTTATTCTTCTTTAACAAAAATACCACGAGGTTAAAAATATGCTGAGAATATTACACTGCCGTATTTATAACAGTTTCCGAAAAAAATTGTACCTATTTTGACATTCCTACTCACCTTAAAGAGACGAACTTCAGAGTACGGGTAAATGAAGTACTCCTCGACGAGAATAATTTCACGAGGACGATTGTATTGCTTACGTGGATATAATAAATGCGGAGGTCGTGGATACATTTGAGGGTGACCTGAACAAAATTCATCTAGTGCTTGAGATAAAAAATCAATTAAGACGATTTCTGAACAGACCTTACTATTATTTTGAGTTGAATAGACATTAAAAATAGCTACTGGTGCATTAGTTTAGGAAGAAATATTTGTTTCGTAATTTTAAAAACCTTTACAGCAATAGTGTTTTATGAGTGTGAATTTCTACTTTGATTTCGAAGACTTTTTTAAACTGTCCCGTGCTCCACCCGTAAAGCTCAACAATGCGATTCTTTCAGGTTCCTGGCCGTGTGTGATGCCACAGATGCGGCCACATCTGGTTACATTTTTAAACGTTTCTGACGAATTAATAAAATGGTTACCGTTTATGGATTATTGTAGTTAAATTTTATAAAATAAAGTCTGCGAAAGGTCATAAATTGTTGCCTAATTGTGGTTTATTTGAATTAATCAAAGGTTATTTTAAAGAAAAACATTTATTGGGCTCATTTCGAAGTCTTTCATAACTCTGAGAAGACTACGCAATATTGGTGTAATATTCCTAAAATTAACTGCCTTTATTTAAAATATGTACGAAGGAAAAATACTTTCAAGTTTGTAACTTGTGTCTACTTGATTTTAGTTTTTTTCCGCTTTAAAAATTAGTCCCTAAACATTATGCAGACAGAATTAAAAGTGTAGCATGTTATGGATCGCGAAGTGTTAGAAACACTGTGGCTGCTAGTGTTATTAATATCTTAAATAATTATATAGCAAAAATTGTTGCCTGGAGCAATGTAGAACATAACTTGAAAAACGTACGAGCCGCACTCGTATTAAAAGTTAGGAAGTCGTAGCATGAATGTTTAGTTACGCAACACAGTGCTGTGGAAAAAAGGACTGTTGGACATATTCTTACATAACATTTCTCTCTTTCTCTAGACTTGTCGCTAAAAGTTGTACAAAGAATTTTAGTAATACTTTTACAAGTAACAAACTCGAGGCCAATTACATATCCCTGAGGCACACCAGGAATTACGTTACAAAAGCCCAGTTATTTTCAGAGAGACTTATTTGGGAATTGTAATATATATTATGTTGAAGTTATGTTACAAAAAATATTATACATATGTATTTAACTAAAAGGTCTCGTATTATATACCTTGGCTCAAATGACTATTCTGTTCGTCCCTTATGCGCTCCTATACTATTCAGCCGATTGCCGTAAAATTTTGGTGTTTAGCGGTGTTCATCCTAGAGAAGTTTTATGTCGATCTTTTGAAGATTTAGATTTATTATTTACCCCCTTTCAGGTGATAAAAGTTCCCACGTCAACCATCAGCTGTGCCACTTTTCCAATGTTTGTCCCTTATGCATTCCTATACCATGGCTACAAAATTTGGAATATTGTAGTGGCCTGCAAAAAGATATTTTTTTCGATCTTTCGAAGTTTCTTTCTTCACCCATTTCAGGCCAAAAAAGTTCCTCCCCTAAAGACATGTAGAACTTTCATCAGGATAGATTATGGCCTCGCATAGCCTGCCAAGCGAGATTCTTATGTACCTTAAATATAACTAACATTTTATTTAAGTAATGGTGCTTTTTAATTGTTTAATCAGACCGAAGAGATGGTTTAAGTATCGTCTCTTAATAAATTTAATTGACTGTTTCTGTGCATTTTTAGACATGTATGTGCTTATTTCAGGTATCAGCAGATTTCTTGACAACTAAGATACCAAGACATCGGGGTTATTATGATGAAATTCAGCTCTCATAAAGTAGGGGGTTTGAAAAGGTTAATTTTAGAAATTGTGACGCTCTCGCTGATGGTTTACTCACGTGTCCACAAATAGATTACTGTCGAATTAAATACTGTAGCGGGCAACGCTGGGCACCCAGCTTGTATGTAATAAAAGAGAACCGAGAACAAACTCCTAATGTCAAGATAGATACTATATTTACTGAGCAGGTCAAGGACTTTAAAATTATGGGCATCATATGGGATGAAAATCTGAACTTCGAAAACACATAGAATATCTATGCATCGAGAGTAAGAAAGGACTTCAGATATGAAAACTCCTATCATCCAAAAACTGGGGAGAAAATAGAGATACACTTAATAGATATTCTCTCAAGACAAGGAAGGCATCACACCAAACCATTAAGTGACATAACTGTTATCCCTCTACAATAACTGTGCCCCCCCATCTATTTCAACCTTGAAAACATTTTAAGAAAAGATCCCAAAAATAGAACATAATACTTTTCCTTTAGTTCCATCTAGGATATTTCTCCCCCGTCTGCAGATACATGGCTGCTAGAAATTAAAATCTCAAATAATCATATTCCAAAACGAAATGAAGAACTGAAAAAGTGGAAAATAATTTGGAGGAAAGTATATCAAGCGAAAAACTGGGAATTTTCCTCAAATACTATGATTATAAAAAAAATAATTCACCTTAAAGACTTTCCCAGAAGGCAGGTGGTGCTATCAATTTTCAGAACAATGCATTTAAAGTTAAATCACTTGTTCTTATTTTTCAGTCTGTCGTCTTTGTAACATACAGTTATCAAACCCACACCTAAGTTACGAATGCCCTATCCTCAAAGCGGTCAGAAAGAAATGCATAGAAGGTTACTCCAGTGAGGATTTCAGCTGCTCCAGTCAAGCCTGCAGGGGCCTGATAGAATTCACAATCAGAACAGATTTTTTTGAAAAAATATAATATGTGTATATAAGCAAATATCAATTAATTTATATTGTTTGTAACAAGTATTGTCCGTCGTTAATGACCAGCAAGGTAGATGCGACGTTATAAAAAAAAGATTTAATAAAACCTCCTGAGGCAACAATAAAATGAACTATTGTTGGCCAAAGCTGCCCGTTTTATAACATCGGTATTTAACCAAGCACGCTATAACGGGATAACGTTTCATTTCACTTTTACGTGATGAAGTACATCAAAGGCTCCTGCGGAAACCCTAAATTTCGGCAATCTTTGACGAAGAATGGCCTCGGATCTTGCAGATGCTGAAGGTTTGTTGCAGTATGCAGAGTCCTGTAATTGGAGTGTGCATGTGGCAGGTGCAGGGGGCAGGGGGCAGGAGGCAGGGGGGGCCGCTTTCTACGTCGGCGCTCCACTCGCCTCGCCGGTTGCTGTTACCGTGTCCCGCAGTTGCTGGTGATGGCTGCCGTGGTGCTGGCGCTGCTGGTGAGCGTCTCTCTGGTGATGTGGGCTCCGGGGGCTCGGGGCGCCGACCTGCATTGGCTGCTGGGGGTTTACAACCCTCTGGGCTGGAGCGACGGGCCGCCGGTCTCCTTGGGCGGCGAGTGTGGCGACAACCTTTACCAGTACTGGCGAGCGCTCACCAACGGATCCTCATGGGCCGCCAAAAGTAAGTCATAGATTCCATCAAATTAAAGAAACCGTTCACGACAGACACCTTTAACATTTATTCCATAAATTTCCAAATAGTTAAAATATAACCCTAGAAGTGTTCAAAATTGCAACTTGATAAAACTTTTTAATTTGTTATTTAAAACCCGTGATGACTGCTGTGCTCTGCAGCAGATATGACAGGAAATCCGCCCCTGTCCCTGTGCAGTACGTCTTGAGCTCGTGGAACTGCAGCCAGAGCACAACCGTCAGTCTATATGCGCTTCAGACTTTCCAGAATACAAAAAAAATCGTTTCCAACTTATCAAATTACAGTTTAGTCTCATTAGATTGCTTTAATAATTTCGTGGGGTACAATGAAACCAAGTTTCATTTGTGATTTCATTCCACAAAGATAACCCGCGTGTTGAGGATTTCAAATAAATAAGGGATAAAAATCGACTAAATTCTTTTTTTTTACATAAAGTGATTCCAGCGGCGGATTTTAACACTCCCCAGAAAAAGAAAATAATTTCGTGGGGTACAATGAAACCAAGTTTATCGCCTTTGTGATTTCATTTCACAAAGATAACCCGCGTGTTGAGGATTTCAAATAAATAAGGGAAAAAGTTCGACTAAATTCTGTTTTTAAAATAAAGTGATTCCAGCGGCGGATTTTAACACTCCCAAGAAGAAAAAAATAACAATCTGCGAAGCAGTTTTCCTCTATTAATACAGTAACAAGTGACCTCACTTTCCAAATCGGTTTATAGAGGTTGAAGTAGATTTGTGCAGTCCGTGATATGCGTAGTCCTCATCTTGAAAGAGGATTTATTCCACAGGTCTTCATGTTGGCATCGGACTATAAGAAAGTCACTCAAATCGATGGGACAGTTGACCTGAATACCTGAGAATTTTAACTAAAAGAAAGTGCATTTGTGTTGGACTTTACTTTCAAATGAAGCTTAATATCACTCAACATCTTTGAAGTTCCCGGTGCCTTTCGTCGGTTTCAATAATACAGATTCGTTACAGGTGAAGTCCAAAACTGATTGTGGAGAGGGAGATTCCTGATACGTGGTTGAAATGAGTAAATCCATAGAATTCCATAGAATGTTACTCGTATTCGAACGATTTCCAGAGCCGCACTTCACAAAGCGGACAACGTTGCGAAACGTCAGATTTTTTCCTCCAACGGTGCTGTCCTCTTTAACAAGAATGTTGATATTGCCGTTTTGGGTACAATACAAACAGAGACAGTCGTGCATTGTCGATTAAAGTCGACGACACGCTGTCACTGTAATTAAATTCGGAGGAATTCTGAAACGGTGTCCGAATGATTCATTTATATTGGCATATTTGGCAGCCGTGGACAGAAATAACGTCAACATGCTTGCATATAACGGATTCATCACGAAATTTTTAAAGAAGTAATTGCAAAAAAAAATATTTATTTGACCTATATGAACAGTCTCTTGTGTGATCCATTTTAATATATTACATTAAAATTTGTCAATTTAAATTACTGGAGCTTTCGACCCTATTTTGGATCATTTTAATATGAATTATAATACTAAAGACCTATCGCATATGTTGTAAAAAATCTGTTAAATTAAAATTTAAATGTTCTTTAGTAGAAAATTAATGTAATTCAATTTTTCAAATTTCGTGAAAGGTATTACGATTAAAATTATTTCCACATATATGAAAAAGCACTTTAAAACTATTTAAAGTGGGTTCCAGTCCCTGGTCCGGTTGACATGTTTCCATTCTTGTCTTTCTTCTAAAATTAGCTATATGCTTTACTGAGCTTGATTTGAATCATTTCCTCTGCCTTAGACCATTATTTGCTATGTTTTGATTTTAAAACGTTTGCATATCTTCATTCGTCCGATTTCCATGAGGAACTAATAAATATTTTTTATGAAAATATACCAATAAACAGGTCTTGAAACATATACAAATATTTGGTAATTTCATAAACGTTCCCTAGTTTCTAAGTATACTTTATTCGTTCTCGCTATTTATCAATGTATTCGTCTACCAATTATAAAATTAAATAAATCCTACAACCTTCACCTTAATATGACACATCCAGCAGCAATATTTACATTTCTAAGCCGCTCGTATATGTACGATATATTTAATTTCATCATCACTTCCTATGCTATTGAAAGGGGAGTTGCCTGTTTCAGGATCACCCTCATGTAACCTGTTGCGCAGCAAAAAGGATACATCACTTTTTACTTTTTACAATAATGGTCTAACAAATTTATAAATATATCACTACGCTCTAGGGTGTACGGTAGAACTAAATTTTCTTACGTAAGTCTGATAATAGAAACGAGGAAACTATGATGCCAAATAATTAATTTATATTTCATTACACATGGCGTGAAAACGTGGATCAGTTAAAATTTTCAATTAATCAATTATTTGGGGCGGAAATATTATCTAATTCGTTTAGAACCAAATAAAAATAATACAACTATTCTCTGACAAAATAATATCTCAATTATTTTAGTTTCGAATTCTTCTACGAACGGAAACAAAAAAATAATCATATAGCACGTTTTCTTTTTTCTCTTTTAATTATTTTCCAAAATATGATATTCTCCTTTGCTCGTTAACATCTCGATTATTTTAGTGAAAGCTAATTAATTTGAGCCTCACAAAATGCATAAGAATCGGTATATTTTTGCGTTTTGCTGAGTTTTCAATCCCAGTTTCTTGAACTCAATTGTTAATGATCCCGAAAGGTTCATAAATAAATTGCAATAGCAACAGCGTCCACATAAATTGCGGCTACCTTTGCTGTTTGGTTGTTTATTTGCATATTCCTGTTACGACTTCGATGTAATTGCATCTGTGGGACGATTTGCTTTTTCTTTTGTGAAGCTTTCACTCTTAACCCTTATTTGAATCAGGTTGGTACTGGCAGAACAAGCGACTTCTGCAACACTTACGAGTAGATTTCCACTCATATATTCTCAGCAGAATTTTAACCGCATAAATTTTCATTAATTGAGTTGCGTGTTCATATGATCGACGAATAGAGGTTTTTTCGTTCGAGGTTATTTGGTAATAACCATTAACATCTGTCAGTATGTGTGAGTACGATGATAAATGACTGACCTCGCAAATTGATTCTTGAACGTTATTTGGATATAATTAAATACATATACTTAATTCATAGGAAATTCCAACAAAAATAAATCAGTTTATAAGACCAAACAATTTAATTGCAAAAATTATTTGCAACATGTCGCTTACAAAATAAAACAAAAGCTTTCACCCATTAATGGGTGAAAGCTTCTGTTTTTTATAATTTAACCGTTGCAAATAATTTTTGCAATTAAATTGATATTGATATAATAAGGAAGTCCACCCTAGTTATTGTGTTCGTGAATATAAACGTCGATTTTTTTAAATTACTTTCAGTTACGTCAGATAGGGAAAGGATCGGTTATGAGAATAATTGTAAAGTACTTTGGACAATGATTTTATTTGTAATTCAACGGAAAAAATTGTCAGTTTTCTGAAATTTCTGCATTGATTTGCTTTCAAATTTAGCAAAGTTTTTTTTTAACAGGCCAGAGTAGTCAATTCCAAATCAATGGCTAGATAATGGTCTCAATTAACTAAAATTGACATTTTCAAGCAACGATCATATTTATGTTATATTGCCACTTTTCAAAATAATAAACTAGTATTTAGGTAGAGAGCGAAGTCTTTCCCGGTGAATTCGTTTCAAACCCGGGTCAGAGATTGTTTAGACAAACGTTTCGACTGCAGGCTCCACCATCGTCGTCAGGTAGGCTGTCTACAGGTAGGCTGTATACAGGTAGGCTGTCTACAGGTAGGCTGTCTACAGGTAGGCTGTCTACAGGTAGGGTGTCTACAGGTAGGCTGTCTACCTGACGACGGCGGCAAAATAATCGAGACACATACAATATTAACAGTAATGGTAATCTCCGAGTTACATTGCAATTTTAGTACAGTTCAGGTGGAAATCAAAGTAAATTAAAGCACTTAATGGAAAGCAGTGTGACGAAAGTCTTTAGAGAGTTAAAGTTCCAGATTCACGAATTAAATGAATAAAACGTGCTGTCCGGATTTCGGTGTATTTGTAAAACTGAAAAAGTGTTTGAAACTGTCGTTTTTAACTTCACGTGAATATAGGAAAGATAGGGAGCATTTACAAGTTTTATTTTATATTAAATCCGCTTACAGTTTTGCGGAGTAGTTAAAGTAAACTTTTATAAGTTTAAAGCGGACTTTACAGTATTTAAAGGTGCGTGATTTAAGTTGCGGAGTAATTTATATTTAATCTTGTTTGTTGTAAATTGGCGAGTCTTTGTTGTCGGCGGAGACAGGCATGGGGAGAATCATCCAGTGTCCGAATCCGGTTTGGATTTAGAAAGCGCTTTCTCGGGAAGGCGCTTGGCCAGCATGTCGAAATCCTCGCTCGCTATCGCTTCGTTAGTCTTCCTAAATGTCTGCGCAACATAATCGCCATATTCCGTACTCCTTTCCGCATTCATCGTTCATCTCTCTCCCTCTCTCTGACACTCACACTTTCCTGACCTCCTCATACGTAACTCAAATTTCAACGCTCGGGGATTTCGAATAGAGTTTTCTGGTGCGCTCGAGGAAACTCCATCGTATACAAGTTTGAATCAAACATAATATCTTAAACAAAATAAAATTATTTGTAAGCGGTCCAACGCATCACATTTAAATGGCGCTTAAAATATATTGTTACTTAAATAAAACGGTTATTAAATTTACAAGTTATTTCGCGACAATCAGACCAAACCGATGGGTCAAGTACCTTATTACAATAAATGGAATTGATTGTGTCTAAAAAAGGATCAAATTTTGTACGTGTGTGTTTGCATGTTATGCATACAAATCTAAACCCGTGGAGCAATTTCAACGGAATTATGCACACGGGTTTCTTTGCAACTTGGAAATAAGACACGGCTACCACCCACAGGGGCCGGGGGTGGAGGGGGCGGAAATTTTTAAATATGCAAAATCGGTCGATAATTCATTCGAATGGGTGCCCACACACGAACAGATTTCATCGGCAGATATCTGGCAGATTTAAAAATCTGCCACGAAATCTGAAGGACGTTTCCACGTTAGTTCAGGTCTGTCGACAATTATCTTGCCACCGACATCTGTGCAGATTCTCGTATGCGCAATACATTTGTCCTTTGCGAGGGGATATCTGTTTACTATTTTAGCTCACTATCTATAATTAAGAAATAAACAAGTGAAAGGACTGCTTTATTATTATAATAATCAGAAATTACTAACACTATAATTTAAAAGCTAATTTCTTTAATGATTCAGCGAAATAGTTTAAAATAACATTTTATATTTCGTTGTTGGCATCAAGCTATATTATATTTTTTAATTGTAATAATAACAATAACAACCTATTCTGGCTTATTGTTCATCACTACAACCAACAATTGACGTTATAAAACTTCTAATATGCTTAAATTTAAAAAAAATGGTTAGCGTAGCTGTAACAAATTTGACACGGAATCTTTGGAATACGCAGATAAATCTGTATTTCAGCGCTTGACGTCCGTCAATTGTTCAGATCTGATCTGTACGTGTAAACGCAACGCAGATTTGATCGTTCAGACAGAAATTATCTGCGCTCCAATCCGGCGTTTGGTCGGCCGATCAGATCTGCCGATGAAATCTGCTCGTGTGTGGGCACCGAATAAGTACTATTCTGGGTCAATTACTTTTACGGGTGTTTCGCGCGACACTATTGGTAACCGTCATATCCTCACGATTTACAGAACCGGATACAACTTGCCCATACGTAGCCTGCGTTTATGCGTGCGGCGACGACAACGATGGTTGCGAGAAATAAAAAGTATCATACAAGTATAGTTTTCTGACTATAAGTTTACAATAAATAAAAAGAAACAAAACTTAACTAAAATGTTTGTTATATATAAGCATTAATATTCCGGGAACCCAGAAAGTAACAGATAAATACGTCTGAGATGAAATGATGAAAGACTGCCAAGAACACGGACTATGGCGCACCGGCTACAGTCTTAAAAAATTATAATAATTAATAAATCAAACCAAAGCATTTATTTTAAACTATTATTACAACGCAGGAGCTTTCGGCAATTTCTGCCAGATTCATCTGTGAAATATTTGCATTTATATAAAATATATTAACAATTTTACATTACAGAATAATTATTGATAGAATTTTTATAAACCAAGAAGTTGTTTATTGTATCATATTTCCATTTTTTTAAACGTATATGTAGGGAAGTAACTTCACATTTTAAATAAGGAGACTATTTTCCAATCCCACTAAACGACAATGGGAACTTCATAGTTCACTATTATTGGGATTTCCGTCATCATACCAGAACTCGTACATCATGATTTCAATCATTGAAAGTATTCCAAAACTATGATGAGGCAAGACACAAGTAAACCAAAGTAACGCTTCAGATATCTTGTGGGATCCACGCGTAAAAATTAATCTCGAAAACAAGAGTAGTAAAGTAGAGCATATTATATAAATGAAAATTATTTTAATAATAGGAACGAAAACTTAAGAGAAATCTGCTACAATAGTATTGAAACAATATTTCATTATCAAGAGAATAAAATTTCAATGGTAAATATTAATAAGAATCATTATTTACTAGCTATGCACGCGACTTCGCTCGCGCGGAAATAACTTTTTAATTTGCCCTAATGACGAAAGTAAGGTATCATTTACCTTGCTCTACTTTCCGCATCCCCTCTTTTCAATTCCCTTCCTATGCTTTAAAGGGGAGTTGCCTGTTTCAGGATCTCCCTCATGTAGCCTGTTAAAAAAAGTGAGAATGCTCGTCCTCTCTCCCTCTTACTCTTTCTCCTGCTGCCAAAATTCCACTTATAAAATAACACAGTATGCTGAATGAATGTATAGGTACGCCTAATACGACTTTTAACTCGCTGTTGGTTTTCACGCCGCCTTTCACACTGAAATTCAATGGATTTATAAATATTTACATTACTATCTTCTGAACTCTTCAAGATATGAAACATACAATAAAATTTAAGTTCAGATTCCTGTTTCAATCCCTTAAATTTTCATTGCAATCCGTTAAGCCGTTTCGGATCATAAAAATATCAACCCGCATACAAATTTTGGAGATTAAACGCACGTTTGCCAAGAAACCTTCCTATAGAATTAATATTAATATTTGTTTTATATTATATTATATTACTATAGAAATGAAATATTAATGAATATTAAAGTTAAATTTCCTATTTTTAAACCCTCAAATTTTAATTGAAATCCGTTGAGCCTTTTCGGAGCCTATTCGAGACAAACATATGGACAGATAGACAGACACTTCAATTTTATTTATTGGTATTGATTATGGATGAAATAAAGAGACAGTAATTAAGACTAAACGTTTACATAGAATACACTACGCATTATTGTTATACATAAATTAAAGGAAATCATAATAGCTCTGTATAAATCATATGCAGTTTTACTTTAAAAAATGATGCTTTATGAACCTGGAAAGTTCATTGACTATATTTTAAAGCTCAAATTTTGTACCTTCTGAATTCACGGCATTCTTTTTATTTTATTTTTTTCACAATATATTTTGGGTTCGATTCTCGGTCCATTCCAGACTGTTCCATTCTGATCTTATAAATACATTTATCTTTTCTTATATGTTTATTCCTTTTCATTCCTTTTCCTCACCTGTACTATTTCATGTTTGTAAATGTATGATGAATTCATTCATTTCAGTGAATTTTTTGTTTGAATATTTTTCGGGAGAATACGAAATCATTTATATTAATACGAATCGTTATTCAGTTGGATCCATGTGGTAATTTACGTTATACTTTCTTCATTTTCCCCTTCCTTTAATTGGCACGTTGGTAATTATATCGGTGTGCTTTCACTGATCTAAGATTTTAATCTTTCTTTAATTACAAAGTTTTAAGCTAAACAGGCGCTAGAGTTACGTGCTAATTGCACTGTATTACTCATCTGATAGTGTCTGCGTTTCGTCGTTTTTCTGTTTTTATTTTGAGTGCCTGTTGATCCCGTTTCTGGATACACGAACAATCTTACAAGCCACTAAGCGAATAGAAACAATATTTGCACAAAAGACGAAACCAATAATGTCTTCGTTTGTCATTAAATAAACAATAACTTTTCTCCGGTAATGTTTATTCTCAATATGGTCAATTCAACATTTTTATTTTAACGGTTTAAATGAGTTGAGCGTTGACGATTTTAGTTATCGAAATGCTATCATGTGTGAATAAACTTTAAACTACTAAATGTCACATAAACCACTGATAACTTAGTCCATCACGTGGCTAAATTAAATCACCATTCCCCATAATAATTTCTCTTTTATGACAATTATAAATCGTGCCGTTTCTATATTAATCTAAAGTAACTGTTCGCTTATAAAAGACACCAGGTCTATTCATTTTCTGTGTGTTTAATGTATTAATATTCTGAGAAAGTATCTACATGAGACTTTCTCCCAGCGTAGATTTATTAAAATTAGAACTCTCACATTCAGTTTCAAGAAATATCTTCTCACAAAGAGTAGGTATTTAGAAATTCGAGTAGTATTTATATTGTTTTGAGTTTCTAATACTTTGTTGGGGCTACCAACGACTTCTGTCGGTTAAGTTAAATTTGAAGTTGCTTCAATATTCTGTAATTTCATTTGCACAGAGTGAAAAGAGGTCACGACCAAATTAAAAAAGAAAAACTACAAAACTTTGAACATAAAATTAATTGACATTAAAATAATTGTGGAAAATTGTATATAGGGAAAACTAAACAAGCTTTTTATACTCCATTTAAGGAACGCAAAAGTATTCTAAAAATTTAAATCCGAATGTGGTCAAAATCCATAAATTAAAAGAAAATCGTGAATTTATTTGGATAATGTTGAAAATTTTGATTTTTAACAAAAATTATTTAAACGTAATTTATATGAAACGTTATTTATTTAAACAAAAGTAGACACACAAAATACACAATGATACCTTAACATTTAGTAATATTTATAACCATTTATAAGCTTTTATATAAATTTTATAAATAAACATTAAAAATAATTTCAACAATTATTGTTGAATAAGAAGCTGTTATTTGAAATATTTTATTATATTGGTTTCTTTAAACACATGTTATAATGATTTTATTTTCTGTATATTTATTTTTAATTCCTAAAAATTCATATTGACTATTGATTTTATTTTGTGTATCCTCAATTATTTTAATTTCTCACGATTTCACATTGTATATTTTAATGGTTTAGGATCTATATTGTTAAATAACTTTTCGGTTGTACCTGTCCATGGACACAGTCCACGACGAAAGATTTATATTTGTACCTTTTCCCCCAAATTAAAGCTTAATTACATAATTTAAAGTAGAATGTAATTCTGCTGATCTATTTTAACGAAATAAATTAAGAAATTTGAAATTAAAGCGAAGGAATAGAAGCATTAAAGTCATCAGAAATAAAGGTTTTAATCAAATATAATAGAAAGTTTTTCTGTTAACTTTGATCGTCCCATTCCTAGAAGTTATTTTAAAATTAATAATTTTTAAAATTAAATAATTTATTTTTCAACGAAAGGAATTGTTGTACATTTATTTATATCTGATCAAGTCCCAAATTCGAGGTAGAAACGTAGTAGTAATTGAATAAAAATTCTGTTTTGTCTGTAAATTGATTGTTTTAATTTACATTTATATAAGTTCGTTAGAAAAGCAGACAGTAAGTATAATTTAATTTTAGTTGCAATTTCCTGCCGTTATGGTCCAACTATAATGTACGTAGATTATTATTAACATTATTCATTTTTTATTCGATAATAAGTCAGTGATTAATCTTATTGTTCTAGATATTATTTGATGTGAGTTGGCATTTCTAATGTTTCTCCAGGAAAGCGTGAGCGTAAATAGTGCGTTTGATATTAGTTTCCATAAAACTAACGAGTTTATCCTTGTTGCTTGTAAAGTTTTCCTTGTACAAGGCTTTCACGCCGATGCTTTATTGCGAGTTTTCACGTCGTGGACCAAAGGCCATACACCCGAGTCACTTTCAAATCTCTATCTCGAGTAATGTGACAGCATTGAGGAAATGCCAGCTTCATTTAGGTGTCGAAATTTATTATACAAGCAGCGAACTTCGGTAAGTGTCTGATTCAAAGCACTAGCTCTTTTGATTCACTCCGTTCCTGTGATCCGAAAGTTACCTGGTGTTTGAATCACTCACTCACGAATCAGATCGTGCTGCCTTGATCCCACTGCTATAAACAATTATTGAGAGAAAATAAAAATTCTGCACAATAGAAATTTTTAAATAGCGAACATAAGACTGGTGACGCAGTCCACGACAGTATTCCTTAAAAATACTTACTCATTACACAAGTTTTTATTGAGTGACTAGCTACATGAGGTCGCATCTCCCCTTTAATAGCATAAGAAGGGATGCTGGAGGGACAACAAGGCAGCCAACAATAACAATAATGTCACTGTTAAAAACGATGCAAAGATTGCCTTATACAAAGCAGTATGATCAATAAAACAATAAAAGGAAATTTTCAACACTTTTTCAGGTTTCCAAGAGTTATTTATTTATAATAAATAACAAAAATGTATATAAATATTGTTAAAAAAATATAAACTCACATATTCACTATAAAATTCTGTTGTTATTCATGGAAGCAAGGTAAGATTTATTTCGGTGTATCGAGTGTGCGAGGAGGCCGAATATATATATATATATATATATATATATATATATATATAATATTATATATAATGAAAGGTAAATCATACAAACTGAGAGAGTGGTTCCGATCCGACCACTAAACAAACGGTTTTGGCCATTTCTAGTCCAAAATAAAAGCTTTAAATTTTGAAATATAATTTTTACGTGTTTATTTAAAAAAATGGAATCCTTATAATGTCATTACATTCAACAGAAAGCAACGATAAATGTAGGATTAGTAATTTATGTTCACTTCCCCTCGAGGGTAGCTATATTTCTTCTTGCGTGTTCTAAGTCATTGAGTTTGATGCTTTTGAACATGTGTTTCTCTTCTCTATTACACAATGACTCTCCTGTTGCAGTGGTTTTGTATTAGAGGATGACTAGGGCTGTAATTCTTGCTTGCGGCGACCGAGTTGCGTCAAAGTATTCAGCTATATTCGCCGACGAGTTTGTTGTGTCGGAAATAACACTTGAAGTTGTGAGGAAAGATAAAAACTCAATAGTACAGCTATATAAAGCAATCAACAAACTAATAAAATATGAAAAGGTTTTCCAGCAATACGATTTTCAGAAGGAGACAAATTTCCAAATGGAAGATGAAAAATTAAAGTGGAATTTTCGATTTACTAAGCAAATTGCAATAAAATTTTTGATACATTGGGTCGATGCATAAGTCCGTGTCGTTTTGCTTTACAATACTGATACAGGTATCATAAATCACACACATATTCCCTCAGTGATGCCAATTCCCACGTTGTTTATAATTTACAAGCAAAGCTGTCGTATCGGAAATACAAAATTTTAGACTCATGGTAATTTTCTTCTTCGCTGAGTTCAAGAAACCTGGCCATTCACTTTATAACAGGACCGTAAAGTGATTGTGGGGCTTGGCCGTCGATGGTGTTACAACAAATCGCCCAAAGCTACTTAGCTGTCCTCGTAATTAGGGCCACTAATGGGAACGGAAGCTTCCGTCCTGAGAAAGTCTGGGAAAATATGCATTTCTAGAAATACGTGAACTACACAAAGTAAAGATAGGCGCGGAAAATTTTTACCGTAAAATGATTCTTATTTGGAATAATTTCAGACAAATACTGTAACTACTTATTTATTGTGAAATGGAGACACATTTCTTTATACAAAGGAATAGTTGTGAAACACAAATAGAAATTTCTCTAAAATTCTGTACATATAATAATAATGCCATTAAATACATTTTAGCTCACTTGAAACCTAATGAACATAAACATAAATTAACTAAATATTTTTGTTTAAAAAAATATCCTGATTGTACAACAATAGGTACACCCTATATACAGAACACATTTACCTACCTTCTTCAAATAAAATCATACTGGGTTGTTGTGCTGTGATATTGAAAAACGATAGAATTGAGATATTGAGAAAATAGAAAGAGCACAAGTTGAGGAAATTTGTTTCTCAGAACACGGACAAACTACCGGATCATCCACTGAGTTATGATCGAGCTGACGTTTTGATGATTCTCAGAATTCGCCACCCAGAAGATCGGTTTTAGTTTTGGACTTCTTTTGCTATCCCATTTTGTATTTTAAGTAGTTTTTTGATCTTGCTGCTGCTTACTCCTGCACTTTTATAAACCACTGAGTGTATAGAAACAATATTCTTTGATATTGGCAATCTCAATGTCAGTCCATAAAATGTAAAAAATAATCCATTTGTTGCGCAATAGAAATTATAATATATAATGAAAATATTTATGGAGACATTTTGGAATTTTCTTCGCCTATGTATTCAACCTGATACCGATATTATATTTGCGTAACAGAGAGGAAGAAAAAAGAAGTGCATTTTCAGGGGTAGATAAATAAATTTATTTTTCGCACATGGGCACTGGATCACTCAATTCCGTGAAAGAATATGGAAGTAGTTGTCCATCGACGGTTGCCATATGTGAATGTGCCAAGAAGACACTCGACTGCCCACGGAGATTGCCGACCGAAGCACAATTTCAACAACACGAAACTTAAGAAGCACTTAGATTGCGTTACTTCATCTGCCTTTAACAGACTTTAAATCAATATTCAGCAACGCTATATTTGCAAGGAATCGTAGTCCAAACAGACTTTTCTCAGCTTCTGAATTTACAAGGGCTTGCCAGTAGTTCTAGGTAACGACTTTAATAGGAAGTTCACAGTGGTGTGGTAAAAAGCCATGGAGTTCTATCTGTAGGAATTTTCCATATCTATGACGTAAAAACTATCGAGAAGTTATACTTTTCGAGATGATAAAATTGAAAACAACAAATTTTCCATTGTAATATTCCATTTCTTTCTATATTTCACACAGAGCTTCCATACTATTAAATAATTTAAAGAAGTTTGTTTCCCGCTGATCGATTAAATGCAGTTTCATGAAAGTTTAATTTCGTATGTTTTACAAATCTGATGGTCTACCTACGTTTTCTCTATTAACAGATAATTTAATTTAATTATTTATCTTTAAGTACCTGCGAAGAAAAGGTTTTCTTTTAACATTGTATTAATTCACAAAAAGTAAAAGAAATTAATGTTTTTGAATTTATATATAAAACATTTTTCTACCTCAGCCTATACCTCCTTTAATATTTAATCAAATTAGAATGAAACAAGAGCAAATACAGTCTATTCTCTCTGGAGTGCCGTCGTGTTTTTTCACGTAGCAGAGATTTTTTTAATATATGAGAATTACATACTTTAAAAGTTGCTGTCTTCGAGATAAGCAAATTTCCCCTGTAATTTGAAGGTCGACAGAGAAGCTCTGTTTGTCAGTAAGTCCACCTTTTTTCCAGGCGTAAGGACTGCGTTGAGTTCGCAAGATGCTTGCGACCGGTGAATTTCCAAGAAGTCCAAGTTCAACTTGTCACAGGAGTTCCAAGACTTCTCTGTTTTCGTTGTCGATACTTCAAGCACCAGATGAACTCGTGTAAATTGGTTTGATGACACTCACCACGTGACTAATTGCGCCAATTTTTTCTTCGCTTTTTCCCCCCCGTTCCAGAAAAGTTATGTTTTTTTTTAATTTCCACCCGGCGGCTACCAAATCTGCAGACAATGTCAATCTTGTCACCTAGTTTTATTATTTTTTCTTGCAGTTGCTGGAATCTCCCCTTCATAGGATTTTGCCATGACGTATCATAGCTCAAATAAATAAATAAATAGTACCTGTCTCAAACGTTCTTTCTAAATTACTTTCCGACAAATTGAACCACACAGCTCTATATCACTACGCTCAACGAGAAATTTATTGTCTTAAATTCACACACAGTTTAAACTTCTTAAATACTTCAACTTACGTGCATAAAGAATCCTAAAAGAATGCACGGGAGAGGACGGCCAATTTGTTTTTCGAATACAGCCCCTCAGAAGGTTTTAGTTAGAACATAAACCGTTGAAATTGAAGACGTCTGAGGTCGTTCGCACTTGTGATCCCATAATGCCGGTGAAAGTGTAGCGAAACGGTTACGGCAAATGTGATTTGAGCACTCACATAAACCTGTGAATGTAACTGTATACTGAGAGTGGTTAACCTCTTAAGGAAACAATCATTTAGCGTTCCATGTAGCCTTGTCACGTTAATATCAGTAGTAATGTGCATAAGAGAAACGTCCTGTACAGTAATGACATTGAAAACTTAGACATGGCGTTGTTTCTTTTTAATATTAGTACATTTGCGGCCTGAAGACTCGCAGCCTTCAAGTGTTCTTGAGTAAATTGTCTTCTGTATCGTACGTCAGTAGTAATCTACCATATATATGCGGGGAAAGGTGGCCCTTAAAGACCAACACCCGTAGTTGATGCTTCTCTCCTTTCTCCTTGACTCACTAAAATACGATGGACTATGTGAACGTAAACAACAGTAAATATGAAAGATCTATTGACATTTAAGTTACAAAACTTCACCAAACACGTAAATATAGGTTTTAAAATGAGCGCTATTTAAAATGAGACATGTGAAAGAAACATAACACGCATTACAGTGAAAGTAGGAGTACATCGTTCCGAAGAAGTAACTTCAGGCAATCGCAAAAAGAGCTGTAACAGCTCCAGATAAGAAATAAAACTAAGTTTAAATGCGTGATGGATATCAGTAAAATAGTGGTGGCAGTGTAATCACGTGGAAAAAAACAGGTACTTTATAACGAATAATTCAAACAATACGAAATAGTGATGTAATTAGTTATTATGGGAGTCAACAAAATTGAAAAATGGTCATTTTATGTAACAGGTTAAGGTTTCACCATGGCCAGTGAAAGTAGGGAAATATTAAAAGTTCAATTACAAGAGACAAAATGACTCTTATTCAACAGTGAACTGATAAAGAAAGTAAGTAAAGGAGTCACTATGATAATTAAGTATTTTTTATTTGCCTTTAATTGTACAAGTTCGATTACTTTCCTGAGCGCTCTGAGTTTCCCTATTAAATGATAGTGTAGAAATATATATTTGTGGTTTTCTGGAACGATTACTAATACAGGTAGTATCAGGATACTTTTGGAATGCCATCCCCTTCACCACTTAGAAGTAACATGTGTTCATAGTTTGACTGAACTTCGTATGCATCCATTTTTATTTATTCCGTATAATTATTTGTTTTAATTTATAAATTTTAATTTAATTTGAGATTTCGTAATTTGAAATAAATGTTATATAGTGGTAACCTCAATCGTAGCGACAAATATTCTTTCCACGAGTTAAGCGACGCAAAAACAAAAGTAGCTGAGTCACTTAGGTTGGACTCGTGTCTTCTTCCATGACGAGGTTTAAACCTCTTTTTATGGAGGGAGGAATAAACTCGTACCGTCGGATCCTGGGCAGCAGCTTAACCTGTTGACAAAGGTAAATGTGAAAATGACACTAGGTAACAAAAAAATTTATTTGTCTCAGAAAGTTAAATACATGATTGTGACAATAAATTTTCTCGTTGCTTCAAATATGAAATCGGATTTCCCTAATCGCGCAAGGATTTTCGAGAGGCAGGCATTTAAAATATCAAACATTTCTACAAACTTCATACACACTATTGAAACAGTCGAATTCACCTAGAAAGTAATCAGTGGCGTTTTTTCTGCTATATTAGAACGACTAAGGCAAATCTCTCTTATGGTCCAAGAATAATCTGCTAGCATATTTTCTATTGCAAAAATCTCCTTATGAAACTGTTCCCCGTGCTGATCACTTACTGCGCCAAGATAAATCTAGGTACGATTGCAGGAAGTGTACTTTTAAGGACATATTACTACGGAAATCTTTATGTTATAAGTCCGTTGACGAGACTTCTGTAATTTTCCGTTTTTCGATTTCCCAAAAAACTAATATGCTGGCCGATTATTGTTGGACCATCAAGAGAAATACTCCAGAAGCCAAGTATATCAGAAAATGGTCATTTTCCTCCTTTCTACGCCAGTTAGAATATTTGAATATGGTGTACTTAAGAATGTA
The DNA here is from genome assembly GCA_034510155.1 of Eucriotettix oculatus. Lineage (NCBI taxonomy): Eukaryota > Metazoa > Arthropoda > Insecta > Orthoptera > Tetrigidae > Eucriotettix > Eucriotettix oculatus. Next base: position 36,308,431 of record CM067380.1, on the reverse strand, counting down.
GAAAATATTACAGTTTTTCAAACTATAAATGCTAGTATCTCGGAAACATTGAGTGTTGGGGAAAACTCGACACCTTATTTGGATTCAGGAGAAATAATACTATCAAAATCATAAAAGTTTCTTTTTTGTTCATGAAAGCAATGGACAAAAAAGTTTACTTTAGAAAATTGAAATGAAATATTTTTAAATCTTTGGCTGTTTGAGAAATTTTGGACATTTGAAATCATTAAAATGAACTGCATAATGTACAACACTATTGGTACTCGTTTTTATTAAATTTATTTCAATTATCAATCAGAAATATACATATTATACGCTGTCATCGAACCCTGTGGTCTAGTGGACAGCGTTACTGCTTCAGAACGCAGGGGTCCAGGTTTAGAACCGGGATTAAGACTGCTGGAGAATCGATACGCTGACCACGTGTCACTCCAATTTCGGAATGTGTCACGCAATATGACAGTCCGCAGCTGCCCCGGTAGGCCCAGGCCCTCAGTGGGCTGTAGAGCTAAAGAAGAAGAAAAATATGCTTGCATAGGAATTAGGCAATTAAATTATATTACGTGATTGAAGACACTTCCAGTGCTCTAAATCATTGACTTGAGATCCACTAGCTGGAGTTAAGTCTCCTCAGCCTTCTTCTGTCTTCAGTTAGAGTTTTTCTGCTTGTTCTGTTCTCCAGGTGTGGCTGTTCTAGTTTGGTGTGATGTATACTGCTTCGTTCTTGTGTCATTCCATGTATAAACTTTTCCGCCTAAATCTTCATGTATTGTTGTATTTGAAACGTACCAGGGGGCGTCTACGGTACTCGTGAGGGAAGAATCATGTTGACCAGTGTTATGAGTCAGTACAGTTCAAAACAGTCTTGTTCAATGACGTAACGGAAACGCCGTTCGGATGTTCCAGCTGGGAGCTGTGCACGTAATTGATTTCCATCTTCTTCCATGAAGCGGCAGTTAAAGTTGCCGAAGCTTCGTCATGGCATGCACATTTGTCTGGTCTTTAGGAGCATAGATAAATTTAGTGTTTCGCGTCGTCTCGTGTCCGTAAGGGGGAGGAGAGATCTCCGCGCCTCGTCGTTCGGAAGCGCCCTGTGCGTTACGCGTTACGCACTTCGCTGCTATTCCAGGAAAGTGACGCGCGTCGTTTCGCGGAACTCCACAAACGCGGTTTACTGCCGTTGCCACACAGCACGTCTCTGCTTTAAGGTGTAATTTGTGCGTGCACGTTGAGAGAAAGTGGTTTCCTTGCCATACAGGTCCGCAGCCTCGCTTCACTGCCCAGCATCAGCTTCCTTGCGCTGGACCACGTCTGGCAGCCTTCCAACACGGACACACTGTCATTCTCTCTCCAATTTCACTCCATATGATGGAACGCTCCCGATATCAATTGGATTATTACAAGTAGAAAACCGACCGCGTTACACCGTTTCCACCCATCCTTCGAAATTTCAGTTCCATTTGATAACAACAGAGGCAAGAACCGATTCACGCAGAGAAGAAATGACGAATTTACCATATTTGAACTAGAAATAATAGAAGTTTGGTCGTTGTTTGACATTGGTGTGAATTTAAATTTCTTTTTCCATGGTACAACTCAAGTAATATATTTGCAGTAACGGCCATTCTTTAAATTTTAACTATTATATTAGCTCTTTCATTATTGGAAGTATAATCATTTTGATTAATTTTTTAGGATTATTAAAATTTACATCTCTAAGTTCAGAGACCTCGTTAGTTGTATCTAAAACTAATTAAAAATATATTGAATAAGACAATAGTTGGCTTCCTAACAAATAAATAAATATAGTGAGGTAGTTCATCGTCTGGCCCTCTGTAGAATCAGAGCCGTACTATAACTAGAGACATTGCCACACACCTGCTAGGCACGCTTTTACTAAAAAATGATCGTACGGTAACTAATAAACTATATGTCGACACAAAACATTTTTCTTTTAATCATCTGCGCAACCCTCGGCCCAACACCACGAGGTGTTGCGGCAACTACAAATAAATAATTTTTTTAAGTAAATGTTGTGCACTCAAACAAGCAGAGTCACTATTGCTTAGTTTTCTGACATAAATAAAGAAGGTCGCAACAAATACAATTTTCTAACTCTATATTGCCATTTATATGGAGCTCGCTAAAAATTAAAAATAGAAAAATTTGGTCAAATCAAAAGTATTAAAACGAAATTGGGAAGTTAATCTGACTTTTATTAATAAACAAAATTGAAGTATAATTTCAAAAGTCAGACTTAATTGCAATTAAATTTTATATTTACACAAAACATTCAGGGACCCATTCAATTGTACCTAAAAATTAACAAATAGATAAAATGGAGAACGGCAATAGTTGAGTTCCAAATAAATAAATAAATTTAGTATAACATGGTAGGCACATAATTAAAAAATATAATATAAATTTAAATATTAAGAATTTTACTGAATAAATTAAGACTTGCATAAATTCCTCTCGAGTTTCCAACCGGGTCAAAGATTTTAACAGTGACGTTTCGATGGCTTGCTCTGCCATCATCTTCAGACTGAACTGTAGGGGTCTCTGAACATAGAGAGGAAAAGTTTAGTTTTGATATAATTATTAATTTGAATAATCTTGTCACTGCCATTAAAAATTAATTGCGGTCGTCAAATTGAGTAAATTTCCAATAAAAATAATTTGTTATTAACAAAAATGAGGTAGAATTGAATTTTAGCTATTAAATTAGCACTTTCAAGAATTAATGTTGCTACAAATATATTACTTGTGATGTAGCATGGACAAATAAATTTAAATTCACATCATTGTCGAACAACGTCCAAAAATCTCTCAAATTCTTTGCTTAAAATAATATAAGTAAATGAATGGCCTTGAGTCAGAAAACTATTTATAGTATTGTTACCGAAGTATCTAATTCCTAACAACGACCCCTTCTGGTATAACGATTTTAATAATTTTGTATATGATCCTTTATTTTTAATATGAGTAAAATGATTAATTATTAAAATTGTTTTACCTGAAAGGATCCCGGAAGAGGAAGAATCATCGCTGTGAATCAGAAATTTTTTGGTAACAATAGAATAATTAATTTTCCGACTCAAGGTCATTTATTTATTTATATTATTATGATAAACGTCAGATGTTTCTTCATTATTAACTTTTGCTTAAAGTTGTGTCCCTGAGTCACTTATAATCGAGTGATATATCTTATGGCCTATTCTTGACGACTGTGATTTTGTGTGTTCCTTAAAAATAAAAATAAATTACGCCGATTGGTTTTTAAGTTTATGAAATAATTTATAACAATTTATGATAGGCTCAAAATTATTTTCCAGTTCATATATTTTTACTGTAGAGCGAAGAAAATCACAGTTCAAGTAGTTGGAATAAGATTCAACACATGTCATTATTTGAACTTCAATTCCAGCGGCAGATCTTTCTTAGTATAAAAATATTACCTCAAACTCGAAGACAATGGCATTGTAGTCATACATTTGACAAAAGAATGTAAATCTTGATGAAGTGAATTTGTGTGTCTCAGTGACGGACGCGAGTGGCCGCTACGGATCGCAGTTCTTCTTTGGCAACGACTTCTGGTTGGGTTCTCACTCGCTGTGCGCCGAGCTGCAGGCTCCGTGGCCCGTCATCTTCCACGTGGCTCGTCTTCGTGTTCAGCTCTCCAAAAGCCTCACGCCGCAGGTATGACATGTTCAATATTTTATAATAAACAACGAGACAAAGAACAACAGATCCCCTCTCACATCGCCTCTGAAACAGATGCCTTGCCTCGTTATAGGCCTATGGATGTCACGTTTTAATTCATGCAACAACACGCCCACTGTTTTAGGCCCCATATTACTGCGAATTCTATTATATTATTCTTTGTCTCTTGAGATTTTATCATAAAGTAATTGAAATCAAGATTTATTTAATTTTTACTAGTTAACTAATACATACAAAAACGTAAATTAAAACGTGAGGTAACGAGAATGATAGTTTAAAAGAATTGTTTTTTCTGTAGAATTTTTAACGGTGCCCTATTTTATATTTATTACTTACCCGGGTTTATTATTTGTAGGGAAATGTATAGAAGAAAAGAACAGCTGATGCTGATAAATGTGTGAAAATTAACCTATACATAGATATCATGGTTGTGGGTGGGGATAATTCTGTTGGGTGTTTAAAAAGGGGATAAAACCTCATATGATACCCACGGTACGATTAAACGACGTTAGACTTTGACCCTAGTCATTACTCTCGATGTGTCTAAATTGTTCCAATTGTCCTCGAGCTTATTCCAATCCAGCCTGAAGATGAGCGTATTTATTTGCCGCTTTATTGGCATTTTCTCTCTGGTAATTTTCTCTCGGTGTATTTCCAAGTTACATAAAATATTGTGAAACTTCCGATTTTGTGTTCTCGGAAGGAGAGATAATTTAAAGCCACGAGTCTTAGCAGGTATGCTCTATCCTATGACGTAAATTAAGGCGAAAGTCATTTAAAGAGCCGAGTCTTTCACTTTTGTGTGTAGTTGACATGTCTCACTGCGCAAATACAAGGAAGCAGATCAAAGAGTAACTTACATAATTGCTGTCTCTCAACGAACACGTAAGACTTTGTTCGTAATCTCGTAGAAGCGATGACGAAATATTAATCATGACTTCGCTAATATATCCGCTCAATATGAGAACAGCAGAATCTCCTGAACGTTCATTTGTATTCGTTATGAACAATGAATCGGGAGTAAATATTATCCACCTCTAATCTCTGCGTTTGCTTCCTGAACAGCTAAATTTCCCATATACCTAACCTTTTCTTAGTAATTGTTATCAAGGCCGAACGGTCCTCGTCTTGGAAAATTCTAAGAAACCAGCGAAGTTGCAATTCGTAAGTGTGCTGATCACAGGGTGACTCGGCATTGCCTGAGAATTAACATCAACAAAAGTAAGAGAAAGTTGTAACTTGAAAGTATTTGCTAAGTTGCCTTTAGTCGCGCGGACCACTTTGTCCCTGTTTAGTCTAGTAATTGTTTTCTTATCTCCCTCCCTCCCTCTCTCTCTTCTCTCTCTCTGTTCTAGACGTGTTAGTAAATTAGCTCCTGTTACTTTCTTTGAGGAGACTCCCACCCAATAAACTTAGCTTTATTAAAATGCTTCTGGGTTTTTAGGTGCTTTAATAACATTGATTAACTCGAAGACTAGTCAATAAAAAGGCTAGTGTGTTTCGTAACTGCACTGGAGTTTCGAGAAAGTCTAGTTAAAAATGTGACAATTTATTTAATCATTTTATATCAGGAAAAGTATCTCTTCTATCGAGAAACAGAGATAATAGATATTTGGTTCAAACCAGGAACAATTTTTTTTACTGTAGAATGAGACGATATTACTTACATGAAGTAGTTAAAGAAAGACACTAACCAGATTTTCTCAGTGATTACGTTTTTATTGCCGGTTCAATTCTTTCTGTAGGGGGAATGACGATAGCGGTAAAAAAATAAAGGAATCAAAAGAAAATGTGAAACAATAGCACCAATAATATTATTTCTGCCTGTTGAATTTGTAATCAGCACACTTAAGAATCACAACTTCGTTGGTTTCTAACTCAAGAAGAGATTGACTGCGGGACTCACTGACTCCGTCGGGAATGCCTCGCACTCTCCCTGAGTTTTGCAAAGTTCTCACATGCCGAGGCACCTTCACCTATTTTAGAATCTAAGATCTTGGGAATACGGTAAGAGTTGTCCACTGATCCCATTGGATCAGTCGGCCAACTGCCTCCATAAACTGGTAAAGACGCAGAGAAGGGAATGCTGCGACCCCACAGCAAACTCGTTTTCCGTCATTCAAAAGGGCGTGAGAATAGTCCCCAAAACCCCAACTTACCTGATGCAGGTTTTTATGGTTTTCCCTGCATCTCTCTAGGTGAAACATCGTGTAGGATCCTTAAATTATAGCTCGGGAGCCCTAGTCATCCCTTGGCTACCTTCCACATCCCCCTTTTCAATTCCCTTCCTATACTATTAACTTGGAGTTGCCTGTTTCAGGATCACCCTCGTGTAACCTGTAAACCAAAAAAAAACAGTTTCTAAAATTTCCAAAGACGACGACCCTTTGGCCTTGATAACGATTACAAAATTGAAAGGAAAATAGTTTGACTTTCCGTACTAGGTCGATATACAGATTCCTCGTCGTGCAACTCCAAGAAGTGACATTACCATTGTTTATATGTTTGTGCCTTTTACTATGCGTGTCGTGTTTTCAATTATTTTATGCCATTTAATGTTTACTCGAGTAACGTATTTAAGGAATTTTGGTAGTTAATTGTTTCGTATTTTATTTTGGTCTTATAATTATTTGTTACTAGATGTAATGTCTGATACTATTTTCTCAACCGAAAACAAATTGAAATAACAATAAGTCTAAATACAATTTTTAATATGGTCATTGCAGCAGACAGTTTGACAATATAATTACCAGAAAACAAAACTTTTAATGATCTCATATAGCAAAATTTATCATTTTTCAGTCTCTGGATTCAGCACTTTTCAGTTCCTTGAACGTTTTGGACGTTTCCTACAAGATAAAAATGAAATATTCTCGCCTTTTAATACATCATAAAAGAATAATTATAAAATTAAGTACATTAGTGAACTGATCCTCCCACCAGATCAGCTGCTTAAATTAAATGGTACATTCTTGATGTTTAATCCTGTTCGATAGAGATTTTATTTTACATTTCAACAAGGTAAAAGTTCAACAAACAGAAATAATATTTTTATAAGCTTTATTTCTACCTTCTTTTGGAGCATGTAATTTATTTGCTGCTGTTTGGTCTGACCCGCTTTCTTTCGCTGGCTCTTTCCTCCTACAGAACTGAACTGGGAAAAAGTGTCGGGATTACGCAAGTGTTTCGCGGAAGGATTTGAGATACATGTTAGAAACAACGTGGCCAGTAATGCAAACACACCAGACCAGTATTAATGACCTACACATGTACGCAACGATCTGTTGGATGTCACGTACAATAAATTATCATTGGAATATTTGACAAGCAATGAAACGCTGCCATGTGCTAAAATTTATTTTGATAGCTATAATAATCTCTATTTTTATAGTTCTACACTTTCTTAAAACACACCGTATACACTTATTGACTTTTTTATATTTATTGAATATCTTATTTTTGATGGCAGGTAAAATTAACATTTCCGAAAAACAATGTTATATACAATATTAATTGTTTGTATTGTAAACCTTCTTACACCAGCCAAACAAAACGCTCAAATCTCGTATCAAATCAATTTTTTAATAAAGAATCTAATTATTATTCTATAATAATGAGTGAAATGTTACACGTCAGATCCAATAAACCACATCGGTGAAGAATGAAACCAATGATTGAAATAAAATTGATGATTACTTATTATTATGATCTCTTTAATATTTCAATGCAATAAATTCTTCCAATCTTAATTTTTGAGCATCTGCGTAATATGTTTCATTTAGGACGCAACGTTTACAAGTTGGTACTTTCAAAAATTTGTTCGTTTATATCTCCTGAAAGAAATTCTAACTAATGTTCCATAAATGTCCATATAAATACATTATATATGTGGCCTTTGTAAAAATCCGGTTCTCTTTGTCTTTTTAGATTTATAATAATTTATTATTGCACCAGACGTCTAAAATTTTATGTCTGATTAATTTCACTGTTATACTCATTTATTTTAAATTTACGTTATGGAGCGAAAACTGTAATTATATTTAGATAGAAAGTCAGTTTCTACAAAATTGACAAACACCTATGTGGATCACCTGTATTCAAATTGTATCGTTCTCTTTTTTAGGTTAGTCACTGTGAAATTATTTTAGTAAGTGTTTTTAGGGAAAGGAACGTCGAATTAGAAAGAGACTGAAACAAATAACAATCCCAATTCGTTATTGATATACAGAATAATACGTACTATGGGAAAAAAGGTCGAACACTCCTCATGTGAAGTCTATTCTGGTGATACTTAAACTACAATAATTTATTGTTTTATTTGTGACCGACTTCTGTAAGGTCCGTACAAAAATGTCGTTTGTTTAACTACAGTACATTCCTGTCCCACGTCACACTGCATCCTACATTCGAAAACTCAGATGAAAACTCTGCGACATAATAGTCCGACGCAGCTTGCAGGACGGTCGCCGGTTGACACTGTACATTCAGAGAGGGAACGATATACTCAACTGTCATACACACTGCCATGAAAGCGGTAGTTAAGTTCGAGTAACAATAAGAACGTAATTGTTCGGATGAACTTAATTATTTTGCTTATAATTCTCTGTACAGTCCTTAATTCAATACCACATGTTGCAACTGTTTTTCTATGCACATGGCAACAATAAAATTCATATAAAATAATTCATAAATCCTGTTATTTGCGACAAGTCTCCACCCAATACTGAAATAATTCGTTCTAGACCAGATGACTATATAGTACGACTTGTACGAGGAACGCATGGCCTTAGATCTATGCATCCCGCAGTGCAAGCAGCGTCCTGCTATTCTAGGTCAAAGTGATTGAAAATCTGTTTCATTCCTAAATATGTGAATATGAACCAAGTTTTAACTGCCAGAAACTGAGTATTAGTTTGTTCTGTCCCAAACATCGCCTATATTTGTGGTTTACCTCAGACGAAATGAAAAACCAGAAAAAGCCTTAATTGGTAAAATCTTATCTGGTTCTTATCTCGTGGATTTGGGTAAGTAGTATAAGTATGGAATTAAAGTATAACCGACACTTGGAACTTACTAAGGCTCTGTAATAGGAGGTTCCCCAAAAAACTTTAGAACGAATAAGTCTTAAAATAACGTGACGATGAATCGTGCACCGTTTCGAGTATATTTTAGGAAATATTTTTTTTCCACTTTTTTCCACTCTTATGAACATGTTATTGAAAATTTGTTTCTCGTCTCTTTACGCGAAAACTGGCATACTGCTGCCAAGCCAAATTATATTTTACAATATAATATTCTATTTGTGTGCGGCTACAGTCTAAATCTTTTTGTAAAAAATTATTTAAGTCACACGAACTTTGGGGTTATTAGCGACTGCTACTTTTCAACGTCACATATTTACATAGATAACATTTTATTGATTGTTATAATTTGCTACGGAGCTTTAAGCCATTAATGAATTTTATTGTAAGATGTTTGTATTGTTTATTACAGATGCAGCTAATTGTTAATCATTCTATGAAAACTGCTAATTTATAATTTATCAAAAAATATGATTACATCAATGTACCTCTTTTGAGTAAAAATTAACATAATTAATAATCATATATAATAACTGAGTGGATTACTCGTAAACTTTGACTGCGGATGTATTTATTTTTTTCAAATGTGAAAGTTTGTGTTACGTCGCCCTATTTAGTTTTACGATTTAATTACTGGATTATTTTATAACTAACGAAATACTTGTATGTTCATCATTCTTAAGTTTAAAACTGGTAACAGAATATGGCTGGCGTTATCAGTGGAGCAATCGCCGTGTTATAAGACATGTTGATATATTATTAAGACAACTTATGACTTATGACACAGCTCACTTGCTTGAGTAGAGTAGTAATAAGTTACACTTCCTATATTGGCCAGAAAATTAGGCGGGCGGAGAAAACTTTACACCCATTTTGGGAGCGGCAAATCGCCCATAGCTTCATAGAATCACTATTGACGTACAGTAAAGTGAACTCCGCAAAAAGTCTCATCCGCATAATTTCCTGGATGCGAGTATATTTAGTAGCCGAGGATATGAAATGTTTGTTGGGGTGAAGAGAAGGAGATAACAATAGTGATTGTACCTCTCTGACTGCTGCAGCCTCGTAAAGTGTTTCTGGGTGTTTGCGCTCCTGCGTCGTGCTCCGCGGCTGATCTGACGACGCTGATCCTCGAGTCCAGTCCAGCATCCGAGGAGCGTCGCGTCTCCGTAGAGCGCGTCCGTCCTGTCCCCGGCCCTTACTCGCTGCTTAAGGACATCAAGTTCCACATCATAGCGTAAGATCAAACTACTTCATAAAACAACAACAGAAAACTATCCCGCAATAAGCACAACAGAACGTAAGTATAAATTCCCTTTCTATATGAGTCGACAGAGAAATTGAGGGCTTGCTCTTCAGAAAATGAAGTGTCGGATCTACAACACCTCTGTAGGAACGGTGAAATCCACTAAATCCTTGGGATCTATATGGATCAAAATATGACCTGGGAAGTACATGTTGATGCTGTTTGTAAAAAAATAAATAATAAAGCCTTTGCCTTGAAGCGATTATCATTTGTGCTCACGGAAGACTTCCTATTAACCATTTACTATGGACTTATATATTCCCCTTTAAGGTATGGAGATGTTCCGCTACTAAATACATGAATAGACTAATGATGATTAAAAAAACACATTAAGATTTATCTTTGGCTTGAAGAAGTCAGATTCTTGCAAGCCAATATTTCTAAAACAAAAAATCCTTACTGTTTATTCTCTGTATATTCAATTTGTACTGAAACATAAAGACCCTCATAATAGACAACCTGCCAAGATCATATTTGACAAGAGAAAGTTGTGACTGTTTCAGAGTCAGATCAAATTAAAAAAACAGACAATGACCCTTTTATAAAAGGTTCCATGTTTTTTAATAAATTAGCTGTATATATTAAGAAACTGAAAGGTAAAAAAATTTCTTCTGTATTAAAAAAATTTTTGGCGGAAAAAGTAATTTATAAATTAAGTGAATTTTGATTAATTCTTATTCTGTATTTTATTTTATTATTTCCTTTGTTATGTTACTTAATATTTAACTTTTAATCTTTTGACGATTTCCCATGTTTGTATATACAACTTATGGAAATAAGAGAATCCAAACCACTCCGTGGTTAAACTTTTGTAATTATTTGGTATTTTTTTATGATGCACAATGATATTTGGCAAAATATTCTACAAGTGTAGCTGTGGGTATTTTTCCTGTAACTTTTAGGTAAAACTGCCCATCTGCATATTTACCTTTCGGGTAAACGTCAATCGGGAAAAATGTCGTCAGGAAAACGTACATCTGGCAAGGGTCTGTCGAATCCCAATTAATCTTGGCACCAATTTTAATTATCTCATTATTAAAAATATTCCGTAGATAACAAAGGCGGCTCGTGGCTGTTTTAAGTTATGTGCTACATCGCCCCAAGGAACAATGTTTACGAGGGTATTCCCCTTACTTAAAATATTAATAGTACAACATCTACAGTGATGATAACACTCCAAGACCCGTAATATGCTACATTTCTAATTCATCAACATAACAAGTAATAGAAACGAAATTTAAGATGGTAAAAATATAAAATAAAATTGGTGCAAATTCCTAACACAAAAGTATTTTTATTTCTTACATTTTAGGAAGAAGCCACGTATAATGGGAATATTGTATGCAGGAGCGTGTGGTAATTTTCTGAGAATAATGAAAGTCTTACGAAATGCCACCCTTTAAACGTTTTTTATTTTAAATAACCTTTGATTAAATAAACCACAACAAGTCCATAAACAATCTTTTTATAAATTCGTAAAATACGTTTAAACAGTAGTTGATGAGACCGCCTCTGTGTGCCTTATATAGCTCATATAATTGTTAAATCTTGAGAAGGAAATACTGCATTTCTCATTTTAGATAAGATTACTGTCAAAAAAATGGAGCCCTCATGGGGGGGAACGAGCTGGAAGTCTTTGAAATCGAAGCATAAATTCACACTCTTAAAATACTATTATTTTATAGTTTCTTAAAATTAGTAAACAAATAATTCATGTTCTGTAGCACATGAGTACATATGCACCAGAAGCCACTGTTACAAAGTTTTATCCTAAAAATTGGCTTTATATGGATACTAAACCAATGTGACCATTTTAGATTTTATCAGTCTCCAGGTCAAGGCTAATGGAATATCCAAAATTTTAGCTTATTGCGAATAAATGTTAATAAAAATAAATAATAAATTAGACCTCTCAAAGATACTTAATGCACGGGTCAATTTATTACAATTTTACATGTGTAGAAATGAGTTCCCACTCAAGACTTTAAGTTACTAATGAGGAAGAAATCTACGTAGTATGCTTCAGTTTTAATGTGTATTGTTTCAGAGGAATTTCCTTGGCCCTGTTGATACTAATGTTGCTAGGAACGGCATTCGAAGTAATCCGTCGACACCGGCATGAATCCAGAAGTGATTCGAAAGACGCCGGCGCCCCAGGTAATTGCTTTGTCTAGTTGTTTCTTTATAATGACAGACATTTATTTTACATTGATGTTTACCGTTTGGGTGAACGCAATACCGCAACAGTGGTGCATGTGCTCTAAACCAAAGAAATATCGCACAATATTCAGACCCTTCAAATAAGATTATTCCTTATAGCCAACACTTAAACTATATTTTCAAATCAATTAACAGCCGTCGAAATAATACGCAATGCTCTAAAATTTAAGCAAACTTTATCTAGAAATTAATTTAAATTTGATTTAAACAAATATTAAACAAATAGTATTTATTTGCAATAATCATTTTCACGATTACACACCTACCGTATTAAGCTAAAATAACATTCACTTCATTTTAGGATTCATATATGGGTTAATCAATCGGAACATCAGATACTATATGTATAAGGGCGGGTCGATGTTCAAATTCAATAACACAAGCTGTGTGTGAGGTATTAACTAAATTATTTTATTTGAAAATTTTGTTAACGCCTAACAAATATCTTGTTTTATTCCATTTCAACGTCGACCCGCCCTTATTGAAAACCCCTACAGTTTTGTCACTTGGTAGGATTTGTGTTCCTGACGAGATGATTTCAGGGGAAGAAAGTTTTCAGCTAAACACATCAGTTCTGCAACATAACAGAACTGAATAAATTGCTAGCGATCTGCACTTTAACTTTCAGCTTTTGCTTATTTATAATTTTTCCCGCTAGAAAATTCTGAGGTCAAAAGACAATCCCCTTCTAAAAACTTCATTTTGCTTATGCTTGAAAACAATTATTCTAAATAACAAGTCTGTCAATTCCTGTTTGTTTTCTACAAATTAGCTAATTTAAGATATTCTTGGCTACCTTGCAGTACATTCCGCATTCCCCCATTTCAATTTCCTTCCTATGCTATTAAAGGGGAGTTGTCTGTTTCAGGATAGCCTGTTAAGCCAAAAAGAAATGTTCTCTTCGGTGGTTTGTCTTCTAACAATGCTTTGGAATCCTTTTGCTGTCCCCCCAACCCCTCAAAAAATAAATTTTAAACTCAGAGTACAATACTATTCTTCATCCAAAATTATCAAGATCTCTTTGTCAGCAAACAATTTTAAATGCATAGATACAAATAATTTTTTATTATTTTTATATCTATGAACTTTCACTGGTATAGGCAGGACTTTTTTATCAAGAATTATATGAATTCTAGCACAGATTATGACCGAGTAAATTTTTTAACACTTTTTTTATATATTTGAAACTAATACGTTTACGGCTCACCACAGATGATTCAATAACGCGACAGTTTCTTGTATTCCGTAATTTCTTGAGTTAAATTCATTTTAGATAATTAATGGATAAATTTGTAATATGTTTCAGTTAAACTTTTATATTCAGCGTGTTTGTTTTCTTATCATTCCATTTTTAATTTAAAATTAATATATTACTATTAAAATCTAAGTCATCAGTATGAGGAAAATATCACTACAACGTTGTCTGATTTAAGCCATTTCCTGTGTATAAATTTATTTTTTTTACGCTGGGTAAACGAGTACGATTTATTCTATATTACGTGTTTTAGAGAGGAACATCTATATCACTTAGTAGGCAAAGAATTGATATTTACAATAATTAAATAAATCTTCATGGAATATAATTTTTTTTATTTACTGATTTTTAAATTTTGTATTTTAGTAATACAACCACACAAGTTTTTTTAAGGAGTCTCGGTTATTAATTTAATGACTCCAGTACTAAATCAATTCAACAGTCACAGTTATTTATTTCTATAGTTGAAACTTTCGAACAAATTCATCGAGTGCGAGAATTAAAATAGATTTGTACTCATACTGCGTAATCGTCATACATCCATGTTGTACTAGTTATTTCACAGCATAATAATTTTTCAAAACTAGGTGCTGATGCACAACGTTTTTTAGAATTTTTATATTAAATTTATTACTTAGGAAACAAGGAGTTTTCGGTTGATAATTTAGCCATAATCATCCAAAAAAATAATATATTTTTTCAAAACAAAACATTTTTTTAAAACTGAAGATACGCACATATATTATTAACGGGTTTTTTGTTAAAAAAGAGTAATGTTTTTAGACCCTAACGTGGATTAACCTTTTGCACAGTTTCTATCAGGATACGTGTATATAAATGACTGCTCACCTATGACCGATATGTTATATTTTACCATTATAATTAGGTTTCATTTCTTTTTTGTTTTATATTAATACGTGAGGCCATTTAAAAATTGGTTGAGCTCTATAAATAAAATAAAGAAATATTTAATTAACTTGAATGTTACCTTTGGTACATTTTAATTTGGCACAAACAATCAGGATCTAAAATGATCATTTTTCATTGAGTCATATATATTTGTTTAATATATCGTAAATGTTAATGAGTAGTTATGTTAAAGAATTAGGACTGATATCCAGTAATTTACTTTTAACTAATTTTAAATTTAAAAATATTAGATTAGTGGCGATTTTTACAAAAATGAGTAAGGATTTATGTATCATTAGGGGAAGATTACATAAAGATACAAAAGTTAATTTTTTTCCGTATATTAGATGGAATTCCTGTGTTGATGTTCCACTTGGCTATTTTAGAATCTGTTCCTTAAAAATCGTGGAAAGTTAATCACCGGTACTGAAGGTGCTTGGTTTTGGGTACAAGGGAAATTGTTGACCACAGGCAGCAGTTTAAAAACAAAGGAAAACAACGAAAGTAGTGAAATCAGTAGGGCGCCAACATAACAAAGCTAACCTATTGGAAAGTCGTGGGCTGAAGTATCGCGGATATTAACCTTCAAATGTTCACACAATCAATTACTCGAATTGTATTTCTGAATCTATTGTTGTTGGAAACTATTTCTCAGCCAGAATTACATTTTCACGTGACCATTAATGAAGATACGTTAATCTGATTCAGAAAAAGGTGGATTTGTAGCAATTAAGTGTTAATGAATTGGACTGTGTTCGATTTTTCGTTAGTCCACTTTGCCCGCAAACTCTGGCGTAACAATTACAAACACATGGCCACAAAACATGTAACACTGAAGGCCGTATATATTCACTTTCTACTTTCACTGAAATCGAGCTTTCCCTGAATATATTTACAGGTTCGAGGAATTATGAGAAGCGTGATATACTTTAAAGGTGATGAGTACTTATCAAGATACTAAAACATTACACACTTTAATAATATAACTTATTATTAGTTACAAATCTCTCCGTTACATTTTATAAACTAGAAAAATATTGTGTCACGTACAAGTCAATTATACAACAAATTTCAGTCATTTATACATACAAAAATGACATTTCAAGTAAGAAAAATCAATTAAGAAAATCTATGTTGCTATCACGTCTGTGTTATCAAAACATCTTGCTCACTAACGCTCACTATGGCTTCAGAAAGGAATTTTCAACAGAAAAGGCAATTTTCTCTCTAACGATATTAGAATCCATTAGAAAAGGAATACTCTTTATTAATCTTCTGTGATCTTTCCAAATCCTTTGATTGGGTTGACCATAGTATTCTACTGCACAAAATTAAAGTATTATGGAATTATTAAAACCTATAATTCCTAGTTCATTTCATACTTAATCAATAGGAAAGCGAGAGTAACAATAAATGATAAAACTTTTCATTCTGAATTGGGACAAATAAAAACAGTGCTCCACAAGGCTCTATTCTGGGCCCATTGATCTTTTTGACATACATGACCTACCAAAAACTACGACACATTATTGTGAAGTTAATATGTTTGTAGATGACACGAGCATTTTAATAGATAATACACGCAGGACAAAAATAGCTAATGATGTATTTAGTCATCTACTTCATAGGCTGGTGGATTATCAGTTAATTGTGAGAAAAAAAAGATTTTGTGCAATTTCAAACAAGAAATATAACAATTACAAAGAAATAGGATCACAAAATTTGTGAAGTTGAAATTTCAAGATTCTTAGAATTATTTGTTGACAGTAAAGAAAATTCACATTAATGAATTTCCAACCAAATTAAGCTAAATTATAATTACATGCTCTTTACCAAATTAATCTTAGCTTATATCGTGTTAGAAGCTCAAAATGCAGTGATCTGAATACCAGGACAGGAAAATATTGTAGTGGGGATAGACATCAGCTCACTTTTACTCCGTTTCATGTTGAGATAAGTTGGTAGTGTAAATGCAATTCTGAAAATATTGGCGTTATGAAATATATTGCTGTCAGTTCAGGATATGTTCTACGTCATCCTTAAAATGTAATAGATTGTAAGTATAGCGTGGCTGGAAAAGATGTCGCAATCTCCATATCCCGTTCGTATGAAGACAACTAATGTTCCAAACCACTTGGAGGGGTAGTACCTCCTGAAACGACAATACTCCCCTTTCCTTTCCCTTCTGCGCATGAAAACACGCCATGTAGAATCTCACGTACTGTTGCAGGTTTGTTCTCGAGAGTGCTGCTGGCGTTCTCCGCGCTTTCCAATGGTCGCAAGATGCTGCAGTGCGAATCTGCAGAGGACGCTCTGGGAGCTGTGCATGGACTCAGATTCCTCAGCCTGGCGTGGGTCATCATGGTGCACACCTACCTACAAGTCTTCGCCATCGCAGGTAGAGCCCCGCTTAATAATCTCGTTTCTTTTTTAACGGGGGCAGACACATGTAATAAGCCACATTGCAGATCTAAGTGTATACTTTCATCGCCAATAATCTAAATTTCAAGATATAGATACTGGCCACCATTTAAGAGAACATGACTTTGAATGCTGTGCTGGATTTACAATAATCAAGTACAATTATTGTTCTAGGAACAATTAACGTCTCTGAATAAAAAATAGATATGCAGACCCTTATAACAGACCGATACACAAAACATCAATTTTTTTAACATAAAAAGACGTTTCAGCCACCCATTGTGGTCATTGTCCAAAAACTAAATATATAAACACAACGAGCATAGCCAAAAGATAAAATTAATCAAGACAATTTCATAAACCATCATATAATTTATTTAGTTGTAAATTGTTCTAATTTTAAATTTACTCTTTACTATTTAATAACGATAAAATAATTTTTAAAAAAAGGAATCAATGTAAACACAAAATAAAACAGTATTTCTTGTTAGCTATATGAACAGTTATTATAAATAGTACTGTATAATATTAAAAGCAGTAAAACTTATGCATTTTTAAAAATTGGGAAATTTAGTAAACAGATGAAAACTATTTGAAGACAAACGAAAAGGGGAAAAATGAAGAAAAAAACAGCCACAGATCGAATGAGAATATAAATTTAATAATTATTTTCTAACAATTGCGGAAAAAGTTGGGATTAATATAAAAAATTCAGTAGTAAGTGCTACACAAAACCTAAAAGGAAAATATCCAATCCATTCAAACAGTCTTAACTTTATAAATGATTCTCGGTTCATAAATTCGGTCAATTGACTTATCAATAAAAAAAACACCGGGAAAGTCTGACATAACCAACTGAAATTTAAAAAATTATAAATTCTCTAAAGAACAAAACTTCAACAGCATTTACAATCACTGTTTACTTTCTGGAGTCTTCGCAGAAAAGCAAAAATATGCTGTTGTCATGTCACTTTTCAAAAAAGGAAATTAATCAGAAAATTCTAACTATCGTCCTATATCACTGTTAGCAATAGTTTCAAATTGAAAGAGCGTTGTATAACAGAGTGATAGTATATCTCAACGAAAACAATTTACTCGCTGACTTAGATAAGGATTCTTAGTCAAGAAAGGAGTACATACTATTTTAGACGAAATCCCAGAGGAATTAAATAAATTGTGTTCATGGTTTATATCTTCCAAGCAAGTGTTATTAAAGGTACCCGTCTCAGGTAAAACATATGAATAAGGTTGGCTAATTATTAAGGCTGGAGTCTGAGAGGACTTGTATTAGAGTGTCTACTCTTCCTTATATAAATAAATGATCATCCTAAAACAGCAGATTTGTCTTATACAGGTATCGTGCCTACTAAGACGTTTTCATTTTTACTCTGCCAAGTCTTTTCAACTACTTTCGAAATTGTGACTTGACATTTAATAAACCTGTTATTTTTTCATCTCGTTGCACAGCGCCAACGAAAAAAAGAAAGAGCAGTTAAATTTCACCCAGGTATATAATGCTCAGGAGGTGTGAAAGACACGTTGCCGTTGAACACGCATTTCTTGCTAAGGATGTATAAACGAATGTTGGCCCAAATGAAGCCCTCCTGTACGAGTGGGCTACGATACATGCGAATGAGCGTTAATTTTTATAAAATTTATCAATTCAGAACGCAGTAGTTGTACTGTGAAGGTCCGCCTGCAAGAGGCGCTACAACTCACCGCAGATGCTAAATAGGTGGCCTTGTTAGTAGGCGTTTTAATACTCTTCGCAATGACTCACTGATAGTATACTCTCAAACGTGTGCACAGACGCAACTTTCAAATTATCAAGGCGCGACGTAGTATCTTTTCAATATTCGAAATCGTTAAAAACTTTCTTTTCGAAAAGTGTTGCCCTTAGAATTGTTAAGAAACGAGGGAGGGGGGATTTAATTATTTAAATATTAAGAAAATGTAATTGGTTTATTTAAATTATTTATTAAATTATATACTTAAATAAAATTTCCTTCTTTGGTCCTGCACCAGCAAATGTGGGATTTCAGGGGAAATTAAATTTGAATTAGCTCAGGGTATTCTTATATATGAGATTTATCAGTGTTAACTACTGTGGGGGAGGGGGTGGGAACAACGAAGGGGTGCAAAGATCTCGTTTATTATGACGAACCTGTTTTTATTCTCTCGGCTATTTGGACTCTCGAGCAGGTACAAAACGATTCCTTCCTTCCGGGAATTTCTCGTGGTGCAGATAGACAGCAGGCTGTGGCGACCCTTCTTCCCACGGGGTGTTATTAAGTCAGGCAAAATACCAGGAGATTAAGCACCGTCGGGTGACAAGAAAAACCATTCTTCCACCTCGGCGAAATCATTCACGTCTCAGCAGAGTTCTAGCTGGGATATCATATTCTCGTTATGCACTTTTTGTGTTTGCTTTCTACTAATAATTGAAAGCGTCTTCTCTCTTCTTAAATATTTCTTCCTTACAAATTACAAGCAACACTGCTCCTTCTCTCCTTTCAACTTCAAGCACACGCAGCACAATTTATCGTCTCGTAACCTCCCAGCCAATAGCTCATTTCCCGTTCTCAATGGAAAAACGCCATCCCACGTGACGTGTATTCACCAATTGACATTAATTTTTCGCCAAGCGCGGGATCTGCACTTGCGAGGGAAGGGGTAAATCTTGGGACACTTCAATTTTTCAACGTCCCATGATGTACAAACAGCTTTAATCCCCTGTACTTATCTAGCAAACACGTTTATTCGTAACAGTCTGTTGACTATTTAATTTTGTATTTTTCACATCTTCTCTGCCAGTTTCGGAATATTCTTATTTAATTTTTTGAATTTAATTCTTCCTAAATAAAGTTGGGGAGAGTCTTACTGCGCTACAGAATATTATTGAGGAGTAATTTGACTAAACCACTTAGACAAAGAAACGATACTAACAAGATCAGGAAAAATTGAATTGTCATTGCAGGTGGCAAAATTTAAATAATGAGAAATCCATATCCATATACGCAAAACTGAGACACTACAGTACAGTTATGAAACCAGAGGGCATCGAAGCCTCCGAATGCCTTTAGAAAACGTGGACAGACAGACGAGGTAGAAAAAAAATGAAATAAAATTATATAGCAAATACTGGTACCCAAAGAAGAGGATGGAAATTGAGAAGCAACGAGGAGATCTAAACAAGAAACAGAAAAATAACAGAAACAATGACGAAAAGAAGACTGATTTTCTGTGGACACATTAAACGAATGAATGAAGGAAGATTGACGAAGGGAATATTTAATTACTTCATCTAGAACCCCAAAACAAAGATAGTATAGATCAAGGAAGTCAAGAAATACACGGAAGGAATGAAAACTGATGAAGAAGAGGTGAAGAGAATAGAAGAATTTAAAGCAAAGATTGGAGGCTTCAAGGGTTTTCAAGAAAAGGCAAAAAGGAAGAAGGGAGCAAAATATACAGAACAAATAAGAAAACAAAAGAAAGTACTAGAAAAGAAAAAAGGAGGGAGAAAAACAGTCATGAAAAGCTATTTCACGTGGTCCATAGTTGGCCAAAATTCTGAAGAGAAATATGAATATTGGTTATAATACAATTTTATATGAAGCAGAAAATAAAGTTTCAGATCGTAGTATATGATAATATTTTTAAAATTTCTGGGTGCTACTTCTAATAATTTTGTTACAATACGGGGTAATTATATAGTCCATGAAACGTTTCAAAATATTTTCGTGTGTAAATGGCTAAACATTGCGTCACAAATGGTTTAGTACGTGAAACACAAACCATCAATAAACTTTAAACGTGATTTAGATAAACGCTGACAGAGGCACCAAGTAGTAAAATTACCGTCTTCATTTTAATAGTGTGTCAGTGACCCTTCATTATTGCCTTTAACTTAAATTAGCCTTAAAAATTAATGAAATTTGGACTTATTTAGTTTCAACTTTATTTTTCAAATTTTATTTCATTGGTAGTTTTTATACTGTAGAATAGTACTGCTGCTTAAAAAAATGATTGTTAAAAGAAAATTTGGATTTTGCTTAAAATCGATGTGAAAATTGTTTCAGAAAACAAAACACTGAGAAGCGTGACTGAGAGGAACTTCATGTTCCAGACTATAAGCAACGCCACTTTCTCTGTGGACACGTTCTTCTTTATAAGGTATGATCTGTGATAATAATACAGTTTTATGCATTAACAATACACATACAACGAAGTTCACCTTACATTTCATCCTCTCAGAAAGTGGAAAACCTAAGCAAGAATATTCGGAGGCTTTCAGCTGCCTCTTGAGATGAATGAGGATTATAATTCCTAATAGCGTACTTGTCAACATACTTTCTAAAATCCGAGTTAAAACTAATCATTTCTTCGTTATGAAAAATTATAATTTTTAAGTTCCATAATTTCTCAGATAAGTGGCTACAATACGTCATCATTCAAATTTAAAAGATTCATAATTATAAATTGACCACTATTGGAATCAGGAAGTACTTGAATAACAGTATTCACTCGTTAAGAACAAATCATTCTAATTCATATATGATCATTTTATTTTGAAAATACGACGTAATTTTGCCTTCCTCTGGGCGTACACCACATACTGCAAAGTTTATCTTAATGAAACGTTCTCTGAAACGGAGATGTTTTGCCAGATTACACGTCCACATAGAAAATAAAGAAACCGTACATTTCTTAATCTTGAATTTTTTTGTTTTTTCAAAATGAAGCACTCAATCGGAGCAATTGTGTAAAAGAACATTTTAAATAGTCACACGCAGATTTTTAAAAAAATCTTTCAGGCTGTCGTAGATTCAAAATAGGAATGTTCATTTTTGAGGCATGTATTATATTTGATTCCGTTGCTCAGATTTGTGTTCTGAGATTATAAATTTTATCCTCAACTCCCCACTTTTGGGTGTTCAGAATTTTCTGTATTTTCTTTCTAATTTAAATATTTTGCCGTCTCAAGAGCGGGTTTCTCAATTGCTAACGCCACAATGTTAAACAGCAAAACAGTCTAGTGAGATTACTTGCAAATATACTCCTATGTATATATTGGTATCATAAGGTGTGCAGACTAGACATGTATTAAATGTTTTGAAATAAATGGGAGTTTGATATACAGAAATCCACTGTTCTACCTCCGACTCGAACATTCCGGCCGCAATCTCTAGCCTTTCTTGTCCTGCAGTGGGTTGCTGGTGACGTATTTGTTCTTCCGGACGGGTAACAAGCGCGAGGAAGGTCAGAGCCTGAGGAAAGGAACGCTGCAGTTCGTGTCGCTGACGGTGTACCGCTTCGTGAGGTAGGTTCCTGCCCTGCCCTGCCCTATGACGCCCTGGAGTTCGCTGAGAGACTTGAGCTTACCGTGCCGGTATGTTCCCTTGCAGGTTGACGCCGCCGTACCTGTTCGTGCTGGGGATGGTGGAACTGACGCTGCGCTGGGTGCACAACAACTCCGTCTTCGAGCCCAACATCATCGACCACATCAACTGCGACCGCTTCTGGTGGCGCAATGCCCTCTACATCAACAGCTTGTTCCCGCGGAAGGACATGGTCAGTAATCAGCTCGCTTTTCGCATACCTTCCCCGGCTCCAATAATCACTTGACATAACGTCCGATCATTTATTCCACAGTGCATGCTCTGGAGCTGGTACATGGCAAATGACACGCAGTTCTACATCCTCGGCGTTCTTCTCCTGCTTCTTGTTGCGAAGTAAGTGCGTGACTGATTCCGAAGTGGTATGTTATCGCAACAGTTACTTATCTGTTTCAAATAAGAAAATGTTAGCACTCAGTTCATTGTTCATTTAAAACAAAAATGGGATAATTATATTCCTGAGTGTGACCTACTGCAAGTAGAATCCCATAAAGTTAGCCGGTCGTTGCTTCCAATGCAGATTCTGGCAATTGCAAGTTTTGCAATAGTATTTGAATCCAACCATTAATTAATATATTGTCACGTTTCTGAATGATCGTGAGATTGAATAACACACACACGCACGTAGAGGTTATAGACGTTTATTTAACGGCAAAGTGCTGCACAAAGCTCATACTGCGTAAGACTGACTCCGGTTCGGAATCCACTACAATTTATACATGCATGGAATATTCCAGAAGCAGAACATTCCCGAAACAGAAAAGACTAGAAATTAAAGGTAAACAAATAAAAATGGTTGCGTCGAGTGGGACTCGAACCCGAGTCCAGGTTGATACCCCTAAGCTATCACTGCAGGTTCTGAGAAGATGTGGCAATATACATGCAGTCAGTCAATAGCAAATTCTGTAATGACGCCGCCGTCATCCGGACTAATAAGAACGGTACTGAAAATACATTCCGCGCTCTAGTTTTTATGCAAATAATTCCATAACTCTGGCGTTATAATTGTCAATCTGCATTATATCACATAAAACGTTACACCTTTGCGGTGGAATAGAAAAGACGGACGCTATTCCTGAAAGATGTGCGAAAAAGATTATAACCTTGCGATTTATAGAAGCCGCTATTGTCATAATCAGGTTTAATTGATGTGCGTAGCAATGTATGTAAATTGCAATGACATATTTCTTTTTAACGATCTTTTATACACAGTTTAGTCCCCCACTCATAACATGTGCATCGTCATAACTTTGAGCAATTCATTTTTCTGGTTCGTCAACAATTAAGGGATCAAGTTCCTTCAATGCTATAGCATTAGCAATTTGGCCCTCTAGAATAACGTAGTTCCAAAATCTTTTCACGGGGTTTCCGTCAATTATATAACTTATTATCATAACTAATTGAAACTCACAAGAAACAATAGTTTCGTCAGCAATTATTGCAATGAAATCCGCACGTTTTATTTCCTTTCGAACTTCCTCGTGATACTTGCAACATGCATTCAAGCAGATTGTTTTGAATAGTCTTTGAAATGCCGGTAAAAACTGACGACTGGCTTAGATGACCTTTCAAATCTTTATCTAATTCAGCACCCTCAACGCTAATTCCAACGCACCACAGAAACGAATACAATTCATAATTATATTTAGAATATATCTACTGTTGTCAACTAGTTAATTTTACCGTTTGTCTGTATTGGGAATCCAATTTAGTTTTCCCTGGGAAAGAGAGATTTATTACGGTATCTATATGACGCTTTGACGATTCGCGCACTTTCATTTTGGACCATATGTTCGGATCTTTACTCCCTGTTCCATCTCCGCTAAAAATAATAAAAGAAGGAATTCCTCGCTTCAGACCCACATATCCACTTGTTTTTCTGATAAATCTTTGGATTTTAATTTCTGCTCAATATTCAGGACTGGAAGTGGCCTGCCAATTGTTTTTATTGCTACTTTTTCCCGAATTTGTAGCAATTCACTTATATTATTCATACTCTCTCTGGTACGGTACTTTTATCGCGCACTTGAAATAAAGTTCACTTTAAACCAGTTCCACACATAATTTGTTAAATTACGAGCTAGACTAGTGGGCGGGCCAAGGCAGAACCTGGTGGCCGCTTTTCGTAAAGACACGTAACTAACTGTGAGCTACTGTAGATAATGTAATCCCGGCATACACAACACAAAATTTTTAGAATAGACGGACAGACTGAGTACAATCACTTATTACGTAAATACAAATTGAGGTTACATTAGTTGGTAGAGCTATCTGTATAGATAGATGGCTTATCTCTGGAATAAATCCTGAGACCAGTACCAACTTGTTCTCTAATTTGTAACGTACATAATAATTACTAATTAACTAAGACATAATAAACTAGGAAAATTAATAATCGCCGTAAAGGACAAGACAAACAAGATAATGCAAATAAAAAGATACGACACCAAACACGTGGCACGTTTACACGTCGAGATTAAGTACCGCTGGCAGAGCTATCTGGATAGATAGATGGCTTTTCTCTGGAGTAAACCCGAGACCAATGCCAGCCTTACTTCTCTGTGTAATAGCTAAGCAATAAGTGCTTAAGCTACGTACCACACGAATACGCAAAGTGCTGCTTTCGACTATCTCGGCTTGCTTCTGTATACACGTCCACTCGCTTCGGGGTTCAAACATCGAATCAACACAGGATCTATAACTCACACCATCTAGGAGATATTACCAGAACTAGCAATCTATGGGGAATCCACGCACAGTAATTGAATTTGCACTAGAATTTCAGCAGAAATGAGTCTTGGAAAAATAATAATTAACATTGGAATAACTAACCAGAGCGGGTTTAACTGTGTTTTTATTTTGCATATCTGTCGGAGCCTGACTTTCAATTGAGATACATAAAAAATTAAGATACAAAGATGTGCTATATCTTATTTTTATCATCACAGAATAGAGACAGGTGCATCTTTGGAAGTGACGTCATCAAGACAAGCTACGATACTCTCATGAGCTACTGAACTCTACAGGAAGAAAAAAAATAGATACTACTGAGCCAGGGCATTTTTGGCTCCACCCCTGTCCATACGGAACAAACATAAACTTGGTCTGCCCTGCACCGAACATGGCTTTATGACCTGAGCCGGTGCCAGTTTTAAGGTGGCTCACTGGTACTCAGAATCGATCACAGAGTGCATGCCAACTCGCGTCCTACTTCAAATTGACTAGAATATAATAAGTTAAAATGGATATTATATGTAAGTGTTAATTAAATGTTAAATTTAAAAATAATAAGTTTTCATTAGTAGTGCCATGGCTCAACGGCTCCACCTCACGAGCCTGTATACATGTAAATTAGCACCAATAACCGTTCTACTAATACGATAATTATAGAATACTATACAATTTCATTCAGAAGAGAACGTTTCGATTTGTGAAAGGATTTAAAAGTAACCATAAATTATGAAACAATTTACGATAA
The DNA here is from genome assembly GCA_034510155.1 of Eucriotettix oculatus. Taxonomy (NCBI): domain Eukaryota; kingdom Metazoa; phylum Arthropoda; class Insecta; order Orthoptera; family Tetrigidae; genus Eucriotettix; species Eucriotettix oculatus. The sequence continues at coordinate 36,282,639 of CM067380.1, read as the reverse complement.
TATCAAAAACTAGCAGTTCTTATAACTTATCTAATAACCATCTGACTTCATATTGAAAGCGAACGGGAAAGTGAAGGGAACACCTGCAGAAAGGTGAAAGCAATTGGTAGAGGAGCCAATGCCATTCTGCTTTTATTAAAAAAGAAACGTTTCCTCAATAAAAAAGACCTATAGTTAATATCATCTGTGATTTTTTAACACTGGTTGTAGTAGTTTGAAAATTATATTTACTCGTACGTGCTATTGACTTTGTTAGAACGACACCAAAATTAGATTATAGTATCATTCATCGTGCTACATCAACTACTTTTTTATGAGAGATAAAAATACATTTTATAACAGTCAATAAATATTTATGCCTCAACGTGACAATACATATTTTGGCCATTTGTGGAACAACTGGAATTATTTTGTGGGCGTATCGACTGTATGTAAATAAATGATTTTTTTCGTTTATGTAAATACTTTCAATGTGTGTAGTTTAAACCAAAAAACGCGTAGAATCTTTAATATTGCCCTACAGAACGACATGTAAAAAATCGTTAGTGACGCTGATGTAAAGATAACAAGAAAAAACATTATCAACTTCTCATCATTATCATCAGTATCGTTAAAATAGCTTTAAACATTAATACGTATTTTTCATCGAATGTATCCCCATAATAATTTATCCCATTCATTAATTCTTCTTCTTCTTCGTTGGCTCCGCAGCCCATTAAGGGCCTTAGCCTACCAGGACGACTGCGGACTGTCATCTTACATGACACATTCCTAGTCAGCGTATCGACTCTCCATCAGTCGTAACCCCAGTCTCATTCATTAATTATAAACTATAATTTACTTAACGAAGCATAACATTTAATTAGCATCCGTGACATTGTATGAATAAATATTAATAACTGAACTGTAAACGAACGACACTGTTCTGATTTTTTAAAATTATTTCTTTGAGGTACCCGAAGCTGGTGGCGTCAGCTCTGTCATTTCTACTCCTAAGCTCCTGGATTACGACAGCCGTTGTTGCCGTTAACAACCAGTACAAAGCCAGGTAAGTGTTAACACCTACCCATAAATATGTTCATATTAAAACATATTCTTACGATGTTTCCATAAAGTGTTGGCAAAAATTGCTGGTAACTTGAATGTCTAATAAAATGATAAATCTACACTTTTAAGTGTTAAATTATTTCCAAGAGCTCGAGGCATGATTTATAGAAGACTTCTATCTCGTCGCAGCTTTCATGAATGATTTGTGTTCGCATACTCTGAGCAATAAGTGGCTCACCGTGAATTCACACTTACGTTTCCCCATACTTTCACTTGCCGTAAATAAACAAATTTCAAGCGGAATTAAGGTCGGCGGTTTCAAATGTATCCTTTCTTCACAAAATAAATGCCGAAAATACCACACATTCGGAACGATCAATGGAAGGTGGGACGTACCAAGATCAAAACAAGGCCATTAGTAGCGAGGTCCAAATCACGCAGTCATCATCACTCGCCAGTTTCTCCGCTCGGGTGCTTCAACCTACAATGCTAATATAGCACAGCAAATGGCTACAAGGACCCTAAAAAGTAGCGTTTATCTTTCTAAACCTTATGAAAATAACCACTATCCCCGAATGCTCCTTTCCTTAACTCGAACACAGTCTTCCAATAATCGGAAACGTTGGTTCTATTTTCCGTTTCATTGAATTTCCTCACTGTTCTCATTCACTGGCTTAAATTCCGATATTTCAATCACCCACGTTCGCTTGGACTGCTTTTTCCCCCGGTTACGGGTTCTACGTCTCCACATCACTGGCAATGTCCGAAAAACCTTACACCATGTCGTCAACAAATTACATAACCAGATTCAAACAATAAACTTAATTTTACTAAGTGAATTACTATGTACAGTTCGGAAGATTTAGCTACTCGTGTTTCAACACGATGCGCACTATACTTTAACTCCAACTTTGTAAACGCATCTTCGTAGTGTAAAAGTAATTCTGAAAATATTGGCGATAGGAAATATATTGAAAGTTCAGGGTATGTTGTACGTCATTTTTTTAATTAGTTCACTCTGTTTCTTAAGGTTTATCTGTTAAATAAGTTCGTATCTGTTGTTATGATGAACCACAGACGTTAATGCTTACATTATTATTACTATTAATGAGCTCCATCGAGGTCTTCTTCCGTCAAGAAATCTTACTGGCATATCTTCAAGATTTCCTCATCAGGTAGACAGTTTCATTAATATGTCATAGTAGGAGTACAGTATCATACGAGAATTGCAGAAATTTCTAAAGCTGTTAGGGCATAACAGTGCTGTGGAAGTGTAAACTGTAAAGCAATTTGCTTGAGGTTACCAAATGCCATATTTTCCTCAGACATATCCTCTCTGACCTAAAAAAATGTTTCCTAACTAGTTTCTAAAATATAAATTATGTCTATGCTTTATATAAGCGTAATCTTTATTATAAGTAATCTCTAAATTAAGTTTTTGGAAATATCAAATGGTCTTAAGAAACTCGTGACATAAGTTTTTCTCATTGCTGATTGTAGGTAAAGTTGTAAGACATATTTTATCGATTTTATTTCCCTGGTTATAGAGTACAAGAACCGTTCGCTTTATTCGACGAGCTGTATGATAAACCGTGGACCAGGGTCGGTCCTTATCTCGTGGGAATGGCAACCGGATGGCTGTTATTCAAAACCAAGTGCAAAATCAAAATGCCCCTGGTAAGAAGCGATTGGTTGTAGCTTTGGAGGTAGGTTGACGTGCAAACGATGAGCTGATGTCTGTTGGCAGGTGGCGGTGCTTGTGGGCTGGCTGCTGTCGGTGCTGTGCTTGCTGAGCCTGGTGTATGGTCTGCTACACACTCAACTCAACGTGCTCATGTCAGCTGCGTACGTCTCTCTGGGACACACAGCCTGGAGCCTGGCTCTCGCCTGGATCGTCATCGCCTGCTGCTCGGGTTACGGGGGTAAGTGCCACCAAAATGCCTACTTAATTCTCCAACATTACAAACACGGTAAACACAGAAAGACTTAGGCTTCCCATCCGTTTGAATGACGGGATCTTCCACCAACGTCAGGTGTAGTGTGCTATATAGATATTGGATACCTAGTAAAATGGAATCATTATTGAATTTTAGACTGAGTTTGCTCCGACAAAAGATGCTAAACTCAAGTTTCCCAGAGAACATATTGCCACTTTCCGCTAAAGGAATGTAGTCTAATATTTAATGGAACAGTCAAAAACGACCTTATGCCAAATATTGCTATAATGATGTTGTTGTTGTGTTTTCGCAGGGTTCGTGAACACGCTCTTGTCTTTCCGGGCCTTGTATCCTCTAAGCAGACTGACGTATTGTGCGTACTTAGTGCACCCGATGATCATGTTCCAGACCACCTTCCAGATGGACGGTCCGCTACACCTGCACAACGGACTTGTGGTCAGTAAACACAAACGCAATCAACATCTACTATGATGATAATTTTTCCCTAATTTATATCAGTCACTTCATAAAACCAAATATATTTCAATTTTTATTTTCAAGTTTATGACTTAAGTTGTCAATGCTGAATACAGTGAATTATTCAGGTATTTCAAAATAAATAAATAAGGCTATATTGTAGTATTAAGTGGTGCGAAGGACGAAATAGTTAAACGTGCAATAAAAGTGAATAATAGACGGTTCGATTTCGTGATAACAAAAACCGAGAAATAATTATTCAGTCCCACGTAACGAAACCTTCTCTCATTTTCATGAATAACCCATTCATTTGCATATAGAGAAATTATTTATTTAAGTCAGGGAAAGTTATTACATTGTGTCATTTTATGTAGAAATCTATTACTTAACCTAGGTTCACTTCCATGCAAAAAAAATACGTCTGCGGAATTACATCGTTGCTCACTAACATTTATAATTCACAAAAAGAAATAGAAGTAAATAAACCAGTACGAAATAAATATTTTAGTAAAATGTTAAGTGAAAAACGACAATGAAATATTTTAGGACCACTAATCTCACTCATTGTTCAAATTGTAAGATCATCAAAAATGTAAAATTGGTTCTGATTGATTAATACTTTATAACCATTGTATTTGTTTTTTCAGGTTATCCTGTATCTCGGAAATGTTGTAGCAGCGTACCTATTATCATTCTTGATCTCTATAATGTTGGAAGCTCCAATTATCAAGATCTTGAAAATTATAATGGTGCCCGAAAACAAGTAATTAAAGCTACAGAACTTCCTAAATTATTTAAAATTTTGTATATAAAATTTTATGTAAATAAATTTATTAATTAACAAGATGACTTATTATTTTTAATTTTTAACATTTTTCATTAATATTGATACACAAAAATTGAGGAAACCTGCTGGGACTAAAAAAAATATATAATAAATTACATATGTTGGATACATGCTTACAAAATAAAATTTATTTACGCATAACGCACTTTCATCTTCGAAAATATATGATTGATGAAGCAGAAAGAAAGAAATTTCTTTGGCTGTTCCTAAATAATGAGTATAGTTGGAAGGGGGATTGTAATTCAGTAATTCTAAAACTAATGTACAATGTGCTGACTTATCTGAAGACGTTGAAATATTTTGAAAAATACACATTATATTAAAAGTGGGTAGTAAAATTTGTTCGTCTCAAGACGGAACTCGAATAATAAACAACTCTGTTCCGCCATCTCCTGTACAACTGTACCTCTTTTATTTTTATAAAGAAAAGTTTCAGTTTCACTGCACTGTACTATGGTGTAAGAAAAGTTTTTTCTACTAGATATTTTCAATTTTTCGATGCATATATATTTGAAATAAATTGTACCATTTTGAATTATGACATTATTTTTACAAAATTATTTCTTTGGTTTTTTAATGTATGATGCACCCCTATTATACTAAAGAACACTCTTAAAGTTCGGTTGGCCGTGCACTGCCACCCGTTTACATGGTGGGCAGACAACTGCCCACTTCTTCACTGGCAACTGTGTGGAAGTGCTGCCCTCACTACAGAACGGCCAGTAAACTCCAAAGACACTCTGGTAAACTCTGCTATTTTTTGGCAAGATCTACTGTGTTGTTGATGTTGCATACGATCGATACATCGTTTATATGAAATTAAATATTTTTCTCTCGTTTATGTTTTCGCGTAAGCATAATATTCCGACTGGACAGTTATTTCGTGAACTTGTCCACTTTATGACCACTTTCTCCGCTCTGCATTACACTGCGAATGGAGGGTCTACCATTTTCTCACATCGTCCTAAAAATACTCCTGTAGTATAAATCATAAATTACTTGTAGTATTTACTTACTTCAAATAATTTAGTCAATATGGGATAATTCCCGTGGCGTAAGCCTACACCCCGTGTGGTGGACAAGTCTCAGGGTTTGATCGCGAGTCCACTCACTTGATAGTCATCATTTTCTTATTTTCACCTACCATTTTTCTAAATAAAGTAGGCAATAGCTGGACACGCTGATTGCAAACGCTTTCTGGACCAAACTACGTAGCGCTGTTTACTATAAGGAACTACTAACTCCAACCGCACACTATACCAAACTGTACACGAATTGAAAATGCAAAATACAAATATAATCGATAATCAGCTCTTCCACATTGGTCAGAGTCGACAATCGTAGCTGTCACCAACTGGCCACATATCTGGACAGTGTCTAGTACGTTGTAGCGGGCGCGCCAGTCAATCCTGGCACACTGTTCATACGCTCCAAGAAAACTGAGGCACTGCTGTCGTGTCAACGATCGATTGTCAGTGCAACAATGACATATTTTTATATGCTACTGACAACACTGTACCTCTTTTCCGGACAGTGATCACAGCCCGTGTAAATCTAACTTAACTCTTTAAAGGATAGTGGTCGAATAAATATACTTTTCGTATTGGAAACTGACCCTAAACAACAGATTAGGGAGAGGTTGAGTAAGAGTCTCTGAAGTTGTTAGACTTTATTTATTGAAATGGTGGTTTCATAATCCACCACTTCTTACTCGGGACGTGTCTTTGCCACTATTCTGTGTCCACGCCCGCCATAGTTTTAGTAATCGAATTTTGAATTTTTTATGCATGATATAAGACCACGATCCACAGTAGAAGATGCCTATCCTCAAACGAATACTGATCTATTTATAGAGCTAAGTACTTTTTCCTCTCAGTTCCAAAAAAATTAAAAATGAAGTAATTCTAACTATAACGCATGCATACATACAGCTATATAATAAACTAATTTTTCACCCATTTTTACAGATTACAAAAATATTGTCCTATAAGGGGTTAATTTCACTTTGGAAACTAATTCGTACCTGTTCTGATTTTCTTCTGAATAGCAGTAAGAAGTTTTTCGAGAGTTGTGATTCATTCCTACTTTTGATATCAGTGATCTAAGATATGTTCACAAAAAATTACAGCTATTTTTAATGAAATTTGAAAATTATTGCAAATTATTACTCCGTAAAGTTAATCACTTGTACCGTATTTTAACCATAGATGCTGTTAAGCAAAATCAGCTGAACGTCGAAGTCACGTGAGTTGATCTGACGGATTGAAAAATAAAAGACCTCACCCATACGTAATCGTTTAATGTAAATAAGCATTTTCAACACTTCTAACACACATAAAATTCTATCTTAGTATCTCACTGCTTTTCTCAAATACTATTTTTATTCTGTTAAAGGGTTAACCACTAAATCTTTACATGTCTTTTTTTTAGTGCAAGTGTGAGAAATGTTGACGTATGCGGTAGAAATGTTGACGTATACTGTAGAAATGTCACATCGATAGTTCATATGTTTCAGTAACTTGATTCTTTCGTAGTTTGTTTCGGGATGTCTTAATCGGGGAGAATAATCCTCCATAATTACTGTGTGTGTTTATATTTGCCAGCTCAATATTTATTCAGTTTCTACTTGTTTATTTTAGGTAATACGTTAGCCACAACAACAGATGTACTGCTGAATAACTTATGTGGTGAGATGGTTTAAACAATTATTGTGTTTCATAATTCCGATGTGGTTATGTTAATACGTTTTTATTTATGTTACAGACGAGAAGTGTGTGATAATGTCTGGAGGGGCATCTCCAATTAATGACTTAGTTCCTCAAAAAGGTCTGCTACATCAAGATGACTCAATATACTACATTTTGTGCAAACCAAAATTAATGCCATTAAAATCCCTGACGTTGGAGAAATTAGAAAAAATGAAGAGAGATGCAGAACAAAAACTGAAAGGTTCTGCAGAAGTTCTCCAAAAGGAGAATGAAAGTGCCAATGTCGAAGTGAAAGAATGTTGAGCCTTATTGAATTGATTATTACCTGTTATGGTGGTGTGTAACATATTACCAGGATTATTATTGTGGTGTAAATATAACTACTTTGTAATATGTCATTAGGACCATTGCTTGTGGATGTCATTTTGACATTCTGTCTGGCTGCTGGACTTATTTATAGATATATTAGCTGGAAAAAGCATCATTTTATTGTGAAAATAGCTGTCCTCACAGCATGGTACTTTTCATTCCTCATCATATTTGTATTGCCTCTGGATTTATCTTCAGTAAGTCTTATTTTCTCCATGTAGATGTAGAATTAATAAGTACCTTGTTAATTCTCCTAGCAGTTGGCCTTTAAAGACTTAGTGGTTTAAATTATATTTAGCTATATTGTCATATAAATTTGATTCCAATAATATGATAGGGTCCATTTTAAATATTTAAATCTTATCCAATCTTTAAATGTCTTTCCTTAAATAGTGGTGTAATGGGCCCGTGTAAGTAACCTTCAATTTGAATTTGTTTGTCTTTGAAACAAATATCACAAAAAATATATTATTATAATATATTAAAATTAAATTTTTTAAATGTCACATTTTATAAACGATAATAGAAATTGTAGTATATAAATTTTGATATATTATTTAGTAGTAAATTAAAATGTGAAGATTCTTAGTATTTTTTTCATTGAAACTTTGTGTTTGTTCAAATGTTACATAGCTATGCACATTTGAATGAATTGGGTTTACTCTTTTCTATAATATTCTCTATATGTCAGTAGCTAATTTTCGTAATAATTTATAATTTTCATCTGCATATGTATTGTGAAGCCTTATATTAAAGAAGCAATAATTGATACATAAAAATTCAAAACAGATTTAAAAATTAGTGGCTATAAATGATGCCTTTGCTGTATACAAATTCCAATTTTTTTACTTTGTTTTGTCAAACATTATTTCATAAAAAATTGGCACATAAATGTGAAAATCTTTCTCTATTTGATTATTGCATATGATTCACAAATCCTCCAATTCATATGAATGAGTATTCCAAATACAAATTGAACCCCTTCCAGAAATTATTAACTGACCTTTCCAATTTTCTTTTATTAAGTATAAATGTGTGTTATAGTTGCAACAAAAAATTAAAACATTGCATTTAAGTTTAAAGTGGTATGCATAAATGAACTTTTCTTCTGCAGTTTAATTACATAAAATTTCTTGGTACTGTAATCCAAAATGTATTACGAGTGCATGATTCATTGTTGTTGTCTTTTCTGAAACAGTTTTATAACGGTAACATTTTTCTGTAGACAGTTTATCGCCAATGTAATAGTGCAAACAATTCACATATTAATTATGAGCATTTGGAAGGAGATAAAGATAATATTTCAAGCACCACAGAATATACAAATTGCCGAAAACCTTGGAGTTATGTTGGAGACAACATCTACTTACATCTTTGGCATGTAGTTTATTGGAGTTCTCAGTGTCTTACATGGTAATATATCATTATTGGTGTTTCTGAATTTTTTCATATTGAAGAACAATGTTTAAATGTTACTAATTTCAAATTTTTGAATATATATACTTAGGTAAAAATGTTTAATTTATTTTCAGGCTTGTTCTCCCCTTAATGCAATCTTACATCAAAGCTGGTGACTTTACCATTAGAGGAAAGCTGAAGTCTGCTCTGATAGACAATGCTATTTATTATGGTTCTTATTTATTTATTTGTGGAATTCTTCTAATCTATATTGCTCTTAGGCCAGGATCTCCTTTATATGGGTGAGTTAATTTGTGCATGTCTACTCCCTCCATACTATATATGCCATCTATTTAAATATGTAACCAGAATTCGCCCATTGATACTGTAGCTGTTAATGTAGTTAATGTGTTTATTTGACAGCTGTGAGAGTGTCAACTCACAACAATACAATGTTTCATTTAACAGTGTTTTTAATGTCATTGAACATGTCGAGTTTTGTGCCTACAAACTACGATTTGTGGCACCATTGATTTTCTGTTACGATTTAAAGAAACTGCTGCAGAATTACATTGAATGCTGTCTGAAGCTTTTGATGAGCATGTTGTTTAAGTAATTTAAAGGTGACAGCTTTGACATGAGAAATGAAGAATTTGGAAGACCACTGGTGAATTGCAAGCATTGTTGGATGAGGATGACACTTGAATCCAACAAGAACTCGCAGATAAATTAAATGTAACACGAGAAACCATCTCCATGCATTTTAAAGCAATTGGAAAGGTTCAGAAGGTGGGAAATGGGATCCACATGAACTGATTGAACTTCAGGTGAACCATCAACATCAATTTGCTAGGTCAAATTGGTATGGGAAGAAGTCTATGTTCTGTGCTTGGAGGGTGGAGGGATCAGAAGGGTGTGATCTTTTATGACTGCTACAACCGGACCAAACTGTTAATACTGAACGCTGCTGATAACAAAGGATCGATTTGAATCGTTACGTGACAAATGATCTTAATATCAATAATGGCTACACAAACAGATTTTGCTTCATGATTATTTACCTTCACACACAACATAAAAGGTCAAGGAACAAATTGAGGCATTCGCTTGGTAAATACTTGCCCATGACTCTTCCTGACCGTACTTGTTTTATCATTTTCATTGAATAAGTGTGTATTTTGTAGAAGGAAAAATCTGGTTTCATATTTACACACCTGATATATTACAAAAACCTTTTCAGATATCATTAAATATATGAGAACCTGTAAATTTGTTTTTATGTCATTTAAATTAAGAATTCTTCTAAAACAGATGCATGAATGTATTTTAGTTATTCACAGTTTTCATCATTACTTGGTAGGCTAATTTTAAAATATAGATTTGGCCATCATTTTTCCTGTTCTAAATTAATTTGTCAGTTTGTTTATACATAAACTTATTTGCTGATTCAAACTATTCATTTTTCTTAGACAAAATCTGAAAGCTATTGCTTCATCTGCTAGCAACACATGGGGTTTATTCCTACTAGTTATTTTACTTGGTTATGCACTTGTAGAAGTACCACGATCTCTTTGGAATGCAAGCAAGAGAGGTTACTCTTTAAATTACAGCTATTTCAAAGCTGCCAAATTAAACATTGAGAAAAGTGAAGCTGAAGAAACTGTTGATGACATCTTAGAGGTTGGTTTGAGCCTGTTTTTAATTTTACACTTAATTTTAGTTGAGTTTAATTTATAAACACTCCTGTCTGACAAGTTTTGCTCAGGCTAATGAATAGCACAAAATGCTTTTTGTTTCAATATTTTTAACTAATTTTCTCACTGAATATGCATATAGCGTTCAACATTTATTTAAATGTTTTCTTGGTTTGTATGTATGTTTTAGAAATGTTTTCATTTTTAATATTTTTTATTACAGTCTCTGCAAGCAGCTTCTGTATCAGTAAGTCATGGTCATCCCCTCCATCAAAATCTGGAGACAATTTTTCAAAAAGTTCCACCAGAGTTGAGAGAGCGAATGAGTCGGAGGCAGTTGCCAGATGATACACCTACTGATGCTCCATCAGAAAAAGCTTTAGTGAGGCTCCATAAGCAGGTCAGTCAATCCCATTTTTTACAACCCTGTCCATTATTACTGTCAAAGTCTTTACGCCAATAGCATATATGAAAAAAAAACATGTTGTTTTTGATTAAAATCTAATCCACATAAATAGTTCCATTTATAAGTTATCTATGGATAAATGCATTATTGTAAGTCAATTTATGCTGATACAATATATACTTGATGTATAAAAAGTTAAAATTTGCGCTGATAATTATATAGTTTTTACCAAGTTTTTTGGACATAATGTGTACCGTATTGTCCCCATATCAAATTAATCCTTTCCCTCTTTAGGTAATAAAGGCTTTACAAACTTTACATCGTACTGAAACACAATGGGGTATTCTTGTTGAAAGAATCCTTTATCTTGAAGATGTAGCTCGCAACCAAGTGAGCCTAGATCGAACTTTCAAACCAACTTTCCAACCATATCGTCCGTCCTGGGTTCGCTTCTTTTACACACCTACTATAGGTATGAATACTTTTTGATATACTATAGTTCCTGAGATTTAAAAGCAATTTATAATGTGAAAATGTTAATGGTATGGAAAGATTTTTATATTATAAAGTTACTTAATATGTATTTAAGAATACTTCAATCGATCCAACTTTATGTCAGTATTTATTTATTTCTTATCTTTTTGTCATTTTGTATGAGTATTCGAAAAAGTCACACAGTAATAAGGTCTACAATTATTTCATAAAATAGTGTGAATTTTTTATCAATCTAAATTGATGGTTTGAACCAAAAACAGGCCATCTACTAGGTCCACACACACACTAATATCAGAGCCATATTTTATATAAACACCCAGTAGTCCAAAAATCCTTCATATCCAGTAATGGCCCCATTTGCATGTCTTTAAATACAGACTTACGTGGCTTATGGATGGATATCATCATGATCAAATTTCCTTTTGATATGTTATTCCATCACTGACCTCTATACCTTCCACAATGGAAGTCCTCCATTATATTTGATGAGGTTTGATTGGTTTGCAATTTCTAAGGGCTGTCAGGGTAGTGACTGTGTCCTGTTTGTTGATGAAGTTTCTATTCTAGAATAACACTTTGAACAGTGGACCTGGGAATTTGTGTATCCTATAAAATCTCTAATAAAAGGCTGAACTTGTGACCCACTATAATCATGACTTCAGCAGCGGTTGGTGCATATGTGCTACAGCACATGAATTAATTTAGGAGTAATTATTTGTTTCGTAATTTTAAAAAGTTTAATAATAATTTAAGAGTGTGAATTTCTGGTTTGATTTCAAAGTCTTTAAACTGCCCACCTACTGGCATGCTCCCTCCCACATAAATCTGGGCTACATTCTTTTTTAGTATGAGAATCATATTTGGATTTAGAAATGTGCATGTGTAGTATTTCCATTTCAGCCCCCTGCTAATCTAAGATCAAACAATTATATAAGCTACGAAAAGCATAGCGCCGGGCAGAGCGAGTGTGCTGGAAGAGGTGGCCTCATCAGGCTACAGTTTTAAGAGATTACTGTTTATGGACTTGATGTGGTTTATTTGAATTAATTAAAAGAAAAACCATTTAATGGACAGCATTTAGAAGACTTCCCTAACTCTGAGAAAATTACATCATGATCCTGCATACAATATTGCCATAAAGTGTGGCTTCCTCCTAAAATGCACTTTCTTTATTTAAAATATGTGAGAAGTAAAAATACTTTGGTGTTAGAAATTTGTACCAATTTTATGTTATATTTTTAATTTTCAAAAATTCATTCCTATTACTTGTTATGTAGACAAAATTAGAAAAGTAGCAAATTACAGGTCGTGGAGTATTATCAACACAGTAGATGTTATTGAGTCATTGTACTTGCTCTTATAATCCTTTGATATGTGTCCTGAGATCTAAGATCATGACTTTTGGCCACATTCTGTATGTTATACTTTGACCAACAATACAGTTGGCCTCATTGATACTGTAGTGAGTTTACTGATTAGAACACTTAAATGAAAGCCTGATAACATATATTCAGTTGATTTTGAATTAGAAATATGTTAGGCTTATGAGAAGGTATGTAGTTTAAAAATGTGTTCATAGCCTTTTCCTAAGATGTATAATGGCATTTTAAAAATATTAATGTTGAAATATCAACAAATAATATTACTTAAAATAATGTTTTTCTATTATTTCAGAGTGGTATTGGAAGTGTTTTATCTATGGTTATATATTGAAACTATTAGCAGTTGCAGCTGGTCTTCTATCAGCAGCTGTGGTATGGTCTGAAGTAACTTTCTTCAATAAAGAGCCAGTTCTGTCAATATTTGCCATCTTTATAAATTTAGCAGTGGCAAATTATGATTACTTCACAATTGAGGTTAGTAAAATAAAATGTTATGTTTGATGTTGTTTATATTTGCTGAAGAGGGCTGATTTATTAGTTTAATTATTTTTTGTGTTATCTTTGTATCATAAAAAATACAAACTATTTTTCTCTCAAAATATTTTAAGTAATAAACTATTTTTGTTGGAACTTCAACATTATTATTATTATTGACTAGCACTATTTATATTGACATATGAAATTTGAAACTTGTATCAATGTTCAAACATTCTATCCATTGATCTGTAAATTCTACTGTATATTCTTTTTTGAGTTTACAGTATTTAATTTAGAAAGATATTCTTATGTACATGTGTATATCTATTATTTAACTGATGGATATTTTGTAATTCTGATTTTTCAGATTGTTTCTACACTTATTATTGCATATTTATGCTACTGTGCTTATTCAACTGTTTTGAAAATTAAATTCTTAAATTTGTATTATCTGGCTCCTAACCATCAAACAGACGAGTACTCTATTATATTTTCTGGGATGATGCTTTGCCGACTTACTCCGCCCATGTGTTTGAATTTCCTTGGACTTGTCCACAAAGACAGCCATATAATCAAGGAGCATATAAATGAGACATATTACACCCAGGTACTACTGATAATGTTAATCGGTTGAGTTAGTACTACAACAGAACTGTAATTTAATTTATTGGATGAAAATTCTTCTTGTCACCTTGTTGATACCAAATACTGTAATTTATTATTAACACTGCCATGAAAAACAATTAGATTTTTTAATGAAGTAAAGTTCAATTAATATTGTTATGTATGAATAGTGCCTAAGTTAGTAAAAATTATTAAATTGTGGATTGTATGTAATATGATCAGGATTCATTCATTATATGCTAATTTTTGTAAACTTGTAATTATACAAGGTTTTTGGATTGTTTTTTCATCTGCCTTCTTAATTAATATCATCCAAGAGTTTAGTAAATAGTAATAATTAGTGGACTTTATTCTGAAAAAGTGAAATAGCATACACATCCTTATTTTTGTCCCGTGGTATTTTTTTTTATTTATCCATGATTAGCTACTCAGATATTTGTAAATAGTTTCTGAATAAACTCCATTGTTTCTATGAAAAAGAATTTGCCACAAAGACATTTGCTTATTTAAAAGATTTTACAGGGAAATAAGATGTTATATAAGAAAATACTTCATGAAATGGAAATTTTAATGTTTTTGTTAAAATATAAGCTATTGGAAGGATAAAATATGTTTCTCAAATGTATATTAAGCTTATTTCCTATTATATATGTGGGAATGTTACTTGTGTATGGATGTGTGTGATCTATACTTCGGTATTAAGATTGTCTGCTGACTTTCTAAATAATTCTCATCTCAGGTTATGGGACACATGGATGTCGTTCCAATTATTTCTGATGGTTTCAATGTGTACTTTCCGATGGCTGTCCTTGCATTCTGTTTAACTACGTACTTCAGTCTTGGTTCACGACTTCTGTCCCTATTGGGATTTTTGCAATTCATTGGCGATGATGAAATAACTGCTGATCTTGTGGATGAAGGCCGTGCTCACATTAAGAGAGGTCTGTGGTTAATTATAAAATTTTAACAGGTACTAAATTCTATCATAGAGATTGGAACATGTGCTAAGATTATTGATGCTATGTACGGATTTAGAAGACTAGTGCAAAATTAATAATAAACTATTTTATTCTAATTATTTATATTTTTTAGGAAAGTATTTACAGTGTAAAGCAATTACCTGGTAGGTGTGCTTATTTTTAAATTTTCATGTGTGTTCCAGTTGATGTCTTTGAATTATATTCTAATTCTTTTGTATCTGATCTGTAAACGTGAAAATTACAATCTAGTCTAAGAACCTGAGTAATATAGAAAGTATAGTTCATCAAATTATAGATTATATCCTACATCTTTTATTAATTGGATTTATTTTATCTCACTATGTGTTGAAGTAGTAAATCTTTAATTTTGGAGCATTTGTGTTTTTGTGTTCAGGAAATGGTATATATACACTTGATTTAAAATCCCATTTATCTGAGTTATTTTAAAAATTTGTTTCTTCCTCTTTAATGTAATCTAATACAGTAGAAACCCTTTTAACTGGCTTCACTTCAATTGACTGCCTCTTAACTGGCAGCTACCAAAAAATATATACTTGATACAGGATGTCTTCCAATAAGTCACATCATGACTGTCTGTATGCTGAATATTTAATGTAGTTCAGTAGTGAGTACAGTAGCTGATTCCTATATTCAAAACCATCACATAAATGTCTGTCACTTTGACCAGTTGTGAATTGGCAACTGCCTGGGGGCCCATTCCTTATGTTAAATATTTTTTTAGATTGGCCCTTAAAATTTCATAGATTTTCTTAACATTTTCCTGGTGTATTTAATTAACATAGTTTTTTTTTTGTTTTCATTCTGATACTATTTTTAGTAATATCTTGCCTACAGAGAAACGAAAGCGACAACGAGCGGAAGATTCTGTGAATCGGCGGAAGGAGTTCCAGGAGAGATTTGGAACTTCATCACGCTACCGTACTTCACGTCAGAAGGCAGAGGACAGAGGTACAAAATACTTTTCAACATTTGCATTACCTTTGAGCTGAAAACAATTTTGTTTAGTAATATTAAGCAAATAAAAGTTTTGTTGAAAAGAATGATACAACTAAAAATTATCATTCCAAGATTATTGTTGCTAATTCTGCTTGGCAAGCAATACTTGATAGAAAAATAAAGTAATTCAGTAATTATATAAGGATAAACACTTCAATTTTATTATGTTCACATATGTTTCACGAAATTTAACTCTAATTTTAAGGGCATTGATTTTAAGATATGAAGTAACTTTTTAAAACTCTGGCTTCCCCAGTTATTTGTAATATCTGGTTTGCATAGTTTATTTTCCTTAAAACACTTTTATCAATTTATTTATAATGTGGCAATTTTTTCTGTGACTAGTTACACAGCATCTTAGTTTCAATATATACATATATATATAATATAATTTTTCAGTTCGTCCATTACACAGAGACGATTCTACAGAGTCAGCGAGAGCAGTTCTCCTTCGTGACGTAGAACCGATGGACTATTACGTAGGATCAACAATGCACACACAATCTACCAATAGTTATTATACAAATCTGGATTCAGATGTACAACAGCGTGAAAGCCCAAGAAGTCAACAGCATGCCTCAACATTGTTGTACCAGAGTGGAATGGACAATTTTGGAGTTCAGATGTCTAAAGAAAGGGTGGGAGTTCCACCAAGAGGCCTATTTGATGATGTGTAATATTTTCATTAACCTTACTGTAGTGTTAAGGTTATAGTGTAAAACATAAACATTTTACATATAATATTGTTCGCTACAATAACGTTTTTGAAATCATAATTTTGCAAATTAATCGGAGGATTTCGTGAAATAAATATAATAAGGGTGCTGCATCTTAAATATATAAATTGTTATAAATTTTAATATGGCTGTTGTCCATTTGTTCAGTCACTGTTGAGAGTTAAGTTGACATGAGCTATTTTGCTTTGTAGTTATAATGTAATTCATTTTGATCCATATTATACATTTTAGAATATAATGTTGAATGGATTCATTACTTTATAAAACTATGATCAAAATGGTACCATATATACATGTAATCAGATAGGTCCTTTAATGACTCATAGATTTGTAAATTTTTCTTTGTATGATAGTAACTAAATACATTGTGGTATTTTCAGAGTTAACAAATTCTTAGTATTTGGAGCCTGTTTCAAAATTATGATACTAAAGGAAGGAGTGGACGGCTTGTTTAAGTATTCATTGTATTTCTTTAAATTAGTAGGAATGGAATAAAATGCAAGCCAAATTATACTTTTGAGTCACATTTAATATTCCATATTTTCCATATCAGACTGTAAATGGTAATCTAATTTCATTTTTATGATTTCTTATAAACATTTTATGAAGTCAACTACTCGTGTGTTGCAACCAGTTCAAGTGAATTAGTGCTTCTTTTGTATAATACAAAGATTTAAAATGACACCTCAAAAGCAGTATACTGATGCATATTGGAAAGCATCACAATTTTTGTTTAAGTTTTGACTATCTGTGACAGTGACCAAAATCACAAAGTTGCAAGTAAGCATTCAGCAATATTTCATTCTGATTAGGGTTTCTGCTGCGTACTAAATAATTGGGATAAAAATGTGAAATTAACTTCATGTCTTGTCAAGATAGCCGTTTGTAGCTATGCAATGACCGGGAACATTTAAATATTATACGGGTTAATCTTATTGGATACAGTGGTTATTAGTAGTTTTCAGTTGCTTGTATTTGAAGGACAGTTATGGTCCGAGAATTTTATCTCCTGTATTACACACACACAGAAGTAAGGACTTGGCAATGTCAAAATAATTAAGACAATTGGTAAGGACAGGAACGAGAGAAAGATTGGCTTACCTGAAGTATAAAGCTGGCAGACACTTATGGGTATGGGATTTTCTTAGAATTTTTGAAGGCAACTGTCCCCTTCTTCAGGAAATAAGGAAAAGCTTTCCAAGTGAAGGCCATCTGATACATGTATACACATATATAATAATATTTGTCAGGAAATGACATTGTCACGTTTATTAAAACAATTAATGGGGAAAGGACAGAGAAATAGAAAGAAGGTGACTTACCTGAGGTTCATAGATGGTAGACACCTTGTGAGGTTTAGAGAACTTGAATTTTCGGAGGCACCGCCCCCTTCATCAGAAAGTTAGGAAGACATTTCCAGTGATCGGCTAGCCGACACTTATATAATTGAATTCAATAGGGAAGAGAGAAAGTGGTTGCTGTCTTACCTTAAATTGGTAGACATTGACTGCTTGGAAAGTGAGAAAATGTGAATTTTCAAGAACCTATTAACAGACAGAGCATGTCCAATGACAGGAGGAATTTCTTTAAATTTTTTTTGTAACTGGCATATTTTTGTCCACAAGAAGAAGGCTCAGGATAACTTTTTCAAGCCACCCCCTTTCTCCTTTACCTTTCCACACCAATTGTTTTAAAATTGTGTGTTTATCTATATGCACATTACATGCAGATACAGTGATCCTTTCTTTTTTAATGAGCATAATTTCTTCTGGAACCTTACTTGTAATGAAAACACTCATTAAAGCAAACTACATTTTTCCATAGGAATCAATGTTAAGTAGGATAATGTGTTCTTTTTAAAAAACACTCAAATTTATATTTTTGCAATTGGTTATTTATAATACATTACATTTTTACAAGAAAGTTGTCTAGAGACACTAGTTTTTACATATGCTTCAAAATTGTGTGTATGGGAGAGACGACATTATCATTAAATAAATTTGTAGCGTCCTTAGTTACTGCCTTATTCGGGTGATGCATCTCGACTAAAACACAACAGATTCCCATTCTTTCGTTGTCTTCTGTACCTAACTGGAAGGTTGTTGCTCTGCTAAGGCTTTTATCTCATCCTCTGCTGATGAAGTCTTATCCACAAGTTCTTGCTGTGACACAGAACAAAGTTCAATGCCTGTTCTTCTCTTAAACTTTTTGAACAATCCACAACTTGCCTTGAATGCTTCTTCTTCCGTTCATGATCCTGGCATCCTTGTTATGAGGTCAGTAAAAATTAGTTTTGCCTTCTCACAAATTATGTTTTAGTTAAATGTGTCACCTTCCAGCATCGAGAATATGTGGCCGTTGTGTAGTAATTTTTGTGACGCCCTTTGAAGCCTCAGTCTTCTTCTTAATCTTATCCTTGTTTAAAGGATAGTGCAAACATTGATTTACTGTAGATAATTTGTAGGTTAGTGCTCGATGAGCCACGCTCGCAGCTCATTCTCCTTTCTAAATGACTTTATGTTTGACTTCTACTGTGATCCTTCCTTTCTGATATGTCCTCTTACAGCCAATTCTTTGGACTTCAATTTTTCAAAAAAAAGAAAAAGAATGTATCCAAATACAAGTTTCATAGCAATAAAAATATGATAGCTCAACAAGTGGAAAAACACAGAGATGCAGGCAGGATCCTGCACATGACATCACAATGTCTCCTCATCATCTGTTCTGCAAAACTTCTCTCATTTAGCAACTTTTTGTACATTTCATTTTGCTTATGGATCACTCGTGAAGAGAGGCTTGATTGTGTATATATAATATGTCAGAAAATGACATTGTTAGGTTAATTAAAACAATTGATAAGGATAGGAAAGAGAGACAGAAAGCTTGTGGCTTACCAGAAGTTCACAGATGGCAGGCACCGCGTAGGGCTCCTGACCCGTGAATTTTCAGAGGTACCGTCCCCTTCATCAGAAGGTTAGGAAAACATTTCAAGTGACAGCCAGCCATCAACTGACACATGCAGAAATTTTTGACCACCGAGTTGATGGCTGGCCATCACTCGAAATGTTTTCCTGACCTTCTGACGAAGGGGACGGTACCTCTGAAAATTCACGGGTCAGGAGCCCTACATAGCGCCTGCCATCTGCGAACTTCACATAAACCACCAGCTCTCCGTCTCTCTTTCCTGTCCTATACACACATGCATTGTTAATTCTTAAGATCTCCAAACTTTTGCATTTCATATAAGTTGATAGAAAGACCATTATAGTACTACAAATAACAAATTTTTTTAAATGTTTGTATAAATTTATTGAAAAAGATTTGATATTTAAAATTTTATAAAAGTAATTAAGTAAAAATTAGTGCCGTGAGTTATTGTTGGTTATACTTGATTAATGAGTGGCGGCCTTTGACTGATGTGCAATAAAAGTTACACTCCTACTTTAAAGCATTACTGAATAACTATTAGTTCCAGCTATGCCACCAACATTGTAGGATTGGGAACTTGATGTTCTTCTATGTATAATTAATTATAGTATGTAGTTTTTTTGTTGGTTTGGTAACTTATTAAGGCAGTTAAATTGATTGTTTATTTTGAAACAGTAGAAACTAAAGACTACTTTTGAATAATGTTTCAAAGACAACTTCTTATATAAGAAAAAGTTTAAAACAATGCTTGTTTATAAATATTATTTTACAAAGCTTCCAGCATTTTATTTAAGGAACTGTTTCTTGTAGCATGTTACCAAGGTTCGACATGTAAATAAATCTAAGAACCTGTAATATTGTCTATATTAATTGAATTATCCCATTTGTATAAAAAGTAGGTTAACTAAGAAGAATGGAGTAAAAATTTAGATCTTAGGAGAATAACAGACTATGAAGTGAGAATTTGAGGATGTCTTGTGTAACATTTAAAAGGGTTTGGATTTATTTTAAATATAAATGATAGCAAGGAGAATAAATAATAAGAAAGTTTATAATTTTAAACAAGAAAACAACAAATAAAATAAAAACTCCCTGCCCTTTTAAAAGGAATTGTACATTTCGGTAAATGAATTTACTTTATAAATTAAAATAGAAAGCAAATTGATTTAGTACGTTACAGACAACGGCATCACAAGCACATCTGGCCGCAACATTTGGAAACCTTGGAGAAGTAGTTTCTGGAATCCGGTGGGTTGCTACTGCTGGCTGAACATTTCCAAACTCCTCAACAACTCTCCAACCGCTCTCTCCCCTCCACAACTTCCCAACAAACACTCCTCAGTCCTCCATATCCACGACCACTCGGCAACTAATGTCTCCTCGATCTTTCGCTAACCACGAAACCTTTACCAGAAAGTTGAAAAATGACACACCCCAGAGGTTACTGGAACCTTCCTCGGAAAACTCTTGAGATGTGAGAAAATGTTGGGACTGCAGATTACTCCATCCAACACATTTATGATGTTGCTGTGCAGCGGCTTCTTAATTCCTCAGAGTGGTAATTCTGTAGATATTTTGAGGTAAGGCCTTAAGGTCATTTACCTGAAAGGAACCACGAACCCTCAAGTTCCCCCACTCATAAAGTTTAGTTTGACAAAATTTTATTTAGAATAAAAAATAACCTGTAATAATTTAGAAAGTATGTGTTCACTACACTTGATTTGAGGAAAGAGTGACAGAGTAATAGTAAACAACTTCTTTAATAGAGTCTGAAGTACAGTTATGAAGTTCACACCCTTACAGATTACGCCTCCTCAGCTCAGGTACATTGCCGAGTGACCTACTTTTCTCAAATCAATGGAACACCTGAATCTTATCTCTGAATAATAATGACTGACAAAAGGCTTCAAAAATAACTAATACAAACAGAGAAGAAATGCTTCAATCGAAACTTAGCCCACCGATTTCACCAATGTGATTAGTAAATTGTAGATGAGCCCAAGCTTCAGGTTTACAGAGTGGACGAATCTCACATCGGACTGGCTCAGTAGTTAGGGAAACTGTGCAATTAGTGGGAGATCAGTTTATATTTTTCCATTCTGATCTGAAAAATAACTAATACAATTAAATGCCATAGTCAGTAATGCAGAGTAATCTGATTCAAATGTTTCTAGTAATCCTGATTTGTCTCCATGGCTTGCACAAATTTATTATCTTAAAATTGCCAGAAAGGAAGGAAATTGACTGTGTGTGTCTTAGAATCCAAGATGTCATAAGTTTGTTACCAACATAGCTGGATGAAATAAAAGTAACATTGAAACATTTGTAAATAGAGGAATATGATGATAATGTGCAACTTAAAATGTGACTAATGTCAGAAAATACTAGAATATAAAGGCTTATTTTTACTTTACGTGGGTGGTACAGATGATGCAGGACAGTGTCGAGAAAATCTTTTGAAAAGGCAATGTGGTTAAGGAATGGTGGGTGACTAGAAATCATGGCGGTCAGTTGCTTGTTCATGCAATTGACACGAACCAAAGACTTGTATTTGTGCCTTTGTACACCCATGTGGTGGAAACTAGCAAAAACTTCCTGTACAAGTGAATATATACAAATATGATTTTCAGAGATTATATATACTGTATATGGAGGTAGTTGCTTGTAGGGAGGAGTTGGATACAGAATGAATTAGTTTTGGAAACAAATCAGTACAGGAAGTTTTAGGTAGAGGTCAAGGAGAGTAAAATGGAAAATGAACAGATAATCCTGAAAGATATGTCAGCCTTTTACAACAGCCTCTCCTGGAGCGTTGAGAGAGTAAACATGTTCCTGTACCCTAATATGATCAAAAATATTCCTGGAATCATAAGGTATCAAAATTACTTTTGGTACCTTACCAGATTCAAGAAAAGTCCCCATTTTTAAAATGCCACCTAAAGAGTTTGTTCATGGATTACAAAGTTGGGTAGAAATTGCCCAATATGTTTAAGATTGTATTTGCAACTTTGGTTTACCCACTTCTAGGGGTTAACTACAACTTAACCCACATGTTGTCAGAATTAAACTCTGCGGCTTCCACTGCCCTAGATTTGACACTAATCTCAGTCACCTCTTGTCTAAGAGAGGTATGCATCTCTTACCCTCACAGTGTTTGTTTCCCAGTCATTCAGAATGTGTACAAAATTGTTCAGTCCATTTAAACTTGAATGTGGATCATACTTTCACATACACAAACTTTATTTATAAGATTATTTTACTGAATAAGAAAGGAATTGTGGAAATTGCAATTAAAAGTTTTTCTCTATGTTTATATAAACATTTTAATCAAGTCTCAACAATGAAAATAAAATACCACAAAATGCAACAACCTAGAACTATTTAATTATAACACTTCATTTTATATAACATACATACATACATACTGTAAACTCAAATATGCTTCATTCCGTTAGCAAATTTCTTGACCTTAAATTTTTGGGAGTAGGCTACAAAAATTTTAAGTCCAATGCAACATCAAAATGACAATAGATAATATTTGAAAAATAAACTTAAAATGAAGAAAGACATGTTACTTAAAATGTTGTAGTGCACATAAGTAAACAATAAATCACCAAGTTGTGTCCCTCTCTTTAAATATACTTGAAGTAGGGCTATGAATTAAATACTGCTTAAAATTGACAAAAGTGTAATTTCCTTAAGTTACAGCAATAATAAGGAATGGTGGGTGACTAGAAATCATGGCGGTCAGTTGCTTGTTCATGCAATTGACACGAACCAAAGACTTGTATTTGTGCCTTTGTACACCCATGTGGTGGAAACTAGCAAAAACTTCCTGTACAAGTGAATATATACAAATATGATTTTCAGAGATTATATATACTGTATATGGAGGTAGTTGCTTGTAGGGAGGAGTTGGATACAGAATGAATTAGTTTTGGAAACAAATCAGTACAGGAAGTTTTAGGTAGAGGTCAAGGAGAGTAAAATGGAAAATGAACAGATAATCCTGAAAGATATGTCAGCCTTTTACAACAGCCTCTCCTGGAGCGTTGAGAGAGTAAACATGTTCCTGTACCCTAATATGATCAAAAATATTCCTGGAATCATAAGGTATCAAAATTACTTTTGGTACCTTACCAGATTCAAGAAAAGTCCCCATTTTTAAAATGCCACCTAAAGAGTTTGTTCATGGATTACAAAGTTGGGTAGAAATTGCCCAATATGTTTAAGATTGTATTTGCAACTTTGGTTTACCCACTTCTAGGGGTTAACTACAACTTAACCCACATGTTGTCAGAATTAAACTCTGCGGCTTCCACTGCCCTAGATTTGACACTAATCTCAGTCACCTCTTGTCTAAGAGAGGTATGCATCTCTTACCCTCACAGTGTTTGTTTCCCAGTCATTCAGAATGTGTACAAAATTGTTCAGTCCATTTAAACTTGAATGTGGATCATACTTTCACATACACAAACTTTATTTATAAGATTATTTTACTGAATAAGAAAGGAATTGTGGAAATTGCAATTAAAAGTTTTTCTCTATGTTTATATAAACATTTTAATCAAGTCTCAACAATGAAAATAAAATACCACAAAATGCAACAACCTAGAACTATTTAATTATAACACTTCATTTTATATAACATACATACATACATACTGTAAACTCAAATATGCTTCATTCCGTTAGCAAATTTCTTGACCTTAAATTTTTGGGGGAGAGGCTACAAAAGTTTTAAGTCCAATGCAACATCAAAATGACAATAGATAATATTTGAAAAATAAACTTAACATGAAGAAAGACATGTTACTTAAAATGTTGTAGTGCACATAAGTAAACAATAAATCACCAAGTTGTGTCCCTCTCTTTAAATATACTTGAAGTAGGGCTATGAATTAAATACCGCTTAAAATTGACAAAAGTGTAATTTCCTTAAGTTACAGCAATAATAGTTGGTTTATATGAATTAACAACCAAATCTCATTCGACTGACTAGAATTATATATATATGTGTGTGTTTAAGAGAGCTTAATTGATTTTCATGATAATGAAATGTATTTTTGTACTTCAGTCTACAGTATGTATAAGAATAATGTTTAATATTTCTCTAATTAGCTAAGACCTTGTGAAATTCATCTATTTCTTTAAGGTGTAAAGGTTTTGTTCACCAAAATTTTATAAAAAGCACTGTAACTGCATGAGAATGCCAAATGTGAATTTAAAAGTATTTCTCAATGGACTTAGAAAGCATGGAGGAAAATTGATAAAATGGGTATAATTTAATAAGGGGTCAAAGTTTGTGAATTCTTTATCTCTAATTTTTTAGTTAAAATATCTATTCATAACTGAAGGACTCAATACGGCTAAAAGATGAATAAATTTTATTTAGTTATATGTCATAATCAAAAATGTTGGTGAATTGCATTCTACACAGCCTAAAATCTTGAAATCTTAACAATTGTTTAAGACAAACACACAATGAACAATACTGTATAAATGTAATGAAAATAATCAGTGTGCGTATCAACTCTTGTTAGCATACATTTCTTCTTTTTACAAAAATTTTTCACAACAATATTGAAAAGTATTGTCTCCTTTGTAAATGTCAAAATAATTGCTGTGGGTGAAATTGATATCCAAAATGAGTTGTTAATCTAATGATCACACACACATAACCAACAACTTATAAATAAAACTATCAAAATAGATTTCAATGAATAAAATACATAACAAAACAACAAGTTTATAATTTATCAGTACTTCGACTTAAAATGATTAAGAGCCTAAAGTCAAAGTAGAATATGTGTATAGTTCTTATAAGACTTTCAATTTATAATTTTATTCATGCTAACTCATCAGGCTAATATAATTATATAAAAATATTTAAGCATTATTCAGACTTATAATGCATACTAACTAGTATTTTCCATTTTACTGCTTATATCAAAATTATGTGGAAATTACACAACAAATTGTATATAAAAACCAGTTGTTGGATAACTATTATTGCAGTTCTATGGCCTACAAACTAAATAACATATTTTCAAAATTAATAAAAAGGGGAGCCAAGATGCTTTTAATATAAAAATAAATTATTCTAATGGCTATAACAGTCTTAAAACTAAGAGGAAAAAGCATTTTAAAAAACAATAAAATTCTATTTTTATATGCTAAGTAAAACTGTTCAGTAAAGGCAGCTGAGAATTCTATTGATAACCTGTCATTGAAAAATTATTTCTTCAACATTATAAACTATAAATATTTTCATCATTTATGAAATAAAATTTAAGGGTAAAGTGCCTATTCAAAATATTCACTAGATATATTCAAATTTTTTATAAGCTTATTTTAATTTCAGATGCAATAACTTTTTCTGTATCTATTAATTCAATGATTTTGCTATATGATTTAACCGTGAAATGAGAGCAGCATAAATTTTCCCAAAATTTAGACTACTTTTATGTGGTGCAGTGGTAATACATATATAAATTGAATGAAAAAGATTTATTCTACCATACATCCTAATCATTCGAATTGCTGAATGTCTTACATGTTCAAGATGAAATGTTGCTTTTAGAGTAAAATATGGTAGTACCCTTTCTGTAACAGATGGATTCTGTCAAAGACTTCAAAATACATGAATTTTCATGCTATAAGAAAATCAACTAGGATATTATGAATTAACAATTGTACTGCAAATAACAGACATTTTAAACTGTCATTCAAATGTAGAAAAGTTATTTTCTGTAAGCGACAGGACTTATTACTATTTGGCACTACACTTTTCATTTGAAGACTGAATTAATTTCCAAAATAGAAATTATATCTGCAGATTAAGGATTTAAAATTTTCAGAACAAACCTAATGAGTATAAAGTTACAACATTAAAAAAATTAATAATTGTCATTTCAGAACCCTAACTCTCATAAAAATGTAGATGTATAAATAGTAGTTGCATGATAGCAAGAGGTAGAAAACAGCATGCTTACTACATTTTGTTATTTTAGATCTATGCTGTAACATTTTAAAAACTACATTCTTAGGGTGAATGTGATATTTGACCAATTCTCAGAGAGATAACATTTTTGTACATTAATCGATTATCGCCCAAAATCTCACGTAAGCAAATTTACATAAAATGAAGACAATGATTTAGTACAAGGAATCATGAAACTTTATTAATTAATTATTAATGTAGTTAAATGTGAGGCACTGGAAGACAAATGAAGCAAGTATTATATTAAAATTCATAAGCAACTCTAGAACAGAACCAAATACAGAAAATTATATTAACAGACAAACAGCTCACATAATTTTACCCCAAATAAAATAATTCGTCAGAAGTCCAAGAACTGTTTGTACAATTAATACACCGGGATAGCATTACGTTCTTAATAATATCAAAGTTTTACATCTACCTTCTTACCAACTTTATAATTCATGACATCACCAATTAAAAACCATTCTAAAATATATATATTATGGATCATTATGAGCTAGCCTCAGTTAGTGTTAAACAAAATAAACAGCATAAAATGTTATAATTCAAGACATCATAAATTAAAAACCATTCTAAAATATATATATATTATGGATCCTTATGAGCTAGTCTCAGTTATTGTTAAACAAAATAAACAACATAAAATGTTATAATGGCAAGAAAGAAAAAAGCCAAAGTGTATGCAATCATGATTCGAGCCACTTTTTGTTGCTCTGAGGGAGTCAGCTGCTCTTTTCTCCTTTTTTTACGTTTTCTTTCTTCCTTAACATCATGAATGAGTAATAATGGTTCCAGTAGCAGAAGACTTGGTGGTTCTGGCAATGGATAAGGTTCAATTGTTGAAAATGTCTCTTCTTGAGAACTAGGTAATGGCCGAAAGCACTGTTCTCGACTTCTGTTTACAATCTTCTTTTTTGTTTCAGAGTCTGTAGTATCTAAAATTTGATATCCTCTAGAATAATTCGTTTTTTGTAAAACACCTGAATGTAAACTGCTGTCATTATAAACAGGATATTTTCGGTTAAAGAAATGGCTTCTATACCTATTTGGTTTTTTAACAATATTGCTAAGAAATGACTTTTGTTCCAATCCTGACACTCTTGCTAAAGGGTTTCGTGTATCTCGATGAAACATTTCTGTGCACGAATCCCAAATTAATGATTCCAGTAATGCTTCGTCGGGCACCACGTAATGAATCATTAGTACTTCACTAATCATTGCTTGTTGTAATTGAGATTTGCATACTTTTGAACTGAGTACTGGCATATAATCCCTGAATGGTGGTTCCAATCGTGGCAGTGACAATGCATCCAAACCCACATAAGGAGGGGGAAGTATGATGCAAGTCAAATTCTGAGCGTAATGGAAAAATCGATCACTATAAACAACATTGTCGGCTCTCACAGGACAGGGAGGGGGTTTGTGAATTGCGTGTGAAGTCGTGACCCCCTGAAGATGTTTTAATGGATTTACACACGCTAGGTGAAGTCAGTTACCAACTGCATCCAGAACGATAGGCTGTTGGCCTTCAAGTTTGTTCAGGTCATGTAATACCTACAACAAAAATAGGTATTATTGAACAAAATATTTTAGGGAGACTTATTACCATATTAGTCATAAAAACATTAAATGTGTCAAGAAACTAAAAATTCTAATAATTACTCTCCTATTTACATATATTTTTTTAGACATAAACCATCCTAAGTTCATTTAAGACGCTACCTCAATGATGCAGCCCATGCTCCAAGCCTGAGTCCTACAGCTGTCTGAGCAATAATTTCCATCCTTGTTTGTAAGCTCAGGAAGGCCTCTCCAAGGTGTTGATTGTAATGTGGTGAAGTGACGAGCCAACAGTGACCTTGTGTGAGCAGCTGTACGCTCCAATTCAGCTACACCTCCCACTTCTCTTGCAAAATGAAGCCTGGCCCGTAAGAAGTACCCCAAAGGCCATACCCATTCCTGTAAATAATGAATATATATAATCACAATGAGGAATGTGCAACTACAGACATGCCAAAAATGTGATATATTTTTAAAAATTCCTTAGTTTCACACACAACAAGGAAAAGTAACATCATCTAAATACTTATCAGATTTATTTTCAAGATTTGTTTCTTATATTTGTATATTTGAACATATTAATTTATTATGATTGTAATTTCAATTATGAAAAAAGCAACAGAAACAAAATAGGCTGAGTACGTTATTAATACTTACAGGTCCTTGATGATAATTAAAACCATGAGCAACTTTTGCATCTTCCGAGTCATCTGAATTATTGTAATTGCCACAATAATTCCAATCAGCTGGGTCCAAAGTTTTCATACCCAGAGGCCCAAGAAGCAGTTGTTCTACTTTTTTGAGAGCAATCCAGGCATGTTTTGGATCAAACATATCTGGCGCCTAAAGGAAAAAGTTTTAATTATAACAAAACTATTCACACAAATATGAATTATACAATATACTTTTGACACTCGTCAAATTAACAGGAATATTTTGTGTACTTCAACAAAATAAATTTTATGATGCAAAAATTCAAAATTTAATTATCTAACATTAAGTATAATAATAGAAATACAACCAAATTTGTCAGCAAATCATTTATTTACTCTTTAGTTAATATAATCACAATTGCACCATTTTGTCCATCTTTGAGGGCTTCATCAGGTGAATTTTTAAAATGAAAAAAAAAACATTTTACAATGCGGGTAATAGTTTCTGTTCTGGATATTTAAAAATTTACCAGATAAAGTCCACAAAGATGGACAAATCATTGTAATTAAATTAACTAAATAGTAATTAAATGTTTACTAATAAATTTGACTGTATTTCAATTATTAAATTTTATGATGAGTGAAAATAAACATTATGTCATAACTTACAACCACCATGGCAATGGGAAAGTTACAACGGAGTTGATAGTCAGCCCATGACTGGCTTGCTTGAAAAGTATCTTTATATATTCCTCGACGGTGTACTAGATCAGGTCGCTGTTCAGAAGGAGAAGGGTTGACATCAACATAAAAGTTCTTTTCAAAATTGGAAATAATTTTATTTTCCCATTGCTTGAATGTCCAATTAGTAACAGTACCTGGGAAATAATGATTTGTATAGTATTAATTAACATGAAAATGTCATTTCCTGACGCATATTTATATGTAGTTCACAGATGGCAAGCACCATGTAGGGTTTCAGATTCTTGAATTTTCAGAGGTACCACCCCCTTCATCAGAGGGTTAGGAAAACATTTTGAGTGACGGCCAGCTATCAACGTATGTTAAGTGTAGATTTGCAGGGAAGTACAAAAATGTTAATTTTAAAGAACCTAAGCTCCTTCTTCAGTGCCTGTACAATGAGATGGCTATTGAATGATATTATTTCTAGACAGTCAAACACATATTGAAATAATTTGCTAGTAAATAAAGATAGAGCATATGCTCAGTCTTAGTAATAAGCACAAAAAAGTATGTGTTCAAAGTATATAGAGGAAAGGAAGAAGAATTAAAGACTGAAAATATTGGGCACAGCCAGAAATCGATATTATAGTCACAAAGCATCTTTAACCATAACATTAATGCGCCAATCCATAACTCTAACAAATATAGCCAGTCTTATTAGGCACGGACAGGTGGCAATGACAGAGAAAAGATTGTAATTTATTATTAATGGATCCTTCAAACTCTTCAGTCACCCAGCAGCTGGCTGCCACGCTGTTCAGACTCTCTTTGTCTGAAGAAAAGAAATTTGTTCTCAAAATTCACATTTTTATACATCCCTGCCAGCTGACTTCTATTATCAATTTATGGTAAGTCAACACTTGATTTCTGTCTCTCTCTTTCCTATCCAAATCAATTTCATAAAAGTATATTATATGTATTCATTTTATTTTACAATTAAACATACTTAAAGTATTTAACATTGTTCAATTTAGCAAACTAAAGTCACAAATTTACCATTCTTGCTCCTTCTCTGCACAGAGTTGTATGGAAATTGTCCCATATCATGTAGCTGTGAGAGCCACTGCAGACTAGCTTTGCACAGTCCTACAATTTCAACTGCACTTCCATCCCTTGGAGTAGCTGGTTTTCCTCTGTTACCTGCTTTATCACTTGAACCCATTTTGTCCATCCACGTGCCACAGTTATAAGAATTGCCCCCAAAAACAAATCCTGAAAAATATATTTACATTATTCATATGAACATTCTTATTAGAAATGTAAAATACATTTTAAGTTATGATAATAATAATGGTAAAAGATTGCATATGCTAAAAATTATTATCAGCAGCAAGAGTTTTGAATATTACCACAAAATAACAAAAACCAAACAAACACTGGTAGAATTATTTGAAGTAAAGCAGTTACATGTAGCATAAAAGCTGGAGGAAAAAAAAAACAGAAATAGTGTATATCTGTTAAGGATAGAGATGGTACATTCAAATTTCTGAATTGTGTGTGTTATGGTATCTATCTTTCATACTAAGGTAGGCCACATTATATGACACACACATGCATTCTCTCTCTCTCTCTCTTCTTATATATAAACAAGAAATGATATGAAATTGTCAAAATAACTAAAGCAATTGGTATGCAAAGTTCAGCATCACCATTCAGGTCACATGGAAGTTTTTCAATTTTTCTGAGGTGTTAGCCTTCTTCTTCAGGAAAGTCACCCCATGTGCCAGCTAGCAAGATGATTCTGAATCTCAATTTCACTTGGAATGTCTCTCCTTTTCTTCTGAAAAAGGAAGCCAACATCTCTGAAAATTTTAACTTTCTCTTGTCTTCAATGGTGATGCCAAGCTTCAACTTCAGGTAAGCCACAACCTTTCTCCCTTTCCTTTCAATATCAATTGGACACACACTGTTTTTTCCTGACTATATTTGTTATTCTGGCAAATTCACATCATCCTTAATTACTTAATGCAAGGCAGCTTTGACATCTCAAAATGTGGAGTGGTTTTTATTCTTTTTTTAAAATAATACAATATTAGTTTACTTATATAATGTTGAAAGCACCTGTTTCTGGATGAACACCTATCTGATTGTTGAATCCTTTGTCTGTCATATGGGCGTCAATTGACCTCCCTGCATTTCTTTCCCGGAAACAAAGGCCTTGAAAGTGAATAGTCAAAGCTTCATAGATTACATCATGTAAAGGTTGATCCTAAAAAAAATAAACAATATTTCAGCAACATAAACTCATTTTATAAGCTTTAAATTTTCCTCTATTTAATATGTATAACGTAAATTCTTAAGTTCAAAAAATAGTACTAGTTAAAGATTTAAAAACAAGACGTAATATGTTACAAGTATATTGCTTGATACAGAGCAACAGAATACTTATATTCCATTTTTACAAGAAATAAGATTGTGTAGTTAAAATTCTAAATGATCACCATCAAAATGAGCTTTCAATGAACTTACAACTTCACCCGCAGGAACAGGAAGGGAATCATCAGAAGGAAAGATCCTTGACACAGGATCCTTCAAAATAGAAACACCATCTGGGGCTTCTTTGACATAGCTTTGAATACAATAAAGCCACCACCATACAGCATCCCTACAATTAAAGCGAGCTTTACATCCACCATCCAAGAGATTAGGTATTAGACCATGTCGAAGACAACCTGCATACGCCAAAATGTGGTACCTGACAAATAATAAATAAGAGAATTATTTATTAGTCTGCACTTATCACTGACCTTATTAAATAATATATTCTCTATTACCTTGCTTCTTGGTAGCGACCTGTCAAAATAAACAAGCCTCTGAGGGCTATAAATGTATCTCTGCCCCAGTTACGCACATAGCCTGTTGAGAAATGTGGAAGACCTATTGACAAAATTAATTTTAGTTTCCAGTTATAATAAGTAATTAAGAAGATATTATTTTTATTTTACTAACCAGCTGAAAGGCTAACAAAAGATTGTTTTTCTGACAAATTTAGCCCTGAAATTTTAGGTGACAGAGGTGGTAATGGTGAAGAATGTATCACAGCTGCACACTGCACCGAACCAAGAGCTAAACTTCTGAGGAAAGTTGAACCATCCCTTATGAATCTGAAACAAAAAAAAATTATATACATATAAAGATCTGTATTGTTCAAAATATTACATGTTGTAAATTAGGTCTTGTCAGAAAATACACATTTCTGAGAGTTTATGATTACATTTTTTGAGTCAACAATTAATATATTTTTTAAAATGATCTACAATTTTACTCTGAAAAAAACATTTGTCATTTAAGTAGAAATGATTAATTACTTTACCAACATAATTAACAAGAAAAATTGCTTCAATTATTTCATTGAACGTGAAACCACACAGGCAATGAACTGTAATTTACCCGATTGAACCACTATAAGAGAATAGTTAGAATTTTGCATCCAGGAGTGTACATCGTACTTACGGTGACATCAATTCCCAGACTCTGTTTAAAAGTGTAAGGTAAGTGACTGAAATAGTAACAGCAAAATAGCTGGGTACTAAATAGCGAGGGATTTCTTTCAAAGGGCTCATATTTTTCTCCAGCCACTGCCCTAATTCTGTTGTACCTGAATCTTGTTTGAGCCGATATGATATGTAATCTGCAATCAAAAATGATTTTAGTCAGTAAGTAAAAAAATCATTTAATCATAAAGTAAATTAAACATATTTAATAAACAAACTTATCATAATAGAAGAAAGAAATACAAGTAAGGAAAATAAAAATTGCAGCAGATAATTAATAAATAAATTGACTATGTGAACTCGTCAAATGTCTGATCTAATCTTCAAAGCATACATAATACTGGTTGTTAACTTGCATATCATTCATTTTCATTTTATAATAATACCACTGGCAAATCCTTGGTTATCATCGCCTCATTTCCAAATAATTTTTAAATGATGAATGGAAGAAGCCATAAATTTTGAAGGACTATTTTATTTTGCATATATTTAATAAACATTTTATAATATATTCAGAGCAATCGACTTCTAGGAAGGCTACATAGTCCTTTAAGAAAGTTGCACATATTTGTAATATAAATTAATATTGATAATAAACAGAAAGTGTCCGTTAAAGAGGCACAATGTAAATCTTTCAAAGCTATTCAAGTAAAACATTACATTGTATCGTTTTGTGAATACAGCGAAAGTCAAAATATATGCATTTAAATAATAATGATAAAATAAACACAAAAGGAAAAGGACTCTCAAAATAATCAGTAGTTTTCAGGATTATCAGATAACAAACAAATTTATTTGCTTACCGATCATCCAATTTCCATCTCGGAGATTGTTGCAAAATGGATGTCCCAAATCATTATTTGGTGTTATGTCAGAAAGTATGGACATAAAACCTGGAACAGGTAAAATTGTTTAATTATTTGGTGTGAGATTTTTAACAAAAATTTATAGTAATAAATACATATAACACAAACTGTGAAAACAAAATTCATAATAATAAATTAAAGCATAAAACTAGGAGATTTTGTTTTTGTTTATTAATCATAGTACTAGTTTTATATGCACTTGTGTGTTCTCTTCTACCTCCTTTATTTATCAAGAAACTCAATATATCTACAAATACACTACATTAAAACATCCTTAAATTAAAATTTCTCCAATCATAATTTCAATTTATGATTATCATTTATTACCCTGTAATCCACAATAAACTAATGGAGCAAATCCAGGTACATTATAGACACCAATTCCTTTTCCTTCATCCATTTCTTCCTCATTGCATCGATATAAAGCTCTATTTAAATCTGCAAGGTTTAACTCATTCACTATGCTTTCAAGCTCATTGACAGCATCTGAAGTTGCCACATGGACAAAATTTCTCAGTTTGCAAAGGGCTGCTGATGCACCACTATGGAGAGCCACTCTACAACAAATATTAAATATTTAAGACAAATTAATTTTTATAAAAGTTGTTTCTTTTCAGCAAATTCTAACTAAACATGTTTAAAATTGAATAAATTAGTTATATAAATAATCTTTTTGAAAAGTAAAACTTTATATGAAACAATTGCTAAGTTGGTGTTTCTATTTAATTTCAAATAAAGCTTCTATATAGTCTTCAAATGACTTTCTTGAAGCCATACACTACACAAGAAATTGATTTCAGTTTTTGGTAGTTGCTGGAGATGGTGTCACTTTTGTAAGTCACAAGAAAATGCTGTTATAATCTGTCCAACGACTGCATTTTTGACAAACAATTCGGGGACCGGTAAACACAAGACAATTTTAGCCTTTCAACTGACTTTGAGGTTAAACAAAAATTGAGGAATTGGTTTTAAAGATTGAAATGTGCCCAGGAGAAATAAATATGAAACCAAATTTTCAGATATTAAAAAACAATTCTAATACTTTTATAATAGGCTGGATTAAGTAGGTCTAAGATTATAGTAGTTTTTCAGCTGATATTATTTTGTCTACGTGTGCTGAAAGAAACGGAAAATGGAATCAAAAGGAATAAATCAATAATCTGACAAATTATATAAATAAACAAATTGGCTGAATCAAATTTTAACCACTTTAAAATTGTTTTGATGTTCTTTCCTTATAAATGAAGACAGGAGACATTGCATTGCAATAATATTAAGCATTAAAGAAATAATATAGACTATCACCTGAAAACATAGAGAAATATTCTTAGTTGAGGGGACACAAAACAGCATTTTACATATATATTTTCCTTAATACAGTTAAAAATTTACCTGACTGCAACAACAGAACCTGGATGAAAATTGGTAAATTTTAATTGTGTGACATTTGGCTCTCCCGATTCCATTAATTCAAGCATGTCAGAATCAAAAATTTGTAAGTGCTCTCTGACTTCTACTTCATACTCCTGCAAGCCATTAATTATCTTCTTATCTTTGACAAACTCCTCGTGCTTCTCAAACCTTGCACCCCCAGACCTGTGACAATACAAAAACTACAATAAATACATATGATATGAACAGGAAAATGAATGTAGGATTTATTATATTTCTGAAAACCTAAATACAATTGGTCACAGTAATTAGTTTGTTTTCTTTTAAATTAATTTTAAATTGGAACAACTTTAAATACACTCAAGACATTGAAATATTAATGTTTGCATAAGAAGAAACATTACACAATCTAAAAAGAATTTCATATTTTAAATTTAAAAAAAATACTGAAATGTCTAAATCAGTTAAACACAAAATAGAATACTTTTAAACCTATATTACAAATTATTGTGCACTCATCGCAAAGGAATTGTGAGCTAAAAATACAAAATTGGTGCATAAAGTTATAAAGAATCAAAAACTTTAAAATGATTTTAAAATTTCCCAAAATTAGTCTCATTAAAGATGCTTACAGAGCAGATTTGTGATACAGAGTTGCTTCCAAAATTACTTCTTCCACAGTTCCTTCAACAGTCAGAGGTTTAATGTAACCACGCTGGAAGTGAACATCTGGGCATGTGAAA
The DNA here is from genome assembly GCA_034510155.1 of Eucriotettix oculatus. Classification (NCBI taxonomy): domain Eukaryota; kingdom Metazoa; phylum Arthropoda; class Insecta; order Orthoptera; family Tetrigidae; genus Eucriotettix; species Eucriotettix oculatus. Next base: position 36,246,658 of record CM067380.1, on the reverse strand, counting down.
GCCGTGTAAGCCACTAATATGACCGACTGATGAGTTTCAGGACAGTGTCTCGTGACAGCTACAATGTCACTGTCTACTTGGTCAACAAACACCTGAATATATCAAACAGGTTAAAAAAACAGAGATTTTTTTTTTGGATTGTAATAAAACAGAAAACTGAACCTAACCAGAAATTCTATAAATTACATGCAATGTATAAAGAATAAATAAATCTTAAGCTAATCTAGAATGAAATACTGAATCATTTATTCATTTAAATTTTTAAAAAAATTAACTATGCATACTTTAGTTAAATTTATATGGTCATATTGCATACCACAAAGAGATGGTAAGGTACCTGAGAATTAAAAATTAAGTTTAAAACTGGAGATAACTTCGACAATTTAAAGGAAAACAATTTTTATAGATCTTTTGCATTCAACTTAATGATGATGAAACCAGTATATCAACCCTGACAATAAAATCAGTTGATCTCTCTCATCACAAAAGTTACAACAAAGTAAAATAAGAATACTGCCACACAAACATTCAACTGTTTAAACATTTTCAAGTACACCATAATATAATTTCACATTTAAGAGAAAATATAAACAATTGAAAATAAATAGTATATTTATGTCACCTGATTAAAACCAGATTGTCCTAGCTCAAAATGTAGTCTGTTTAGCAATTTTTTGGCAGCAATTATTCCACAATTCATATTTATATTGTCAGGAGTATTAGTTGTATCTGACCATTCTGCATATTGTCTAACTTCATCAACAACATGAATCTGAAATAAAAATTGCATAACTTTACTGAATCTCCAATTTCCCTAAATAAAAACCAAATGAAGATCTCTTGGTAGTAAAGAACACAATAATGAATGTATTGTTAAAATTAGTAATTAATTTTTATACTTTATGTAATACACTGTAAATGTTAATTCCATTGCAGTCTCAAAAACTCTTACCTTTAAAGTCAAATTAGTTATGGATACGGAATCTTTTAAGAACTTTCTGCATATGCATTTTTATGAATGCAAAATATTAGGATACATGATAAACAATTCAAAATATTATATTTAAAATATAAAATTGAAAATTTCTCAAGATAATTGAAAGGGAACTCACATGATGTGGCACTAATTCATCATAGCCTCGATTGCTACCTGTTGCACAACAAGCCATTGACACAAGGGCGGTGGATGGTAAGAGATCAAATACAGAGCGTTTATCTATTGGACTTGGGTTGTCATGTGTCAAGTCCAAAAAAAGAGCATGAGCAACTGACGGCACAAGTGGACGTAAAGAGGGCTGATAAAATGCACCAACTGGTTCACCACCAAAGCGATACACCAAGCGTCCTTCTTCATGAGAATCCCAAGCAGACATTGCTTCTGTTAAAATAAAAGTTATTTATTTAGTAACTGCAAATGATTTCTGATATTATATTAAAAATGTTTCCTATTCTTCTCCTAATTTCTTCATTTTTCATTGAGAACAAACTAGTTACATGTATTCAGTTACAAACTGACAATGATTTGCCAATCTGATTTATTAAAATAGTGGTTGAACTTTCCACGATTGGGAAAACTAATCATTTTCCAATAAACACAACTGAAGGAGAAATAGCCTGATAATAATTTTTTGCATATAATATTTAATACAATAGCAACAACAAAATTTGTTTTATTCTTCTAAATTCTATCAACTAGAATTATTTTATTACTAAAACTTCTAATACCTCTTATCAGGGAGCTAATACCAAGTCTATTAATAAATATGTTGTCCTTTTGATCAGAGTTAGTAAACAGTTCAGCAACTACATAAAGATCTGGTCGAACTCTTCTAGCTGCATCCAGTAAATACTAAAATGAGAAGCATTACTTAAATACAAATATACATGTCACAGATTATAAAAATTAATGAACTGTTTAGAATATTAAAACTTGTTCAATACCTCTGCAACTGGAATTGGAGTGGAATGACAGTTGTCCAAACGAATACCATCAAATATTCGAGCGGTCTGTTCAACATATTCTTGCATGTGTTGCCACAAGAATGGACAGTCTTCAGGCTTATCACCATACCTAAGAAAATTAAAATATTATACCAAACAGACTAAATAAATTCTTTTTCACAAAATAGTTAAGTTTATTACCTGAGCTTGACACTGTCTCCCCATGCAATCAATTCTCGCCTCAAATATACATTATATTCAGGTGCAGCAAAATTACGTAGAGGGTCATCATTCATCACCCAGCCATTATGTGCCATGATAAATTGTGCATTAGTTGAATACATAAGATCTTCATATTGTGACACTGAATCACAGGTTACAATTTCAACAAAATATCTGTTAAGGTGAGAGAAAATTTAAAAAATCATCAATATTGGACCAATTTTATGAAAATTTAACTAATGTTGGATAATTGGATAGTGAGAAAGGATAGAAATATGGGAGAAAGATTTGAAGGGAATACACACTAAAGAAAGACATAGTAAGGTGCTTAAAGGAAAGGAAGGAGAAAAGACTGAATATAATCAGCCCTGCCAAGCTAATTATTTTCAGTCCTTACTCCAATTTCCTTTCCTCTATACACCTTGTACATATGTTTTCATTTGAGCAAATATATACATTTAAGAATATGATACTGTCCAAATAATGAGCAAAACTGGTAAGTTAATACAGGAAAGAGAGACAGAAAATGGTGACTTACATGAGGTGTACCGATAGTAGGCACCATGTAAGGTTTAGAAGTCTTGAATTTTCAGAGGCAATGTTTCCTTCACCAGAAGATTAGGAAAACATTCCAAGCTGTCGATGGCTGGACGTCACTTGGAATGAAGGGGGTGGTGCCTCCAAAAATTCAAGAATTCGAAACCCTGTATGGTGCCTGCAATCTGTACACTTAAGGTAAGTCACCAGTTTTCTGTCTCCCTTTCCTTTTCTTATTAATTGTTTTAATTAACATGACAATGTCATTTCCTGACTCATATATACACACACATATATACAGAGTGGATAGTTAGAAAGGTAGGAAATTTGCTTTTTAAATATATGTTTGGCATAGTACTATGTCAATGTGTAACTTTGTCACATTTCCAATATATTATTCATTTGTAAAATATATATATATATATATAATATATATATATATTGCAAGAAAAATATGAGATGGGATTTACAATTGACTAACAAAACTCAAAACATTGAATGACAAAGTTCATTTTGTAGGAAGTGTGAATTTACCTAGGAACTAGTGGATTCTTGAGCGAGACATCTTTTATGCGTGGACCATTAGAATCAAGTCTGAAATATCTTATATTTGCCAATGTATTATCAACAGCTGCCTGAAGGTGCTGCTGTATTGTTGAGTCTACAATGCCATTTAGCTGTTCCAGGCACGATTTAAAGTCTTCAGTACAACGACGTAATCTTGTATCTTCATCAAAGCAATCATTCCTGCACAATTTGACAGGTAAATTGAAGCAATTTTTAAAAAAATTAATTGAAATTTATTTAGTTACTTCATTATTAATTTCCTAAACTGTATCAAAAATTACAAATAAGCAACACTGATTATGGACTGTAAGTAAAAGTTATATTTCCAAATTATTATTTTAATATACATAAATTATAAGTAACTTGAGTGACTATTAGAAGCATTGTATTTCTGATGAAAATAGATTTGATAAAATTTAAACTTGTCTTGATACCCAGGACTTTTATAAGTCTTCTATTTTTTTTTGGGGGGGGGGATGTTAGATTAGATTTACAAATATTAAAAATAAACTAGCTACTTATTTTTGATAGTAAATTAGAAGAGTTTGTATGAAGATAATATATTATGAATATTTGAACTGAGGCTGTTAGTATACAGTGTAATCATATACCAACATTTAAAACCAATATGAAAAAAAATCCATTTACACTATTCTTATTTAATGAATTATTAACATTGCTTATAACTTTTCTCACCTGTACACATTGAACAAACGAAGAGCTAACTCCATGTCGACTGTTGACTTTAGACGTCTAAACTGATGATCTTGAATAATTTTCAGCAATCCACCCTCACTCATGCACCCAGCTACAGGTGGTAACCGTTTACGAGCAAGATTTTGGAATTCAACAACAAGTTCGTTGACATTAACCATGTATAATTCAGATATTTTGACAAGAGGAAGAAAATAGCCAAACAAAGCACTGCGAATTGCCTGTAAGAAAACAATAAAAAATTACTCAATGCCATAAATTGTTTATACATCCTCATCTACTGATAACATTATCCAATTATATTGGGTGGCATTCTCTATAAAATATAATTATATAACACAACCATATATTGTTACAAATACAATATAAGGGTTTTACAACTTTGTCAATTGTACCACTTGAAACAGAGGTCTTGTAATCAAGGAAAGAAATAATGCATCTAAACAGACACTGAGAATGGCAATAAATGAGGAATATGTAAGCATAATAGACAAGGTGGAAATTTGTTCTCATACAATTGTTAAATGTAGTTAGTTATACATCCATTTTAATCATGATAATTCAGTAGTTTATTCTAGCTGCATTCAAACATAGAACTAAAATCTAAAAGCTTTGATTAAAGCATATTTGAGATAAATCTTATTTGGTAAAAATAAATTAAGCAACAAAATTATAGGGAAGTAGAATGAAAAAATCTGGCATTCTATATACGATATTTCACATTTATATTCTATTGATATTTGGCAAAAATATTCCATAAATATTAAAATATCGCTGATATGGAGTTATTCCGAGTTACATTATACAAATATACATGCATCAGGAAATGAGATTGTCAGGTTAATTAAAACAATTAATAAGGACAGAAAAGAGAGAGAGTAAATTGGCACCATGTAGGGTTTTGGTTTCTTGAATTTTCAGAGGCACCACCCCTTTCATGATAAGGTTAGGAAAGTATTTCGAGTGACGGCAAGCCATCGCTCAGTATATATGGATAGAAAAAGTAGAGATGGAAAACTTGCCTTAAATCAATGCTAATTAAATTGGTAGTAAGATTCAACTAGCAGGGATTCAAATGAATTTCAACACCATACTGTTACAATAATCAATTATATGGATTTTATGATTACTTTCAAAGAGACTTAATCAGTTAAATTTATAAAAACAGTTCAAACTGATTGTTTATAATTATTATGTATGAAAACAATTTTTACCAAAAGATGTTCTTCAGAATCAATGACAGTTGGGATTCCTGAAAATTCCCATTTGCCTTCTGATACTTCCACAGTCAGCTGATTCAACATGGCATCTAACAAATATGCAGGACGCAAGTGAGGTGAATTTATCAAATTGTAAGTGCACTCGGGATGTTCTTTAAGCCATTCTGACTCATTGGCTGTATGGTTCAAAACTATATCACATATACTAACAATCTGAAACAAAGTCCATATCATAGAGTATGTAATGTTTAATGTACTACTATAAAACAAGTTAATAAGAATATACACACCTTCCATTCATCTCGAAGTTTTGTTATCAGAGTTTCAACATCAGCTGCAGTTACTTCGTTGTTACCATAATTGAAAATTGGGTTGAGTTTTAATTGGTTACTAATGCTATATGAAGAATTTGAACCTCCCAGTTCCTAGAAATAAATAAAAATAACTAGTTAAAGAAAAAGTACACATCTCAAGACAGTATAACTGGCATTCCTGTCTGCACATGTGTGTGTATGTATATACATACATATAAATGTGTGTGTCAGGCATTGTCAGGTTCGAGTCCTGGCCACATAGAATATTTTCAGTCTTTCTTCCTTCTTCCATTCCCTTCTACACTTAACATATGTATTTCTTTGTGCATGATTCCATGCTGTACATATGATTCAAAGAGCGAATTTCCTGTCTTTCTCCCAAATATTTCTTTCTATCTATCTATCCAATGTGTGAAGTCACACATTAATTATTAGTTTAATAAATTATTAAATAGCTTTACAGTAGATTTTAGGACTTTCATGAATTGTACTTTTGAACTGAGTAGTTAAAATACATACGGATATTAAGAGTAGATGCTGACTGGCAGGGATATAGGATATAAATTAATTGGGTCAAATTTATCCATCAATTGTAAATTATGTTAGAACACTAATGTCAAACATGAAAATGCCATGATCAGGTAATGATTGAAGAAAATTGAAACAATAAACATTTGGTATAGACTCCATTGATAACTACATTGCATAGATTAAGCTTTTAATACTTTCATATAGTTTTGTTTGTTGAAAAATTAACTAAATATAACCTTTATAGATAAAACTGCTCTCTTATGTTTAATTAAACAATTGGTTGATTTAGACAAGTGTTGCGTGTTTTCAATACTATTCTATGTACTTCATATAACCTGTAATTTTGGATACCAGCCAATAGAACAGTTATGACAAATTGTATCAGTTTAGATCAAATTACTACAATCAAGAATTTTCATTGTTGACTCAAATTACTGATCAAAGATGTCAATATGAATTAAACTTAAATAAATATTTGTTCTTTTATGATTTTAGTAAACACTTGTTTGATTAAATCAATAGTGAATATAAATTCTGCGAATAAATGTTACATGATACATTTAGAAGTAATTACATCAATCAGTTAAATTTGCTCATAGGTCCTAAAGATCTGTCCAATGAGCTACTTTTAAAAAAATCTTTCTAAACAAGTCATGAAGTTGCTTTTTCTGAAAACTCATCTTTAATGTCAACTTTGTACCTTGATGAAAATACATATTACAAGTATAACATACTGCTATTTCACTTATTTGGTAGTAGTTTCCTACAACTAGTAATTAAAAATACTAAGATGTTTGCTTTATAGTGTAAAAGTGTTATCTACCTGTACAGGAGTAAAGTGAATCATATTATATCCACTTTCCTTTGCTACTTGCAATTTATTTTGCCATGTGTTGAAAGGACCCAAACATTTTGCCAAAACAGTTTGGCACTGAATGCAATCTTGAGGTAAAATTTCATCACATCCATAGGTCAAAACAGGATCAACTGTAAAGAAGCCAGAGCCTTGCACACCTGGGCCATCACTGGAACAATAAGTTAGTATTTGCATATTGTGTACATATTTGTATGGAATATTAAAAGTTATTTGCTTTAAAGTTGTGTAATGATACAAACCTTCCATCATATATAAAATAGTAATGGAAAGAGCCAGATCTCCTTATGCATACTTCAGCATATGATGAAGTAGCATCTCCCGTTGGAGATTTAGCATCATTCTGCCACTGTAAGGGTCTGTATTGATTTCGATCAAAATCTTCTTCAATACCTTCAGGATGATTGCAAAAGATGGTGACACTTCGTCCCAGTAATGATGGACCAAGCCGAAACTGAAGACACCAACCTTCAAGATGAAAATCAACTTATTTAATATTACACTGAACAAGTAAATTCATATTTAAAAAACATATACACAAATAAATATATATATATATATATATATTTATTTATTTATATAAATTTAATAAGGACAGGAAAGAAAGATAGAGATTTGGTAGCTTACCAGAAGTTGGCAGGCACCATGCCAAGTGAAGAGTTAAATTTTTAGAGACAACCACCCCTTTCATAAGAAGATTAGGAATAACATTTCGAGTAGGGCCACCTCTCTCTCTCTGTCTTTTTGCTTTACATACCAATTGTTTTAATTATAAATATATATCACAAAAATAAGATATTTACTACATGATAATTAAATTGCTTGATGGCAGGCCATCATTCAGAATTCCACAAAATTCCTCTCTGTCTTTCTTGTCCTTAATAATTGTTTTAATTAGTCTGACAGTGTCATTGCCTAACTTATATACATGGACAAGTGAGGATATGACACTGTCAAAATACCACAAGTTGAAGATGGAAGTCACCATTGGGGATTGTAGATATATTCAAATTTTTGGAGGCAACACCCTTTTTATCAAGAGATAAAGAAATGCACTTGTGATAGTTGCCATCTCCTTTTGTCCTGATAAAGAAGGGTAATGCTTCAAAAAATTGAAAGAATTTACCCGGCTCTCAATGACTACGACAAGCTTCAATTTCAGGTAAGCCACAATCTTTCTCCTTTTTTTTCCTTTTCATACCAAATGTTTTAATTATAAATATCACAAAAATAAGATTTATTATGATAATTGAATTTCAAATCAAATTGATCAGAGTAATAGTAATAATTTAAAAGCAATTTTTAAATCTGAACATGTGTTATGTTTAAGATGTGGGTTGGTGACTCCAGTGGCACAATTACTACTAGGTTCCAATACCTTTCAGAAAGAAGGAATAAAAAAAGAGTAAAATTTTCATATGTATTGATCAACATGATAAAGACAAGTAGACTATAAATAAAAATGAACTATTCAAAAATTTAAAATCATAAATTTAACTATGTTTTAATATTATTATCTAAAATTAACATATTAAATGAAAAGATATAAATATAATTTTTTTTAATTAGATTTTTTATTATTGGCTAGTCTGAACATTTAATAGACCAAAATGTATTGTTAGTAATAAAAAATTATAGTATAACATTATATGCAAATCTAAACTGTCATGTTTTTTCAATTAAGCTTAAATTAATAAATTTTCAATATAGATATTTAAATTATTCAGAAACATTCAAATTCACAACCAATATATATAAAATCAAATTTGATAAAAATATGCAGTCAACAATAATAGGTAATTGATGTAATTACCTTTGCTTAGACGATACAATGTTGAGTCCAAATGTTCTCCATCATTAAGGGTCAAAACTCTGATTTGAGTAGAAGCTTCACCTGGTGAGTTTCCAACAAAGCCCAAGATTGGTCCTATAGATGTTAAACTATGTTTCCGAGTAGCCATCTTGTGGATTATCTAGCACAAATCAAAATTGATATTAAATTGACACAAAATTTTCATAAAACTTGTCAATACAAGTAGTTTACTCATTTTTATGTTATTGTGTTATGTTATTGGTGGCTCTTAGTAAAAAGTAGGAAAACATTGCTGTTAATGTGTTAAATTAATTTCTAACATTGCTTAGCCATGTAATTATAAAGAACATGAGTTGCACATTTTACAACTACCTCTCTTCCAAGCAGGCAGTGTCAAGACTGAACTTGTTACCATTCCCTGGACAAGCACAACTGCTCAAGCAAGATGATACAGTAGGTGGGCCCATTGTGTATCATGTTACACAAACACTCACACACACAAAGAAACCTGTTCATACTTACAGACGTCTTGATTTTCTTGTAACCCAATGCTTTAAGCATGCAAGAGGTCATGGCACATACATTATTCTGAAGTATCTTTAGTAAATTTCCCAGCAATAGAAAAACTTTAGCTATACTATCTCTTGCATAAATTATCATTACTATGTCTGTGCATGGATACTTCCTGATAATGAAAAAGTCAAGTGTGAGACCGCTATATCTTTACTGATAACCCTTGTGTCAAGTCTCACACAGTGGCACCAAAGGATTGAAAGATTTTATATATGTTAACAAGTTTAGATGAAATTAAATAGTTTATAAATAGAAGAATAAGTATTTAAAATCATTTACCATTATTTCAAACTTCAAAACAAAGTGCTTTGAAAGAAAGATGTAATTGTTAACTTAAAAAAATTGAGGATCAACATTCCTCCGGGTATTTTAAATTACGATTCAATATGCATCTTAAAGGCTTTCTTTCCAAATATTTATTAAAAAGCAATAATTAGGAGTAGAGACAAGAGATAACAAAACTTCCTATATACTTTTCTATTTTAAGATATTTGTTTCAATATTATAGTTTGAAAAATCTTATTTTTATTACTTGAGTTATTGTAGTTCTACAACTGTAATATATTTACCCCATTCATTTTATCCACACAGAAATTGAAAATGCCAATGTATGTGTATTTAAAAGTCATGATAATTGTGTTAACAGACTCAATATTAAATACCTTCAAAGCATGTGTATTTAGTTTAACTGTAATGGTTTTAATACGGTGTTATAAAATTTATAAAAGCATTTACCATATTTTACATTTCATTAATTATTTGGAAAAAAATGATTCAATAAGAAACTAAAAATTACATATTATTGGAAAAGTGGTATTAGAAAAGTAATACATTATTTATACTATAAATAAACAGACTTAATGGATTGAAGCAACAATAAATAAAAGTAAACCAACATGAATAAAACTTAAATAATGTTCTATCATAATACACTAGACAAAAATTTTGTAGTGTGATATATCAGATATCAATAACATGAAACAATGGGACTGACTGAATGAATAAGCACTGCAGTCAAAAATTCAATTTCATAATAGAATTAAAAGTGTTTATCTCATCACCATTGAAAAAACTTGTTTGAAATTCTTGCAATGTTATGGTAAATAAACTTTGCAATTAATAATTAGGTGAAAGACTAGCACTGTACATCAAATGTTATGTTATGTAAATGATGCCAATAAATGTTATTACTCACTTTCACTAAACAAAATGACTAACCAAACTTGGAGAGAAAACATCATTACTGAAATTTTATTTAAACAACATTCATTCTAATAAATAGTTTCCACTATACTATATTACTCCATTAAATAGTTGTAAATAGAAATTGAAAGTAATTTAGACTTTCACTTGGCAGCATACCCTATTCGCCTTTAGTGGTGAAACTTGAAAATTTTGTTAATTTTCTTATGGAAATTTCAAACTTGTGTCATGACAACTATTAATATTGGATGACTTCTGAAATATTTCAAATGGTTACCTCTAATACTGTAAATTAGATAAAGTTATCTTCCATGAACAATGGCCTATGCATATGAAATATAATATTGTGCTACATTATTGATAACTCACAAAATGACACTTATTAAGAACTGTGAAAAATTTAACTTCTTACACTTTGATGCATAGAAAATAGAATATAACCATTTCCATCAAAGCAGAAAGTTGTACTGTTTACATTGTTTCTACCCAATGAATAATAGCTTAATTTAGCGAAGAATCATGCATAAATAACAACATTGTTTTTTCTGTATAAGTGATTATTTTTTTACAGTATTTAATCAATATAATTATTATTAATCTAAAATATTTTATAAATTAAATAGTTCATGATAACTATTAACACCATTGAATTATGATTACAAGTTTATTTATCAATATAATTATTTTCCGAAAACTTATTTACAGAGTAGTAGCAGAGTATAAAATTGAAGTTCAGTTTTTAATGTTAACATTTAAATTTCAATAACTGTAAATGTCACGGTTTCTACGACGTCGCAAAAGATTGCATAGGATAAATAATTTAAATTTTCTTAAACGTTGAAGAAAAGGAGTAAATCATTTGACAGATCTATAAATGGATAACCTGACAAATTGGAGGTGTAAATGCCTATAATGAAGCCTTTATTTTTAAACTTACTTATTTCTTAAAGAGGAAGATAATTTGTTTTCTAAACATTCAATTTACATCATGGAATACAGTGTCATTCAAAATAGGTATCTTAAATGCACAAAAGAATTTATTTTTCAGATAGACATGGTTAAAAGTGAAAAGTCAGAGACATTAAGTGTGTGTTACTAATATTAACATACACACTCGTACTATATTTTTCATAATAGATAATGTTCTCTTTCGTTTTTCTAATATTTTTCTCGTTTTTATTTAAATAAATAGATTAATTTATATAAAGTAATATTTCAAAACGTTTTAATGGAAGCAGAGGTTACTTCGACTCGGTATATGGAGATCTCATAATACTGCACAGAAAGAACACAGAATAAATAATATTTCATAACATATTTTGTCCGATTTGTTCCTTTTATGTAAAAAAAAAATTGTCCCAGAAGTAAAACTATTATTAGCTGTTTATTCTTTTCAATTTAAGAAGTCACCAGGTTAAATTCTTTCCCGTTTTTTATATTTTAACTTAACCAAGAATTAACAGTTTAAGTAAATTTATGATTTATCTTCTTTTTATATTATTCTCCTTTTGGAACGAGAAAGCGTCCTTATACACACGCGTTGGAAATATTCGATTAGCTCGAATGTATCTCTGCATTAAATAAATATTCTGACAATGAAGTATTAATAAATAAGAAAATACAGCTAATTCGTCAGCAAACAGAATTAATATTTATTTAATATATTTACGACGGATCATTTCGGCCGTGACCGACGCAGTCCACAACGCAAATTGTCCGCTTATACATCTATGTTATAAATTTAAAATTTACCTGATGGAGCCCACAAAAATGGACGAAACGTGGTAAATATATTAAATAAATATTAATTTTCGTTGCTAACAAACTGGCTGTATTGTTTATTTTTGCAATTAACGCTCTTGATTAGAAAAAACCGTTTGTAGGAATATATTTGTTTGGGGCAATTTTACTTTATTTTATCGGTTTAATTTTTAAGTTTACTAAGATATCAAGGAATTTATTAAATATGCAAATTATTCTTCCGGAATGTCAGTGAAATAAAGTAGAGGGAATTTTTATGAAAAAGGTCTGACAATTTTACTTGCACCTAATCTGATTAACATGCATCTATAACGTATTTTACTATTCTTTAGTGATATACGCTTTGTCGATATTTTACCTCAACATATTTTAGTATCCTAAATACTTACAGATACCTAATAATAGCAACATATAAATCAGGTCATTTGAATTGTTTGTAATCTAATTCAATTACGGTTCGTTTCTTGTTTTATATACTCTAAATGCTGAAATTAAATTCGCAAAAGAATGCAGATGTGTAAATCGTCGTTTTCTACGAAAGTGTATTTTCTTTTTCGGAATTAATTTCATCAAAAGCCCACACAGTTGAAGAATTGTATATAAAATAGCCCTCGTATTTGGAACTTTACCTTTTTTAATATATAAAATTTTTCTCATCTAAATTTGTTTGCATGATTGATACCAAACCCAGTCATTCTAAATGTACTTTGCATGTATAGCCAATATTCTATTTTAACGAATGTAATGTCAGAAAGCGCACTATCTGAAAATCGTGTAAGAAGGGAAAGAAAATATTGTCATTTTCAGGTAATGATATTTCCTGCTGCAACGTCTGGAGCCGAAATTACAGTGATTTAATTAATGAGGTGAAGTGGTCCCGAAAGTTGGGGGACAAACGTCTTCAAATTAAATTATTCTATTTCCGACTTTTGGCCATTCTTTTGTATTTTAAGCCAGATTAATTTAATTACTTCATGTATAGTTTTATGGACCATTGTCTGAAACAGCTAGCGCTAAAACAGGTTGATGAACAATGTACGGTTTGGTTGCGGTGCGTGGCGTGCGCACCATACACGACGTGTTCGTTCGTTCGTTCCTTCCTTCACAATCAGTTAGGTCTCGTTACACTTTCAATGTTTTTTTGCCATCGTTACTAAAGCAATTTCTAATTGACTATTTTTAAATGCTCACCTGAAATATTTCATATACCTTTCTCCTTTTCAATTTTTGTATAATTACATAACTTTTTCTTGTGTATGTAAGTAACATTTTCTAATTAGAACTTATGCTGTGTACAATTATTTTTTTAAGTGCAGGATTATGAAATTTAAATTTGTAGTTCAACTTTTAATAAACATATTGTAGGTTTGAAATTTATTAAATTATGTTCCCAATATGAAACATATAAATATTTTACAAACACTATTCCTTTCTTGAGTCTACATAAATTTTTATATTCACAATTTCTTTAACATCATTTTAACATATATATTTAGTTTACTCTTACATTTCCTTTTAAGACTTATTTGTGTATGTTCTTTAACTTATAAATAAATAACTTTTATTCAACTTGTGCTCTGCAAGTCATTGTTGCATCCATTGAATTGTGACCAATTTTATCACATCACAGTTGAACTGTGTTTATTTATAAAATCATATTTCTTAAATAAAATAAGTGGAATATCTTACCCAATAATTCTCTCACAATTCTCAGATTAAATGTTCAATTTCACATTAATATAAATGTCCACTCACAATTACTGATATACTGGTTAGGAGATATGTGGATCATTAGATGAATTTCATGCATTTGGTTTAGAGATGCAATAGCATAAATGAGCTAAGAAAGGAAACCAAAGTAATTGAGATTATGATTAAGGCTAAAATAAGTGAAGAGATGAAAATTATACATTTCAAAAGGAAATCTACTTTAATGATAAGGCATTCCCAGTGAACTTGAAAAAAAAAAAACAATTCTTGGTTTATCAACAGGGTTAATTATTTATTATAACACTAAAGTTTCAGTACAATTTCTCTCTGCCATGGTCTCCTGATGAAAGCAGAGATGAATTTTGCTGAAATGTTAATATAATAAACAATTGACCAAGGGAAATCCCTCAGACTATAGGTGAACAATAGACATTTATGTTTATATCCCACCTAATTCATGAGGGAAGTATTGAGTGTACGATTTTTCTCCAAGTTATTGATTCACAATAGTCTTCTGCTGAGTAGGGTGTCATAGTTTGTTACAAAGTTATAACAGAAGAGGAATGTACTAGTTTTGTATATGCATAAATGGTTTCTAATTTATAGTAAAATGGAAAAATTTATACCAACAAACCTTTAATTTTTTTGCATTAAATTGTAAAACTTACAATACACCTAACAGAGGCTGATGTTGACTTTACATTTATAATGGTACTCAGCACTCAGTGCCAGACCTATAAGAGACAGTGACTGGTAGCACAGAATAATTTTACAACTGAACACTTCAAATAGCTTCTTCAAGTATCAACTGTCTTTTACTATCAACAGTGTTAAGGAACTCTAAGGTTCTGGTATTGACACAAGTGACCTGAGTCTTTCCTGTAGATTTTTCAGGGATCACATTACTTCTACCTATTTGGTATGACACAACAGCTGCAAGCATGTGCCAAAATGAAAATTCTGGCCAGAGGACATTTGTAAAATAGATGTGACAGCATGATATCTGTAAAATGAATTGGAATGAAAACCATAAATGTTGAGTATGGAAACAATTGTTAGCCTAGTGATAATTTTTAGAAAATTTCATTGTTTTATACTAAGGATCATATCAAAATATATTCTTTGCAATTTTTTAAAAAGAAGTTATGAATTACATAAAATATGTTTAATTCAATGTGTATGTACTATTTTAACGAGTATTGCCATTAAAGTTAAGAGCTCTTGACAAAATTGTATAAGGTCATATTATTTTTGGAAGCAGGGTTTTCAAGGGAGTGAAATTATTCAACTTAAAATACAGTTCACCAAATATATTGAAATTATCATAAATGTAAAACACAAAGATTTATACCAATAAGTTAAATAATTCCATTAAATTATATATTACCAAAAGCTTATATGTCATGATTTATCATGAAACAAGCACCTACACTGTTACTAAAAAAATACCAAGTCCATAATTCTAATCTTGGTTTTTTATAGATAAAAAATTGAAATCTTAGTACAGATGGAGGTTAATGACAAGTAACTTTCAAAATATTAGTCAGGTAACTGTGATACCTGTAACTTAAAATGTGATCATATATCATTAAGTTGGCCATGTAGCTGATGTATGCAGCTAAACAAATCAACTTATTAAATTTTCCTTTCAAGTGAAGAGAAAAAAAAATACAAATTGAAATTAAAATTACACAATTTCCCATGAAATAGTACAAGCACCATAAATAGAATAACAAAAGTATAGCACAGCATAAATTGAGGTTATGTAGAATTTATGAGCACTAACCTGCCAAAGTAAAAAATCACTAAGCCT
The DNA here is from genome assembly GCA_034510155.1 of Eucriotettix oculatus. NCBI lineage: Eukaryota > Metazoa > Arthropoda > Insecta > Orthoptera > Tetrigidae > Eucriotettix > Eucriotettix oculatus. The sequence continues at coordinate 36,230,865 of CM067380.1, read as the reverse complement.
CACTTCACCAGAAGTTCTAATTAACAGGTCTGGATTAGGACTCTTGCTAGTATAAATGCATTTGTCTATCAATTCCTTACTAACATCATTTTCTACAATGTTTCCAGTTTCTGCACCTTCCACAATTGCTTTGACAGCTTGTGCCATTTCATCACGAGCTAGAAATAGAATTGAAATAAGTTTGATTAAACAAGATACAACAAAAATGATGTACTTATTTAAATAACAGAATCGAAACAAATGTTTTGTTTTATTTGGAACTAATGTTATTGTTAATAAAAAACATAAAAAGAAAAATTATAATAATAGTCAAATTTTCACAATGCAAATAAGGATACATAAATTTATCATGATAGCAACAATTATACTAAAAATAAATAATTTGTGTTTCCAAAATTCAATTATTAGTAATTTCATATTTAAAAGTCTATTGAATGCAAACACTTGAAAATTAACACACACAAACTAAAGATCCAAATCCATATACTTCTGTTCTAAGCACTTTCAATAAATTCAGATATTGTTTTATATTTGTCAATACAGCAACAAATTTAGTTTGGAAGCTATTTTTTAATGTCAGGTGAAAACTAATGATAAGCATTTTTTAATTTTCTCTGTAAGTAGTGTTCAGTTGCTTGATTCTGTGCCTTGTAGACAGTTGTAGATTTTTCATTGGCATTTTATGATAATTATTATTATTAAAATAAATATTAATGAATCAATAATGATGGAGCAACTTGGAAGAAAATGAATATAGTAAAGTACAATAGTATTTATATAGCTTGTACATCTTTTTTTCCTATATTTTACAATACTGCAAGCTTGTTAACAGATTTTTGACACAATAAAGTAATATTTTTTTATTCACAAGGTGAAATACTGTCAGACGTAACTCTTATTTCAATGTACAAAATTTTGTATTAATCATAGCCAGATTATCAGATATTTTTCTTCCAACCTTGAACAAACTTCCAAGTGTTTAAGATATATTTTTCATGCAGGTATATCTCCAGAAGGCTAAATGCAGGAAACTTCCTTTAGAAGGCTGTAATGTATTAACAGTTTAATCTTAAAATATAAAATTTGTATAATCTTATAAAAAAAATGGAATTGGATACACCACTGGCATCATGACCTCTTTATCTTTCTTGTATTGAGACTTTTACATAATGAAGGGAAAATCCTAAGGTGAATGACAGATAATTGAATAAATAAATATGAATAATGCAGGGAGGTATTCAATGTAGATGAAGATAAATATTTATTTTGAAGATTGTGTCTAGCTTGTGGGAATAACATCCATGGTGTATCTCTGTGTGTCCTTAGGCCTAAAAAAATCACATTATTTAAGTTAAATATTTGAAGTACCTGTATAAGCAAATGCCACATTCAAAACAGCTCTTTTGTTGCTCTTTGTGATCAGCATAGCTTCTGCCATAAGTTTTCTTAGATCTAAAGGTAAAAGGGAAACATTTCCAATAACTCTAATACAAATTCCATGTTCCATCAATTTCTCTCTGCAAAATAAGATATTTATGTAGTAGAAATATAATTTCACCTTTAAAATCAAAATCAAAATACTGTTACCAACTTTTCATTCAAAAGTCGTTGAAACTTTATTCTCGCCAAGTCCATTAGTCCCGCCACTTCTTCAGGGCTCCTCTTGAAATTTTCTATGCTAAAAGCATAAACAGTTACTTCAGGAATCCCCAATTCCAGGCACCATTGCAATGTTTCTGTCAATTTATCGAATCTGTGAAATATAATAAAACTGTAATCATTATAAATTAGTGGCTGAAACAAATTACAAAACTTTTAAGCAGTATATGGAACACACTAAAATAATAGTCTTATTCATATCTACATATTGTAACACCTCATTTCTGCAATACAAGGTAACAATATAAATACTGCACTAGCCTCAATTCACAAGAATTTCTATGAGATTAATAACAGTTATCTTTTAAACATTAGAACCACATATGAATTTTCTGCGTAAGAGATGCATTTACCAAGTGGCTATAAGCTCCATTGTCCATTATGCATTGTGTACAAATATTGTAATGTTATCCAAAGCAAAATATGCGGAAATATACATACCATTGTAGACTTAGACCTCAAGTATTTAGAGCAGATGCAGCATCATAAATTATTTTACCCTTGCTTAATTATTTATTATAGCCGAACATGCTTTAAAATGAGACAGGCAATTCTCCAGTAAGTCTGAATTTAGTAGATCTGCCTACATGAGTATTCAGACTCTCAACCTAGCTGTGTTTCCTGCCTTTACTTCTAAGATAAACTGCAATAGTTTCCATAAACATTTCATTCATTCTTCCTAAATAACATCTCCAATACATTCCTCTTTCACAATGATAAAATCCTACCATGGAATGCCAAGTTATACCATTTAAACAATCAAACTTGTGCAGTAATTTTGTAAAATATTGGTTGAAACATATCTTGCACAAAAATTAGCAAAAGAAAAGAGTTCATTACAGACAATTGTGTTTCTTAAATGCGGAAGGCAATACAACATGAGCTACAGCATATTTTCAAATGAAAAATGTCAATATTCCACATGGAATGAGTTCACAGAAATTATGGGGCACTAACATTTTAATATTTAAACAAACACTGACGTTATTAATTTTCATAAAAACTATTTAAATCACTAAAACCAATACTAACATTACATCCGAAAAACATTATTTGTGTTCTAGAATATACAAATATATATATATACATAAACTATATATACCCTTTCGAATGTCCTTCAAGTTTTTCGCATTTGTTTCTTTCAGCATATCTTCTATTGCCGTCCATTATAAATGCAACATGCCTAGGCACTACACCACATTTAACTATTTTAACACACAAAGACTGCAGAAACGTTAAGCTAGTGTCTCTTATCCAAGACATGTCTTCAAATGAGTATTATATTACAAAAATATACGAATATTATAACACCATTTTTCATGAAATATAACTTTTAATCTTGAAACTGCGTAAGTTCTCCACAGTACTCGATTTTTTTCTTTAATTGGACACGTCATTCAAATATACGCGCTTGTGTACTTAGTGGACTTCGGCCAATTGAATGACACTTCTACGATCCACTTGTCATAAAATAGGTTTGCGAAATGGAATGATGCATGTTAATGTCTCTTGACGATTTCGATACATAACTGTGTAGTCCTAAATACATTACTACTATCCGGCATAGTTATTGAGCTTTTAAATAAGACATTACATGGAATATGACACTGAGCCTTCACTGATTTTCATCACTAAACCACGTGAGGTGCGAGAGTCGATATGAATCGTTTACAGTGAATTCGATGTCAATTCGTCTAAATCGTTTTGTAACTACAGATTTCAGCTTCGACTTCTTTTAGACGCTTGTAACTTAATAATTCTGTTACATTTTAGGCCGAAAATATTGAAAATGAAAAGTCAAATTAACCAGTTAATGTTCTTAAAATCATATTTTCAAAACGAGAGTCTAGCTTCATATTGCATTAAAATCCTTCCGTTCCAAAACTAGACTAGACAGTATTGCGAGAAATCAACTGAAAAATAAATATTTTCCTAAACAACCAATTTCAATTATTACAAAGCCGTATTCCGTCAACCCATTTAAGAACTGAGTCAGAAATTATGTATGAATAATAATCATAATGCACTATAAATAAATGGAATACATTTACGACCATTAAGTGATTTACTAAAAATATACTATGATTATTACAAATATATCATAAAACTACTTAAATGAATTTTATTGGAACTTATTTTAATGCACATAATTGCAAGGATTTATTAATTGAAAATGAGTGGCTAACTAAAAGAAATAATTTGGACCGTATTCGATTTTATTTTCATTAATTGAATCGTAGTAACCAAATGAAACGAATAATGAGTTTTAGTATTTCATAGCTGTTTGAAGCAGACAATTTTCAATCGGATTTAAGTAACGCCGTTATGGTTATGCTGACATGGATAATAATTTCCCTTATTTAAAAAGAATCGCCTGCTTCATGATGACCCAATTCGTTAACAGAAATTATGAATTCAGAAACGTCAAACAAAATATTTAATTGAAAGTATTTCATAAAAATTAAGAAAGCTCAATTTAGCAGACTATGTATTGCTATTAAAATCACAAATTAAATAATTTCCGACAGATTTTTACAGACAGTTTTCATTTTTTATTTAAACGACGTTTCGGCGCATATTCGCACCTTCTTCAGGTTTATAATCTGCGAAATACATATGCGCCGAAACGTCGTTTACATAAAAAATAAAAACTGTCTGTAAAAATCGGTCGGAAATTATTTAATCTCTTTTATCAAGTAATATATTGCTTGACTGTTGGATTTTCAATTTTTTATAATTAATACTCAGCTTAAGGTAATTTATAGTTGCGGCAAAATTATCCAATCATATAGCTGTTGTCTACGAAAATAACTGTTTAAAGTATACCAAATACAGAACAACTTGACAAATAAATTTTGAATCAGAAAATTCGCAAATCAACTTTAGCCTTTGGTTAAAGTCTATGATCGAACGTAAACAAAGGAGTGAGAGCAGACGTGTTGTGGAGTAACTGAATAAATTGTGATTACCTACAAGAAAATAATTTGTTTTGATTAAAAGTGACTTTTTTTACGAATTACTGTGTAGGAAAGACCAATTACCCACTTATTCGGTTAACGCAGAACCAATATTCGCAGAAGTTAATCTAATTTATGATTAAAGCACCTTTTACTATTTCATTCCTCTCCCGGCCGAAAATATTTACTCCAAATACAACTGATAACAATAGCTGTGGTGAATATAAATAGCCTCTTTATCAACACATTTAAGAATTGCGCATTAAAGTAATACGATTGGCATTAATGTGTCGTGGAAAAATATAACCTCGAAAACTTGACTTTGACAACCATACATATGTAAATAATCCAGTGCAAAGGACTGATTTCCCGTTAAAATGTTGTGTTTGAAATCTGCATTAATTTCCATACTGTTGTCATTAAGTACAATAGCAACCGCAGTTGTGGGAGATAGAATTTGTTCATCGACTCAAAATACAGTAATAAAAGCTTTGGCTGATAATATAACCCATTGGTTGATTGGATTTTTTTCATGGTTCAATGTTTTTTACTATTTACATTATGGCACTTTTTTCGATATTGTACTGTGTGGAATGTTCTCTTCTGCCATTGACATTGATCACTTTATAGAAGCTAGATCACTGCACCTACAGGTGAATACTTTATATTAATTAATTAATGTCTAAGGTTTTAGCCTGTTACACCCCCCCCCCCCCAATTATTTCCACTACATGTTACAACTTTGTAATATTTACTCAGTTTTTTTTGGGCAACAAGCTGCTTGAGGGTGATCATGAAACAGGCAAATCCCCTTTAACAGCATAGGAAGGGAATTGAAAAGGAGGGATGCGGAAGGTCTGGAGGTCATTCTTTAAAAATATTGGGGAAAACATTCAGACTGGGAGAATGAGGATCTAACTTAGAAGTCATAAATAAAAAGGCAACAAAAATAAAGAGTTATTAAACATTAATTATGATTGGGGAAGAATTTCTGATCGAGACTGAGAAGTTTGCAGAAAAATATGTAAAAATTTAATAAGCACTACTTCTTTATGAAGTGCCTGTTACCTGCAGTTAGAGAGTCAATTTATGATAATTAATAACCCATCTTCAAGTGCTACTGTAATATTAATTTGACAGTTTATGTTATAGTACACTACAATGTAGCGACTCACTTTCCTAAATATTTCTGGGCTCCTCTCAAATGTTTTGTATAAAATGTATCTTGGTAGATACATCAATGTAGTTTGTTAAACTTTTATTGTGCACAATTTCATTTTAATCTATTAAAACATAACTCAAGGCATCCAATTGTTTACACAATATTAAGTAGTAAAATTGCTGCAGCAGCAGAAGTTTAATTTTTTTTTAAATGCAGTTTTACTTTATTTCTTCTTACATTAACGGGACAATTGAAGTAAATATATTATTCTGAAATAATATGAATTGACATGATTCAGCTATTTCTATATGCTTGAGAGTGGCTATTGTTAAATACTTTAACTGTTATTAACTGACAAATGCTACACTTCTATTAAAGTTACTTATAGATTGAATACACATGATACAAAAACATCTATCTACAAGGTCTTAATGATTATTTTACAATTCAGTAAGGAAGGAGCTGACCATATATTTTTAGAATGGGGCTATGAGATATTTGGCTTGAAACTAATTTACCTCTTATTGATGTATTATTTCAGCTAAACCTATACTTTTTGATCCATGATAATTTAAATTAACATTAGCTGCAAAATTGCATAGTCATAAACAAAAGTATTTTTTTCAGGAATTATAAATTGATTAAAAACCTTTGGGAACATAATTAAAAAAGATCAAATAGAATGTAGGTATTTTTATATAATGTACTCTTCAACCTTTCAGGATGCTGTCAGTTTGACAAATCGGCCATTTCTTCACTGCAGCTCCATCCCAGTTGTGGTTTGTGGTGTAGGCTTGATGTTGGCGTATTTATGTGATTGGTTTTGGTTACAAAAACTCTCTTTCTTGCTGATAGTTGCATTCTCCACACATCATGTGCGTGATTCTACTCGACGTGGATTGTGGTTCTGGCCTTTGGGTTCTATACCTGTGTTACCATATTACTTGTATATTTTAATTTTAATTGTTATTCCATATCTATTAATTTTCTCAATCAAAATGACTGGTACAAAAGCCAGTACTCACTGGCATCATGAAATCATTAGGGTATAATTTATTTATTTGTCATACAAAATGTATGCTTCATTACTGACATGTGATATTTTAAAATTGTTCCTAATTTATTATTATGTTTTTTAAATAAAAAGATTTGTTTGTATATATTTTTATCATTCATTTAATGCCTGCTATGATGTGTAAAAGAATTTGTCTATATGTTTTTCGTACGTCACAGTCTTTTTGATGACTAGTTTCCACATAGTTATGTACTTATTGTTAATGTAACTTTTAAAAAACAAATAAGAGTTTCATGCATTTAATAACCCTAAATATGTTTGTATGGTGACATTGGATAGTAGAACATATTTACTTGTCAGGGTTAATCCTTGCTTGTAGGAATTGAACTAGTTTGATGTATCTTCTTCCAAGGTTTTCAACTTGTTCCATACTCTGTGGCATGTTGGATGATCTAGAAACCCCTTTTCAAAATTGTGAAGAGGTTCTCACAAAATTTCTGGAATGATTATAGTGTTTATTATTCTGATTTATATACATTAATTTCTTTATACTTTATTAACACCCAATTTTTTGTTTACAATTTTATTTTCTTAAATTTTAAAATGACTGAGGAATATTTTACAATATTTTTTCATTGTATGTCCTTTTGAATGAAGTCATAAATGCACTTTCCATGTTGTTTACACAATACAAATTGACATCAAAACAATTGAAACTTTGAAGAAATCTTTTTCTCAATGGTGACGTCAAGCTTCAATTTTAGGTAAGCCACCTCCTCTCTCTAGATATATACTTATGTATATATACACAATTGGTATAGAGAGGAAAAAGAAAGAAAGGTGGTAGCAAATTTTCAGGTGTTACTATGAGTGCTGCCCTGCAGTGGACTGTGCAGGTTCAGAGGAAACTGATATGTTACTGCTTCCCAGGCTTGTGACACCAACTGTTAATTTCAGTCTTTTCTTTCCATGTATATTATCACACACATCAGAAAATGATATTGTCTGACTAATTGAAACAATAAGGACAGGAAAAAGGGATAGACATTTGGTGGCTTACCTGAAGTGTGAAGTTGGCAGGCACCATGCTGAGTGCAGAATTCGAATTTTAGGGGGGAAGCAGCTACCCCATTCATCAGAAAATTAGGAAAAGCATTCTGAGTGATGGCCAGTCATAGAGTGAGCAATCAAAATTACTGTGCAGCTAGCTTCTACTGTTAAACAATAGACCCCACCAGGTGACCAACTTTCTCAATGAAGGTCGGGGTAGAGGCAAAGAATTGATGCACGAATATTAACTAACATATAAATACAACCACATGCAAGCACATTAATGCATACACACACATCCACATCATAAAACATACAAACTAATATTAACACACATGTACGACCACATATAATGCATGAATCATATCCACAATTTGACACACACATTACTCTTGTAATTATTGGTGGCCAGTTTTTTTTTTGAGGGGGGTTGAGGAAGGTTACTATCTAGAGGATGTTGAGTCTAGAGCTTTCTCTTAACTGCAAGATATGTTGGAAGGAGAGTTCACATAGATGAAGCTGAGCCTCTGAAGAATCTGAGATAGGAGGAAGGTTAGTGTGAAGCACTAGTTATGTGTTATGTGGCTGCTGTGGCTGGAAATCTGTTAGGGGAGGGGTTTCTTTGTCTGGTCAATGTAGAAAGCTGGGCAGAGTGTACAGTTGATTCTGTAAATTGTATGGGAGGAAAGACAGGTTATATTTTCTTTAATATTATAGGCCATGTTGGTGGGACACTGGGAGGTTGTGGTGGTTGGAAGTATAGGGTGGACATGGTACCTTTTTCAACCGCAAGGTTTGCAGCCACTTGGGGGGGGGGGGGTTGCGTTTGTAAGGTTGGACCGGAATGTTATGGAGGTTGGATGGTCGCCTGAAGGCATTCCTTGGACAGAATTGTAGGGAGAATGTTTTTGATTTCTGGGTTGGATTGCAGTTCGGAGAAAAGAATTGAGTGTACATAGTCTAGGTAGTTTTTAAGGGAAGACTACCTTCTGTTTGTTGGTCTTAGATGGGCTTGGCTATTTGGGAAGCAGAAAGGGTTCTCAAACAAATAACTTGAAGAAATATTACAGCATAAGCAATTGTTTTGTGATGGTATTTACTCAGCTCATATTCATGTATTGCTACTGTTCATATTTACATAATTTTTCATAATGTTTTAAATCTTGAAATATATTTGTATTTTCATGTAACAATTATACAGTTCCAAACAAATGTAGTTTAATATAAAATTAATATTCCACTTCAAAATTATATCAATGTTAACATGTTAACATTATTGTTGTGTTCAACTACTATTTGCAATAGTCAAGTTTTGAACAGTCATGGTTCCCATACGTTTCTTCTTCATGTTATTACTTTTGAGGTGTTACCACATCGTACTGGGATTACATTACGTTAATTACTAGTTCTTTTTGAAGGTAAGTTTTGACAAAAATTTTACCCCATGTATTGGAATGTAGCCTGTAAATGTGAATGATAATTTAAATGTTTGCATAAGAATACAAGTTGTAACAAAAAGGAGAAAAATGGCTTAAGTAAAAAAAATCTAGATTTTCATCTAGCTATTAATGATTACAGTGGTAAGATATCTCGATGGGACAGAACTTTGCGGAAAGCACTTCTGAAAAGTATCGGTCTGTGTAGAAAAGCTTGCGTTCGAAATGTGTCTCTAAAAAAATATTTACAACAATATGAATTTACAGGGTGTTTGAATTTAGCAATGAGGGCTCCATTTAAAGTTTTCAAAGTTAACCGCTCCTTCCCCTGACCATCTCAAAATGGTCAATTTTTGTACGTACTAATTTTTCCACATAATCCGATACCATAACTTAAATCGACCAACCGGTGTATTAAGTTACAAAAATGACTCTCACGACACCTTTGCGTGAAAAATAAATTTTAATCTATTTCCTGGAATTTTTTTTTTGTAACCCCTCATTTACTTATTTTATAGTTTAGTTGCGCCATACTTATCGATTGCTATAACCTACAATTTCACATTAGATTGCGTGCGCAAATAATTAGGTGATTAGTATTTTGCTGGCAGTGAGGGCGGGCGTTTTTCCCGATGACTTGTCGCTCAGCGGGGCGCTCTCCCTAGGGGGCGAAGAATAATTGGGGCAACTCACTCACAAACGCTCTCCCGACTAATTATTCCGGTCTTTGTGCAGCAGCGTCAAAAGTGAGGGCGCAACCATTTCCTCCGTTCCGACTTGCCTCGTTTCTTTTGTGCTTCAAGTTCATCTTTTTACAAAAACATTCTACACCCTTTCATGCCTAAGTTGTGCCGTGTGTCTTGTACCATTATCCATTGACGATGAAAATGTGTTTATTCACCCAGTTGTTTATTTAACGCTAATATTTGGCTTTTAAGGAATCCTTATTCTATAATTTAGAATAGTTATAAAAATTCGTGAGAATTTGTTAATCGACGCAGGAAATTGTTCTGTTTCGTGTATGCTTTTTAATTAGTTTACAAAAGTAACTGTCACCTTTTAAATCGCTTGACCAAAAAATGTTACGTAGAAGAGAAATATGAAAATAAAACTCGATGGAAGCTGCCCGGTTTTGCGATGAATAAGTGAGCCGATATCGTTATTAGCAAACTGAAACGCTGTAAAAATTTTCGGCGTCATTTATGGTTTATTACTTGATAAGCTATGCAATTATTACAAGTATTGATTATATTACAAATTATAAATATGAATTCATAAATTTAAAGTTGTTATAATATAAATTACAATTTTGCGGTGGCGGCAATGCCGATGCTACAAATTCCTGCGAAGTTTGCATTTCAAAATGCTTTTCTGTTCCCGGTTACTTGGTTTATGTGCTGACTGCGGTCTGTATTCTATTGTCTCTTGACTGCTATTAGTTTATTTTATCGATACTTGAATCTGGAAACTTGTATCTGAATACCTCAATGTGAACGAATGTCACTGCTGAGTTTAGTAAAAGCTCACGTCCATCCACTCCCATTTCCGGACCGTCTTCATTCTCCTTCCTCATTTACCCCAATCATCACTTCTGATATCGTGGAATAAGGTAGTGTCGCCCATGCAAAGGCGTTACTAAGCAAAACCAAAATGTAGCACCGTATCAAATCATGTTGCGTATTTTCGTATTCTGTAATTTGACTGAACCACTGGTTGTCAACTGTTGTTTTCTTGTCACTATCGCCACTTAAAAGGTTTTATTATTTTTTTTAAAATTTACTAATTAAAAATAGCAGCCAGAATAACAGGTTCTGTAAGCTATTTTTTATGTTTTCGAAGTGTCCTGATGGAGTCCTCTCCAGTGATAAGACCCCTGTTGCCCCCCCAGCCCCCCTTTTTGAAGTCAATTGGCCAGCATCGTTTTCGTCTTCTGTATAGCAGCACTGGTTGTATGAAAGGGTTGGTATGGATTTCCAGTTTCTTGTGGTGTTTTTTAGCTGTCTTCTGAATAACATCCTGGATGGAAGGTCCTGGTGTAGAGTTTGATTGATGACATACCAGGGCTCTGAGAATTTCTGATTGTACCCTCATTATTATGGCAGTGTTGGACTTGCTAGTACATCCCTACAGTAGTAACCGTTCTAATATTTTTGCCACAGTTGATAACAGGCTTCAAGATTACGTCCGGGAAACTTGCTTTTAATAATTTGTTCGTTTACATAAAATTACGATCATAATTTTACTCAGTAGAAAAATAGATTCGACAGACTTGAAAAACAGAAGTGTGTCAAGTTCTGGCGTTGTAAGCAAGATGTTACTTCCCTTCCCTTACATAAACAACAAATCCTGTTGGTTCTGCTTTATGATCCATCGTCCCCTTACTGCGTCATTTTCTTATATAAAGTTATAAGAATTTTTAAATTATGGCTCATTACCACACAATAGCTCGGGGTAAGGTTTAGGACAAGTATCGGGTTAGTTTGTGAAGTCGGGACCTTTTCGAGATATTCTCACTTGGGTTGATCTGGCTTCTCTAAATTGTGCGCACAAATTCCAAAATAATAGAACTGTCAAATAATATATATATATATATATATATATATATATATATATACATATAATTTACAACGACCAGTTTTGACTGTTATTGATTGTATTGTACAATCCAGCATCAGCTGGGTGAAATCTGTCAACTACTTAACGTTGTTAGCGTTAGCTGTCGGACAAGTGGTCCCAACACTTTGTCATAGTCTTTGAAATGATTACCACTGGAGAGGTCCGTAATATTATACGCTTGTTGACACGAAACAACTGTTCATATTGAAGAGTGTGTAGTGCGTGGCTAATAGCTCTGTCACTTCACTTCCTGGGGGAGGATTCGGGACTCGCGGCGCGGCGCTCTTATGCGACCCCATAACCTTGTAAAGCTTTACAGGGGTTCTGTGTTCAAACCAGTGGCATATTTATAAGCAAGAATTCAGGCTGGGTGTTCTACGTCGCCCGTGTATTTATTTGTATTAGGCCGAAATCGGAATGAATTCAATCTCTTGGTGAACACGTGATTTAACTGCTGTCGAGACGGCACTTTTTTGGACTGAACACACACCGACCTATGCCGATTCGGAGTTAGCTTCAAATTAACCAGTACGTTAACCGACTCAAGAATTCTTCTGGTACACTAAAGAAGTACAGTACCTTAAGCAAAACTAAGACAATGCCGAAGCATTAACTTTAATGTCCAGTTCCAAAAAACACACGGTACATAAACAGTAGCCTTACAACTTAAGGGAGTTCTTCTTCATTGGCCCCCTAAGGGTCTTGGCCTACCGGGTCGACTGCGGACTGTCACCTTACATGGTCAGCGTATTGACTCTCCGTAAGTCTTGATTCCAGTCTCCATGAACTATATGCAGACTTTGTTACTACATATGGAAGAAAAGCATTTGATCCTAGCAAAACCTCGTCCGACTGCTTCTACATCTCTCACGACCCTTAAAGTAACCAAATGAAGATAGCCCAATTAAATGCAATGCGCTGCAACACAGTAATGTACGAAACAAACAAATTAGTAGAAGAACTAAATTTTGACGTAGTATGCCTACAAGAGCCCTACTCAAAAAACGGAAAACTTATAGGGATACCAATGTCGGCAAAAGTAGTAGTACAAGGAGATAAACCAATGGCGGCAATAGTAGTATATGCTAAAAATATAACAGTAGTAAAAGTCAGCCAGCTTTGCGATGAAAATATGACTTGCGTCGAACTATTAACAGAAAAGGGTACTTTTATCATGGCAAACCTATATTTTCAATTTTGTGAAGATATAGAACCGTATATTGAAAGAATCAGGAGAGTAACTGCAACGTACCTCAATAGGTCCGTCGTATACACGATGGACGCGAATGCCAAGTCGTCTCTGTGGCACAGTGGTATCACAGACGAAAGAGGCGATTTACTCTCGGACCTTTTTGAAGAACTGCAAATTGAAGTGATCAACCGACCAAATAATCCCTCCACCTTTCAAAATCGTGCAGGTGCTAACTCGAACATAGATGTAACAGCAGCAAACAATAGAGCTCTCAAAATAATATAATAATAAAATTAGTGTAACAGATGATGATCTTACATGCTAAAACAAATTTAAATATACGCATATACTTTATTATTGTATTCATACATATTTATATCTATGTAAAAAAAACGTACCAACAAAAGAAAAATATTGTTAAACAGACCTGTTATTGAATCTAGAAAACAGGTCAAGTAAATTATTATCAAAAAAAAGTCTCCATGACAATGGCGCCACAAACATCGAAGCCCACGCCAGGATTCGAACCCGGGATCTCTGTGTTGTGAGACAGCGGCGCTAACCACTAGATTACAGGAGGTCGGCGAATTAAGGGAGTTACGTTGAAAATAATTCCCTTACCTTATGAGAGTCCAAAATATTCCGAGTAACTTAAAATAAAAAGTACTCGTAATACCCAAAGGAAAAGATGAATACTCCTGGTATAATAAGGTAATCACGGATATTCCCTTTATCTTAACCGGATGAAAAATATTCTTGTTTGCCTTTCTCAAATTATGGATATCAAGTAAACTATTTTTCCTTAAGTATGCTGTACGACACAAAAGTTTTAATTTTTACGGTTTATACAATATAATCTTGTAGCTAATTTAACACAGAGTTTTTTGAATATTTGCATTTTTCTACGGGTATTAAAATATTTTCTCTATTCTAACACTTCTGTTGATTTTTGAAAACATAAAACATCTTCCCAAATTAGATGATTTATTATCAGTCACAGTCAATTTTGTAATTTATTGAGTTAAACTAACCTCAAAATTCGGGTTTAAAATAGGGGATAATAAACTATTCAAATTTGAAATATAATGTATATGATTATCTTTTTTCACTGCATTTATTATAAATGAACTCCAAATCCTTTTGAATTATCTTGAATGTGTCAGGTTGTCCGTCACTCGGAATGCTTTTCCTTATCTCCTGAGGACCGGGGCATGGTGTCGCTCAGCTTTACTTTAACACGTTCGCTGCATTGTCATTATCATCTAATTACTTTTGTCTTTAACACGCTTATGTAATTCTTGCATGTTAACTACGTAATTGCACTGCGGCTGCGCAATACCTGATCGGGAATAACGAAGGAAAAATAAATTTGTCGTGAGCGTCGTGGGCCCAGGACGGGCGATTTTCCGCGCTTCGGCCGAGATTTACGAGCGAGGCAGGTCAGTGTTTTTATGGTTCCCGGAACCGCCTTTGCTGGGATGATACAATTATCAGGAAATAATCGCTGAAACCGCAGGCGACACGCCCAAAGGTGAGACTTTGAGATGAACGTCAGTTAGCTCGGAAATAATCGGGAAAGGAAACTGAAGGTGGAATCCAACAAATCTCGCATCATCAGCGTGAAATCTCAATCTATCACTGAGGCGGCTCCCCACCCCAAGCACCAACTTAACAGGATTTATTCACTGACGACATCCAAGTGGACTTAGAAGCGATCTAGGTCGGGGCTATATTCCCAGTAATTAGGCTTCACCGACGTCACTCCAAGTAATTGATGTAATTTGATCCGTAAAGCGGAGATGGTTACAAAAATAGAGACGGCTTATTTTATTAGCAGCCGTTTATGAGCTAATTATTGTATCATCATTCTTCCAATATGTTGATCAATTTTGGGGCTGTAATTCCGAACTCCTGTGGTTAGTGGCTAGCGTAGCTGCCTCACAACACAGAGTTCGAATGGGCTTGGACGTTTGCGTCGTCATGGTCACGGAGACTGGGATTAAAACTACTGGAGAATCGATACGCTGACCACGTATCACTCCGCAGATTATAGTCCGCAGTCAACACGGTAGGCCAAGGCCTTGAATGGACTGCAGAGCCAAGGAAGAATTCGGATGTGGAGTTTTATAGTGTTGATAATTTTTACGTGATCTATTAGTTCTTAAATAAATAAGCGTTAACATATGATTGGTTCCAGCCCAAGTATATAAACTAAGTATAGAGAAAAAAACGATCAAAATCGTTAGGATTAGGGTAGAGGAATCTGGAATGGATAATATTCCGCTTCTTTGGACTTCTATAGAAGAATGTGTGATTTAGTAACTTGCAGGTGTGCATGTGTCTAGGTCTATACAAGGGATAGAGAAAATTAGTACCTGATATGGAGTCAACAAGGATTACTCAGTGGTAAGAACACGGCTTACTCGGCGGTTTTCCTGTGTCCCAGTGATTTCTCTACACTAATCCCTTCATTAGAGCTTGGTATTGAGTGATGAAATCTTTGCTTCTGATCTTGAATTAATATCATTTTTAATTTAATGGAGAATGAATGTATATGTAATGAATTTTATCGACTTAAAAACTATATATTGATTTCCGTTGCTTCACGAGAAATTAAAATATGTTTCTATTAGCAGTCTTTCTGAAGATTTCGTTTTCGGTGACTGCAGTGCTTCTAAAATTGTTGACTCATTTCGGCTATTACCGGTGTTTTTAAGTCTATTGTTAACTGACTGAAAATTAAATTTTTCCTTTCATCTTTTTGTTTGTGAGTTACAGTTAATTTTTAAGCAGTGACAACTATCATGCAAATGTGCCGACTCTTCTCTTGTTACACGAACGTTCTTTCTTGTTCGTTTATTTCGGTTCTATTCTTTGTTATTATTTTTAATATTACTCATAATGTGCGAGGTGTAAGGGCAAGCAATAATGAGTGACGGAATGGTGGGGAAGTGGTTTGGATAGTTTAACGACGAAGCATACAAAAACTGGTTCCCCGTTACTACAAGTGTCTGAATAACGGCGGTGACCGTGGAGAAGTAGTGTGAGGGGTAACGTTATGGTTGATAATCAAATATCTGGAAAATAATGTTCTTTTATTTTTTAAACTAATACTCTCGTCTCTTCGTTTTGCCCGCATTCATTCCTATACTATTCATCCGACTTCGATGAAATTTTGGTGAGTAGTAGTGTTCCTCCCCGAGAAGGTTTAGGCGCCTTCTTCCCCCTTCCCCCTCCCTTTCAGGTCAAGGTTTCTGAATGATTTCGAGAGTTTTAGAATAGGTGGCTAGCGAGTCGTTTCAACAAATCTCTGTGCCATAAACTTGAGGAAAATGTAAAATTTATATCCTTAATTAAATATAGGTATTCAAAAACATTTTTTCATTCCCTTAAGGTATAGAAGTTACGACGAATTAAAATATCGGGAACATTATTACTCCGTAAAGGTACCGGGTATTTTTTGGGTTCCCTTGAGGTACCGGGGCGTTTTTTTACTTATTTAACCTACTGCGTGTATTTTGGACTCTTTTAGGGAACCTGGATAGTAATTAACTCATTTAAAATACTGGGAATAATTTTCATTCTGTTAATGCTCTTAAGGTACCTTGTTAATTTAATAAACTAAGAGTATTACTTGGTTAAGGTACTGCCAGTCATCATTCAGTCACTTGTCATTAGTGTGGAAGTAATTAGTTTTGCGGGCAGGACACTCACCTACTGGACAATAAATGTCGAATACACCCGTTCAAACGTGTATCGCTTCCTGTATCCTGAAAGGGACGTTAAATTTTTCTGACGATGAGTGAACCTTGTATTTTTTTCTTGGACTTGGCTGAACATTTTTCTCGGATTTCCTCCTGTTTGTGATGTCGACCTAGCATTAATTTTAAATCTTAGTTTATACGGCAATTTAATCTCCTTTTTTATATTCTCGCATCTGTCACTTCTTTACATCACGACAATCCCGCATTTCTAAGGTCTCCAGATTTTTCCTCTCACGCATACACTGGATATCCCGACAAAAATTCGTGCGTTAAATTATGGTTCGCTTGCGTTTCATGTGTCCTGAATGATCTGTTAGTTCCTATATTCATTGAACAGAGGTCACCATTTTTTCCTTTCTTTTGAAGTCGCACTTGTGCACAAAGGCTTGTATTCCGCTAACGCATCATCTTTTATTGTTCTAAGGACACTGCGTTTCGGAAAACTGAGGTTGCATTGGTGAAGGCCACGACGCTGCATAAATCCCAGGCAGAAACTCACTGCAATAAAAGTTAACTTCGCCAGCCAGAAAGAAGTAAAGCTCTGGTTAGCATTTCATGATGTCAGGGTTCATTTAGATAGAAAGTCTGGCGCTCTCTTCTCCCTTCTTTTCTCTTTAGTTACTTCGAGTCTCCTTTCTGGACCACAATAATTCCCGACAATCCCTTTATTATTCACGATGTTCGATGAATATGTTTACTGTATTGAAATGAATTATTGATTTTATATGCTGTATTTGTGTAACTAATATTGGATTAATATTTTATATAATATATTGTGTTAAATCATTGCAGTAATTCGATATTATCTAATTAATTTGACAGAACAGTACTTACACATAAACAAACGATATTAAAAGTAGTGTTTATTTATATATACAAATCCTTATAATAGAAATGAAGTAAAACTTGAAATTAGCTCATCTGCAATATCATTTAGGGTATATATGGAAACAATCAGCAGAATTATTCGATCAGAAAGACTAACAGGAAATATAATAGCACGATAGGTACATTCTACTATACTGCAGAGTCAGGAAATGAAATTTGAACTTTCCAGTACTCTAGCAATTCAAATATTTTTGATTAACCATTTTTAGTTTCAACAACTTAAGAATCAATTGCAATTGTCTAATGATAACGCCCAATTCATTCAGTAGGCCCTCGACAAAACGGCTGGAAAAATGTTTTAGGTTCATTAGTAATTAACTTAAGCACAATTCACTGACGAGGTGATGGAATATGTTTCCTACCTTCTTCTTCTTATGGCATTCTAGCCCGCATTCGGGTCCTTGCCTACCAGGACGACTGCGGACTGTCATCTTACATGACACATTCCGAATATGTGGTACGTGGTCAGCGTATCGGCTCTCCATCAACCTTTACCCCAGTCTCCGTGACCATCACAACACAAACATCCAAGCCCATGTCAGGATTCGAACCTGTGATCTCTGGGTTGTGAGGCAGGAACGCTAGCCACTACACCACAGGACATTTATAAACGGTTTATTCATATTTATTAGATCATAAATTCAATTAATTCATTATACTTTCAGAATAACAACAGAAATCGGTATACCAACAACGGTTTGAAGGTGAAATTGAAAGAGAAACATTGGGAAAATATGTTAAAATGGCTTATCGGTGAGAAATTATGTTTGCAGAGAAAAAAAAAGTGAAGTTCCCGGGGCGGCCATAGTAAATTAAGCTCTTCATGGTGACGATCTGCCGTAGTCAAAGGAGATTGCCATCGCTATGTCTTGCAATTAGAATATTGTCACGGAAGTTCTGGGCGTTACGTGTAGAAGGAAAGAGAGCAACCGTCAAGGTTTCTGCAACATAAGTCTTATAACTCCCGATAAGAACCAGTTTGAGTTCTCTCTCAAACAAGACTATTCCACACAGATCGACCGACATACGCCTCTGTAAACGCCGCGCCCGAGGCTAAACGTAACTCTGATTGTGCCACGAGAACGGCGCCATCTTGATATACAACACATGCGTGAACCATTAATGGCTTATTTCCTGTGGACAACGCGCTACGGACGGAAATATATCAGCCATACTAGCGTTACTGGATTTATTACAGGCGGTTGTAGCAAGCGACCCACTGCAGACTGATTTTGAAGACGTTACACGCAAAAATTTGCAAGACAGAGAATGACACGCGCAGAAAAGTAACACACCTACAGTTAATTAAGAAAGATAAACTATATATTTATACTATATACAATATTAATGAACTCGTTAATAAAAGGAAGACCAAAATTAGAGTATGTAGGACGTGGAAGTCGAAAATACCGTGGTGTGAGAACGATGGCGCTGGACTGAACAAGGCGAAGAAACCGCATAAAACCGGTCGTATAGCTGACAAGGCAAATAAAAAGTGATGGACTAGGGACATAGTGGCATAACTTTCACTCACAGTTCTATCATACTCATTATCATTACTATTACATTCATGAATCAATGAAATTGGATGACACATACTACAAACCCAATAGACTCTTGGAAATGTACAGGAATAACACTTGCCTTTACTACACAAATTTAATTTTGTTATGTTCGTGCCACTGAGTATTTATAAGTAAAAGAAAACTAAAAAGTACAAACAGTAAACACCAATTGAAACACTTTCATACAATACCGTTGGTACAATTGAAAACTACACGCATTCATCGGTATCTAACTTGAAATTTTTTTGAAGTTCTTATCTTTGCCTCAATAGCTTTTATATGTCGCCAGTTTGTAAAAAGATTTTTAATTAATGTCTCCAAACTTATTTATTATTTTTGAATTTCATTTGAGTTTTCGGCAACATCTCATATAATCTAATATAATAAAACATTCACGTTCTAAGACATTTTCAATTTGTACATTCATATAGTCTAAATTATTTGACTATTTAAAGGATATTATTACACAATCATTAACAATGCCCCTAATGTACATAATATGAACAGATAAATCGTTTTTAAAATTAAGGAAAAATATGTATAAGACGTGTGTTAAAAAAGTAACGGAAATTTTCGTTTTTAGAAAGAATTTTATTTAGTCGTCTACATTAATGTTGTCCCCTTCAAAACAGTCGCCAATGGATAATATACTCTTTGTCAGTGCTTCTGCCGATCACCGAAACACCCTATATTTGCAATGGCGTTTAGCTCTTTCATCACTGAGCTTTTAATCTCATCTATGCTTGTGAAACGATGGTTCTTTAAGGTTCTCTTTATATTTTGGAACAGAAAAAAGTTACATTCACCATATCTGGCATTCCAGTGTTTTTTTTGGTCAAAAAAGCCACAAATCAGGTCGTTTTTTTCGAATTGCATCACGCAAATGGCGTTGAACTTGTTGGTAGTATTCCTTATTGATCGTTTGCCGTAACAGTCAGAACTGATGATGAAGAAAACTGCGAGCAAACCTTCACGTTCGACCGCACCTGTCAACCTGTTTTCGATCTTGGTGATCGAGTTTGCATCCACTGGGACGATTGAGCCTTAGTATCGACGTCATATGCTTAAACCCATGTTTCATCGCCTGTTTATGAGTACTGCATCGTTGTTGACTTCAATTAGCAACTCCTGAACAACTTCCATTCGCCGCTCTTTTTTTTTTGAAAT
Organism: Eucriotettix oculatus; assembly: GCA_034510155.1. NCBI lineage: Eukaryota > Metazoa > Arthropoda > Insecta > Orthoptera > Tetrigidae > Eucriotettix > Eucriotettix oculatus. Next base: position 36,210,394 of record CM067380.1, on the reverse strand, counting down.
TCAACATTGTTGGAATAAATTTTGTTGTCACGCGTTTCATACCCAAAACAAAAGAAAGAAATTATGACGCAGTTGATACGCCAAGTTCATCAGCGACTTCTCTGATTATGATTCGGCGGTCGTTCATAATCATTTCTCTCTTTTTCCCACTTTTTCAGCGATTGTAGAAGCCCAGAGCGTCTATTTTAAACGTCATTGGAAACGCTTATACCTCTCGTAAATCCGTGTTTAACTAATAACAGACTTTCCAAAAAACAATATTTAATATTACTAGAACATTCCATTCTTGTAACAAATTCTGTGATCCATTCCTTAAACAAATAAATAATCGCCGATGATACTGAAACACATGTAACCTATGGCTAACAATGTGCATATATTTTTCAGACAATTTTACCAACACAAGAACAAAAATATGGCGCGAATCGGACTGATACAACTCGCGAAATAACAAATTCCCAGTTACTTTTTGAGCACACCTCGTGTGCTTATATCTATTTTCTTATATAAGTTATGTGCTATATGTAAGCAGTTTAAACATAGTTTTCTGACTTTAAGTTTACTATAAATAAAAAGACGGCCAATAAGACTATTTTTTGGCCGTAACCGTAGCAGGAGATGGTCTGCGACATCAAATTCTTCACATGTAAATACTTCCTTAATCTTTTCGGATGAAGGAGTCAAGAAGTTAATGACATGAATTGCTAAATTTTATGCCTGAGGAAGTCTCAATAGGGAGACGAAACGTCGTAGTTATGTTAATTAAATAGTAATGAATTTATATGCTAACTTGTTGGCCGTATTTTTATTTATTTTAAACAGTTTAACGCAATTTGTCGTTTTCAAATTCAATATAGTATTTTTTTGTTCTCAGTTTCAAATAAACAACTTATTAGTGTATTTAGTTTATATAATTTTTCTTTTTCTTCAAAAGTCTTTCAAATTACCTTTCAGAAGGTTGTTATAGGCTTACAAAATTAATATTTATAAGACATCAATGCCTATTTATAGAAATTACAGTTTTTCCATCGAGGTGAGTTTAGTTTCAGGAACGGGACGCCTACAACTCCGACGAGCTGCGTGTAAGTGCATTATCGTCAAGACGTACGATCACAATCTCGTGGAGAACTCCCCGTAATTCGCATGTCTGGGTCTGGGCCTGTACGTGACTTCCAGAAGACTTCTCTTCTCAGCTGGCAGCGATGCCAGGAACGCACAGCATCACCAAGGATCAAGTTCACCGCTCAAGTTCAACTACTAGCCATGGTCTTCCAAAATTATACATCACCAAAGAAAGCATTCATCCCTTACCAAATCTTTCTCTTTTCGAACACTTGTTTCAACTGGCGAGAAACGATAGTCGTGAATAATTAAGTAATTTTTACTGTCTTTATTTCGTAACAATTTTTGCGACTGATTTAACAAAGAAATTAATGTAAAAAAATTCTTGAAGGAAATACTTAAGTGGCATTTTAGTCAATAATAATTTCTCAATCAATATAGTGTAGAACGCACTTATATCCATTATATCCGAATCATTCGGTCGGTACTAGGCCGATTACTGAGTGTCCTGATCACACTCAATCGAACGAACTGTCTAGGCCCAGCACTATGTTAGCATAATACGGCATTAAGAGAAATAATTCCATCCATTCTATCACCCACGAACCATGACATTCTTTTATCAGCAATAATATTCTTCAACCGAATATTTTCAGTCTATTTATCAGTCTATTCTTCTGTATGAATTATAACATGCAATTTCTAAGGAGTATTGGTAATAAACAAAAATACGAGTACTATGCTAGCACATCTAGATAACGCTAGTAGCACATTCTTATCATTGATCGAAATAAGTTCAAAATTCATGGATCAGGGAACGCAGGACGTTATGTATGAAATATTGTTAAGATTAAACCAAATTTCTTCGAATATACTAAAGGAAATTGTATATATCATGGAGTTACCGTTTGATAAAGTTAAAAATTATTCGTCAGATCAAAATAAACATTGGTGAAATTAAGGTAAATCTTTATTGGCTTTTTATTTTTGTCCACGTAAGAAGGATAAGAGAATCTACGTAGCCGACGGGACTTTAAAGTTCCGGTTCCGTGTAACTTGCGAACTGACAATTTGTCTGTCAACGCTTTGTTCTGACGTTTCACACAGACCCCAAGAGCTTGTTTCTCTCAGCATGGCTCCACTTATGTTCCCCTTCGCCGTCCCACTAGCTTACCATAAGACTGGCGCCATTAACAGTCAGCGTGGGGGCGAAACAGCTTTCATAAAAACGAAGCAACCAGCAAGTCTGAATACAGGAATACGGCCAGTCGGGCAGTGGACGACCGGATTTGCAAACTTTGTGAAAATTTTGGTAAATCAGTTTTCAATCCCTGGATAGTATAATTATTTGTGAGAAATAAGTACACTTAATTTTAAACATTATGTAATACAACTCCGAATAGTGAAGTGTAGAAGAGAATGAAAGGAGCTGCCATTTTGTCTGATGATTCAACAAGTGGAAAGTCGATTTTTTAAAGTAGATTGCGGGAATCGAGAATGATGTGTGCTTCCTTTCGTACTGGGACGAATTTTCAGGGAAAACAGTTTCTACGATTTTAGCGTTTTTACAAATCGAAGGGAACATATATAAATATTTAGTGTTCTTAATCCTTCTCCATCAGTAGTTGTGAGTGATTTTTACATGCCACTGTGGTTCAAATACGACATACAACATTACTGTTGCTCTCAATAGTCACTAGATCTTGCACAATATGTCCGAAAATAGTTCCGTGCTGTCAAGAGAGGACGTTAATGCATCTTAATAAGACATATGGAAGTTGGTTATGAAGTTGTCGCTCTGCACGAGTAATTGGTGAAAAGAGAAGGAATGCCAACAAAAGCGTGGACGGATAAAGAGCCTACACTCACGAAATATCTGCTGACTGATTCACATGACGAGGGAAATGATCAGAGGTATCACTATAAATTTTAAAAGAAGAACATGGCTATGCGAGAGCATTGAGAGTTTGGCAGCAGTGTTGAAGAATTCATATTTAACAGTTCTGCAGAAGCGAATAGGAAAATCGTTGTAGGAACACGTTCAGCCTGTATGCATGGCTAGAAGGAAAACAACAATATATTTCAAACAACTCCCCCAACATGTCAAACACAGTTGAAGCTTCAACTAGAGATGGAACAGAACCAGAATTCTATTAAAAACCAGAGAAATACACAGACGATTCACATGACGTTGCCACCCAAAATACCAAGAAGAGAACAGATATTAATTTCCAGAATCCGCAGCAATCACACAATCGCGCACCTCTTCACATGTGAAAGTTGTGACACTCATCTAACAGCAGAACATAGATTGTGCTCATGAAAATATTTGAAGAAAAAAAACATACGATCAAACATATATATTTAAGTGAAAAATACATATTAAATTCCTCAAACCATAAATCTATTTGACAAATTGTAAAATGCCAAAGCAATCGCATTTCCACTTCAATATATATTTAATAAATGCGTCTCAACTGGAATATTTCCAGATGCTCTGAAAATCACCAAAGCAATTCCCTTGTTCAGGAAAGGTTCACCATCCGTCGTATAGGCTCATTACTCTGCTTCTTATTTTTTCTAAAATTTTCTACAATTCACATAAGATTACTTAATATCTTGAGCAAATATAATCTAAAATTTTTAATTCTGAACAGCATGGTTTTCTTACAGGAAGATCTACAAGTAGAACAATGTACGAATTTATTCGATGTATTGAAAATTCTTTGGACTGAAGGTAGCTGGAAAATTTGCTGATCTGCCTAAGGAATTCGACAAAGTTGATCATAAAATTTTACTTAGAAAGTTAGAACATTATGGCATTCGGGGAAACACCTTACTTCTACTAGAATTATGTCTTAAAGAGCGAAATAAAAGGTAAACTAAAGATGGTCATATTCATTTATCTGATTAGGAATTAATTACGTGCGGTGTTCTACAAGGTTCAATTCTTGGACCTTTACTTTTTATTTTTATATTATTGATCGTAGACAACTCTCTCAAACTAAACGAGTGGTTTGAGATTAACATATTATCAGTAAATCTGGATAAGACTAAGATCGTCCAGTATCATATGATGCTAGTAACAGTTAGCCCTCTAATCAAGTTTTTGTGTTTGGCTCTTCAAATCGACATCAAATTAAAGTGGAATCACCAATAGGTCTGCTGACTGGAAAACTAGGTTCAGCTGATTATTCGCTCAAAACATTAATGCAACATGTTGGTAGAAACTCAGTAAAACGCTTTACTTTGCGTGTTTTCATACCCTTATCCGCTATGGCATCGCAAATTGGATTAATTGCTCCAGGAACATTGAAATATTGCAAAATTAGAGTAATTTCTAGTGCGGGTTTTAGATGTAGTTGTAAACCAATATTCAGAAATTTGTAAATATTAAGTCTGCCCAGTAGAGAAATTTTAAAGTTCGTAAAGCGGAACATGAATTTGTTTCAAACTAAAGACTAATTTCTCTAATACGCGACTAGATATCGCTCGGCTCTAAGATCATGCAAGAATCTCTACCAGAGAAGTATTCACCATTCAGCATAGTAATTGTATAGTAGGCTTCCTCCAGAGGTAAAGAAAAAGAGTTTTGCGAATTATTATAAAAAACATTTTATTGAAAGGGGCGTTCTACAGAGTACAGGAGTTTCTTGAACGTTCCTCTTAGAATTAAAACTTACCGTATTGCAAAAGTGTGTTGCTCGTCAAACTATTTATTTCATTGCTTGCTTGCTTTATGTTTAGTTTTCTGCTCTTTTTCTTTGTGTGTTTCATGTACGGCCTAGAGTTTCTACAGAAGGGCAGATTCCTGGTGATACAGTTCCGTGAAGTGAGTTGTCTGTTGTCCTTAGTGTGCATGTATAGTCTTGTGTGTTGTGTAATTACATATTTAGTAATATTTAATTCTCTAAATTATTTGCCTAGTGTGAGTTTACGTGTATACATACTGGAAATATTATATCATACATTTAGTAACGTTAAAGTATTTTTATTATTATATTGTATTTGTACTTGTAGAATGTAGGAATTAATTTGCAGATTTTTATATGGTGACGTATTTTATTTCCCATTCTAGAACTAATGGAATAAATAAAAGGAGAATGTATTTTACCAAGGTGCTCTGAAGACAAGATTATTGTTGTATTAGAATGTTTAAACACACGATTCAGTTCGAGTTTACGATTAAAATTAATTTTGTATGAGTATAAAATAAGTTTTTGACATGTTTTATGCAAACAGTTCGTCGTTTGATTTTTTCGGGTGGTGATTTGAAACGAGGTGGCATATTTGCATGGCTACCTGGGCTGAGATCCCGTTTGCGTTCTAGACGGAGCCGTGGTTTAACTTAGCCCTCTCCGTGTTTGTCTTACATTAGCTCCTTGTTGGCGCAGGAGGCGGGCGATATTTCGGTCAAGCTCGTTGAATCAACAGTCCGTTTCGTAGTTGAGCGACGTCGCAGGCCCTGGACGACGCCACGGTAGCCGGATGGGATTTTTGTGTAGGACCGGCCATTGAATCAATAACGCGCGAGCCGAGCACATGCAGCAGCAGGAGCAGCAACAGCCGTATCACAGCCGCAGCCGCAGCCGCAGCCGGGCTACAGCCTGGCTTACTACCGCTTTTACTTTTCTCAGCGCCACCTTTTTCTCTGTCTTAATTTACATATTTTATCCGCTAGTCGGTAAGTATAATAATCTCGGCACGCGTGGATTTGTGTGACGCTCTTGTATTCCTGACGACTGTGCCGTCGATTTCTTCAAGTATTTTTAGCAGATTACTTGGGAAAACAACCGTAAACTTGTCAAGATTTAAGGAAACGTTCTCGAAAACGCTTGAATTAAATTTCAGATTTAGCTGAAATAAGGCCATCTCGTTCAACGGATAAATATTGGTTTAACTATAGCGTGGTCAAATTATTAACGGGTTCACATTATTTTAATCAACTGGAATAATAAAACCAATTCTGGCGATTTACCCAATTAATATTTATTTTTTCAAACATTATTTTGTCAAATTAAAATTACATACTTAAAAATTTTGAAATGAATATTTCTACTGAGCCACTTACATGCGTTAGTGCGTTACTGAATTGAAACAAGTCATTTACTTATTTACAGGCTAGTACCTATTATAATATACAAAAATATAATGCATAATTGCCATGACCACAATCAATACAGCCATGTAATTAGTTTTACAGTTTATTTAACGTTCTCCTTAAAGGATGATAGCTAGTATAAAAATAATCTGTCTGTCCTATACATTTGGCTCTACTTATAGGAGCTGTATAGTAACTTTAATGACATCTATTATAGCTAACATTAGAAGTAGAGCAATCTTTGACGAGACGAGCAGGTACTTTGAACTTAGCTAAACTTATTAACTAAAAAGATTTTAACAGGTTAATACTATACAAAAATAAAATATCAATATTTTTCTGCGGTCATATAGAGAAGATAAATGTAAGAAATTACTTACAAAGCTATAGGAACTTTCTTAGCAAACTGTGAAACTTATTTTGAATTCTCTCGATACAATCAATGGATTTCTCACAATATGGATTCCAAACTACAGAAGCACGGACGATGAAAGTAGACAATACTAAACCGTGCGATGTTCCCCGGATGTTGGCGTCGGGGGTGTTTTGAAATTATCAGCTACACATCTTCAAACCTACATGGCTGCGGTTATACTTAACACTTTCAGCGCCGTCCTCATTACACACTCCAAAATGCTCTGCAACAATCACGCCCCTCCCAAAAACACATTCACGACATTTTCAGAAAGACCCTACACTGAACATGACACACGATTCTTTCTGTCACGCAGACAGCCAATTATTGCTTGAGAAATGCAAAACGAAACCTCAGAAAATTTCAGCACGGTAGACTCCTTCTGAGATACCGGCAGACTTTCTACTGCTGCGTGATGTTCCCAAAACAGAGATATTACACACTAAATTAATAATACAAGAATCATACATACATGAAATAAACACTTTTTATTCGTAGCCACTGTCTCTCTTAAACTGCTACTTGTTCACTACAATATTAACTATTCCCACTATCTTTCTTATCTCGCCGGTCAGAAAAAGGCTAGCGTCTCTTCTTTCCTGTACTCTCCAACAAAGAAAAGACAAACCTCGCCAGCCTCATTTACCTTCTCACAGGCGATTATCTTCAATAATGTCACAAATAAATGGTTTCAAAAAATGTACACAATGCCCGACCTGCCTGATGCAGATTTTCTAGGGTTTTCCCTGTATCTCTTTAGGTGAAACTCCAGCTAGGATCCTTAAACCACAGCCCGAGGCCCTAGTTAACCCTTGGCTACCTTGCTCTACCTTCCGCATCCCCCCTTTTCAATTCCCTTCCTATGCTATTAAAGGGGAGTAGCCTGTTTCAGGATCACCCTCATGTAGCCTGTTAACCCAAAAAAAGAAAAAAAAAGTAGCCTGTTAGATGTTAGATGGATGAATCGCCTCGCAGGTGCTCCACCCCAGAGTTATTGCGGGGCTCACCTGATTATGTCGGGAATGCCTCTCTGTTTTTTTTCAAAGTTCTCACATGCCGAGTCACCTTCACCTATTTTGGGAGGTTTATGTACTGGGGTCGAAGACCTTGGGCATAAGGCAATAGTTGTCCGCTGATCCCATTGGATCAGTCGGCCAACTGCCCCCTAGAAATGGCACAGACACGGAGAAGGGAATGCTGCGACCCCACAACAAACTCGTCTCCCGTCATTTGGAAGGGCGTGAGAACAGTACCCAATACCCGACTTACCTGATGCAGGGTTTCTAGGATTTTCCCTGCATCTCTTTTAGGTGAAACACCGGGTAGGATCCTTAAACCACAGCCCGGGGGCCCTAATCAACCCTTGGCTACCTTGCTCTACCTTCCGCATGCCCCTTTCAATTCCCTTCCTGTGCTATTAAAGGGAAGTTGCCTGTTTCAGGATCACCCTCATGTAGCCTGTTTACCTCCCCCCAAAAAAATGTAAGTGTAAATTATAAACCTTTCAAATCTATGTTCAAAGTTTTCTTGTAATTCTTTCAAATTTATCTTTATATACGTCTAACTTTTATTTATAGATATTAATTACATTAATGATTATATATTTTGTTCTGAAGATCGTAAGCGAACAGTCTAATATTTGGTTCCAAACTTCTAAGACTGAATTACGAAAACTCGGGCCTAGATATTTTGAATATATCCAAGCTTAAGAAAAGCTGTTGACGTCTATGTTCGAATTTTAATGCAATATATTTCTGTGAATCTTTTTACTTCATCCAACAGGATACCTACGGAAAGCTTTAATTAATGTTACGCCAACTTTTTAAAATTTTTCCAAAGACTGCATAATTTTTATTAATAAATATATTTATTATATTGACTTTTATTACTAAAATTTTGAAATAACTATTTTCTATACTATAATAATATTTTATGTTTTTATGCCGTTATAAGTGATTTATGAAAATATGCAATTATATTAAATAAATACTTTTGAATTTGTGTATCTTATAAAAAATCTGATTGCGACTCTTTCTTGGCATCATGTATACCCAACCATGTTCTCGACTAAATATATCGAAAGAGAAAATTATTCCCTGTCTGTTTTAGGTGGTTGGATTGGATATAGTGGCAGTCTATTAAAATTTAAATCTTAAAGGAACATGATTCAAAGATAATGTTGTTAGAATCTTTGGTTGTTTAATTTTATGAAGATTTAATGACCTAACACGGTTTGAGAGGGTGACAGACAGAAAACAATGACGAAATGATACAGCAGAGAGAGAGAGAGGAAATATGTGTTAGACCAACGTTTCGAATGGGAAACATCCCTGTTTGCTTTCAAGACATAAGAATGATCAGTTTCGAGCAGAGCCATGCAACCAACGGCGCCGTGTTTTAAGTAATCGTGCTATGAGTGACGACTAAATCCCCCCTCTCTTTTGGCTCCTAGTCTTCAAGCACACTGCGAATTGGCGAAATTTATTATACGATTACTTCATTTATTTTTGAAAGTGTAACATTTTCCGAAAAGGTGAAATAGTTACGAAAATTAGTTACGTTAGAGAAATGGACAGACAAAAATTAGGCAAATATTAAAAAAACTTTAATTAAAGATATATCAATACTCTGTCCTGATGTGGATCCATATCAGGCATAAAAAGACAAAACTTTTCATTTATAGATACAATAATACAAACTTTTATTGTTATAACTTACATAGAATCCCATTATGTCATAAAAAAGCCGCTTGGAGTTTGAATTTAATTAAAAAATATATAAATTCATGAATCCTGAATTATAAGTTAGTAAATATTGCTTAAAGAATCTTTCTTGAGTTTAACATTACGTGAATTTATAAAGTATATATATATATGTATATTGTCCATTCCAAAATTGTGACTACCCAGGCCCATTCTCTCTTTGTATCTGTAATTCGTGCTGTTCCGGCAGGAAATTAATTAAGAAGTTAACATGTTGAGAATGAGGCAAAAATTTATGTTTTCGATAGCACTGCAGCTGCTACGATTTAAGTCGCGATGGCGTGTGCTGCAATCAATAGCAATGTCCTCACCAGTTCAGCCATTTAGCTATTGTCGATAACGTTATCAGAAAGTTCTATGAATTATCTGCAATGTCAACAGGTCCGCTAAACTCTCATAAGTATAAAATTTTGTTTTCTACGCTTTTTATGGGGGAGGTTATTCTCCCTTTCGTAAATAGTGGAGCTGCAGGTGGTGTAAGTACATATAAAATTATTTTTACACAATACTAAAATAAGTGAAAAATACACGTTAATTATACTTACCTGAAAAATACGCTCTTCATTAAAAAATAGATGGTGAGATTCAAACATTAGTAATAAAATATTAATGAAATTTAAAAAAAATTATTTACATTCCAGGGGGAACACTCATTTATGAAACTAGTTTTGAAAAATAAATTAAATAAGAATTTCATTCGATTGCTTAGCGTTTTGCTAAACTCTATAATTTTATGAGAATCAACCATTTTTTACTAGGTTCTACCGAACGTGTATCATTATTTTCAAAACACGATTTTTATTCTTGTTTCATTTAGTGAAACATGAAGTTTCATATGCCAGAAAATATGTTTATGGGTAGTCATAAATATAATATGTAGGCCTATAATATTTATAAATCAATAAAATATGCGAATTTGAGAAAGCTCATTATGGAATTCTAGTAATTTAGATGTTCAACAATGAAAAAATACTGAACATAATCCTTATAATTATTTTAATTATAGATATTTTTTTGTGAAACACACAACAGTTGCGGCGTAGAAGTAACTAAAAAATTCGTAGAAAAAAACGGATTTTTTGATTTTAACTCCAAATTACATAAAAAGTAATATTTGTGTTTATCTCGACCAACTGGTTTATATTTTAAGTTAAAATGAATGCAATAATTGATAAAACAGTTGTAATACCAAGAACCATTGGCTAACGTAGGCCCTCTCCTCTCTAGCTACATTTTGCAAGTTTACCATTGGGGTTTATCCGACAGACGTCGCTCGAATACTAAAACCTTGGTTCTGGTCTGAAATTTATTAACCGGAAATCAGTGAATGAGTCATCCAAACAGCGCGCCTCCCGCTAGAAACTGAATAAAATTTATAGAGCAAATAGCTGTTTTTGAAATAGTTAATTAAATGGCCTTAATATAACAGAATGTATTTATATTTTTCCCGTGCCTGTGAGATATGTCTTCTATGATAAAGAAAGTAGTGTTTGCGCATGCAATCGTTTCACATCCACGGGATACGGAGACTATCTTTGTGAAATAAATCGATAACTGCAGAGACAAAAACACAATATAAAATTATTCGAAGGGTGGTAATCGATTTATTGTCGATGCTGAAAATGTAAATTGGCATTGGAGAATTTTATGACTAAACTGACACCTGTCCACGAATATATCTATTTTTATGATTATTCTTCTTGATGAATAATGAGTGAAATATTAATTTTACACGTTAAGACGTTAGGTGTGTTAATAGGTATTCTGTTTTATAGGTTTGTTACTTGCTCGAAAAGTTTATTACAATATTGAGTTTGGTCTCCAGATCAACATAATAGTAAGAATTTTGCTGGGTAATATACAACTATTAGGTAGTCTAACAGTAACTACAAATTATATACTTATATGTATCTATGACAAGACGTATGTTTCCTTAATCCAGAACTAACAAAAATAAATTTACAACATCGGCTATTCTAATCTTAGTTCTATCGACACGTAGCGTTGATTGGAATGGTCCCCTTTTCTGTCCTCAGTAAACGGTATAAATAAATGAAATACATAACTAAAACATAATTTTATGACTTTAAAATTTACAGTAAATAAAAAGACGGCATGTACATTCAATAATTTTCGGTTGAAGGAGTCAATGAGTAAATAGGATGAATTGCTAAATTTGTAATATTTGTACCATGGTTATTTATATAAATTTAAAACTTGTAACATAGAACCCATATTTAGTTTCTTGTAATATTTAATTTTCTGTGAGCCATAGGAAGTCTCAAAAAGGAGACGTTAAGTCGCTTTTGAATAAATAGTGGTAAATTTATATGCTGACTTATTGGCCGTCTTTTTATTTATTGAAAAAAATATATATCATTGTTTTCCAGTAGCTCGGACACTGTACCAGATTTTAAACTATAAGGATTGTAGTGAGTGAGTAACCGCCGTATGGAAATATTTTCGTGTCTACAGTAGATCTACTTACCTTATTTTAGTGCGTCAGGGGCTACGATTTAACCGTGAGCCGAAGTCGGAGAGTATGTGATCGTTATTGGGGATGGGATTCATAATTTTGCCCCGTTCTCTCGGTCACATAGTATACTTTGCACACCATCGGCATCATAAAAAAAGAATTAAAGAAAAAGAGATATTGGAATAAATTAGTAACTTTCGCATGGATGTTCGTACCCCGTTGTCTTGTACCTCACCAAACTATGTGTTACAATTATATCTTCTGTGGAAGTCTCTGTCGTCTCGTAATAAGGATCTTGAAGGAAGTGATTCAGAATTATATCCGCAATTGGCATTCCTGCTGAATACATATTGGGAATAGACATGGAAATGTCTTCGAATGTCCCTTCTTGGTTGATTCGTGGCTTTAACGAAATAAGCTTCTGCTACAACTGAATCATGAACTGGAATCGCGGTCCGAAAGGAACGATATTGGGTACAGGATTGATAATTATTTGCCAGCGGGTTCTCCCCACCCTTGCCGGGTGGGCGGCCATTCTCGGGCTGTGATTGGCCGCCGGTCCAGCCAATGGCGTCGGTTGGGGGAGGGGGCGGGGAGGGCGTGCGTGCGTTGTGTTGCGTGGCGAGACCAGTGCGACGGCGGCGACTAATTCAAGAGGCGCGCGCCAGTAATTAGCACCTACAGCGAGGTAAGTCAGTCCTGCGTTGCGAGTGCTCCTTTCCTTAACTCCAAGCTGCTGAAATAACTGCCGTGCCAGCAGCTCCTGCCACTGTTGAAAGCTTTCCAAGACAACAGACATGACCCGAGTGCTGCTCTAGATATTTACGGGCGCGAGTGACGTTTAAAAAACAAAACCTCGACCGTTGTTCGGAGTCTTCCGAATGTTGTCCGGTAGTTTTACGGGTGCTAAAATTTTTTCGTAACGTCGCCATTTTGTTCTGTCTGCTTACGATCATTCGCATAAAAATTCATCGAACGTACGTAAGTATCCTACTGATTTTTATGTTATTCGGATGTGTTTGTTTTAATGACTCTGGTTTGATTTAACATGTATGCAGGTTTACGTCTCAGGTCATCAGCGTTGAATTACCATTCTAGCTTTTCATTGACTGTGTCTTATTTATTATCGTGTTGTTTTCCCTCATATCAAAAAGTATCTTCCACCTATTCTATTGAAACTAACATTTATCATAATTGGAAGCCAACAATTGCATCTTTGTAGTGGTACGTCCACCTTAATTTATAATTTATTATGATAATTTCCGTAGTTTCTTGATACCATCTGTGAGACTGTGACATTAAGGCTCTCATATTAATAGCAAATGATATAAATTAACTTGCTTGTGCCATCACCTCGGTTTCACGTAAAAAGATTTTGAAACGTGTGTTCGTTTAAAAACATTGAACTACGGTGTGTATATAACTGGGGAGTTTTTAGGGTGAAGAATTGTTTTGTATCATCACAGGATTGCATCTTACTAAGACTAATTACTCTGGTCGAACAATATACATCTTTCCGCAAATTTTTGAAAAATGTACGTAGTCGCTAGACGTTACTCATAAATTTATTTTCCCAAGTTACCTATTATTTTTTCATTGGCCACATGAGGATTAACCTTGGTTTCATCGTCCGAGTCCTATTTTGCTTTCATTTCTTTGTATTCCCGAATGGGGCATCTCCAGATTTCAATCTGACTAAATATAATGATCCAGATTTGATTTATTCCTATAATTTTTTTTATTTTGCTCTTGATCTATTATACACACACACACTATATATATATATATTTATTGTATATATATATATATATATATATATATATTGAAGTTAATGAAATATTATAAATATTTGTAAGCTAATGAATGCAGCTATTGTGATAGTTCTTAATTGAAAACAGTGAGTGGCAGTAAATTAGCGTTGCTATTTCCGGCTGCGCACTCTCCAACTCTCCAGAAATAGAAGTAGTTCTCGTTTCAATAGTACGCTCATTCCTTCCGTCACATACGGTTTTACAGCTTACCCGAAATAGATTTATTAGTGACATTTACATATTAAGTTCAATTGTTTTTTCTATTTCACGCTGGAGTAATTATGAACTTTTTAATTAGTTCGGTTTTCCAGGTGGTTTCTTCTCGAAAGCAGTCTCTCCCGGTTGAGATTTCATAACGTTTTACATACGTCAAGCGTTCTGAGGAACAATTTACTTATCTATCGTGTGCTGTTTGTGATATTCAACTGTTTTAGATAGAGGAGGAGTAAGGTCAGTGACCGATCTCAAGATATGCGTGTGTTTGTGACTGATCCACTGCCGTCCACATTTGACATTAGACTGTGCGTGGGATTTATGTCCATCAGTGCTCCAATCGTAAATATCTATGTAATATCAAACTATTGTTAAATCAGCATTCCGCTGGGTGTATAGAAACCAGTTTATACTTTTCTCGGTATTGGTATTGCCGATTGTCCACAACATAACGTGCCATAAATATTTTTAGAAGCCTTGGATTTCTGTGTCATGCTGTTTCTTCGCACGCGTCACAACCCTCGGTATTATCCCAATCGTTATTTGTAAATGATTTTAGCGTTTTATACCTTTAAAGACGATCGATTTTGTAACTTTCTATTTGGCGGAGAAATGCTCTTGCATAGCGCAGAAATGGTTATAAGATTTCACTCGACTCAATTCATGTACTCGTGACTATAGTTGTAGACCTCGACTCGTGAAAGCTTTCAAATATTAGTTCTGGCCTCATTAGAACAGAGAAAATATCTTCTAACTCAACAGGGCAATGGTAATTTCATTCCTTTTCTCCCTTTCGATATATATATAAATAAATGTATTTGTGTGTGTGAGAGTGTGTATGTATAGGAGCGTGTACGCGAGATCGCTTCTATCTGAGTGCATTGTAAATCCAGTTTCTATCTTAAGTCAACGCGTAATATAAATATTTTGATAGAGGTTAGGTTTCGTAATGGAGAGACAGACGAGTATCAATGATCAACATCGCTTGGTTCTCTTTCATTGGTAATATCGTCGTTATATTTGGGGAATAAAACCTTTCAAAGGCTTACCCCATAGTCGTTTGGGGAGATTAAAAGAAATTGCGCTGTTATTTTCGCATTTTAGTAAGTAGAGGGAAGTAAAACTCTTTCATGTTATGTTTCTAATTTACCATTATTTTCTAGATTATTTGACAAATTGCAATAGGCCACTGAAATAAATCATTCTACGCCCAGAGCCTAAATCACTTCGTACAATTGAACCAATTACGTAGGTGAATTTACACTACGGTTTGGTCGTACCTAATGAGGACAATCCGTGATAACGGTCACACTCGTAATTGAATCGTAAAACTATTGTAATAGAACGTTAAGATTAAATCAATACCAATCGTTGGCAATACTGGAGGTCAGGAAGGAAAGGGCAAATTAATTCAGTTTATATATCATCCTGAGTTATTGAAATTTTGGACCACCTTGGCTCCATTAAAAAACTATTTTTCTTAATTCGAAGTCATTGCAAAAAACTTAGGGAAACTCGTGAAATTTTAACAAAGTTTTTAGGAACCCGGATTTTACGGTACTTTCGTTGGTCAATATGTTCGAATTCTGTCTCTACAAAAATGTACAGCTTAATTTTTGTTTTAAAGTAAGTGTGTGCGAGAACTTTGAGTAAATTATAACTAGTGACTATTTAAAGATCGAAAGGTCTCTTGTAACAACAAAGGACATCGTAGAGATATTTGATTGTTGCTTCAACTGGAGTAAGCAACAAACAACATTCCCACTGTTTGTATAAAAATACTGCCTTGTAAGAAGCACAAACGTGACTTATTATATTATTAAAATGTCCAATCCACGGGGAACATTTTTTGAGAAGTAAATATTGGGTCGTTACGGGAAGCATTGTTTCCCCTGAATTTCTAAAATATTTATCAATTTGGAAATAAACTTTTTAATTTATCTAGTTGTGAACAGAATAACATTAATTTCTTAATAAATTATAATAATACATTTTGCTCACCTAGGTATCTTTTTTAAATTGGTGAACTAGGACTTTAAATGCAGGTCGTTGACGAAAGAGGAATTAGACCAAAACAAAATAATTGAAGTCATGGAGAATAATCCATTTTGTTTTTCCAAAATTGATGACACTTTCGGCGTCTTTCTAATGGTTGTTTTCCCGTAATTTACGTCATTTTCTAAGTCAGCATTAAATACGAATATAAAGTAAACTATCTATTTATCCTCTTAATTAGATTGATTATCGACGGAAACATTTTTCGGCGGGATAGACATGCTCCTAAAAATAATAGTTGCCAAAAAGATGTAAGTGAATTCATAGAGAAGAGAATAAAATCAAATCTGAATAATGAAAACAAATAATGAAAATAATATCGAAAAAACTAGTTTCAATTCGTGGATTAGAATTAAATCGTAAAATTCTTAATTATTATCAGCTCTAGATAATTAACACGCAAGCCGAATTATTCCTGAGGCTAATATTATCAGCATTAGTGTAGCAATTTTAATGTACGCCACGAATATATATATTCTATGAATATCTACCCCCTTATCTACTTTTTTACGGAAATGTTAAGGTAAGAGGAATGCAAAGAGATTTTTTTAATGAAGCTACTAACTGACGCTGGAAATAGCCCTTAACTAGCATACGTTTTGTTCCACAAATCGTTTGGAATCCCGAAAAAGGTGACTGCACCAACATTCGAAACGTTGGGATTCTTAATCATTTCCTTCCGCTAGAAACTAAATGTTCATATATATGGCTAATAACAGACGCCAGAATGTTAAAAATAATTGAATGCTACTAAAATTTAAAAAATTAAATAAATATTTTATTCTGAGCTTTCGGATCTCAGAGAAGGTTTTCTGAGGAAAAAAAAGAAATTCCAGTTAAATAGCGTATACAGGAGATGTTTAATTAACTTACTTAGGCAATTATGAAGGAGTTCTAAAATAATCGGAAATGTTTTTTTATATATGAATCTACGTAAAGAAAACATTGCAGTATTCTGAGAATCACTTTATACTCCATTACATCGAGAAGTTGAGCCACCTGCTAATTATAGGCCAGGTTAACTAAGAATGTATGTTTGGTCGTGGGCAAGTGTGAAGTTTCGCGGGAAGTGCGAGCGACTTTTTGATGTGCGAGGTCGCGTTTGTTTTGCGTCGACTTGAGCAGGTGCTGAGTTAATGGGCAAGTCGTAAATCGCGGCATCCCATTAGTTGTGCTTTAGCGAATCCTCGGAAGCGGGGCGCAGATATCAGGGAAACGAGAGCCGCCGACATTGTCCGCCTTTACAAAGGCGCCTGGGTTCAGCACTCGTGTTTGTGGTGTCGCGTTTCTCTCCTTCCTATGCGGGCCATATCGCCACCATCGAACACGCCTTATTTCAATCACTTTCGCCGTTCAAATCTGCATTAACCTAAGTCTGCCACAAGCAAATATAGTTAAAGGTCACAGTAATGCGGGAAACATAATATCCACAGAAAATTATAAATATTTTACGACTGCAGGAATTATTGAGCGGAATGTTGTAAATGGCAACCACGGACCCGCTGACATCTGTCGGATTATTCGTTTTACAGGTGGACTATTTTGGTGGGTTGATCAAACCAGGCAACAGGCTCAAATACTTAATTTTCGTTAAATGTGCATTGAGCGAAATATACAACTCATATAAATCGCTTTCCAGGTTTTATATAGGTCACAAAAAGAGAAGGACAAAGAAAATTTTGGAAAGTCGGCGTACAAGTAAGGACGAATAGTGAAAAAGAAAATTAGCTAATGGATGGAAATGGACGAGAGCTGAATTACTGACATATCCGAAGGATGATGTAAATCTCTCGCTAATATAAAATCCAAAAAGAATACGTCACGAACAACGGGCTAAGGGTATGTTACATAGCAAAGGTAAATAAATTGGCAAACTAATGTCAACAGCGTTTGGAATAACGGTTAGACTAAATAATTGCTGTTTTATGCAATATTTATATATTATTATGTATGAGCTATATATATATATATATATATATATATATATATATATATATATAACCCTTCCCACTCCCTTGAATCTTTGCTTCTTTATGAGGATACTTTTGAAAATGATTTTGCAATATTATATCGATGAACCAGCCTGGAAATGTATTCGTGACGCCCAGTTTTGTTTAAAAATTAATAATTCTCAAAAACTATGTAAAAAGTACCTTTCCCTTTCAATTCGTTCAATTCGACACTGCATTTGATTGCCGGCAATTGTACTGACGACGTTCCCCAAGGACGGGTAAATTAATTATTAATACTACGTTACTTTTGGATAACGGGTTTGTTCATTACAAATTATATATAATCTGGATTCCTGTAGGTTTACAAACTGGGTAATATAAGAATATAAAGGTGAAACAAAACCCACGTATCCAGTCTCCATACAATTTTTATATACTTAAAACTTTATAATACCATATACCGATAATAATCGTCTTTCTATTTAATATCTATGTACGTGATATTAGGTGGCCGGTGTTAGTTCGAAATATACTATAATATTTTTGTGTACATAAAATTGTATGCAGACTGGATAATGTATTATACTTATTGTTAGTCTACATAAGTGGGCTTTATGTCAATTTTTTCCTTGTATATGACTTAAGCGGTCCCTAGACGTTCAATATATTGCGCAATATTGTATGTCTATTAGTTCAAATCATTATTCGACCAAGTATATTTTAGGGAAGCAAGTATTTCAGATCTGTTTAGAACCTATTAGCAATATTTTAGAAATTTTTGAAGTCGGTATGTACTATACATATAGAGTACATACTGACTTCCAAAAATATATTCGCGTTAGGAAGCAATTGTAGAAGGTCAAGACATGTAGGGCAGGTTTCTTTTGTATTAAATTCGGACCCCTAGTTAAGAAATATACTTTATTTCTTATTTCTGTCCATTTTGAAGACAAACGTGATAAGTAAATTTGGCTATTATATATTTCTTAAGCTAAATCTAAAATTAACTGGCTGAGGTTAGGGGGAGAATAAAGTGTAGGGTAGAAAGTGAACGTTCCCTATGATTTGTTTAATATTCCTGTTGTGTAAATCTGTTAAAGGCACCCGATATTCATTTAATTTTTTTCTTGTGCCTCCAAAATTGGTTCGTATTTGTAAGTAATAAATAAGTATCGACATAACTCTTGTTCCATTTCGCTGATGTACTTGAGAAAGGGGTCTAAAATTGGAATTTTGACCAGTATCGCTAGTCTAGAATTTCTTAAAGCCTTCTCAGAATATTAAAGAGCGAGACTTTTAAATAATTGTACGACTTTAAAGCATTTACGTTCAGGGAAATAGGCTATCGTTTGTGTTTCCTTACCGTCCATTATGAAAAACCGTTTTAAAGCCGTGTGACTAATATGGAATCTGTGGGGTCTTCGTCTCGAAACAATTGGAGGAGAATTTTTGAATTTCTTACTCGTCTTTTCATTCTTACAATAGTAAAACTCGACTCTACATTGGAACGATTTGGGAAAATTCAGACCGAGCCATTTTCATTTTCGATTAAACGTGTTACGAGTAGGTATAGTTTTGTTTCCTCGAATATTTTTTTATGATAACGATTTAATTCGAAGCGTTTATTCCAATGAATATTTGAAATGACCATCTAAGCTTATTTGCAAAACAACATATTTCTTGCAATACCAAATATACAACGCGACACAGAATTACATAATACAAATGACAGGAATTTATTATATCAAAAAACTCTTAGCATCTGTTTTAAAAATAATTATATAAAAAAACAATCAATTCACAGACACATCACGTTTTAGGATATTAAATTTTGAAGTATATCCCAGTTGCATCCAAGCTCAATTACAACTGAAATTAAATTCCTACGTTTCGTCTACACATTAGGGTTGAAACTGCCCTTTGATGTAGTTCAGGATGAATTTTTTTATATATTTTGCCCTCTATTTTTCCAAAATTTTTGTTTAACTACATATTTCAAATTTTACGTCCTAAATAAATTTATCTGTTGAAGTCCCAAATTATTAAGTCGAAACGTTGTTGCGATTGAGAGAAAGCTTGACGTATCTGTGATTTGTCTTTTTTAATTTCATTTCATGAAAAAGTCTCAGACCCAGATACCACATTAGTAGTTGATGCTGCCTGTGCACAGTTTTATTGCAAGGAAATTATGCAAATTCGGTATATCACTGAGTATTGTAAAGAAAGGAGTTCTAGCTATAATTTGTATTTACTTAGTCATTCCTTCCATTCAATTAATGAATTTAAGAAATTGTAAGGATAAAAATGTTTCGGAGTATGGAAAGTGCGCTGCATTTAATCAAACTGTATTACTGTTGATGTACAATCGTTGATTCATTTCACAGCTATTGAAGCTTGGCTTTTCTTTAGGATCTATGGAATACGATTTAATGCTTATACTAATATTACGTTGAACGAACGCTCGACTATTCTCAGTTCATAAAATCTGCGGTATTCAGAACTCTTTTGTTCCGTTGTAATGTAAATTTTGCGGTTTTCTTTTCTCATGTCCACCTAACTCCGTTTCATAGAATTGAGTTGAGAGCAAATATTCTATTATCCATATCGAACAAAGGGGTATCTTTCATGAACGTTAAGCTTTATTAGAGGCCGGTCGTTACTCAAGAAATCATTACAAAACTGGCTGAGGTTAGGGGGAGAATGAAGTGTAGGGTAGAAAGTGAGCGTTCCCTAATTTTCGAACGCTTTACGACCGTTTGTAGCTAATAGTATCGAGGAGCGTGATTTGCAGCGGTAGCAATTACATCGTAGTACGCAGGCGCGGGGCTTGTTTGCAATCTTGATGGAGCCGCCATTTTCTCTCTGGGCGTGGTGTCATATGTCACAAGGAGCCGCCGAGCCTCGGCAAATAACGGGGTGCCTCTTATCTCACCAGCAACTCTTGTGCGGGGGTCCGGGTTCGTCACCGCAAACATTCAGTACGGAGCGAGCTACGAGGGTGGCCACAATCACAGCGCAACGAACAAGCCACAGTGTGAAATCACGATACAAATAACACTTCAAAATTCATCTTTTTATCCAAACTGGATCACAACACGCCCGAGTACTATTACATTTAATATAATAAATACATTTAATAGCATCCCCTCAAATTCAGAAAGAACAAATAACCTACATGACAGTAACGATATTGGAGGAATACTAACATTGGTAAAAATAAATTATTATTTTAGTATTGATGAGCAGAAACGTCTTTATAGCATTTTCGAATATGGAGAACTCGATTGGGAAATTTATTAGGCGATGGCTTCCCGTTGCACTCTTCTGGATTACTGGTTCTCGTATCTTGAAGATTTAAGCACGTTTCGGTGAGTACTGAACGTTTAAAGATTGTTGCAATGGCGCTAACACAATCGGAGAAATATTGAAATGCATAATGCTTGTAGTAACCAAATATCTCTCTTCCTCATTAATAATGTATTTAAATTTGTAGTTTATTTATCACTAAGACCACTTCAACTTACACAACATTAACTATTCTTAACAGAAAATCTTAATATATTTTTTTCCTGTTACTTCAAAATTTCCAGCTTTTTACCAGCTTTTTAGAATTTATATTTATTTGTTGCATCCAATAGTCCTCTACTGAGGAAACATGACAAGTCAAAAATAACTATATAAATACATCACTGAGAACTATATAAAATAAGAAATTTAAACAATTCATAAATGAGAATTAAAATAAAATAACTAGTAAACGGTAAAGTGAAACGTACAGAGAAAATGAAAATGTATGCACATTAATTATAAGTTCACAATTAACACTAAACTTCACAAATAGCACTACAATTAATCTGAATCTTTATTCATTTGGAAGCCCGCCGAAAATCTCTTCAATGGTTGCTAAGAAACAAAAGAAATCGCAAGGGCACTTAGTGAGGCGATAAGTATATATAGTTTTCCTACACAATACTGCAAGAAAATGGACTTACATTTGTTGCAGATCGGTTGATCAGGATTCGAATAATACACACCTTGTAACACAAAATATAGACTGCCTTTGGTGAAGTGGTTAAAATTGTTCAAATTTTTTATACAGAAAAGGACAAAAATAAATTGACTAAACAACTTTAAATATTTTATATGCTTTCTTTAAATTAATGTATAGAGTCTGGACTTCAGATTTTTATATATTCCCTGATAAAGTCGCGAGTCCGTCAGAAGTCGATCGTTTTCAACCCTTAATCGCTCTATTCACATGCGTGTCTTGCTACCTTTCATTCAATTGACAGTAGTGTTAATATTAAGAAACATAATTTGAAGGTTTTTTTAATATTCTTAACTCTTTCTTGAGACCGGTTGATTTGAACATGGCGTGGAGCGTGGCAGTCGTTCTCCTTACTGAGGGTAACTCCAAATTTGCCTCCTTTTTGTTAAAATCACTGATGAGATCGATTCGGTGCCATAACTCGTTTGCCTAATAATGGAAGTCGTTACACAAAATCAATAAAAAAAATTAAAATTCTCGGAAAGTCGAAATGTAAATAGCTGTTTTAATACTTTCTTCAGGTTTTCCTCCTATAGAGAAAAAATTTACATCTATAGGAAGAAAATCTGAAGAAGGCGTGAGAATAGGCCAAAACGTTGTTATTAATTACATTTAAAAAATGAAGTCTATAAAAGGTCATAAATTGTTTTATTATATATAAAGACGTTAAATTGAAACTTTTCAAATTGCTGTTTGTTACCTAGAACTTCATGCAAATATTACTACTACGCTTTTATACACACACACACACACACACACACATATATATATATATATAAGACGTGGGGAAAGTTTTCATATATGAACAGAAAGATGTGGGGTTAGAATGAGTTACCTGTAAATACGCTGGCTAATTATTTACAGAGTACTATTACAGTTGAAAGGTAAATTATGGATTCATGTGAAAGAATGCTCACGATATTTTTCATTATCGAATAATTTAAAGGAATAAAAGTCAGTGAAGAGACATACTGAGTTATCTAAATTCTTGTTGGTTTCATGATTATTTGGCCTAAATAGTAAGTAAATCGAGAATAAGGTTTCAAAATCAATGGGTGATTAATTTTATCCGTAGTAAATTGTGTCTCGATATATCTATCTATGCTATTTAATAAATTTCTCTATCTAGGTACATTTAGTTACGGGAGTCGCTTGACTTCGTTAAGGGTAACTAAAATGGCGGACATATATATAGGGTTTTCTTAATAGGGCGGGTCGATTTTGAAATGGAATAGAACAATCTGTGTTAACGAAATTCTCTTTTCTTTTGAAAGGGCTTTTAAAAACATCTTGTTTTATTCCACTTCGACGTCGACCAGGCCTTGTTGAAAACCCCTATAATTCGGATATTCGAGTATTTTTCCGTCTTGCGAGTGAATCTAAGGACTGATAGATGTGAGTTTTGATAGGGCCACCTAGTTTGAGTTTCTCGCCGGTATTGTGTTAAAATGCTGGTCTCATGGATGGCCTGGTGTTTGTCTTAAAGCAGAGTAATCGAGGAGGAGAGGCCTGCAGGGTGTAGGATTTCGGCGAACAAAGGGCGTCGAGAGCTCTCCCAATGTGCGGTCTCAGCATAATTAGGCCAATATTGATCACATCTGTGTTTCAACGTCAATATTGCGTCGTCACTTCACAGCGCCGGGCTCTATTCAAACAATTTATATTCGTCTTTCTGTCTTATGACATCTTTGTCTCGAGAACGGATGAATGAAGTTGTAGCTCAAGCCGAAACTGATTCATAAGATTTTTGATTGTTTGCACAAACACGCCTCCTCAGAGTTATATTGTCGGACTTGTCTTGGATTGCTCATTAATTTTCTATTCTTGAATATTCTCTTAGTGTTTTTCACTATAATAGACACAATGCGCGTATAGATTTTATCATCATGGCGAAATTAAACGTGGGTATATCGAAACCATCAACAGTATTAACAGTTTTCAATATGACAGTAGTCATCTGATTGGTCCTCAGAAAACAAATCATTGTCTTTGGTCGAGTTCATATGTTTTCAGACTCGTGCCAGTGCGACCAGATCACATCCACGAACTGGTCAAACCATGCAGAAAATCATCTTTGTTCTGACCCGCGCGCCAGAACACAGAATCTCCCTGTCAAACGATGGAAAGCCATCATAGCAATATTTTAAATAGTTATTCAATTTTCAGTTCAAACATAGTTAATGAACCAATATTTCTCCTGGTCTCGATCTTTGCAGACTTCGTTATCCTACCTGGTTAGAACAAAGCGGCTCCACCCGCATCGTTTCTAAACGGACACACGTTTCAAAACGTGCCTTTGAGCACTGAAAGTTCCGGAGTGGTTGGTATTCAGGTTCAACATTCAGGTCACAAGACGTTGACACGTCAGCGGGAGAAAATAGGTACTTGCTACCACAAGCGGAATAATCCATTCTCAATACCTGATTAATCTCCCATCACTAGTCGAGAAAATCTCCTGTGTATGTGACAACAGAGTATTTATAACTGCACTGCAGATTGTAGCCATAAAAGAGAGATTACATCGGAAGTACTTCAGTACTGGAGAAAGTTCGTTTCACGCACTATTTCGATTCGTGTAAGTCGTGAGTTCAGTTCACACCCCACTCATCAAAAGGAAGAGCCCGCATTGTCTACAATCGTGTGAGTTGCATTAAATCCGATTATTTTAAGTTCTCATTGTACAGAATCGAGAGCACACGAAATTCAGGCGTAAAAGTAGAAACGAGCATTAAACTGTATGCTCTATATGAATTGATGCGTTAATTCGACACCAATTTTACCTCGATCCGGTCGCAGTCCAGTGGAGAAGCAAAATGAGTGATTAAAATACAATCTGTATTCCCTGTAACATGCAGATAAAAATAAACTTTCCAAAAATAAAAACAATAATATTACAATTCCTACAACCCGCAAAACATATTCAGTTACACTCATTTATTCTTGCACCATTTATTTGCATATTCTTAGAACCTTTGTACAACATCTGAAAAGCTGCTACAGCTGATAACTTATTTATGAAGAATAAGCTGCCCAAAGTCATCTATATTATTTGTTTTCTGTCATATTTTCTATCTAAGAAATTAGGATCTTCTAATGTGGTCGTGCTTTTAGTTAAAATTTTATTTATTATTTACGGTCTCGTCCATGTCGAATAACGAAACATTCATATCTGATATATCCCTGCCGTTCAGCATTATAATACATTTCAGAGTCTTCTGAGCTAGAAAATAGTACATATTTTTCTAAATACTGCAGACTAAAAAAAAACTTAAATCAAAAAAAATATTTATTAATAATCACATTAACATACCATCGCCAAAACATAAACAAAAAAACAGTCAAAGAAATACTTTTCCTAGTTTTCAAAATTAAGTAAGCATTCTGCTTATCTAAAAAATTACCATCTCATAAAATATTAAATTTTTACACTTGTGATTTATTACACGAAATATGCTTTGTAGAGAGTATGAAGGCTAGCATTTTTTATGAGTCGTTTGTAACATTTCCATATGAAATCACTTACGTTGTCATGACGATGTTACATTTTCCGCCCGTTCTTTATTGCTATAAATAATAAGTGATCTAGAACGTTTTCGGAACTTTTGGATAGTCATTAAGAATTGCTGTAATGGAGCATATCCGCCTAGAATTGCAGTTCTTTGCAAGTTTCCGTGAATTTTCTACACTTGTTTTTATTAATTCTGGAGTACTGTTTTACAATTTTATTCCGGAGCAAATGATGTCATTGCCGCGAGAATTCATGATAATTGGCGATCTTTGAAAAGGAGCAACAGTTCTGATTTTTTGAGAAGAAGCAGGAGGAAAATCAGATATTACTGGAAAAGAATTGATTCAAGGAGGAAAGAGTAGAAGACCTAACATCTTCATGATGTAAGGACCATCAGTTTTGGAGCATAGACATGTAAGCCCGCAACACATAAAGGTATGGATCTACTCGGTTAAACTCAACCTAGAGAGATTAGAGGTTGTAGACGGCACCCTGTGTCTCACTCCTTCAATTAATAATCATGAAGCCGTTAATAAATTCATAACTGTCATCAAATCTAAAATAATGGTTCTTTAGTGAATTGTCGTCAACTTCGAACGAGAAGCAAAACGAATGATTTCATAATCTAGTGTTACACGACACTAGAATTTGTAACACTTGATATGTGATCCAATTTTATTCAAGACCAGCCGCGATTTACGGGACGAGTTTAACATTTTTACTCCTTATAGTCTTAGACAATTACATTGTTGTTGTCTCTACAAGTAACAGAATGTAAGTGGGAGGACTATTTCCCAGATGATCATTAACTCTCTAATTAAATAGCACATTCAGATTATCTAAAAGATTATCACCTCATAAAATATTAAATTTTTACACCTGTGATTTATTACACTTTACACGAAATGTGCTTTGTAGAGAGTATGAAGGCTTATTCCCTAACCTTTTGAAAATAATTATTAAAAGTTTTAAACGACATTGACTTCAAGAGACACTCTGAAATAGATTACAACAAATGCAATGCCTTGAACACAATAGCACATTCTCCAGATTTACGAGCATTAAACGAATAGAAAGGTATAATAATTTCGGTGCTGAAGAGCTTTTCTTTAAAAGTGACATGATATTTATTATATGGGTTCAAAATTCGACGGATGAGACAAGTCGTTTCCCAGTCCTCTGCATGCTCTTTAGTTGTCTCTCGCTTTGCATTCAAGATAACGAGATAGTTTTCATTGGAGAATTAAAATCAGAGCAAATATCTGTGACCAACCATTCACCACACAATAGATTGTAGATCTTTAATCTTGCTCTCAATTATCCCTTCAGGTTCCAATAACTGTGTTGGATCGTCGTATTCTTCATTTATTTGGCTGCTTTAACTTAGCATCGTCTTCACTCTCGTCCTAACTGTTCAATTCTACTGCTCCCCTTTACCTTATCTCGTCTATTCATCTTCCCTCCTCGATATTCCCAAGAATTTTCCATTCCCATTTTCCAAAGTCAAACATTTTGTGGTAGAGAATTCCAGCTTCTCTTTTGAGATACCATCGAGTGTTCAGGTTACACTTTTACGCGACCCATACTTCCAGTTTTATTGGAAACTTTTATACTTCTCCGTCGCATCAAAACTAAATTTAATATCATGTTTGTCAATGATAAACGTTTCACGTTCTATGTCGTGTCATATTTTCGTCTCGATTTTTCGGCCCACTGATTGGATCATTTTTGGAAAATATTTTCTTCTTTCTAAAAAAGTCGCATTAAAATCTAAATATTCGCTCTTGTTATGTTCTGATTCAGGTTTATTGTATTTCTTCGATTTTGCTTGTTAGGGTAAATTATATGAATTGACGAATGAATGAAATCTCTAACTTACAGTACAATGCATTTTTGACAGTACCGTAAAAACGATTGGAAGAAATATAACGTTAAAAAGTCATTAAAATAACAAAAATAAAATTCAAAATAAATATATTTCATAAAAATAAAATACTGCTTGTATAAATATACACTGATAGAACCTAAATCAAATACAGTTAATTCTGCCAAAACAGTAACATTCAAATAATTATAAAATAATTAAAATTTATCGTCCTTTCGTACTAGAAAATTAAATAAAGTTTGAATCGAAACCAATATGGCTCGCGCCAGTCTGAACTCAGATCATGTAAGATTTAAATGGTCAAACAGACCAATTAATCATCTACACTGAAATGAGAACCTTCAAAGAGCATTGAGGTCACAATCCATCTTTTCAATAAGAACTCTCAAAGATGATTGCGCTGTTATCTATAAAGTAATTCTGTCTGTAAATCAATAATAAATTATCATAAATAACATAAATCAATGGAAATGTAAATCCGGGTAAACTTTTTCTACACGAAGGCAATGAAACCAATGGTTGCACAATGAAACATATTTCTAATTATTACGAGAGTTGTAGTAATTACCTGAACAGCGGATTTGACCATATCACGTGTTATTTAGTTTTGGGTCGGTGCATAAGTCCGTTTTATTAATTTTTCTGTACTTGACTATTCATACTGACTAGCCTTGCAATTGGCCAAAACGAGCAGTTAACAACATACAATCTTCCGTTCGCAACAATCAAACTCTAAACAGAAGAAAACAAATTGAATAAACACAATTGAGTAATCCAACGAATAACAGCGCGGACTTATCCACCGACCGAATAAATAAATATAATCTGTGCCAACCTCCCGTGGTCTAGTGGCTAGCGTCGCTGCCTCACAGCACAGGGGTCCCGGATTCGAATCCTGGTATGGGCTTGGATATTCGTGTCGCCATGGTCATTCAGACCGGTATTAATACTAGTGGAGAATCGACACGCTCCAAATTCGGAATATGTCATGTAAGATGACAGTTGACTCAGTATGCCAAGGCCCTGAATGGGCAGAAGAGTCAAAGAAGAAGAAGAAATATAATCTCATCTTGAACTCACCATTATGAAAAGTTCACATCACCCACTTTTTCTTGCATCAATCCTCTATCAAAAAAATATAGTGTTTTTCAATAGGCTGTGTGTGAGGTACTATCGAAATTCGATTTTTATTCCTTTCAAATAAAAAGAATTTTGTTAATACCTGGCACAACTTGTATTATTCCATTTCCCCATCGACCCGCCCTTATTGAAAAACCGTAAACAAAAAAAGATTTATATTTCTAATAATCGTTGGAAATGGTCCGAGAACCTTTCGTCCAGTTTCTGTGCCTTGGACTAAAAAATAACTTTGAACCGTCCGTGGTTTGTAATGGTATACGGATGAGATCTGTTTCGCTATAATGGTGACGGACGCGTAAGACATGGATTGATGTGGGATCGCGCCTCCCTCCCTCCCTTCCTTGCTTCCTTCCTTCACTCACACACACGTGTTGTGTTCGCAGCCGCGCTGTCACTCCAGAATCAGCAATTCAATTCCCGGGCCCCAACGAAACTCACACATGTTAACAGACCTCAACGCGCCAAATAGATGCACTCAGGTGATTAGACTCGTCCGCCTTATGCACGGCCGAATGTTTAGTTTTACATTTATAATAATAGACTTGAGTTAATATTTCTAATTTGATGGGGTGAATTCTGAGGGCTGTCGAGAGAATAAGATTTTAGAGGCACTGATATAGGCTAGAAAGTGACGTCCGACATTTCCAACGGTAACTCTGTCCGTCTCCAGGAGTCGTTCCAGCTCAATCTCAGCGTCGGAGTCTAATTGCGTGTTCAGTCCAGCGATCAGGATATTGGAGCGCTTCAGTTACTTGGTCTGGTTCTCAATCTGTCGGTCTATAATTGCTTCCCCCACTCTTCCTCACTGTCGCTATTCTCCGCTCGTGTTCTCCTAATCAGATAATTAAAACTGGAGATTTACTGCTAACGTTTTATGTCAAGAAGATGCGATATCGTGACAGAGACCGGAAAATTTAACATGCCTGAGGGAGGCTGACTGTACTTTCCGAGACGCTGACGGATTGAAGGGCGCGGAATTTCCGGGATTTAGCTGAGTTAAATGTGTACGCGTGCCCTGTCTGAATTTTCCATAGAAACCAGAACAGTAAATAAAAATCAAAAATACGAAATTGACTATATCCCAGGAAATATTTCTCTAGATATGTCTCTACAAGACGAGACATGTTCTGTTAGTAGTAACAGAGTAAATTTTGAAATATAGCAAGTAATTACGTTAAGAGGATGGAACAATATATCGATGGCTCCGAAAGAGGAATGGAAAGAATGGTTTCTTCTGTGGTGAAGAAGAGAAGAAAACGGTTGACAACCAATGTAGCTGAAGGAGTGAAACAGGAGAGGAAACGACGCATTAGTTTCCTATCTCTTCTAGCCTTTAAGCATGTTTGCTGATTTCATTTATTTTGTGAACCTACAAATAAAGCAGTTTACTGCCGTTTTTATAAACGAATAAGACACTCTTCAGTGGGTACTCTCCTTAAAGCTTACACTTCTAAGTCGACCAGTAAAGGTTTTTTCTGGGGTTAACAGGCTACATGAGGGTGATCCTGAAGAAGGCATCTCCCCTTTAATAGCATAGGAAGGGAATTTAAAAGGGGGGAAGTCGAAGGTAGAGCAACGTAGCCAAGGGTTGACTAGGGCCCCCGGGCTATAGTTTAAGGATCCTACCTGGTATTTCACCTAAAGAGATGCAGGGAAAACCCTAGCAAACCTGCATCAGGTAGATCGGCATTGGGTACTATTCTCACGCCCTTCCGAATGACGGAAGACGAGTTTGCTGTTTGATCGCAGCATTCCCTTCTCCGTGTCTCCTCCAGTTTTAGGAGGCAGTTGGCCGACTGATCCAATGGGATCAGAGGACAACTCTTGCCTGATGCTCAAGGTCTTCGAACCCAGAACATAAACCTCCCAAAATAGGTGAAGATGTCTCGGGATGTGAGAACTTTGAAAACGTACGTGGCATTCCCGACGTAATCAGGTGAGCCCCGCAGTCACTCTGCGAGAGAAAAATCCCACAGGCATTCGTCGTACATTACCAGTAAAGGTATAAAATTATATTATTATATTGAATCATTCTAACAACTGCATAGTGTCTACATAACTATCGATTTCGGAGTAAAACCTACAGATAAATAAATTTAATAAATATCGATTGAGTTCAGGTATAGAGAAATTTATTCAGATGTATTGTAAAAACCCCCATGATAATATTTAGAATCATAAAAAAAGAACGCATGCCATAAATAAGAAATAAATCGTTCCATTACACCAATAAAATGGACACTAATAAAATCCTGAAGGAAATGATTGAAGATTAGAAAGAGAATTTCTTCAGATGACCTACTGGGTTCTGCAATTATGATTAAACTAAATTTCAAACAACATATAATTATTAAAACGTGAATTTATTTTCCATGTCACTCAATTTTATTAATAGCAATCCTATTACTTTACAATAAATCCCTCATAAGACGTTAATCTTATATTGAATTGATTTATACACTCGCCGCTAGCACATTTTTAGGCAGTCTGTTGCAATACCGAATGGTTCTATTTAGGAATGAAAATATCTCTATATCAGTTTGCTGTTTTCTCTATCTAATATTTCACCAATGATCGCTTTTAGATAATTGAGTGGGAGGTAACAGATAACTGTTTACATTTCTTCAGGTCGGTTCGTTATTGTGTTCCCTCAGTAGCCCGTTTCCTTCTATTTGCCAAAATCTCTTACGAATGTTCCGCAAGCATACAAGAAAATTTAAATGAGGTTTTTTTCCTGAATATTGTCCAGTGCCTGACTGTGCTTATTCCTATACGGATCCCAGCACGCTTCCCCATAGTCTAGAATATGCCACATTAAAGTTCTGAAATTTCGAAGAATTGTTTACAAATCTGCGTAAGATGTTTGTTGCTTTTCATCCCATTGGCAATGTTAAGAAAAATAATAGGACCATTGAAGAAATGTTTGCTACAGGATGACGACAGTAAATAAAGATATGGGAAATGAAAGCTGCAAAAAATATATATTTGCTTTAGATGTCATAAAATTTTACGAGCATGTAGTGCGGAATCGACTATTTTTCTTACATGAGTATTGCAGACAACTTGTTTCGCAACAATAGACAGCAAATTTCTTAATGAAACTAGAGTTGTAAGCTTGATGCGTGCTTCCACGACGCTATTACCTCCGGAATGCTTTGTTTCATTTATATCCGTGTATTCTTTGAGTGGCACACATCTACTTCTTCGAGTGACTGTTCCGTCATTCGGAAGTATAGTGTTTTGGAAACGTTTCTTTTTTGCGCTCAACATGTAAGAAAATTTTGATTTTTAATACCAAGTAAAATTATGCGTCTTTCTGCTAGTGAGCTCCTTTCGTCTTTCCTTCTTTTGATTACGTGCATTTCTCTCTTAATTGGACATTATTAATACAAAAATCGCCATTTTAAAACCCATTAGCTTATAATGAATTTGTATCCAACGAATGACATGAACTTTCTAATTAAAGTGTCAGTTCTTTTAAAGAATCGACCTTAAATTTCATTTAAATGCATCGGGAAGAAAATTAGAACTCTTACGACCGTTTATTCGAGAAATTTGTTTAGCTCTGTCCTGGAAGTTTTACGTTCATTTCAACGGTTGTAAACGAAGGAACTGGGAAAACCGTTTTAAAAAAGTAATTCTGGTTACTCGATACAGAGCCTAAATTTGTGACTTGCATCACTCCTCCAACTATGGTCTATTTGATTCACTTCAGCCACGAAATGTTTACTGCTCTAAATGTAAATCCATATCATTGGAAGAAATATCGGGAAGCAATAAAGTTGTAATCATAAACACCGTTTCTGCTGGTAGATTATCTTCATGCTACAGGCAACTTTAAAAACGAGGGTATGCCTCGTCCCGGTTCTTTGACTACAACTTTGATCCTAAGTGTATGACTTCTCTATTTTCCACTGAATATCGAAACTAAGGTTTACTTTTTCAAAGGAGCCTACTTTATTTTTATTTTCACTTGTCAGTGTTCAATTTCTCTGTTCAACTTAACCAGGTGCTGATAGTGTTACGTTATTGTAAAAGAACACGTGCACATCTTCGAGCAACAGCTGTGCAGGATCACGGAAGAGCCAAATAATCTTTTCTGAGAAAGCCCCAATAAGACTTGCAGGCCATCGACCGGGAAAAACCAAGTAAGAGGAAATACCGTTTGTTTCCAAAATAAGTGAAAAACAGTAGATGTATCCAAGGAGTTTATTGACGTAAGTTAAAAATGTATGGGATTGTCGGTGAAGTTAAATAATTGGATAACGAAGTTGAAGGGATGTAGAGAATGACAGTAGAGAAGGGATAAAGCAGAGATGTTGACATGTCAGTCGAGGATAATAACGACCACGATGAGACATTTTTATTATTACTCTTCATTTCATTGCTCCACCTCTCCCAGAAAACCAATTTAATAATTTCCACTTAGTCTTATCTCTGACCTCTTCTCTAATTTTTTCGGACTCCTCTTATATGTAATGTAATGGTCATATCTTTCGTTTGTATGAGGAAACAGCGTTTTATAGGATTTTTCTCTCGAATTTATTACCTGGTCATTACAAAACGTATTTTCAGCGCTGTTACACTTAGTTTTCAAGCCCTAATGTTCTAATAAAATTCCGCGCGTTAATTCATCAAACGTTTTAGTGAAATCTATTTAATTTAACTTATAGCCAATTGGGTGGATGTTTGCGATGTTTGGAAGTTGGGGTTAAGACACGCGCGAGAACAGGGTGGTTAGTTTCGGATTCGACACGCTGGAATTTTCAGTGAGCGAAGGTCCGTTGTTCGGGCTACACCACGACCGGGCTGGTAGATCTAGGGTTCGAGTCCAGAACAGGTAGGTTCCGAGAAAGCGACGAAATGGCGCGGAAGTGTCGACGAAGGCGTGTTTCGGGGCGCACAAGGCTGCCGACCTGCCGTGAATCCTGAGCACGTGTCTGTTGCGAATCCCTTCCCAGAAGGCGGCTCCTTTCAACCACAAACCCTCGCTTTGCTACTGCTACAAATAACACATGTACGGGTTCGCTAGTCTGTCATTCATAGGTCGTCCTACATTTAACACAATGGTGAGTTTCTTTCAAGAAAATTGATGGGGTCTTCCAATCTTAGAACTTTAGAATTGTGATGGTACAGTCAACTTTTACTCGTGTCTATAAATACAAACTTACTTGAAATTTAAGATTCGCTCCCTGCTAAAACTCTAGAAACCCCCAGTGTTTTGTCTCTGCAACACGCTCAATATGTAGGGGAAGTCAGGGTGGAATGTGAAACGAAAAATGGCTTCATGGTATAAAACAGTTTATTCTATTATTTATTTAATCTAATATCAATATAACTTGAAACAACGAATTTAGATATTTAGTGAATTTTTGAAAAGAAACTGAGTAATTTCCCGTTCAGCCCCACCCCCAGGGACAGAACAGGATAATATGTTTTGTAATTAGAATTTACAAAATAAATTTAAATTAATTTTTTTAACACCTTTTGTGTTTTCTTTCTTATATTTATTTTACGTACAGTTGATCCCTTTATCAATTTTTTCTCTCGTGAAGAGATTTTATTGCAACTGCACAGTGTTAGCTAGCATTTTTCCGGACCCTTTTCCGTCTCTATCTAATCTTTTTGTGCACACCATCCAGTAACTCATTCTTATAAGGTGAATTTCAGTTTTTCCTCTTTTTTTTCTTGATGAATTCATTACATTTTGCCTTATGCAGTAGTATCCCGCTCCACCCCACACGCAAGATTTAGTTTAAGGTTTTTCACCGAGCCGTAATACAAACAGATTTAAACCTAATACGTAACTTATATGCAGCTAAATACATCTACTATACGAATATATATATATATATAATTAAAGAACAGTTTTGTAGCTTACCTTCTGTCGAAATCCTGCAAAAACTATAACTTCACAGATGTAATACGCCAAAACAAGGTGCAGTCAGAACTGGGTCAAGTCGGCTGCCGAGATTCCTTCCATTACCAGTGACCATATTACATTCCTATTTACTGAGCTTCATCACTTTCCAGTAAAAAAAAATAGAATATCCTGTTCTATCCGACTATCCCGTTCCACCTCGAGTTCCCCTAATCCTTGATGAAGAGACTCACATCAGTCACTAAGTTTTTAAACGAAACGACTTATTCCTGCAGATATTTAGGATTTTGCGGTGTCGTCTTTATAAAAGAAAATTAGGTAATTCTACTGTAAAAATGGGTTGATAACTGAACGTAATTGACGTGTGCTAGTTGGATGGAGACAAAATTGAAGTTTGGATGAAATAATTTTTAAATGTGTCATGCAAGATGACAGTCTGCAGTCGACCCGGTAGGCCCAGGTCATCAATGAGCCGAAGAAGAAGAACTAATTACATTAATTTTCGGTCAGAAGAATGGGGTTAATAAGTTCAGGTATATGTGTCAGAGTCTCAGCCCTGTTTAGTCAATAAATTTTTACAGTCATTAATAGTGAAAATGTAAAATATTACTTCTTATTGTGTAACTTTATAGCCCGTAGATCTGAAGAAAGATAAAATACGGTACTCGAGAGGTTGTCAATTAAGAATGTAATATGGTGTAGTTGAATAGAAGCCGCGCCTGTAGTGTCAGTTCCGCGGTAAATATTAAAAGACGCTGCTTCAGCCGGGGATTGTCCTACAGTGTGATAATGTGTCAGTGTCATGAGTACGACACTTTGTGTAGTGTGTTGCACATATCTGGCCGACCTTCGTCTTTGTGAGCGCTGGGCCGTGAATCACAGGCACATTAACTGCAACTACCAATGAGACTTACGCACCGTGCCACCAGTCCTCAAGTCTCCAGTGATCAATCATGCACACCTTATATCGGTACGTCTATAACATTCCTCTCTCACCTTGCGCAAAAACATTTCATTTCTTTAGTTTTAAATACATATAGTCTCTAAACATATGTGCTTAAAAATTTTTATTTGTTAAGTTATAACTAAATTTTAGTCCGGTTACTCTTGGGAAACTTATATTACTGGCGTTAATATGCAAGTCTTTCAAACAAAAACGTTTAGGAGAAAATTTCAGAATTTATTTGGTTAGTACGTAAATTATGACATTATTTTCCGTAAACGGAATGAAACTTTCGGCAATAAAAAGGGGCTGGTTACTGAGACCTTATCAAAGCTTTGCTCAGTATTTAGGAAGTACATAAAGTACGATCCAAC
The DNA here is from genome assembly GCA_034510155.1 of Eucriotettix oculatus. Classification (NCBI taxonomy): domain Eukaryota; kingdom Metazoa; phylum Arthropoda; class Insecta; order Orthoptera; family Tetrigidae; genus Eucriotettix; species Eucriotettix oculatus. Next base: position 36,174,768 of record CM067380.1, on the reverse strand, counting down.
TGTTCTATTATCTTTATTTAATGAATAAATTCCTTAGAAAAATAAATTCTTGAAATAAAACAGAAAATTATAAGAAATCTCAGAATAAACCTGAAGACGTCTTACGTTACACTTCAAAGCTTGCATGGAGCGTAAAACGTGTTAGGAATATCATAAATTCCGCACTTATCGTGGTATTGTGACTAACCTATTATAATCGTACAAACAAAGGGGGTGAAATTAATTCCTGAGCATTTATTCTTCCTTATTTCTTATTATAAATCAGTATGAATTGACAGACGATCTTGGGGGAGTTTTCCATGAATAAAATCTGTTGGAAAAGCGGTTTCTAGAAAATGGTCTGTTTTCGACCTGCTGAAGCCTGAGAATGAAGACAACTTGTAGATGTACTACAGTTTAGGAACTTTGAATATTGCCTTTCATGCAAATTACTTTACTAAGCTACATCATGGATTGCTAACCTGTCCCAAAAAACTGGTTGTATTATTGAGAGCAGCGAGAAAATTTCTGGAGGATAACCCGGCGTTCCTTTTGTTTCTGAGCGAAGCGCGTTACGGATTTGAGTAAATAGGTGTTAAGTGTTAGTAAAAGTGTGACTGGTTTTAGAGTTGTTTTGGCCCCTCCTTTTAGGAACACGTGAATCGTAACGGGAGAGTGGCGCTGCCTGTTTGCAGTTAGAATTGGATTTGAAGCTTGAGTGCCCTGTGAGGGGAGGAGAAAGGTAATGAGGCAGAAGCGAGTATCGTGTTGCAGCCAATTGCCTTTCCCATAGCTCTCAAGTACCTGTGAGGACGATACTGTTATACTATGCTTGTTAATGAGACTAGCGACTGCATCTATTTTACATTAGACAAATCGTACCAACACAACGTAATTTTTATCGTGGAAGGAAATGAAGCACAAATTATACACTGATCTACAAATTAGGGATATTTTATTTCAGTTTAAAATTATCGGAAAATATATTGTCCCGAAGTTATGAAGAAGATTATTTCGTGAATTTCTACGACCACAGACCATCCTGTGCGTATCAAGAATAGAGGCCTCATATTGATAGAAGAAAAAAGTGAATCACAACAAGGATCCGGAAATACATAATTACAGTCATCCAAACTTTTATGAATGTTAGTGCACGACGGCGTGCTTTGTTATCTGGTTGTAATTATTACATGAGAAAAAATTACGATTAAAATTAATGTTGATCTTAATACTTGTTAGCACCCGTCAACGATTATCTAAGTTACTTAGCCGTATTTGATGGGTTTGTATGAAGTTCAACTGACTAGTTGGAGCCCTCTGTTCACATATATGATGAAATTTTCAAAGTGGCCTCATTTAGACCGAATACAGCCAGCTGCTCTTCTTCACACTGAGTTTCGAACACGATAAAAAATGTATGGTGGTGTGCGAACTGTCTGACAGGCTGCCACAATGCGTGATATGGAGAGTTAGTACATTTGCGAGTGCTAAGAAGTATTCAGGTCAACATGTTTCCTCGTGTAACAATTGTAAGCAGTCTCGCATTTTAATCCAGATAACAAGGCATGTCGTCACGCACTAACTTAAGTTCGTAATTATGCCATGTGTTTCTACACTTTTCTTTTTCTCTCAATATGAGAAATCCACTACTGAGTTTTGTTACTCCCTTGTTGTTGGAACTATCCGCTCGGAATAATGTTCATCGATTCCGAAACATCTAAAAAATATATTCGTGGTCCAGCGTTCTCGGCTTCTCTTTAAACTGTTTTCTCGTGGTGTATAGAAATTTGAAACACGCTGTGTGCCATAAATACTATACAATAGTTTATATCACGGATTATTATAGAAAAATAGGCTAAGACATATTAGGAAATAATTGAATTAAAAAGGAGCCTGTGTGTTCGGATTAATTGACTTGCTTTCCAGCTTTCCACTTTTTTTTGGTTGTTGACGGCCAAGATAACATTTTTCCTTGCTATCTGTAATCCATTAAATCTGTACAATCTTGATCGTGAGTAAACATGTTCATTATACCATTATACAGACCAGCTACTGTGCGTTTCAGATTGATCACATTTACAGTACTTTGTTTGTCCTGATACTCTGCGTCTTAAAGTGCGAGTTACTTATTCGAAATGATCACCTGTTTCATTGCGTTTATTGGACCGGCAGTTACGTCACTTGTGATTACTGTCCTGGATGTAATGGTATGTTATTGCAAGGAGCTCGCCCCCTGACCAGGTGCGGCCGATACCTGACGACAGCCTCGCGAGCCATTGTTTCCAGCGCGGATTTTTATAGTACATAACTCTCGAGACCTGAATGAGCGTCCATTGGACACGCCACCCAGGAGGAAAAAAGGAAACTACGGCTGGGAGAAACGGAACATTTTCACACAATTTCACACTAATAAATATCACTTAACCATGCAGGCGGGTTTTTTGAAACCTGATCCGTCGGCAAATTTGCATTACACGCCGATTAGCGGGCCATTAATCAGACACCTTCATGGGGGATTGCGCCTTGTGGGTGGTTCGTGGGGAAAGTGCATCTTCGTCTGCGTGTAAGATTATTCACCCGCGTCATTATGAAACCAGCGGTGACGGCTTGTTGGCTGATTTAAGAGACCCTGCTAATTCGGAAGTTACGACTGCTCTCAAACTCGCTACGACAAGCCATAACGAGGCGTCTACTTATCTCCCTATATATTACATAATATGGCATTAAAATGACGTGAGCTTAACATGATTACTATAAAAAACAACAGAAGCTGACCGAATTACGGAACTCGTATTTAGTAGTGATTCAGTTGCCGTTAAAATGGAAAATGTGTAAACCATTCCAACGTATAATTGAAATGCGTCAGAGTGTTCATTCATAGCTGCATTTTCCCTTTTAAACGAAAATCTTCAGAAACTGTTTTCCTTTGAAGACAATGGAAGTAAACCCTGAGATAGTCAACTATCTTGATGAAATTAGAATAATATACCAGACGGAGTTTTTGATTCATAACGTCTCCCTAAAGCAAGGAATACTTGTAGGGCTATATTCAAATATACCTCCTTCCCATTTACAAAAACTTTCTTGCTTCCATTGAATTGAATAAGAATCAGACTGGAAAATTTATTCAACGGAATTATCAATACATATCATTTTTGTGCGAACTTGGACACAAAATAACACGCACCGAAGGTAGACAGATTTACAAGGATTGGTTCAATCTGTGTGAAAGTAGCTTTACCCGATATTAAATAGTAATAGCGTTCTTATGGAAGGCGACGGGGAAAAATGTAACTTCACTGAATGACAAGTCGTTTCAACAAAATAAAGTCGACATTTTTAAAAATTGCCAGTAATCCTTAGAATGTTAGCGGTTTATGAACATTCTCAATTGTAAAAAATTTTCAACAATTTCTAAGTATTTGAACAAAATTGAAAAAATCAATTTCTCAATTCTGCGAAACCACACCGAGACGTACCTGTATGTGCATCTAAAACCATTCATGTTTCAGGTGCCAGCTGACATCCTGTCATATGGATCAATACGAATCGTGTTCTAAATCGTGTGTTCAAATAATTAAATTATTAAGTTGAGAAATGCCTTGAGCTGACAGATTATGACGGAATAAACTTGTTTTATGTTTCTCTAATCATCAACTATAAATTATTCCTTCCAACAATAGTAAACAAAACAAGTTTTTAGGATATTCACAAATTTATTTTTTGTGTAGCAAAAGAGCATTTTCTAAATGTCTAATCATTGCTGAATGGTCTTAATTATAATGGCAAAGGAATATGACGTTCAACATGGTAAGCTATTGAATTTTAATTTAATGACTTCACAGTAAAGAATCCTGTGGACTTATACATTGTTGAAGCCACTCATAAAATGTTACTTAGACCATTAGCGTCATTGTCTATAAAGGGTACTATCGATTTTCTTAAACAACAATCCGAACAGTAGATTTGGGAGCAGAAAAGAAAATTTGTAAAGAAATTGAATTTTAATATTTTTGTGAAAGTAGGGTAATTTTTATTTTGAAGTCAATTCAAATCAATATTAACAATTAGTGTTTGAATTTTAATTTCATAAAGTGTAATAATTTCTCTTATTTTTAATTGAAGTCCGTATTCCTGATTACTGTTTAATAATATATTAAAACGGATATTAGAATTTGCTGTTAAGTCTTCGTGCTACTATTATGGGTCACCATGTTGGAATCCGTACTGTAGGTAACTACTCACCAACAGGATGCGTTACTGAGACTTCGAAGAGGGCAGCAAAATTTATTAAACCGCCACCAGGCCTTGTAAACGATAAAGTTTGTAAACTGGGTTAGGAGACATTGGAGGAAAGATGTCAGACTGCACGATTTCGTGGCATTTTAAAGACTAAAATTTATTATCAATTTATAAAATTTTCTGCTTATATGTTACCGATGATACCGTTGCATGATCTAATATATCAAGCTAATCCAACTCTTCATTCTATTCTCCTAACTATCCAAAGAATAAGTGTGGTATACATATTACTTTCCCTCCATCTATTTACAATTATTCCGTTATTGTTTCACAGTTACCCAGGAATTCCTCATTTACGATCGCAGCAGTTGATTTGAAATTCCGGGAAGGGAGGTTAAGAGTGCATTGAATTGTTTCTTAGCAAGCATAGAGCTAAGTAACGGTTTTAATGAGTCGTCTGTGGGACGTCGTGAATAGGCATCCACAAAAGAAAGACGAGGTGAGCGGTTTTCCTAGGAATGGCTCCGACACGTGCAAGGCCACATCTCTCGCGATCTGGGCCATCGTCGTCTATTAGATTGATGCTTTCTCCAAAGTAGAATGCGGAAGGATACATCTCCGTATCTTGGTTCGAGGAGGAACCATTAGTTAGAAAGTGAAAATATCTGTAATAGGAAAAAGTTGCTTCCCACTTACCCACAAATTGCGCAAAAGTGATGATGAACCCACCAACACGCGTCAAATTATTTTCCTCCTCGCTTCGATGCACAAACTCATATTAATCGTGTCCCTGGTTCATAACTTTCTGGTTGTGGTGGGTGAACTTATTGTGCTTAAAACTAACAATACTGTTACGATTCGTTGTAGAAGTAGAAATTATGGCGCACTTAATATTAAGAATTAGTGCGTTTCAGATTGTAAATTACTTTTGCTATTCCTGGAGAAATATTACCGAGGATTGTCAATAAAGTAGCATGAACCAGTTACACGAGTGATGACTTCAGAAAAATGATTGTATGTATATGACGGGGACGTTATCAGCTCAACTGTGTTCCTCAGAGGTCACCGAGTGAATGGTCTCCACTGGGATATATTTTCATTCTCCTTTTAGCTGTAACAAACAAACTGGTAACCTGTACCAACTGTGCTTCCAAACAAACACTGAGCGTCTCTCAACATCGTAACGGCATTGCTTTCCCGTGTTCGAACCTCGGCATCAACTGCGACTCCAACAAAGATCAAACACTCTTAACTGTTCTCCTACAGACGCAAACCGGATATGGAATAAACTGGTTTCAGCTATTAAAGGCCAAAGAAGAAGACTTTTTCAGAATTCGTCGCGATGAGTTTTTGTCTCTCCCGATTGTAAGACGTGGCAAATTAGTTTGCGGTGTGGCAGTCGTTTCGGGCAGATATGGTCTTCACGCAACCGTCACGCATTCTCGCGGTCGCATTGTTCACTCGTATGGAAAGCTGATATGGTTTCGACAAGTTAGAATATCTTGCAGCTTAACAAATTTCTGAGCGCGTTAAACGATAATAAATTCTGGATCACTCGAGAGACGCCTACATCCCTTCACTTACACGGTTATCACAATTTATAATAAAAAGCTGCGATATTATATTGGAATAATTCCGCTGGAAACACTAATTATAAACGCATCTCAAGATAATTTTTACATCGCTTATCTGTGATATCTTAGTTTACAAATTAGTCACTTTTAGAGGGCTTTACCTAAAAGGTACAAACGTCGACTTTAGGCCAATTAAATCTTCACGAAACGTTACTAAGACATTATTTAATGACAGAAGCCTACAAAAATGAATTTCATCAAAGTATTCGTACTAAAACTGAATGTATATAGGACAGAATTATATGACAGAAGACGAGTACGCATGGCACGTATAAAAAGGGAAGATCGGATTAGGAAACAAATAAAATGCATATGTAAATCCTAGTCAAAATTGAACAAAGTTGTTGGTACGTTTTAGAATGGTGTATACCAGTATTACTATTCAGACTTTGGACTGTGTTATACAGTCAGATCTAAAATACGAGTGATTAGCTGTTGCAGTAGGATTAACTTACAGAATAAAATGTTGGAAGAAGGAAAAAATGTCTGCAAGTTCCTATTCCTAAATAGAGTGATACACAATTGGATCACTGATTAGGTAGAGTCGTTTATACGACTTTAACCCTTTACAGGGCAGTGGACGATATATTAGCCACCTACCATAAGTTCAAAAACTATACTTTTCCTATTGGAAACAAAATATTAAGGGTTCTTAAATGGACAGAGGTTGCTTCAGAGTCCACTTTTCCTATCTGAAGTTGATAGACTTTATTTATTGAAATGGTGGTTTAATAATCTAAAATCTACCAACAATATTTTCAGATATCCATAAGTATTATGATCTAATTTCGTTTTTGTATGCCTGATTTCAGAAGGTGGTCTTTTAAATTACTATTCACAGCTGTCCAAACCCATTCAGAAACGGATAGTGGTCCATATGACCACCTCTCACTTCCAATGAAAATTGAAAGAAAGTGATTTTAACTATAACACATGCATATATAAGCTATGTAATCAAATATTGGTTTTCCAATTTTTGTGTCCTGTAAAGGGTTAAATCCGTGTCGAACGTGATCATAGTGGAAACTCAACGCCATTGAATGTGTTCGAAACATCACCGACCACGTCAACTTCGTTTCGTTTCAATCTTTTCTTAACCCTCATCTGATATTTATAATTTTTTATTGCCATCATTAGACGCAACTCCCGGTATTCATTATGGGAAAATTCTGTTGATGTCGATTTCCTGGTGTTCTAATCTCTGCGTGTGTTTCTCGGCCGTGGCACTAGTTCCAAAAGAAGTTCTTCCCGAGCCGTAGCGCGACTGAAACTCCATTTACCAAGCGACTCTAGGTACGATTACAGAATTTGTAACAGTGAGAGGCAGGACTCGCAGGACCTGCAGGACCCTTGTCTTGAGTGGTCGTCCGCTTCCCCTCTGGATTACCCTGAGCCTGTGTCAACAGCGACGCACAATGAAACGCAAATGGGCGATGTGTCGGAGCGACGCGACGCGACGGCTTCCCTTCTCTGAATTAAACATGAGCGCAATGTGGCCGATGCTCAACACGGATAATTCAGCCATTCTGACGCTATTCTTTATGTCCCTTGCGGCTGAGGCATGCGAGAATTCCAAGTGATTAGCTCTATTGATGAATTAGGGACTCTCGACTACGGCATACGTTGGTGATTTGAAATTACTGTAATAACATAGCAAATAAAACGAAAATATAAGGAAGAAAAGATAGTCTGTACGTAAATTTACCTCAAATTCTAACTAAACACTTAATACCTTAAATTAAAAAAATTTAACACAGTTTGAATAATTAGGGCATGTATTTGAAATGAATAAAACTAGATCAAATAAATCAATTCTTTTAACAATTCTATCGGAAGATTCTCATTGAACGGTGTTGCAGGTAACAGTTTTACAATCAGTAGTCAATTTAAAAATGATTCTTCAATCGTATTGACCTTTGTGAATATATTGCTACGTAGTCCGAGAAATTTGTCTCTCTGCTTTAGTTACGAAAATTACGTTTTTGTATATATTGGATTCTCAACTTGATATATTACTATGATTTTTCTTTCACTTGAAAGGTTTCAATTGAGAATAAAGTTTTTATTAATTTACTCATCCCACACTGAAGATGAGATTCATACGATTTCTTAATTTCTAGAGCTAGTTAACTGAAGTGCATCCTTCTAATTTATGTTGCAATCCAACCGCATTTTCACACTGTTACGTATTAAAACCTATTCAGTTGCTACATCTAGTAAAAATATCACTTCAAATATATCTGTTATGGATCCTGACCCGCACTTGCGCTTTAGCCAGAAGAATGCCGAAACCTTCAAAAAGACTTTTTAATTAAATGTAATTACAAAAGAACCGTGTCAGCCAGAAAAAATCAATAATTGAATGACACTAATACATACATATTCACAGAAAATTGTTTTACTGAAAATTAAAAATAATTACATTTTGACAATAAACTTACAAACGGAAACTAGGACCTACTATTTTCAGAGATAAATTAAATTTACATTTAGAACATTAAACAAAACTAGTTAAATAATACAGACAATCTAGACCTAAATTGACAAAATCTCTATCCAAGTTTAATTAATGAAAAATTCTGGAAAACTGCTTTCAGATCTAAGTTATTACTCAATTCATCTTCAGTGGGCAATTTGGAGTAGAGATGGTTCTTAAATCATTTATTTTTTTAAAATTAGGAATGGTTCTTTCGCCGGAAGTTAAAGTTTAAGTTCAGCGCTAGTAAAATTCTTAAAGTAATGCTCAAATTTGGCCTAATTTTAAAGGAAGTAATGAATTTAATGGACGTCAACGGATATTTATTTAAAGTTTAAGAAACTCGGCCTATTTCGTCAGTCAGTTCTAAAGCGTTAAGACGTTAACGAGATTTGCTTTTCACCGGCTCGGCGGGTTTTCCGGTCGTAAATTTTGCCGCCGTAGGCAGTCACTTGCCATGCCTACCGTCTAGGGCAGTCTGCGTGGATGTAGTGTTAGGAATGAAGTCAAATTTCATTAATCACGTTTATGGCAGATAACAGAGAGAATAATATATCCGATTACTCAGCCCAATGACACAATTGCATTTTTTTAAAAAAAACTACAGGCGAAAGCAGAGTCAATTTTGCAGAAAGGATTTAGTTATAATAATATTACTACACTTTGTAAACTTTTAACATGAATCGCATAAAATTAACAAAATAAAACCCAGTAAAGAAATAGCCAAATTTCTCTTTAAGCCCTGCTTTTTGATCAATAACTTTATAAAAGCCGATGTATATTAGAATGAAATTTTTTATTAATATTATGGGACATTCGAAAATTAGTAATTTATGTAGTATATGTCTGAGAATGTCATTCCATAATTTTGAGACCAAGCTTCTCAATATGATCTATGGAATTTTATATACTATTATGATTCTCAGATTTCACCCACTTACAGAAACAAAACGATTCAGAGTTGGTACGTCAATATTTAGTTTTTATAATAAAATCTATTTTTATATCTCCCGTTATAGACGAAGAAGAGATTTTTTCTATGGATTCTTTCTATTTGAAACTATAAAAAATTGGATTTTTTCTTAGGTAACTATCATTAGAATTGTTAGTGGAATATAATAAATGTATGAGTTTGTAAATATAATTTCCCTATGACTATCTCAGATAGAGGGAAGTTTTGGCGTAGGTAGTAGAATTTTCGTGGGGAAAGCAAGCGTCCGGAATTAAGTGAGAAGAAGAGATGGCGCACTTTAGTAGCCATACGGCTAATAGCGACTGAGCTGGACCTCGTTCCATGGCATAATCCAGATATACCGCCTGACTCATAATCCCCGGACGTTAAATCGCCCATTCACCTAATAGCTGTGCTATACCTGCTATCCGGGGGCGAAAGGGCTTCGTTTATATGAGAATAGCCACATCGGAACTGCTTCCGAAGCCTGCAGGCGACCTACATCATCACCACTACAACTAGAGTTCACGCTAAATAAATGTATAAATCCATTTCTCATAACGGTTAAAACTATCCAGATACTTGTTAGAGTAATAAATATATAAAAACAATTTTTTTAATTGTAATAATAGCATTACAAATATTTTGTAAAAAGTTGTAAAACACTTTGGCTATTTTGTGAAAGATCCTCACCTTTCAATATTCAAAGTATACGTTTTTATGGATATATACACTACAATTACGTTGATGGCATAGAAAATTTACGAAATTTCTGCGTCAAAAATTTAATTGCTTTCAGAACACAAATTTCAGGTCGCAAGTATTGTTATTGAGCGAGATCACTACTACGGTCATGAAAAACAAACTATAGTAAATATTTCGGACATGGGACATAGAAGGAAGAGACAAAGATGAGGACTTTTTCAGATTCTATTTTCTTAAAGTTTTCGTTAAATAGACAGAAAAGTTTATTAATCTTTATCAGAAATAAATAATGTTACGAAATAAGACTGACATGAATTCCCAAAATAAATACTGACAGAAGAACAAAACGTCTACAATATCAACCAGGTCCTCATGTACAAATCAAATTCGTCAGGTTTTTGACTACAAAAAAAATAGGAAATTGAAGGAGAGGGAGTCCCTGTCTTGTTATAATAAGGACTTTAAGATACTTTCTTTTTTGGAATCAGTTATATTTACCGCACACAAAATTTAAAAAACTTTTTTAAACTGGAGGTAAAATAAATTATTTTAATTATTAGTTATGGATAAAAACCTTCTACAAATCTTGATAAATAAATTAATGATAAAAATTCTATTCATAATAGTAATTAATTTAATCTTTCAGTGCTGCATCTATAACGGTTTCCGAGAATAATGTACCTAAAATTCTCTATTTCATCGTAAGTAATTTAGTTAAAATAAATAAATAATAATACTTAAAATTTTGAAGTATGTAATTAAATGTTTATATACTATATTTTTTATCGTGGGCAGGTGGAAAATCATCAAAAAGGCGCCATGGAACACACTAAATACCACTTCCCTAACTAAAACTAGTCTAAAGAGACCAATCATTAGATTCTCTTTTTAATTATTACATCTAGTTACTTCAGAGATAAAAATTCACGCAAAATATTAAGTTCCAAATATATATATATATATATATATATATATATATATATATATTTGTCCTGGACTATATTCATGGTCAGTAACAACTGAAATGTGATTTAAAAATACAGAGGAACAATGTTTCGTTATGTTCGTTAAACTGGTGAACATGAAATTGTTGGAATTTAAAATAAATAAGGTTACACGAAATTAAATCATTAAAAGGTTGAAGTAGAGAATGTAAATTTGTGAGAATTAAAATAAATAAAAGTACATAAACTTAAATCAATAATCATAGTGTCATTGGGTGCAGTCCAGGACGAAAATTTTTATATGCGGGTCTTTATATTTTGGGTCAAGCTTAATGTTTAATTACATACTTCAAAATTGTATGTAGTATTATATATTCTAACGGAATTAATTAAAAAACTGGAACTTGAAGAATTTATTTTTCAACGAAATATTGTTACTTTAAATTTATACAATTCGGTGTAGGAAATAAACCTGAAGAAGTTTATTTGCAAATGAAGACGTCCCAAATTCCAGGACGAAACGTAGTAATCGTAGAATAATTATTTTAGAAAAACAGACTTTGATTAAAACAAATTCATAAAAAATGTGAATTGTGCGGGAGAATCACACGTTTGAAGTGCCACAATATATAAGGTCCCGGAGAATAATAAGACAGGAAAAAATGTAACTTCAAGGGCATAATGAAAGTTTGTGATCTGAGATGTCTCGTTTTACACAGCAATTGAAGGTTTGATTCGGTGGCCCTGCAGGTCATAATAATTCAAAGAACATCAACGGAATAATTTTTCACACTTTTAAATTTGTAAGCCTGATTCCCCTTAAATATGTAGATTTTTTTCAATGTTTCCCTGATACTTTGTCGTGGTTTTCAAGTGTAAAAGACACAGCCGTTTATTTAATTTTGGCTAAATTTACGCATCGTACTCATGCCCTTGACCACCAAGAAAATCGTAGTTCACCTTGTAATTCCTTTGAATACATGTAGACAATACTTTCAGTACGGATCGGCCACAGGATAAGGAGGAATGAGGAATGTTCTCTGTGAGCATTCACTTTAAGTAGCTGATTATCAAGGAACGGCCACAGAAAAGATGAAGCGGAGGTAGAATTGAGTGTATGAACATACGTCCTGTCCGGTTACGAAAACTCCCTGACGAATGTGAATAACGTTCTCGGTGTAGAACAGGAATTGGGCGTAGGGATCCAGGAGAAGTGTCTCCCAGGCCCGGTCCGCTATCTGCGCTTGCTGACTCTGCACCTACGACGCCTTGCTCTACCTGCAGGAATTTGCGTTTATTGCAGCCGCGTTCCCACGCTGGCCAACAATTCGCCAGGTATTGGCATATTCCGCCCTTCGCTTCCTCCCATAAAATTTTACCTGTCAGGCCTTGACACCTCGTACGTGCTCCTGAATGTGTCTTTCCGATATTGTTTACTTTACATTCCTGTCCTAGGCGCAAAGCAACGTTTCTCCTTCCACAACAATCGGGTTTGGTGGTCGGTACTTCGAAGGACTTTCCCCTTCGTATTCACATTCGACGAAATATTTACAAAAACAATTCCCGGGATTGAATAGTACTGAACTAGCTAAAACATCAATTTAGGCGATTAGTTTACGTCGTAATTGACTTATTTGTCACATAATAGGATATTACTCGTTTAAGGGATTAATTTTCTGGGGACACTCAAGAGAACGTCGAATACTGTGAGATATTCGACTTGTCGAAAAGTTATATGTAATTGTATTATATTTAGGAAATATAAAAGGAATGTGTTACCGATAACACAAATTTGAAAATATATTTCACACTATACAATCAAACATGCATCCGTGGTTAATCCTACATTTTCAAAATGGAAAAGGCGCCATTTCGTTATTTCTTATAATTACTCCTGAAATAATTTAATGTTTTGTTCGTCTTTGTAGAATAGCTACATTTACCAATACCTTCATAATTGCTGCAAATCAATGTCATTAAACCTATTATAATTTTCTGGTTTCGCTCTGTTCACATCCAATATATTTTACTAGTTATCTAGAATAAGAAACCATTTAAAACAGTCCCAATGTTTTTATTTCTGAAATTATAACATTCAAGAGCTTCCGTCCATATAGGTCATTATCCATTAAAACACAACACAAGTAATGAACATATAGGGGTTTTCAATAAGGGCGGGTCGATGTTGAAATGGAATAAGACAAGCTGTATGTGAGATATTAACGAAATTCTTTTTTCATTTGAAAAGCCCATGCATGCCTTTTCAAATAAAAAAAGAATTTCGTTAATACCCCTCACACACAGCTTCTTTCCCTCCATTTTAACATCGACCCGCCCTTATTGAATAACTCTATATATTAAAGTGTGAAAATGGAGTCTAAATATTTTTATTTTAGTGTGCTAGTCAGTCGTATCAAACTCAAGAAAATGTTGACTAGCATGTTGGCATTTTTCATCGTTCAACGGTCGTAATTTTTTCAGTTTACGTCGTAGCATAGTGAAAATTTTAATTTTATCAAAAACTGTTAAAATTTCAACGAGTAAACAAAAAACTCATACGAAGTAACAGAAACTGGGTAAAATCAACTATGAAAAGTACCTTTCTCATTTTGTAACAAAATTTTTAATAACTTTTCAATGAATAGCATCGTGACACTCGTTTCCTTGAGCTGAGCTTATACTTTTCTATTTATAGGCGGAATTTACTATATTAAAAACTATAAAATAAAAATAGTGGTCTGTTCTTTTCTTTCCCTGTTTTGGTTTAAGTTCGTACGACGGAAAACGTCAGATAAAATATTTCATCTTCTTTAGTTTAACGCATCCTTCCTAACATAAATATTCTTTCCAAAATATTCGACCATAACACTTGCGAGAGATTTTGATAGGATCCAAAATTCAATAAATTACTTAATTTGAAAGTCAATATCCGAAGGACATTTTTTCTTGTAAACACTAAAATCTACGTCAGTTACATTTTATTATAATCAGTATAATAAGTGTATGGAATTTATATGTCAGATTAGAGCTTAAATGTAAGATTAAATAAAATAAAAATGAAGTGAAATCACAATTTACAAGACAGATCTTATTGAAATCAATTAAGTGAAATGAAGAACAGGCTAAGAATATATTTAAATTTATAACTTCAACAGGAAGAAAATTGGAGAATAGGTGACTCAAAACGAAGAAAATAAATCCAGTCACGGTAATTGAATGACTTTAAAAGTCATCGAGGTATAAGATGGATAATTATTATAGGTACCAATAAAACGCGCGTTTCGTGGTCTCGTTTGTGTTTTTACGTGTTTTCTTACCTAACATAAAATATGATTAAGACTTGTTATAGACGGGAAAGATTCTTCTGTTTCTGAATGCTACTCCTTTGCATTCTGATGAATTTCATTGGACTATTGAGTCTATTTATAACCGTCGGTGAATTAAGATGCATTTTCGCTATTCCCTTGTGTATTTCTTTACTCATTTCACAAATATATGTAGAATACGCTACATACAACGCAGCGCAACAAAAATTAATTTTTCATCCATGTTTTACAGTAAACGGTGGATGGTCATTGCCTCCTCGTGACGTGTCTAGTATGAAAAAAGAAAGGTCCCAGCAAACGAAGTACAGAATTTATACCACATTCTGGCGACTAAAATAATTTCTCTTCCTTGTATGACGATCCGATAACAGTATCTTTCTTTTGGCATTCTAATATTTTTCATTTCAGTTTTTATGCTGTTGAATACGTTTATTTTGTCCGTAATGTTACAGGTTTAAGTAGCAGTTTTTTTTTAAAAAAAAGGCAAGTAGTTTCAATTCTGTGAATGATTTGTAGCTGTTATTTCCCATAATCTCTTGAGCTATATCAAAGGCATCATAATTTATTCCAGTAGCAGGTGTTGACAGGAAGAGCTAACTGACTTGAGAGATGGCCCAGTTTCAGTTTGTTATCAACTATGATTACTAGGAATCAGACACTTTCTCTTGAAGTAATATGCCAGTCTAATTACTTGTAGTGTCCGAGTCTAGAAACGCAACGGCTGCGACACATTGCATCAACACGTTGCAGTTCTCTTAGGAATGTAAAGCATGGCGCAACAAACAAACATAAACACTAAGTACGACTACGCCTGGCTCCCCGAACTCAGTGCCAAAAAATTAATAGATTTCACTTGAAAGCTGTAGCTATGCGTAAGTAAGATTGTTTTCGTATATGTCTCTCTTTTGACTAATTAATTCACTTACGAATTCTCAAATAGTAGTTATATTAATTTGCTTTCATTGAAAATAAATGAGTAAACAGCATAATTAGTCAGAAATAAAATAAAATTTAATAATAATATTTTTAAAATAGGTTTAATAATACCGAGGTTTAGGTCTATAAAATTTTGAGATTTTCAACGTTTTAAAAACGTTTTTTGTTTCGGCTACAATGCTTGTGCGTCGAGCACATTCTAAATCAGTGTATATTTCATGAATTTATTTGCAGTAATTTATTATTTCACCGGAAGTGGTTCCAATGAAAGGAACGCAACGTCTTGACGTACTAATTTTTATTATTTAATTTAATTTTCTTACTGACTCTGTTTACTCATTTATTTAATTCACAAATAGTTTCAACGAATAATATTAATCAAACAAGCTACTTTCATGTCATAAAACATTTTACCAAATAAATTGGCCAAAGAATTCGATTTAAATGATTCCTTTAATTTCATATTGTTTCAATTTTTACTAAAGACACCAGTATTTTAACAAACAGGAAACAACTTGCTTCTTATTTGTCAGGAAAAACGTTTAATATAATTCAAAATAAACCAAACGACTTTAATAAATAAACTTCTAAGGACTATCTAGTCGTAATATATTAAGTTGAAGTTATTAATTCCCTTTAAAGACATGAAGCCCGGCCACTCAGCCTGTGATAACAATACCTAAAATTCGTTAACCTTACGTAGTTTAGCACTATAAAAGACCTATTCTATAATTTTCACGGAATGTAAAAATATGTATTCTTCATAAATGGGGTTTTCAAATTTAACCGAGAGAGAATACGTACTCGAACATGTCGGGGTGTACGATAATGCTAATATTAAATAATTTGGATATTAAAAGACTGAAAAAATCAGTATAATTAAAACAATCATCAAATTTAGTAGTTCCAACACAACCACGTCATTTATTTCCAAGAAGCATTCGAACAATATTAAATATTTATCTGATGATGATGTTTTATTCGAATGATTCTTGAAAATAAATGACGTGGTTGTGTTGGAACAACTAAATTTGATAACTGTTTGGTTTAATTATACTGATAATGCTAATAGTTACATTAATTTTATTTCTTTGAAAATAAATGATCAAACAAAAAATTAAAATTTAATCAGAAAAAATAGGTCACAGTAATGATAATAACAACGTACCGTTCCTTTCATTGGAATATCTTTAGATGGGATAAATATATTTTAAATAATAATAATAAAATAAATTATTTTCCATATTTTATTTCAAGAGATACAAACATAGATTTTTTGCGTTGAGCACATTCAAAAGTTTATCTGGTTATATGGCTTGAAATAAATTATTTAAAACTATCGCATCATTGGAATGAACGACACGTGTTGCTATTGTCATTATTATTTACTAAAGTTTTATCATTAAATTTTATTTCATCCTGACTAAATAGTCGGTTGAATTTATTAATTAATGCAACTTATGATAGATAATTTGCATCCATTGCAACCAGTAGAGATGAGCAGAGTTATAAGGAGAAAATGCCATTATAATGCTACTATACACACCTTGAATATCAACCAGCTAAGAAATAATAAAATTATTTTTAACACGAACTCACTTCACTTCCGCATAGTATCTTATTCTACTGTTTTTTTTTATTCAGACGTTCAGTGACGTATTTAATTAAACTTTATTATTGATCCTAATGTTCAATTTCCGCCTCGTTACTTAGTGTTGTGGATCTTGAGATCAACGCAATATTATTCAACGTTACTTAACGCTTCATTGCAAATTTTTAGGGTTTCTATCTCGTTGCACTTTATATTAAACGTAAATTTTAAATTGAATGGCTGGTGTGTTTATTCGACCATAAAATACGAAAACATTAGTGACCGGGGCTTTTTCGATAAGCAGGTCATTTTCTCAACCATCCAATAACATTTTAACTGCAAGTCACATGTATTTCATTCTCTCGGTGGATGCCGAGCCAGATGTATGAGCTGCGAACTGCGATTATTCAAATTGAAGACGGAAATCTGCAATGGAAACGGTAAGGCAGTTCACAATTAATATGAAAATGAAAGAAACCGGAGTATTGTGGTTATAATATACAACTGGGACCGTCTCGTGATCATGCCACTGTTTTTTTAATTAGCACTTCGGGACAAATACAGGGCTTACTTATTAGGTTCATAAATGTGTCATAATTTACGAAAGAGAGAGTAATTCATTTTTCAGATTTATTGAAACGTATTTTAGAATATGAAGTCTTTGGAAGACTAATGACAACATTTATTTTGTACGTCATAAATAAGTGAAATGTAAAAAAAACCGATATTACCTCTCTAACTTATATGTTTATATAAAAGAATGTAGGTTCAGGACGAGGCAGTTAAAGATAATGGTAATGAATTGCAATCGGTTTCGCCAAATTTGCTGGCGACTTTTCCACAGCATAGAAAACAGTTCAGCGAATTGGATTAATTGTAAGTCCAATAATTTGAGTGAGTAAAGTGAAGTGAAGAATCAAATTATACATATTTATTTTATTTTTAAAATGCCTATTTTTTATATTCCTATGTTGTATTTACAATCCAATTCAGTTTACCACTGAAAACTTAAACTGATTTAGATTTTGAGTTTTTTGATGAGCCATATTTTCTAGTATTTATTTTACGTCATATTTCATGCACCATATCGAGTAGATGAAATTTAAGGCTAGGTATCACATCCCTGATCTTTTAGAAGCAAAATTTCGCATTCCAACAAAGTAATTCTAACAGAACCGAGTTTCTCGGGTTTCGCGGTCTCGAGTTTTGCAGAAGCCGATAATTTGTCAACAATAAAACTGTTTCGACGAACTGCATCAATAATATTGTCAATCTTCGTTTTAAATTACTAATATTTCCAGTGTCACATAACTCACGTGGAACCAGCGGTAATGTCAGCAAAAGCCGTCAAATATTAATGCAAGTTTTAGTTTTGATAACAAAGAAATGGAGAACTTTATGGCCTCGTGGCCGGTGAAGGTCAAGTTTGGCGATTTAATTCCTCGGATAGGTCGTTATTCTTAAGTCACGTGTCCAATGCCAATGTACTAGAAATAAATATTTCTTGGAAGCCATGGATCGAAGAAAGAACAGTAATCGTAGGCGTTTATATAATGGTAGCAACAAATATGATTTTGACATACATATTTTAAAAAAATATTGTCTTAGTATTTATTGTTTTTTATATTATAAAATTCATGGCATAGGCCAGAGAGCAATATAACGATCTAGCTCTTTATTATTAATTACATTACTGCTCGATTGTGGAAATAGAATACGCCACCATTTGCATGAACAAACGTTATTAGAAGAATCGATATATAAATTTTAATTAAAAGTATTGATGATGCTACATTATGTCACCGCAATGCTTGGGGGTTTAATTACGATTTTCCAGAAATATAGTATTCTGCAATCTGAGTGTTGCATATATCGAGATTAATGAATCATAGATTTAATGTCATTTAGTGTCGGCATTACTCTCGGTTAAAATTGCAGATGAAGCAGTTGATTCTGTGAGGCTGACTTTAGACTTTAGACTGTCGTACCTAGTTTCATAGCTGACTCAATTATTATTCATATTGTTACGAGACTGAAGATGGTTATGCAATTCCTAACTTCTATATTTTATTCTAGCATATTTTCCGTTAGTTAGTTTTAAATCAGCTAAAACATGATATAGTGGTTTAGATTCTTCATCGGAAAAATTGTAATGGAAAAATTCTTCAGTACTTCATTCACTTGAAAATTTTGGAAGGTATTTACAAGACCCTGTTTAGAAATTCGTTGACGTTGATGTATCAACAATGAACAAGTTATGTTATTAATAAAGCCTATACCTCTCCGAGTGTTAGAACTTTAATCCTTTCGCCTATCACTAAGCTTATATTTTTTTTACAATTCGAGACGATCCTTGCAAACTTTCTTTCATTTTCATTGTTTCCTCCAGAAATATCCGTTCAATTTCTGATTTAACTAATTGACAGCGGAAACATGAAAAATATTTTCTAACAACTATCCGAAGATTATTTAATTTTGTTTGTAGTTTTGATCCTCTTGGTATCATTTAAAATTTGATCGCAATGTTCCACTTTTATTCTTATTTTCAGTGGCAATGCCCAATTTAACTTCTGGCATCTCGAAGTCAGTATTTTAATATGGTTGGTTTATTCGCGAATGTAATTACAGTATATAAAAATGTTACTTATTCAACCTTTCTTTGGTATTGGTCACAATGTTACCACAACTGCCTCTTTTCATCGATCCTCTTTTGGGGGTTAGGGGGTGGAAACATCGCGCCATGCATTTGGCAATTAGACCGTGCGCCATTTTTTTTCGCGTGTCGGTGTGAAGTCCGCTTCATTTTGCTCGTTGCTGTGGAGAATTCCTGGAAGCTCGGCTTCCGGTGAGTTCAGGTACTCTGTTTTCTTTTACCTGCACTGCGAGCTTCCCACGCCCTCAGCACATCCGGGCTTCGAACCCCTTCAAGCAGACAATAATAACCCTTTAGTGACCACTGATTCTGCTTTCCACTTTCTCTGCAGTCAGTGAAATTATATTCATACGTCGGCTCAGCTGAAGTTCCACTTGCCATTATTTTTTCACTGGATTATTTTGCAGCTTTTGGAGAGATTGATGTTAACTAAAGTGGAGGATTTTTATATGATCTTCCACTGACTGTGACTCAGGGGGAAAATCTGACCTTCTTAGACGAACTGAATTTACTACTACTGTAGGTTTAATCGGATATTCATATCTCGGTGGTTGTTACCTTTATCCAGGATCTGTAGTGCTCGATTTTCTAGGGTTCAAACTTCCTCTCTCTGGTATTTCAGTCTTTTGCAGAAAATTGCGTACATCACACAACTTGTACAAATTGATTTATTAACGCTCTATTTCGCCTTAAAATTGATAAAGAAATTAAATATATAGGAGGAGAGAATAACCTCAAATATACTGATACAGTACGCGCAGTGATGGGGCTATTGTATTTTCTTGCTTTGGGGGATAGTAACGGAAATTCGTGGAAAATTGTTAACGATGTAATTGTCGAGATTGTATTAAATTTTGGTAAAGCGAAAACTTCATTTGTTAAAAAAAGTATCAACGGACATCTTTGTTAAAGAAAATGGTTCCAAACACTACGTGTGGTTTGTATGACTACGTGAGAGCCAAATAATGGCAGTTGGTATGATGGAAAAATTAAATTCCCAAATTTGAGAATGAAAAAAATATTTTAATTTTCTGTATATAATTTCTTAAAAACGGGGAAAAGTAAAATAAATATTATTTACAAGTCAGTAAAGGTTAAAACACGTCGTGAAATTTGATACAGTTGCCTATTATAGATAGGTTACATTAATTAGGTTATTCCGTGATTCTTATTATACCGTCGTCATGGTTCCTGGGTTTATCAACAATTATAATTTATTCTTACCGTACGAAATGATGTTACTGGAATATATTCTTGCCCTCCTACTTCCTTGAGATAGGATTTGGATTAGCCGTTAACATCTAGCAATTTTGACATAAATAAAACAGCATTTTTATTTAACACTATGTAATGTTTCACGACGTTTCGCCGAGATTGTTCATGTGCAGAAATATTACATTTAGATTTATTGATGTTTCCATTAATCCTCGATTGAGGAAATAGGATACGTCATACATTAAAAATTAAAAATGAACAAAATAAAGTACATAATTAAAGACAAATAAACTTAAAATAAATTAGTAAAAGAAAGTGTATATAGACAAAAGTCAATATAAACGCAACACGGACACACGATGTCACACACACACACTGGGAAACACACAAAAGCACACACTGAGGAACACGCAATGGAGTTTTAACTACTTGGAGCTCTGCGACCAGGAAACTGTCCTTCCGTCGTAACTCCAGGCAATACATGAAACAAACAAACAAAAGAGCAGAAAAAACTGAATAGAAATTTTAAAGATATGTGGTGTGTACTATTTTACAAGTTGGCAGCAGCTTCTTCAACGCTTTTTGCAGGAACCTTGATTTAAATACTAGAAGGACGATTAAGAAAATCCTGTTCCGATTAAAACGCGCCATTTAAAAGAATAGTTTTAGTCTGCTTCACGAAGCTTTTGTAGGTACTATTTTTAACCTCTAGTGGAAGGCTGTTGTATAAAATTATCCCGGTATTGTGAATACTTTTCTGGTGTAGAGCAGACGATAAATTTTGAATAAATAAAAATACATACATAGGAAGATATGTTTGATTCCTGTAGTCTAGTGGCTAGCGTGGCTGCCTCGCACCACAGAGGTCCCAGCTTCGAATACTGGTTTAAGCTTGGATATTTGTTTTGTATTAGAAACCATACTATGATACCCCTACAAGAATATACGATTCCCCTTCTCGTGCTCAGTCACTAATGACCTTGCAGTTGATGCGACTACAAACAAAAAGTTTTAAAAAGTTGAATTATTGGCTGGCTTTCTTATGTGTAAATTTATCGGCGTCAGATAATTGATTTATTGTATCTAGTAATTAGTTCCAAACCATTAAGTAAACCCGGGCTCCTGTGTCCAAAAATTTTGGAAGGGCATTGTATCACTAATGTTTGGGAGCGAAGTAACATTTCTGAATAAAATTGTTTTGTATGCCAGATTTACCTCGTCCCAAGCCTGTCAATAGAACATGTAAGAAAATTTTTGTTTCCCCATGAGTAGTTGTGAATCCGAGTGATGACTTGTCTACTATAAGGGAAGTGGATGCCTCTCTTTTGGAGTTTGGGTACTGTGGTTGTGTTGTATCTGAAGTTTGCAGAAAGGAAAGGAGGAGCGGTCTAATCCGTTCAAGAAGGCGATCGGCCATTGTTCGTTGGAAAGTCAGTGACTCCGGGATTTAGGGAAGAAGGAGTGTGCGGAAGTACTCCAGGTGCGAAAACTGTGGGAAAATCAACAGCTCGTTGTCGTCTGTTTGGAAACTTGGACAACAGGATTACACGGGCCCTACCTGTTCCTCGGACTGTCCTCTGACGTTAAGTAGCCAAACAATGTCCTCGGCTGGGACACGGGACATGTTGATGCGGCTGTCATGGAAACGTATGACGCAGCGGTCAGCTGGAGATAACCGAGCCAAGGTCGCTTCCTCCGAGACCCGAAACCCCGAGTGCAATGCCTCAGTGCTGTGTGTGCCTCGATGCACTCTGTATATTACTGGGCTGTTTGCAGTACTCGTGTTGAATAATACTAAGGAAACAACAGCAAAACCTCTTAGTAAGCGCAACGAGGGACAGACAAAACAAACCACAAGATTTCAAGAGAGAATTGTCGGGACGGAAATGTCTTATACCATTTATATCTATATATCATCCACCAGAAATTATCGCATTTTTAAGTAACACATTACTGTTAGTATTTGAAGATTAATTGGTCAGAAATTCCACCAGAGAATGCTTTGGGAATAGTGTTTTTTTTCTTGTACAACGTCCATTCTTAAGATCTCCATTTCTCTCTTTTATTCTCTTATTAAAATTATCACCCCCTTACCTAAACTTTCGTTCATTTATTTATTCCATCGTCTAATCGTCTCTTTTGAAGCCGACTAAATGATAATTGATACTAATTAATTCATTGCTTTACGGAACATTCATGCTCCTGTAGTTTATCGGTGTTAATTTATTAAAATACGAACGTAGTATCTTACTTGACCGTGAAGGTTTGAAGGGACTGTGTGCCACGTAAATTGAAGGACGCTGTTGATGCGAGGAGAGGTCACGAAGGCAAGGTAAGGTAAGAAGGTAAGGAGGTATTCCCGAGGGTCCTGGGATTCCCTAATCCCGGTCCGCTGTCTTTGACTCGCCGCTGCGCTGTACACAATGATTTCCCTATGGCTGTAAAACAATATGTCAGGACCCCGCCAACACACGGCCCAAATCATTTCATTTTTACGACTGCGGTCGGCTTCTTAAGATCACTGTGTCAATGGAAAGAGGTGTCTGAAGGACGTGGGAAAGAAGGTGCCTACTACGTGTAACATTTTATATGAATGATGCCTCAAAGAACGCTTTACGTTGCGTACTACGTGACTATTGAACAGCTCTAAGTGACTTTAACTCAGAGTCCTTCAATAACAATTTACACTTGACTCTTCTTGCGATTAGTTATCATTAATAGCTAAATCAACATTTAAACAAGCAATAATGCTGATGCACTATGATTTAAATTTAAACGTCCATTAATCGTCGTTTACTAAGGAAATAGGACACGCCGAAAAAAAATAGGACAAGTCACATTTATATTAATTACAACTATGAGTAGAATTACATATGCAGAAGTTATGTTTAGGACAATGTATATGTAGTATTGTAAGAATTGCAACAGTACATGTTTGAAAATACATGACGGTTGAGAAAATGTTGTCAGTAATATGAGCAATACTATATGCGTAAACAAGAGAGAACTTGTTAGGATTACAGCACATTAAAAAACTACGAAAGGGATAAAAATTATTATTTGTAGTATATTTACAAGTAGCACTAAATTTCGCAAATAACACTGCACAAACAACACTACACTTTTACCAATACAACACAAGTCCATAGAAATAGAAATCTAGTCAACAATAACTCAAATGTCTAACTCAACAGTACAAACGCGGTACTTCATGCAATAAAATTCATTAATGACCTGATGCTTCGTAACAAATAATGACAACCAATTAAATGTTATCTTTGTAAATATGTGATGTATAACTTTAGTAGTCGCTAATGACCGAAAGGTTCACATTACTTTAAATAAATATTTTTTTAAAAAAGGACATGATATGCACATCCATTTTCATAAATACACAAGTCTAATAACCTGAGAAATAGATGAATATCAAAAGAAAAATGTAATAAAATGGATAAGTGAAATAGTAGCAACACACAAACGAGAAGAAATCTTCGTATAAGTATGAAAAATATATTCATATTGAGACCAATGCATTTAATTAAACGAAGCACTTAACTTATTAAGTAGAAATACTTAATACTCTTTCTTTGTCTATTCTTCATTAATGATCTCATATCTTGTAGTAATCTGCCATGAAAGAGAAATGGACCAGAGTATTCCAATTTTGATATCAATCGTAAGTTAAAGTTTTTTATCATTAGACTATTATCCCTTAGAGTAATTCTTCTTTTCCTTTAATGCACTCGTTCACGGTCAAGTGTTCCATACATTGTCCGGTCGAAATTTTTTTTACGCTGTCCATTTTTCACAGCCTTTTGAGCAGAGCTTTTATGGAAAACATTTCTTCTGCTATCGGAAAACTGTTTCTTTGCAAGTTTGCTTCATAAAGAGAAATTTTTAGTGGTTATCTCAAAAGGAAATGTCATCATCTGGTGTTGCTGAGCGTTGTTTCCTATCAGGAGACAATGTTACCGTTGCTAAATTGGTATATAATTTGGAACGGTAAAGGTTAGATTATTCCTTGACTCAGGAAATAAAATACGCCACATAAGAACAGCAATTATGGTCAAAACATTGACAGTCTGAAATATCATATTTACAAAAATTATTAATTATAGTAGCAAGCTTGGATGAACTACGATGTAAATAGTAATGAACCTATTTTATTTTCAAATTTGGGGCAATTGCCCATTACTTTGTACAGCAGAAAATATCACATGCGAAGAATGTGTTAGAACTGGTTAACTATAATATTTCGGGTTAAATTAAATTGATTTAAAGGTTTACTCGCTCTCTTTAAAATGTGTGGCCCCATTTTCTTTATTTATATAATTTGTTAAAACAGTGGAAAATATTAAACGATTAAATTAAGTCTATTAGCAGTCGCTTTGAAGTGGGATTGTAAAATTATGGAAATATTTCAATTAGTGCCGTTTTAGCAATTAATTTCAAATCTGTGGCATCAATAGAGTATGGAGAACTTTGTGGCTCATTTTTGGACGTGCTTTATTACCTTTAATGCAAAACTGGTGCGATTGAGTCTGGTTTATAAATATTACAAATCTGCTCACACTGACCCAAGGAAGAAAGTGAATCGAATGCCGATGGTTTCATATGGGATGTGAGGACAAAACGGTTGAGCTGCACCCACCCGCATAGAGATCGCGCATCGAGACACTGTTGTCAGATTTCTGCTGCAGTTGCTCTCCTTTTCTCCGGACTCTCCACTCTGCGTCTGAATCACGATTTCATCATCGGCAGAGTCATCCGTTACGGATATGCATCATGCATCTTTATCGCCAGGTGTTAACACGAGAGCTATTCGCTACTTTAACAGCAGCGCCTTGTCATAGGCTATAAAATGGAAAACACTTTAGGCGCTCAAGTGGCGTATTAAAACGTCGATCGCACGCTGCTTTTATCGCAACGTAAACTTATGTTCTTAATCGTTCCCGTAAGGTCTTTAGTCTTAAAAAGCTATTTAGTTTGTTACTACGCCTCCTTTTGTGCAGATCAATATTATATTATATGCTATTAATACTGTATAACGCACACGTTAGCTTACAGAATAGAACTTAAAAGTAATTAATATCAATTGATTACGCTTACCAGTGAATAAGGAAATATCGTTTAGAGAATCATTGACGATGTTTGTCCGTTAGATTTAATTAATATTCTCCCACCTTCAAACGTAACCTACGATTCTTACCTGACGTTAACCTACTTTCTGAAAGTGCCTATGAATGAGAGAATGCTGGAATTGAATAGAACAGGGAAGCTGACAAACTAAGAATGATCTTGGAGAAAGAAAATGCTAATTTGAGCGGATACACGGAATAAAATATCATCTCAATCATAACATTAGAAAAGTGAGATCAGTTGGTGTAAATGCTCTATATATCGGGCGACTATAAGTGAATCAATGTGAAATTGAGAATGGTGAGAAGAAATGTTTTGGTATAACTGACTTAATAATTTTAAAGCAGATATTACACAAAAATAGAGACAACGAAACTGTTCGTAAGTAAGCAAAAGGATGGACTTCGAAACTCGTGACAAATCAATAATTAAATCACGGGACTCGATCCAAGTCTAATAGAGGAATAAATTGAAAATTATCAGTATTATACATATGGTAAGAAAGTAAAGATACTCTTGCGTAAAACCGCAATTGAAATAACAGTTTAATAGGTCTATAAATAATTATTTACTTCTGCAGTATCGTCTAATAACTGTCTATATAAGGTCCAATCAGTAGAAAAAGATCTTGTTTAATGGATCTAAAAGTTGCTGGTGAAAGGCTCTCGTGCGGAAATAGATTTATTTTATGGTCTTCAAATTTAAAGGCAGCCGCCGAATAAACAATTGATGATAGTATTTTGGGTAAAATAAATAGAACCAATATCGATAAGGAGCGCAATACATAACAAAACCTAAATTTTTATATACAGCGATAGTAAAATTCTTATCTTCAAGCAATAATCGAATATAATTTGAAGGTTGACTATTAATAATTTTAGCGTATTATTTTATTTATTGAGATTTACTTAAAATTTAAATTTTATTGATAATGATGAAAAACCCTTGGTTTCAAATCAGTCACACATTTTATACAAACAAAATTATATTTCAATTTTATTAAAATTTAGAGTAGACAGTTATCTACAATTTAAAAAACAAATTAATTGACACATTACAAAACACACAATACATATTAAACTTATACAGTATAAAAGTAAATTTGATTATAAATTGATTTTACATAATTATAATCAAATTTTCTTTTATACTGTAGATGACTATGGCATATTCCGAAAGTTCCTAAATTTTAATAAAATTATAATCATGATACAATTTTGTTTTTTTATTAAATTTGTTACTGATTTAAAACCAAAATTAAAATGTCATTTAATACAAATAATTGCTCCAAAATATCATTTCAATTTTATTTGTAGCTTCCCCCAATATGGACGTCAAATCAAAAAATTAACGTATTTTGAAAAATAACTTTTGTGTTGATGTTATAGTTGAAATAAAAAGTCTAGATGTAATTTAAGGGCATGGTAAATGGACGATCGTAATCCCATAGGGTGGACAGGTGGAGAGGCTTGGCAAATCTGTACATGGGAATGGAGCAGAAGTTAATCGGAAGTATATAAATATTTATATTTATATAAGTAAAATAATTACGTGCCTGTTTGTTGGTCCGTTTGATGTGGTTAAACGGCTGAGCTGATTATTTTCTCAGGGTACAAAATAGACTATATAGTTTGTCCAATATTTTGGGGTTTACATGAAAGTAAAATCAAATTTAAGTTATTGTTTGTGGATGAGTACAATATTTCTTTATTGATCACATGTTTTGGTGTAATCCGTCATACGTAATAAGTTAATGAACTATCGGCGTGTTCCTCTGCGCTGAGGTTGGAAGGTGTGAGACAGACGGACGGGTGATTAAAGCCGTCGCTGCCGAGGTGGTTGTGTGTCATTCCCAGGCGTGTGACGATATCTGTGTTGTGTTCGCGAACACGGAGCGCGTGTCTCGGTCGTATCGCGCACGATAGTCGACTTAGGTTAGGATTACGGTGTACGCGCCGCCGTCGTCGTCGTCGTCGCCGTCGACGTCGCCTCGTCCTCGCTAATGGTGCACCTTATCCGCTCTGTGCAGGAACGCGATGAAGGAGAAGAGCAAGAATGCGGCGCGCAGTCGGAGAGAGAAAGAGAACGCGGAATTCCTGGAGTTGGCGAAGCTGCTGCCCCTGCCGGCCGCCATCACGTCGCAGCTTGACAAGGCCAGCATCATCAGGCTCACCACCAGCTACCTCAAGATGCGACACGTCTTCCCGGACGGTAAGGCCTTCCCCCTACACTCATTACAACCGATGCCGGAGACCTAACCTCTCCCACTTTTCAATATAGTTCTTTGTTCTATTTAATTAATGTTCTTGATCTTTCTCAATGGCTCCTCTAAATAATTCTGATAAATTATGGTTCGGCGTAATTTTTATTTCAATAATATACTGAGATCGATGTGACTAATATAGAAAAAAATGGAACAGTGGTAAGCTGACACCCCTCATCCTTTCTTTATTTCATATATTTAGCAGGAAATCGTTCAAACCAATTTTGGAGAGCAGCACAGAACAATGTGAAGATTACTGCCAACCACACTCATTCCTAACTATCGCAGGATCTCATAAATCATTCTAATAATTTTGTAATTGTTCTAAAATGCGATCTCTGAATGATAATTAATTTTCGGTAGCATGGATATTCCTAGTACCTTAAAGCGTGAAAAATATTTCAGCTTGCCTATGTTAAATTACGGATATAAAGTGTATCTTGTAGTATTTGAAACGATTCGGTGGCCATCTACATTAAACTGTTCGAAATAACTCGCAAGCCTTCTCAGCGTTAAAATTTATTGGTGGCTGTGTCGAGGGGGGGGGGGGCTATGCTATGGCCTGAAAAGGAGGAAGGAAGACGCCTAAATCTTTGAAAAATCGACGGAAACACCGCACCAAAATTTTATCACAACCGAATGAATAGTATTAGTACACATAATGGAGAAACACGGATACATACGTTTTTAATTATATATAAATAGCATTCTGGATTTTGCCACTTTCGTAAATCGTTGACGGCGAAGACGTAACAACAATGTAGGTTCGCCAGCGATTTACCACATTCTTATCTGGTCAGGCAGTAACATCCAGTGTAACATGACGCTACGGTCCGTAAACAGCAAACTGTCTCCGATTAGCCTAATCTCAGGGCGGCAGGAACGCAGAACGCAACTTTGTATCAACTATCTGGTTGAGAAGGGCTCTGAACACGCGTGTTTCTGAAGATGTTTCAAGACCGAAAAATGTGTCCATTTCTGAAGTTAGTCTCGCCAAGCTCCAATTAATCTGAAAATGTTTGTATGTCTAATTTCTTTTACAGTTACTCATTTTCCTTCCCCTGCAAAAAAGTACATTCAATTTTTAAGTTACGTCCACAAAACATGAAAATTCCTGGAGCCAATCGGGCTATTCTCCTATATTCTTAAACAAGCTATTCAATTAAGTCTTAAAAAAAGGTTCCAATACTCGACCATATCTAAGCCATCTCATTTCCGTATGTGGAAGGAGGACTCTTACTGGCAATCTCTGTGAGGCTTGTGCCCTCACTATATTCCCGATTTAAATGACACGTTTCATTTTTGCCAACCAACCATTACCCGAACACAGTCAGTAACACCAAACCTTTAAGCTCGTCCATTGGGATCCCTTCTGATGAAATGAAATATTTCAACACAGCAAAAATATTTTGGCCTGCGCGATTTTGAGCAAAATATATTAATACACGAGCATTGATTATTGATACAGACAAAAATTAAAATTAATAAATTTGGTTAGAACAGAACGGGATTTCCTTATTCCCTCGTTTGTCTTTCAAACTTCCGCGAGCTCCAGAAACACTCGCAAGATCCAACTCTAGGCAATGCATTATTTTCTGGGCTTTAGTTCAAAGGAACCCGCATTACGGCGCATTTTTTCTCGTCTCTGAAAGCAATAACGGGCATGAGTTCTTCTAAGATTGACATGTTATGTAAAATATTTTCACCGACCGAAACGAATTAAGTTATATATTAATTGGTTTCTTACTTGTGTTTTCCATTTCATAATTGCTAGATGGACGTCTGAATGAAAATAAGATATAAAACGATAACCCTTTCGATTTCTGTATTGACGTCGCCGCACCCCAAGATTTATCACACAGATATGGAACTATTTCGTAAAATAATTTACCAGCATCATCAGTCCTTCTAAGGCGGGTTTTATTCGTTTTTTTTTGTACGCGGCTACTTAATTTGCACATGAAGCCTCCGCTTTCGGTATCGGGCCGTGATCAGCTGTAACGACACGCAGCTCCCCTATGCGGCGGCGTCCCGAAAATTCCTCCGTATCTACAGTAGACATCAAGCGATTCGCGTGCCTTTTTTTTCGTGCATTGGTGGGAGGGGAATACAAATCAAGGTCGTCGTCATTGGCTTCATTTGTGGGCAGGCGCCTAGAGTTGGGGAGGCTGGGTTAATGGTATGTGCGAGCAGGCGCGGGCTCTCCCCGAGGAATATTCATGGCGGAGCTCCAGTTCACGAGGGCTGTTGCGCCTTTGCTGCAACAATTTAACACTTCTGGGAATCCCTGCGGAGCGGTTACGCCTGCCGCTAGTTCCGATGTTGTCAAAAGCGCATCGGTCGTGTACAATTACATCAAAGGGGTTGATACTCTCGCGTTGACAGTTCCGTACACCAAAAGTCGGCCACGGCCGTGTACGGCATTGAAACGGAGACCTCCGGGGTTTAATAAAAAAACCTCCACTCCCCGTTTACCTTAATTAATTTCCAAGTTGTATAACTGAACTGTTTTGATTTTATAAATCCCCGTTTATCGGAACTTGCTTAAATTTATTTATTCCCTATGTCAGTTTATTAATATTCGTGTATGCATGGCCACACTCGACAATCTCCTGGACATGCCTGAAGTAGCTGGTGGAGTAACAATAATAAAGTCCGCATTCTATTAATTTATTAACGTTTTCGTTGCTACATAACAAATCTAATATTATTTAATGATAGATGATTAAAAACCAATACATACTCCTCAAAAAATTTTATTGTCTCCACAAGGCTAGCATACGACCTTAAGGTCATCATCAGGCTGAATACAACAACATGTTCATCAGCCTGATGATGAACTTAAGGTCGTAAGCTACCCTTGTGGTGACAATAAAAAATTGTGGCGACTATGTATTGGTTTTTAATCATTTAACTTAAAAGGAAGTCCAATATTAACCAATTAATTATTTAAAGAAATAATGGAAGTAGCCGTGAACATAAATTATAAAACAAAATGCCCAATTTTTAAAATCTTGATATAAAATTTCCGTTACAGAGATATTTTTTGAACGCTCCATGGAGTTCGTTTTCTGAACTTGTCTGTCACGTTCTAAAATCAGACGTAATTTTTTTTGAAGGACCTTTGTCAGTTCTGGAGGAGTGGGTGAATTCGTGACACAGGATGGAGGGAGGGGGGGAGACAATGAAAACGAAGCGATATAACTGAGGAGAAAGTTATCTCTACATCCTCCTTAAAAGATGAGATAGGGCGCAGAGCTCACTAATTGTACTAATTGTACCGTCCGTGTATTATAAATATTTTGGCAAATTACACTCTTGAACATTATAGAAACTTTTTTGTCTGAGGAAGAAAAATATTCTTGTTTCAGAAGGACAAATGAAGACAAATTTCAATATAAGAAAAGAAATACAAAGTCAACTTTTCTAGATGTTATACATGTCATACAAATTTCAAGAAACTTTCTGTCTATTAGGGCCACAATCATCTCTGCCGTGGTTCAGTAAATATTTCTTTTACCAAGCAAAGTGGATTTTTTGTTTGTTTTTTCTATACTGAAGAAAAATATATATTTCTGATTCCTGTATGTTGGAGCCTTGCGTGGTGAGAAAAAACCGATGTGTTATTGCATTCAGGAGAAAAAAAATACTATCCCGATCAAATATTTTTATTTCTTTAACGAAAACGTTTCGTTTTTATTCCCGAGTGCAATGGACAAAAACACATTTATTTTAAAAAATGGAAAATGAAGCTAAAACAAACTGTGAGCGATGGAGAAATTCCGAATACATATTTGAAAACACGATAAAAGCTGCACTTGTACTATTATTTATCTATCGTGTTTTCTAACTGGAAAGAAATTTGTTAAAATTTGTCTCTCTCACTGAATCCTGGTTAGTTTAAAAAGTAACAGAAGTGCTTCGTTCGGTGGCATTCTGTATTACTAGGTTTGTTGTTCGATAGAGAAGTGATTATGTAAATTGTAGGTGGTCCTGTTTTCAGGTCAATACAACGAACTGAGAAAGCTTGGGAGTCGGCCATGATAGCTCATTGGCCACGACGACCGCGTATTAGTTTCTGACCAAACACTTTGGATACGTTAAATGTTTTACGTCACAATTTGTAGAAAATTAAGAAAACTGGCAGTATAAGTCATTTAAAATTATATTTGCTTTAAATTAAATAATTTAATTAGCAAAGAACTCGTTCAAACTAACATCTGCGGTAGAAATGAACAGACAACTGTGGGGAGAAATTTTATATGATGAGAAAAATATCCGGTAACAAAGAAGAGCGTTACTTTAGTGGTAATTTCCATAAAATATGAAGTAAAATCAGTTGTGGTTACAAATTTTGCTTTCTCACCAAGTTGCACAGTTTGATTGAGGTGAGTTTGAATCGGTGGTCCACCAGACGAGTGACCTCTGGGATAAGCTGTGATGGATAAATAGGTTGGGTCTTTACATAGAGTAACTCTTGCCGTACCAGCTTCACTTTTGGCGACATACCCATACGATGCGTACCTTGAAGTATTTCCCTACAGAAAAACGGTAAATGCCCTACAAATCCATAAACCACGCTCAGGCGAAATTTATTTTCTCGTCGTAGCTTTATTTGATCCTCTTTGGCTCACCGAAACGCTTTCTAATTTAAGTTTATAGCTTCTATTGAAATGCAAATACTAAGCAGGAAGGCTCAAAGATTGGAACAAACCAAAGAGCTTCTATTATAGAGGTCCGTAAGCTCAACGTGAGCTCTGAGTTTCCTTCACATACACATTAAATTACTTTATTCTCCATATTAGTTTGTGATTTTATGACAGGTATAACGAAAAATAAGCGCTACAAGGAAAACGATTGAAAGTGAAAGTAGACGATGGTACGCTTAAAAAAGACGTGTAAAATATACCTTCTTCATTGGACAGGAAACTATAACATGATCACAAAGTTTATAGTGTTTAATAACGTTTTCCAGGCACCTAACTCTTGTAAAGGAGTATATAAATCATTGCTGTGGCCAATTTATTGAAATCTGTTCTTGAGAGGGCGCAAAAATTACCAACATTTTTATAAGTTGCGGTAATTTTATTTTCCACCCTTGATCTTCCCTATCGAAGTTATCTCAGCGAAGATGTTTTTTCTCCAAGGCCGATATGCGTTAACCCAAATTTGCTGTCTCATCTTTCTCGGACTGAAATATGAGTGGAATACGACCATGTCTGTAAGGGATGTGGACTTTGTATGCTCTTAACTGATGGGAGAAAAGGGTTCTTTTCATTGTTGGAGGCAGTCTATCAGTCGTTGCCGTCTCGCGTGTATCTTCAGCTTCTCACTCAAGATCCATCCGGATTGACCTGATTCGTATCCAAGACTAATGACAGAACGTGTGCGTAAGCCCAATATTATCGTTAGTATAATATTAAATTTCTGTGAGTTCTGATGGAAATTAGTTAGTATTCTTCCAGTTCATTACAAACAAATATTTCCAATGAACGTTTCGTTTAATTTTTTGACAATTATTTACCATACTACGAAATCACATCAAAATGATTATTGCCAACGGTCGCAGGTTGTTCAAGAATTGTGTATTACGTACGTAAAGATCGACAGTTTTTTCAGTAATCCCTCCCAAAATTACACAAACGTATAAGCAGTTGAACGTTAACTGTTACCGAATATCATGTATAATAAGTGATGTGTACACTATAAAAACGCAAGTAACAGAATCTCATAGTACATTTCTTGGATAGGACGTTAATTTGAGATCGACAATATTTTCCCATAAATGAATATTCTTCTGTTGGCATTATTTTCGTGCCGAGATCCGAACGATTTCTCATAAAGTATCCAAACCTGAAATATATTCAGTACTAGATTTCCAACATCCTACGGTCTGAAATGAGTGTAACCAGTGGACACCTAAACGCTCTGCTAATGAAATATAACATAATCCACAATTTACCTGACTTCATAGACCCAATTTAAGTTGTCAAATCAGTAACTTACTCCCCCCCCATCCCTCCGCGTTTTATGCAGATACGGGGAAACATATTTATTTCCCATGGGATCAATTGCTTCAAGAATGTCGTTATAGAAACTCAAATGCAAATATGATTATTATCTGGAGTCAGAGGCAACGTTAAAGTCCCTCTATGGAAATACATGCTATAAATGTTGCTACGATAATTTTTCTTAATTAACCACAATTATGTGGATCCTTCTGGAAACTGTTGTATATAGCCCCTGGAGATGACAATGCAGCTCCGCATATAGTCAACTAGAAATAATTGAAACCGCACTACAACGGTAAAACGAATCAAAAATTGAAATCCGAGAATTAATACAGGATAATTGATGGTGGAAAATTTTCAATTAATGAGGTCGGTGGACTGCGGTGCTGGTTTGATTCGGTCCTCCATGTTTGTGTGTTTCAGGGCTGGGCGACGCGTGGGGGGCCTCGCCGCCGCCGCCCAACCCCCGGGAGTCGTGCATCAAGGAGCTGGGCTCGCACCTCCTGCAGACGCTGGACGGCTTCATCTTCGTGGTCGCCCCCGACGGAAAGATCATGTACATCTCCGAGACCGCCTCCGTGCACCTCGGCCTCTCGCAGGTACGCCGCCATCTTGACGCGGGGGCGGCGCTAGCATCAGCGCCGGGTCGATACGCCGCCCGAATAAATTAAGTTGTCTCCAACTTAACGTGCGCGGCTACGCTACGGTGATTTAGTTTTCAAATTTATTGATATCAATGTTTGAAGAAAGATTTCTTTTTTGAATCGATTGGGTGAGACACGGAAAATAATTATGAAATAAAGGGGTGAATATGTTTATGACAGAACATAAAGCAAGCTCAAGAATTATTAGATGTGATGACTTTAATGCATAACGCAGAAAAGCAAACAGAGAGTCTTCAGAAACAAGGCCATCAGAGCTACGGCTAAAGTGCCAATACCATCCGAGGTTAATTTCAACCATCTCAGCAACTGATAGTTAATACCAGCTTCACGCCTAAATATTCAGATACAATACCAATATATTGCCTATGAAATAACTTAGTTGCGCTAGTTTTGCTCACCCGTTATTAAAAATGGCAAAAACATTCTTTTTCATTATTTCTATTAATATATGTCAGGATTACATTACTTCCATAATTGTCCTTAGAATGGCTGAACCCGAATAATTGTCTTCTAAGTTTGAATCTAAGTGGTAATATATGAGAAATTAAGACAGACAAAAATGCATGAGATTTATCAGCTAGACCATTGTCTATAAAAGGCATACGTATCGAGAGGGACAAAAGTAAGAATAAAGCATTCGTGTTGATGAGTATGGGAACGAATCTAATTCAGTCTGTCTAGGATTTGTCAGCTGTTTCACAACTTCAGAATTAGTTCTACATTTAGGGAAACACATCTCAGTTAAAATGCGAAATATGTGACCAGAGAACAGATCCACGCCGGAGAAAAGATTTAGGACCAGCATGAACTGTTTTCACGGCCCCTGACCTGCATACCATTTTGATAAACCCTTGGCTTTCGTATTGGAGAAATCAGCTTAATAATTCGCGTCAACTCGGCAGGATTGCCACAACGAGACGACATGAACGAATCTGTGCGTTTATTTGCACAGGTATTGTTTGTCTGACCTACTGCCGTATAACTCCCTGTATTGCGTCATATTTAAATATTTGTTCTTACTACGCGCTACTACGCGCAGCTTAATGGACTTGAATGAATGAATTTACTGCTGCAGTTAAGTTACACACGGTGGTAGTTACAATTGTAATTCCATCGTCTGTACTAATTAGCTTCTACCGACGTTAATTTAATATCCTCTCGAGATTGTTGGCACTGAAAAGATAAAAAAGTTTCAAACATAGTTGTTCAACTTTTTCACGTCCATATCCACGACCTGATTGTACACTTTCCACTGCGTCAATATGTTATTTTCTGTATGCATCGCAGAAATTTGAACCGTAATTAACGACGTGCGTGATATTTATATGCGTGTTGTTCAGAGCTTCTCGTAACAAAATGTAACATCTTCCGTGTTAGTCGATTAAAGGCTGACAACGCGTTATTGCTCAGAGTTACAGTTAACTTTCTTGTAATACAGATTCATAATTGACTTTTTAATTTTTGGCCTTTGCTTAGACAATTAATTTTATTTTAATAAATTGTACACTTCTACTCATAAATCAAGCTTGCGAAATTTGGGTTGTGACATATTCTTTAACTATTATTAATTGATTCATATTGTTTTTTTTTGCATTCTAAACGTGACCTGTGATTTCTATGACCTTGTTTTTTCGCAAACCGCAAACTTCAAAATATGTAAAAAGATAATTTTTTCAAAACTAGACTTAAAACGTTTTTTCTTTTTACGATTTATCATTATTTTTATTTATTCTATGCATTTCTAGCTAACCATTTGAGGGGTTTCAGGAAGAGGGCGAGGATCATTGACCCCTTTATTTCTAATGAAAATTTCAACAAAATTAAGCTATTTTTCTATTTTAGTATAATCAATTTGTTTATTTAATTTTTAAGTGGTCCGTCATGTATTTGAAAACCACTTCACCTCTTCAAACATTTTAAATGACGAAGTATGTCAAATACATTCAACTTTATTCCATTGTCGAAACCTATTTGGACCACTGATGCTCTG
This sequence comes from Eucriotettix oculatus, assembly GCA_034510155.1. Lineage (NCBI taxonomy): Eukaryota > Metazoa > Arthropoda > Insecta > Orthoptera > Tetrigidae > Eucriotettix > Eucriotettix oculatus. The sequence goes on along the minus strand of CM067380.1, from coordinate 36,138,047 downwards.
CTTCCCGCTTTCCATTTTATTTTCTTTAAGGGCTTCGTCACGGTGTATTTCTCCATTTTCTGTGATACTTCCTCTGCATTTCTTTGATATCCTGATGAGATCTCTCACCCATCTCTTCGCTAACGGCGCCCAAATTTTTAGGAAAGTAGTCCAAATTTGAATTTAAGAAGTTATACTTCAAGCTTACAGCACAACCGAAAATTTTGTACTTCTGTAGCATGTTCCCAACGATTGATCTGTAGTTCGTATCCTTCGCTTTGTCCGGAGACTTGGTTACAACTGATACTTCCATTCGTTTCATAAAATTGCCATTTTTGAAAAATCTCTGATGCCAGGAGCAGGAAAGACAACCTCGGTTAGTTTTGGCCGTTGATAAGGCTGGAAATTTTTCACAGATGTATTTAACAACAGTTAACTTTTTTGTTAAGACTTTCATCAAGCCTAACTTGATATGCGGGTGTGGAAGGAAAACTTTGTTCGGATCTATGAGAGCTTTCGGAGGAAATATTTGCTTCCAGGTCCTAATGAAACTCTTTCTCCAATGATTAACTTATAAATGATCTGAAAGAGGAATGTAGCTGAATTTAGTGGCAGAATGAATTATCAAAAATTAAAAACATCACCACCGCAGGCCTATAGTACTCAAAACAAATTTGTAGCTATACCTCATGGATCTTTCTTAGACATCATGCTGTTGGCAGCACGCCTGGTATTGGGGAAAATTAAAAAGAAAAATAATTCAAGAACGGATTCAAGTGTGATTTCTGATTGAATATTCCAAACTGTCCCATTTCCACCATCTAAAGTCAATCTGGAAATAATTCTCAGTAAGATCTAAGTATTCTATTCAGCAAATTCTCATGATCATCGGAACGAAAGCCTTATCAAAATCTATCATTTGTTAATATCATCAGCAATATCATGGTTCAAGGGAAATGAATAATGTGACTCTCAAAAGAGAAGCTTTCTCTAATTTGCGTTTGTACCTTAATGAAACGTCCAATATTCTTAAATTCGGTACAACTTTTCTGAGTGTTAATGTTATTCCTTCAAGAATTACTTTAAATATTAATAAAAAAAATTCTGAAATTATTTGTTATTTAGTAATGACACCAACAGTATTTTTTTGTATGTAAAAGATATTATGCAACTCAGGCACTGTATAACAACCCGTACTTTCAACGAGAATTATCGGATTTGGAAGTCGTAACTTCTCTGGGTCTTGATGAAGGTCTCTCATTTTTAAACAAATAATTTCTTGTAATGTTTTATTTTTTAGTCAGATTATTTTTCTCGGAATCGTCCTTTGACATTGAAATACAGATCTCGTCGCGTGTGTGTTTAAGCGGAGAGTTTGGGTGCAGGAAAGTTTTGAGTTCTGTGCTCCACGACTCTGTTTCATGTATTGAAGTCTAGTCCTCTTGTCGCAGGTGGAGCTGACGGGTAACAGCATCTACGAGTATATCCACCCAGCAGACCACGACGAGATGACATCCGTTCTATCTGGACCACAGCCTGTCTTCCAGCATAATCCTCTGCTACACGGTGAGTGAGATACCTCATTAAAGTCATCTTAACTGTTTTACTGCACTGAAACTATTTAGGAACCAGCCTTTCAATTTTGAGGGTTCGAAATTGTCGTGACGAAGGACTCAAATGTCAACTTCCAACTATTTCAATAACTACTTTAAGTTTAAAAAAAGTATTAGAGCTCAGATTGCAACAAGAATGTTTTAATGATCGATCTAACAGGATCAGAAATACATTTATTTCGGAGACGAAAAAAAGAGAGTGACAAAACCGTAGCACAAACTATAAATCGAAATAATTAACAAATAACAGCATAATATTTAAGTACCTAACAAACCGGAAATGCCATTTGATTTTCTCTACAAAAGACTAACTTAAGACCACATTAAATTACGTTTACATATAAATTCTAATACCAAAGATATCAAACATCTATCTCCCGTGTGAAAAAAACAGTGAGGACAATTCATTTATTTCGTATTGATCAATGCCGTGGTTGGAATCACCGAAATAATATATCTGATTAAGTGAAAATAATAACAACTGAAGTAGCAAACAAAAATAGTATCATACATATTAATATAATTACTGAATTGTTTTAATTAGAAGCAGATGGATTAACACAGTAAAATTGTGGAAAACATTTCCTACCAAATTATAAACGCAAAATCATTTATATCTTCGATTATATTTTTTATATATATCACAAATAACTTGAATCATACTTATAGTAATGATCTACAAGTTAATTGATTTATTTTCAGGTAAATTTCATATGGTGAATTCTCAAAAGTAACAGGATTATTCTCATTTCAAGGAGATTCATGAATAACTTCCTGTTCCTACTAATATATTTTTATTTATCATCCACAATTATTGAATCATTCAGTGGATTATTTCAGCGTCATATTCACATATTTTTTCAAAGAAATAAATTACAATTTGTTTTTAATTCAATAAAACGACCTCAGATGATTTAAAACCAGAATATTTCAGCTATAATAGCTATAGTCACCTGAAATAACTTAACGAGACCTATTTTAATATATATATATATATATATATATATATATATATATATATATGTAAATTCAGGATTATAGTAAACACTCAGTAATTAGATCATTTACAAAATAGATACTTATGAAAAGTCCTACTAGATAGTTCTTACAATAATAAACACTCCTTCGGCAATTCTTTGGAGGAGAATTATATAATATCCTTAAGGTGGTTTCTTTTCTGTATAATGTGATCGTCTAAGTTAAAGATGAATACAATCCCAGTTTTTTGATGATCCCAGGCTTAAATATCACGAAGAATATTTTTATTATCAAATATTACGTCGTTTTTCAAATTTCCGAATCACTTTTAATATAAATAATTAATAGGAATACTCTAACTTTACTCCGGCTAATGACCTTTCATAACTGTGAAGTTGAATATAAATAATTTTTGAGTTTTACTTTATAGAGATCGAAGTACTGATTGAATTGTTAATAACACTGCCGCGGAATGATTTAGATTTAGCTGTTGCATCTGTAAGTCCTCTACTCAGGAAATAGTACAAATTTAAAAATTACAATATATAAGCTACACACATGAGCAAAGATAAACAATACTCAAATGTGAATTTAAGGAAAATTGTAACGGTGAAGTGAAACGTAAAGGAGAATGTATGTCAAATAAATTCGAATTCACAATTAACGCTGAAATTGTACGGTCGATAAAAAATATAATTAGAGCCCAATTTTTTTTTCAAATGTAAATAGTAGGAAAATTAAGTCCTTTGTTTTTTGTGTCGAGTATAGCTACAATTGAAAACATCAAGGCTGCTCGAGTCATTTCCTATGACGTTGCAGACGTTTGTTTACATTGAGTAGAGTTTTGACATTCAATTTCTCTCGGATTGGTGGAATGTGAAGGAATTGTCAACTTACAAGTATTGTAGTGCGGGTAGGTAAACGTTTTGAGTGCAAGAATTATAATACTTTTTATTGAATAAAATTGATGCAGAAAGTGGATTATTGATGGAGACCGTTGGAATCGTTTTCTGTGATTTAACCAGAAGGTATTTTATGTAAAAATTAATCGTTTTTACAGCCCTTTCTTAGTTAGGGTTGGCAGGATATTTAGATTGGGATAATTCCAGCTTTGAAAAGAAAAATTAAACATTCACTTGCACCCTTAGTTAGATAAATGTACTGAATAGTATGGTAAATCTTCGGGTGGTTTTTAATTCGCACGTGCATATGACCTACATTCTCTATTATTGTGATATAAATAATGAATTTAGTAATTATTTAGAGTGCATATTGTTATTTAAATAAATAACGAACGGATTGGATTATGATGATGACTTTCTGATCCGACAGAGTTCGAAATCGAGCGAGCGTTCTTCCTGAGGATGAAGTGCGTTTTGGCGAAGAGAAATGCAGGCCTCACCACAGGTGGCTACAAGGTACGTAATATTTGTGGGGCTGTGCGTGTCTGTGAATGTAGCTGGCTGCTGATAGAATTTGCTTTGGCTGAATGGGCCCATCTATCGGGGCGAGCTTCTATTGTCCGGGGTCACGTCTGGCGCTGACCGTGCATAAGTAGTACTTGCCCATTGAGTATTTAGCGAACTCCTTGTACACGGATTAGGGACCTTTTGCATTCCCTGCATTCTTCCGTGGCGCGGTACCGTTAGTCTGGTCCGCCCTCTTACAACACCTTTAATTAATCTAAGTCCGATTTCACTTCTCGGAATTTTCGTCAGGTCTGTCAAGGGTAGAGTTAAAAACGAATAACGTTTAAGAACGGTCAACTGACAGCCATGGCGTCAATTGTAAATAAATTAAATTTGTTATTCACTAATATTGGACCTAGCCTATTGAAGACATACAGCAATACAAAAAAAACAACAGAAAAATTCATGTGTGTTAAAACATGGAAACTATTTCACTCAAATGCATGCCCAATTCGACACGAATAATGAAATATTTTCCTTAAAATCGCCTATCCATATTGTCAGATCCTATTAAAATTCAGTCTATCAGATAAATAATATTCTAATATTTTTTCTGTATTTTAGTAATATAACCGCACTATTATTTAATCAGTCTCAAATATTAACTTAAAACCCCCATACTATTTTTATATAATTTATTATTTTGAAATAAATGTGCTTTCAGTTGAAAATCCAGCCATAATAATCCACTAAGAAAAAATATATTTTTCAAAGCAAATATTTGTAATTTAAAATCCTATGAGTATAATATGTGCCAAACATTACAGTTTTATCAAAATGACCCGTTTATAATATATATAAAATATATTATGGAAGTATGCATATTATATATTTACGTACCTTTAATTTTTCAAAAAATAAAAATTTATATTATCTCCTAACTTGAGTCATTGATTTTCTCTCAGTTTTTTCTCGGTTTCAACAGAATTTATTATCCATCCATGTATTCGGAAGGTCTTGAGAATAGTACCGAAAAGCCCGACCTACCTTATGCAGGTTTTCTAGGGGTTTCCCTGCATCTCTTTTGGGTAAAACAGCGGGCAAGATCCTTAACTATTAGCCCGGGGGTTCTAGCCAACCCTTAACTACCTTTTTCTACCTTCAAAATCCCCGTCTTCAATTCCCTCCCTATGCTATTAAAGGGAAGTTGCCTGTTTCAGGATCACTTTTATGTAGCATGTTAACTCCCTTTCCCCCTCCAAAAACTACGCACTTATGATCGAGATGCACTCGATTCCATCTTGTCCCACGTTGTCCAAATTGCATGTTTATGAAGCATTTTTACGGTATCATAATTTATTACACGATTGAAATTTCAATTATGCAGTGTTAGTTTTAAAATATGCTTACAATTAATGCTTATACTAAAAACATGTGGGGTTATTTTTACTAAAATATAAAAAATTAGATTGAATAATAATTTATCTTTCACTTCTCAATTGAAACATTCTCCTCATTTGTCCGCTTTCTCGGTCTAATTTAATAATAATGACCTTTTGCTTGGTATATTAAGTATATAAAATTAAAATCACGAGTCCTGAAAGGTCGACATAGTGACAACCCTACCAACATTTGTGACAGACTATCTACAAAATCTCCACGTTTCCAGTAGAATCAAAAATATTTTAGGGCAGTTCAAGATCTATATTCAAGGACATGAAATCTGAGGAATTAAAATAGACTGAGAAAACAGTTAGCGGATACGTAACTTGAATTTGTAATGAATGACAATGATGGATTTGATATACGAATTTTAGTTTTGCTTTGCCGGATTTTAAATATATAAAGTAAAATAATTAAAACGGAGTATTTATATATAGGTTAGGTTAAAACGTAATTGTAAGCATTAGGCTGACGAGTCCACTCAGGCTCAAAAAAAAATTAAAGGACTGGAATTAAGATGCTCTTGAAAACAAACAGACTACTTTAGTCTTCCAACCATTATCTAAAAATTTTCTTCTTTAAATCAAACAATGGTAATCCCTTCAATGATTATAAAATGAATATGAGTTATTTTTAATTTCTATACTTATGTATTACATCTCCGTGGGTTTTGTATCAATGATATTCCAAACTGTATATTTGTTTATTAATTTTGTTACAAATTTCAAAAACTAAATTTCTGCCATAATAAACACTACAAAAAATAATATTTAAAAAAATGTATTAAACATTTTTCATTACAAAATATTATATGTAATTTGTGAAACATTAAATCTTTCTTTTTAATACATGAATGTTAAAATAAAAAAATGACTTCTAAATACACATACCATCAAATTATTAAATATTTTTTTCTTTTTATTAGTTATCTACGTGGAGCATCGATTACATCTCAGTGTATCGGTCCCAATAGGAAACGTGGATATCCTGTAGGAATACTCGAGTACGTACCTATGCTCCGGATACACTCGATTCTAATTCTTCTCACTTTTGAACAACGTCAGATTACAAAAAATTCAGAACGTCAGTTTGCCTTGGCTCCATTAGTCATTATGTCTTTATTAAGGGAGTTTGAATATTATTGAGACTGATGGTAAACGCGATGGGGATGTAAATATTATTGTATTAAACTAGGTCAATTTCCTTACCGACCATACAAACATATGCCTTGCGAAATCTCCTCGTCTCCAGTAGAATTAATTTATTTTTGGCAGTACAAGATCTATATTTAGAGACATGCATACTTGATAAATTAAAAGACTGAGCCGCATAAATGGCGCATCACAGTTCCTGGTTGTCCGTAATAGTAAAGCCGAGTGCCGCCACAGGTCAACTAAAGGATCTACGATTATTATTTCCTCTATATTATTTTTACACTAGCTGGGTGCCCGTTGATGCCCGGGTATTTAATGGTTAAATATAACAAACATTTTACTTAAATTATGATACTTTTTGTTAATCGCGAACGTCGTCGTCGCCGCCGCCGTACACAGACACGCAGGCTACGACAGAGCATGATGTATCCTGTTCGATCTGCCATTAGGGTAGGAGGGATGCAAATAGTGTCGCGGGAAACACCGTCAAAGTAATTGAAAAGTATTTATTTGACAGAAATATCGGCTGATTTTGCATATCTAAAAGTTCCCACCCACTCCACCCCCGCCCCTATGGGTGATAGCCGTATCTTACCCCGACAGTTCTGACTTCCGAGTCGCAAATAATTTGTGTGCGAAATTTGGTTGAAATTGCTCCACGTGTTTAAATTTTTATGCGGATCATACCTACACACAAACACACGAAATTTGAGCTTACACATAATAAGAATTTCATTTATAAGAATAAGATGGTTTAGCGCACAATAACTTGTAAATTTAATGAGAATGTTATTTAAGTGACAATATATTTTAAGTACTTAAAAATGCAAAAAATTATCTCACTGTTGATTGCGGCCCACACGCTGCCTGCGTTGGGCCGCTCACAATCAATTTTATTTTGTTTAAGATGTGTTTTTGGGGGATTTCATGGGACAGTTGAAGCAAGCAGATCAGCAGCCCGGCAGTGTATTTAAAAATATTAACAAAACTATACATATGTGTAGATATATTATATCTCAGTTAAAACACGATAACCAGAGCGTATTTTACGATCATTATCCGTATATAATGCCTCTAACTTTGATGAGGAATGAATACTTTTCGAAATAAAAGCGGTTGAGGACAGAATATTCATCACTTAAAGAGATGAGGTGACTGACGTAGTTGGTTATATTTATTATAGTTTTTATTTTAACTCAATTAACCCATTTTGAAGCAATCTAAGAATTGGGAAACTGTCGGAATGTCTTTAGTCTTAACCTCTTATGAATTGAAAATAGTGTCATGAGTCACCCACTCCCGAATCCGACTGGGGCTGAACTGAATCTAACCATTCTTCTATTTTTATCCCGGTCAATGGAACACCATGAGTAACTCTCTAAGTATTGGAAGATAGTATTTGCATGTTTCAGAGAAATAGTTCAACTAATACGGGGAAAATGAGGATTTAGTTTCAGACTGTGGTAATCGTGAGAGGACAGCACGTTAGACTGATTGTCGGTCTATTGATTCTTCCTGTGGCACACATAAACCAAAACCTTAGTTTCTTTTACAACTCTTTATTAACCTCTGTGAATCAGACAATTAAACACCCGATTAAAATCCCTCATTTTCATTAAACTTCTAATCCTAGTATATCTGTTTTGTCGAGTATTTTTCCGCGTATGCCAAGTAGGACGATAACTGGTGCTTTCCACAGGTGATCCACTGCTCCGGCTACCTGAAGGTGAAGCAGTTCGCCCTGGACTCCGCACCTTTCGACAGCTGCTTCCAGAACGTGGGTCTGGTGGCCGTGGGTCACTCTTTGCCGCCCAGCGCCATCACCGAGATCAAGCTTCATTGCAACATGTTCATGTTTCGCGCCAGCTTAGATCTGAAGCTCATCTTCCTAGACGCGAGGGTGGCGCAGCTGACGGGCTACGAACCTCAGGATCTCATTGAGAAGACTTTGTACCACTACATCCACGGCTGCGACGTCATGCACATGCGATTCTCACACCACACGCGTGAGTATCCATGCTACGATCGTACCGTAGTCAGACTATCATTGATTCAGCAGGATCAAGTATCAGGGAACCTTTTTGGCCCAATTTGGAATCTTAGACTTCGCTTAAAACTTAATACTTATGGAGTCCTGGCCTGCGCATCCTTTATCTTTCTCTACAAACTTTTATATTATTCTTGAAGCGTACATAGAGGTTTTGCATTCCCGTGGGTTTTCAATGACTCTCAATAACATTTAAAACCTCTTTAATAAATAAATGTTTAATAAGTAAATGTTAATATACATATATATTATTTTGTCAAAATTAAAGCATTATTTTAATAAATTCAAACTCAATAAAATTTAAACTAAAACCAAATGACTTCCATTTTAATTCAAATACGTTCAATTAATCACTAATATATCTTCAAGGAATTTTTTGTCTTAAATGACTGATTTAAATTTTGATGATAATGATGAAAAACCCTAGGCCATAGTTTTATAAAAACCAAAATTATAATTTAATTTTGACTATGAATTTTATTAAATTGTGATAGGTTTAAAACCAAGGGGTTTTTACATTATCAGCTTGATCACTATTGTTTTCTAATACTTCTCACGCAGAGAATCGTTTTCATCTCCGGAAATCATGGAGTACCTATGATCCAGATATATTTCCATTCTATCTCATCTCACGTTTGAACATCGTTAGTTTTTTATGAAATTAATGTCATTTTAATTTCCCTCCAATAGTATAATACCTTATATGGATATAAGTTTAACTCTACGCTAATTCTATTTTTTGCAATTATTAAGACGATACCTATTTAAAAGTGATGTCTTGAATGTACTTAAGCTTTTACTCTCCTCAAATGTTTATAACGTTTTGAAATCTCACTGTTCTTTTCTAGAATTCATTCTATACTTGTTCTTGAATATATATATTGATTCCATCGTTTTTAAGTTTTGTTATTCCGTTGTTCGTTTAGAATTTTGACACTGTGTCTTCGATTCGAATTGGTGTTATGACATTGAGGTGATAAGTTTTATTGTTATGTTTGGCATTATTTTTATGATTATGTATTTTTTTCAGTTTATTCAATGTAATTTTTCCGCAGTCGTTAAATCTATTCCATAAAATATACCAATATTTTTCTGGTAATTTATTTGAATTTTGTCTTCTACTCTTAAGTATTTTTATCCTATTGTCTAATTTAAAATGCACGGGGAACAAATACACAAGTACAAAAATTAAAAATCTGTCATATTAATCAAATTCATAACGGGGCTAATACTTTTCTTGAAAACTTGTTTTCAGCATAAAGGGCCATCTAGTATTCAGAAACAATTTATGAAAATTAGATTTTTGTAACCCTAAATATTTTTTATTAGTGGTTGCTATAGTTCTCTTTAAATTTGAAACTATAATAGTCTTTGATAAGCTTTAAATGCAATATGTCGACGATTTTATTCGGAAAAATCTCTGTAGGAGTGGGTTATGGGTAAACGTCCTATCCGAGGACTGGCTTGGTCTAGTAATTGAAAGGGCGGCGCGGCGCCGGCGTCGGCGTGACATGTGCTGGGTGAGTAATTGGCGTCGTTCGCCGGCAGAGGGGAGCAGCGCCACCGGTGTTTGCCCAGGCTCCCTGTGTATTATGCCATTATCTGATTCATCGGAGCTTCATAAATAGCTTAGTTACAGGTCTGGAGCGGCGCTGCCGCAGGCGTGAGAACTCGCACCCGCCCACGCACAACCCTCATTACGGCCTTTCTTAACTACTTTCAGTGTCGCTAATACTCTGTATCGCCTTCCGATGGTCCGCGTGGTGCGATCTAAAAGAGATGTTAAAAAATCTTTACCAAACAACGATAACTTCGTTGAGTCGAGAGACCCGAGAAGCGAAACAAATGGTAACCTCACAGACGACCATTACAGCGAATAAATTCAATAAACAGAACGAGAGATTATTGAAGAAGAAAATGCTGCTGACCATTATAACAACGATATGTGACAGAAGTAAGACTCGCGTGTGACTATTAAATACTTTGAATACTAAATCTGAACCTGCTGCATTCTCCTCTAACTTCTACCACTGACGTTCCAAATAATTCCATGACTACTACATTCAGCGTTAATATTTCCAGAGAAATACCAAGACACTGCCTGAAGACAAGGAACGCAATGGATGCAAGAAAGTGGAAGAAAATGGTTACTTACACGTTACGAATGGAGAGAAAATTCTGTTAGTCAACATGCAATGAGAAAATCCAGAGTCTAAACATTCAACTCATTCAGCTCAGACATATAGAGAGGCACACAAATTAGAATAATTATAATTCAAAGCACGACATCGACATTTTTATGCACGTTTCCTGTAACGTAATACATCCATTAATTCAAAAATTTAAAACGGAAAAGCAAAAATGTAATAAAAGAATAAGAAGAAACACATGGACATTAGAATTCTCAAATTATTTGATAATAATTAAATTGTGCTTAACTACTCTATTGATACCAGGGGAATAAAGAACTCGCCAATAGGACAAGATCTAACCATTACACAAATAAGGAAGAGAAATTTATATATGCGAATAACTATTTAAAGACAGGAAGCAACTTTAAGTGGTCGCTGAGACCGGGATTAAGGTTGCGGGAAAATCGATACGCTGACCACGTGTCATACTAAATTCGGAACAGTTCGCAGTCGACCCGGTAGGCCCAGGCCCTCAATGGGCTGCAGAGAAGAATTACTTTTAAGGGGAGTTGTAAGACCCTATTAATTTTTATTATTTAATTTAAAGTCACGTCAACTGTGATGTTATTGCAATCACGGAGGTTACATTAACACATACAAAGAGAAAACAATATTGAGATTAATATATCTAATAAGGTTTACAATTCTCTTCAGTTAGATTTTGTCATACATGATTTGATTGTCTCTTCCGAAGATGTGATGTCCTTTGGTCCATACGATCCTATTATATTTCTTCTCTGGGAGTTGTTATTGGGGCAGTGGAAAATGATGTGGTCCTTTGTTAGGTTATCTTGCAAGAGTTGCATTGGGATGGAAGTTCTCTGGAAAAAAGACAGCTGTGAAACACATTGGTATGATTGGCCCTTACCCTGGAAAACACTATTTGATCCTTTCTTGTGAGATCCTTGGCGAAGAGTAGATCCTGATGGTTATTCAGGTGTAGGTGGAAGGGTTTGTTATTACTTGATTTTCAGCTGAGGTCCAGGAATTCGTATTATATATATATATTACATATCCAGTGATGGATGTATCAGTCAGGATGAGAAGGAGTTGATATCAAGTAGAGAAAACCCTATTCTGTCAATGTTCATATAGTGATTTTGGGTACCTTTTTCTCAAAAAGCGTTATAGACACAGGCTGGATCTTTCATAAATATTTTTTTAATTTGTTGAAAGTGAAACAGAATAAATGATTGATTATTAAAATTTTAAATATTAATTTATATATCAAGATCTGTTTTTTATGTAAAAATTATAGATAATTTTTATCCGTAACTAATAACTGAAATAATCTGTTCTGCTTCCATATACATGCTATAAGGATAACAATAAGCTGTTACAATTTCAGTGCTGCATCTATACCCATTTCCCTGAAAAGGGTACCTAACAACTCCTTATAAGCAAATTTGGAGAACATATCGCTTACAATCCCGACCAGAGAAATGTTCACATTTTTATAACTAGGGAAGTAGTATCTGTAGCTGCCTAAGATGTGTACCATTAAGTGAGACTATAGGGCAGAGAATACAGCAATCAAACTACATGATGATGAAAATTAATAAATTGGAACGTAGTACTGTGGTTTGATCCTGAGGAGATTAAGAAATAATACTAAGTCAAACCAGTCACAAAGTTCCAAAGAGTATAGCATTGTAAAATCGAGTCTTTAGTTTAGAAATAATCTGATTAACATAATTGTGTTTGATTCAATTTATTTGAAAGTGGAAATGAAAGAAAGCTTTTGACACAGGAGAGACATAAATTAGAGCTATCTTTTAGAAGAAGGTGAGTGGATTGAAGTGGAATAATATGTGAAGTGTGTGGGACCGTGTTGTAAGTGGTGACGGATATAGTGGTACTTAACCTGGATCCAGACTGTATCATAAATTACTTAAAGAGATAAAATGACTTCCTTTCAGTTTCGTTTCCCATAGAGTGTCTCAGGGTTGTCTTCCAGTTGCTTACGAAAGATTTCATCCTTAACTCTCCTTTCTCAATAGCATTAGTTTATCATTTAGTTGTTTTAAACCCATTTAATTTTTATGATATTATAAACGTCAGAATTATTTTTCAAACTGACAATCTGAATAATAATTATCAGTCACTTATGAATGCTAAGTTTTCTGTACTGCAAGATATTCTTTCATTACACGGAACATTTTAAATCTAGATCTATAAACTGTGGTACTGCTTTGCTGTACCCAAGATTTCACAGTGCATTAAGGCTGCTGGGGAATTGATACACTGACCACGTAACACCCCAAATTCGGAATGTGTCACGCCAGATGACAGTCCGCAGCCGCCTCGGTAGGCCTAGGCCCTCAAGACGGCTGTTGAGCCATTGGAAGAAGAAGAATAAAAAACAATTTCTTTAATGGGTCCGGTAAAAGGGGATGATTGTATATTTAAAAAGGGTTTTTCAGGGTTAATTATTGGGGTAACAACGTGCAGCAGATATTTCAAGTTCGTGACGAACCTGTTTAATCATCTGTTCCGGAAGTTCTCCTTAATAGTTTTCCTTCTTCCACTCTCACACTTCCATGTCCAGTTGTAGATTTACCCTCTGTTAACGGAAGAAGACCGGCGATTGAGGAAACCCAGTTTTCCTTCTTCTTCACTCCAACACAGTTACTACCACTTCCTTTCAACTTACAAGAAAGTCTGAAGTTGTGGCCTTCTTTGCTCGCTCTTCCTTCTAACTCAAGAACAACTATGCTCATCTCTGCTCACCTCCTTTTCAACTCTCAATCAACAATGACTTCTTATTTGTTCATATATTCTTCTCTCCTACTTCCTGTTCCCTTCAACCTCCGAGCAACAACACTGCCTCTATGCTTCCTCGCCCTTTCAACGTCTTCATCAACTCTGCTCATTTTTCGTGTTTTCACGTTCCTTTATTCAAGGAAAGCGACACCCACGTGACGTGTGTTCGTCAATCTTTATTCGTCGTCCGTCAAGCGCGGGAATTTTTTCGCCGACGAAGAGAAGTGCACTTGGGAAATTTTGAAGGGTGAAAGTTCCTTCAGCAAAACAAGCCTAATCTTATGAAGCTGCAGACAGACACGTTTTTAACCAGGCACCCTGGTGCCGGGGAATTTCAACCTCTTGCCTGCCTGTCTCTGACTTAGAATATTCTTGCTGAATTTCGATCGTTTAAAATCAAAGGCATGTGATTAAAATTAGGGAGAAATCCATCTGCTCTACAATACCAAAAAATAGTAAGAAATACAGAACATGATTGCCAGAGAACAAAGTTTTTTCAACGAGCCTTAGTTACTTTCCTTTTAAATTATTTCAAGTAATGTATAAACAGAGCTAATATTAAAGTTAATTCGTTATTTTAAAGCTTTGATATTATATTATAAATTTTACAAATGGTTGCATCACCGTATGAACATGAAATTTCCTCTATTAAAATGTGCATATCAGTGCTGTTTCACTAGAAGTAAAATATTGAATCCGGCAATATTACTCGCTATATTCCCCGTTCCTGCTGAAGCAGTAATTATAAAGTTGTATGTCTCTAAACATGTTTCATTATAAATCCCTTCCATTTCAAAAGTCGTCAATTACGATTTGTATTCAATGACAAAGACTTATACTACTTCTGAACAAAGTTTAACTTAGTAGCAACCTGCTTAAGTTTAACTGATGTTGTATTTTTGTAACCAGTTTGTATAGCTTTTAGGTACTTCATAATGAATTAAGCTGAGTACTTCTGGGCATTGGCATCGTAAAGCTCTTACTATTATTGTTTTACGTAGAATCTGTTTAGTCCCCTTTGACGCTGGTCCTGTTTTGTCTCCATTTCATTTTCTTGAAATTCAATTAGAGCCGAGTGAAGTTATTACGCTACCACAAATGTGACTAAGTTTATTTGTAATACTTTCCCTTGAAGAACTAGCGAGCGTAAGTTGTAGGAATCTTTTACTTGTACGTATTCATTACGCTGCCTTTTGTGCAAGGGAAATTAACTTTTGGAGAGGTTGATGTTCTGTTTAGAGCTCTTTTGAAGCGGTCGTTTGAAGAGCGTGTAGTTGGGGAGCGTTCCCCTACTCGCATCCTAAATAAAGCTCGATGAATATGCATTCGCCGCGTCCATATTACACGCTTTGTCTAACAAATACGCCCACAAATGTACCTACGATTCAAACACCTGGGATATTCAAGAATTCAGACGGGGTACGTTCGATATCATTTTGAAACCGGATATTATAATTTAAATTATTACTTGTATTGTAGCGTAAAATGATTTCCGTTGTGGCCACTGCTGATAGTACATTCACGCCACCCGTTCCTTGATGACAGTATTATCGTCAAAATATCTACGCACAATAATCATAACATACCTAGTTAGTTATAAGCAAATCCCTTAAATTCATGCTTCGCTGTATTAGACATCCTCAAAAGTTTTGATTTTCCTTCTTACCTGTTGACGGCTGAATTATGTTTTTCAAAACAGCCTTTGCCCAATTATCTTTATGATAAAAATGTTGTATGAATGTGTATTTGTACACATATTTTTAAAAACCAGACGAAAAGCAATTGGGGGCGGGGAGGGCGGTGGGCATGAGAAACCCTTAGCTCAAACGTGGCAGGGAACATAATTAAAAAATGTGAATATGTAGGCATGCGAAAGTTTGTGACGTAGCCGAGCATTGAAACAGACAATAGTGGGAAATACGCAAAATTGCATTCCGTGGTGGTTAATTATATTCTACAATAAAAACACCAGGAACACATGATTAAAAACACAATACGAAAGATTTTGTAAATAATATAGTTTATATATTCCGGTTTTATTTTAATGCGTAATATGACATTTCATGGAACACGGCCTATTGTTATGTTTTGAAACTTGAATTTTAACCAATTATATGAACTCAGGAAATATCAAATGGTGAAAAAAAAACAAAAGTTAAATCATTATAAGTTAAAAAAAATTGCTATCAATTGCAAAAGCAGGCAGAATAATAATTCAGTGAGAACGCTTGAGAATGTTAGGTATGTGTGTATTTGGGTTTTGTGCATTTTATAACTAAAAAACTGAGGATATAATTTCAAGGGAAAATTTCAAAGAATTATCAACATAACATGTATTTATTATTTTTTCTGTTTAAGAGTTGGAAGATTTCTATTTTTTTTACATTTGCTTTAAACAGTATCCATAATTTATAGTTCAGGCTTCGCACGCATTCGAACGTTAGGTTACTTGAAGTCACGATTGGGATTTTTTTCCCTCACTTATAGTTAATTTTCATTCCAAGACATGTAAAGAAAGAATTTACAATGACTGCTCTTAATTATGGAGATATGTGCAATTCAACTTTATCAGTCTGTGACGTCATGTCGAGCAGTCACCCTGAAATTAATTATTTTTTTGCCATAAAAATTCTCACGATATATTGTGGGCCAGGCTGACATATTAATTTTCCATCATTAATAATTAATGATTTGTTTAATTTAGTACAATTTATAAAAATAAGAAAGACGGCCAAATGATTTAACAGATTTAGCAGATTAGCAGACAAAATAGTTTAATTATTACACTGCAAGTTTATGCCCATAATCCAACATTCGATACCAGTAATATTACGTGTTAACAAAGAGTTTGGGTATATCTTCGGGTTAATATAAATGAATACCTGGGAAACGCCTCTCACTCAGTTAAATCTTGAAAAACACTTCAGCAATTAAGTTTGCGATCACGATTGAGAAATCTCAGTGAGCGACCCCCCGGAGGCTCAAGTAACCACAGAGATTGCTTACTCGTTAAAAAGATTGCGAAAAAGAAATCAGCGAAGCGAAATAAATTTTAGTGTAAAAGTCAATTTTCAGATTACCTGAAAACCATGTAATTCATAACCAGCATCCCGCAGATTTACATTAAAACCCCAAAATCCCCAATTAAAAACAGGAGACTTGGTTTCCGTGTCCGCAAAATATTGTATGTTCCTTATCGTAATTTCGCTATAATATTATTGTAACTGTGCTGTTCAATTGTTAAATTCATCCGTATAACCTTAATATAAATGTTTCTAAAAAAATAGATCCCCTACCACGTCCTTGGTAGAGGCTGTCATGACTATGTTGACATTGTTCCGCTCAGCGTGTAATGAGGGGCTGTGTTTTCAGTTCTTATGAAGGGCCAAGTGACGACCAAGTATTTCCGCTTCCTGACGAAGGAAGGAGGCTGGGTGTGGATGCAGAGCTACGCCACCATCGTGCACAATTCCCGCTCGTCGCGGCCTCATTGCGTCGTCAGCGTCAACTACGTACTGAGGTAAGTGCACGACGCGACTCCCTCGTGGCTCTCTGTCCTTTTGGCGCCCCCTGGACGCGTGTTTCTTTGCAGTGACCTGGAGGCGAAGGAGCTGGTGTTAAACGCAGACCAGATCTGCGGCCGTGAGGATCTGAGCGCCGACACGAAGCCCGCGGCGTCGCGTTCTTCGCCCCCGAGGCAGCTCAAGTTCCGGCCGTCGGTGGTGGCGTCGTTGCCCGAGGACGAGTACAGCGATTCCAGCGGCGGGCTTACGGGCTACGTGGCTCCGGCGGACTATCCCGGACAGTTTCTGCAGCCCTACGGCGAGGAGGCCGCCTTCTACCCGGACCTCTTCTACCAGTACGCGGAGGGCCTCGTGGCGCCGCCCCCGGCGCAGCAGCAGCGCCCCTTCAGCTCGTCCTCCAGCAGCTGCAGCAGCTCCGAGAGCGACGCGCATCTCGCTTTCGGGCAGCAGTTCGGGCTGGCGTACGACCCACACTCGCAGTTGCCGGCACCAGCCTACCACATACCCGCCGCCCCCGCCGGCGTCGCCCAGCCCGGATACACCAGCGTCATCGTGGACGCGCAGCAGTACCAGCTCGCCAACGAGTACGTGCACTAGACGCTGCTGTCGGGCATGCGAGCGTCATCGTCGGCGATCTTGAGTGCCAGCTCGTCTGCGAACCTCCGGGACGTCGTCCCCGGAGCTACAGCAGCGTCTTCGACGTAATCACCAGCTACGAGAACGTGTACGTGTACGTGCAGTTACCACCTCCACAGTCGTCGCCTAGTCAAATAATACCACCGGCACCCTCGAAACAAAAATACCAACTTTACTCCCATCTGGTGACAAAGTCGTCGTCGTTCTGCAGCAACGACAACTCGTTATTGAGTACGCAAAGTCGATGATACGCTTTGTTTAGTTAATTCGCGATTGACTGGACTCCTCCCGAGTACTCCTCAACGTCATTTTCTATACCTAAGTAGGAGCTTTTCGACCGACACTCGCAGTAAAAGGGTGGATGGCTGGTCAGCTTCTTAGGAAGAAAGTCACGAGGGGAAGCTACCCAAACAAACCAAATCAAGTAACCTCATGATGTTGGCGACACTCTCAAGTTAAAATCTCCGTGATCGTCTGTTACTGAGAGACGCGTCAAACTACACGACGGCTCAAAGTTTTATTCATTTGTGATTCCAATACCACACGCGACAATTAGGAAATGACCTACATCTATAGATCAACCAAATATCGTTTAGTTGAATTAGTTTTAGGAAATATAATTTTCTGACGTCCAGTCTTGTAGTTCCGTCGGAATGGTTTGCTGTGTAATTAACCAAGGACGATAAATTAGCTAACATTATGTTTCCAATTTGAGACTGAATGACGGTGACGCAGCTGTAGCAACGGGCCGAAAAACCATAACAACTCCGGTACACAACCGATTTTTCCTAAAGCGGCCAGGCTAAGTCTATGTTGAGTGTTGAAGATGAACCAGAATGATATTTCTCTGACACCTGATTGTCGTGGATTTTTTTTCGATTCCAGTTACGTGTTGGGTGAGATAATATTTTCGATTACGTTGGTGTAGATTTTGTGTGAAAGTGTGAATGAGTGTCCCTCGAAAATAGGTTTGTTTGGATTCCGGTGCCGCAGGAAAAGACGTTTTGGTTCCCAGAAGAGTCTGGCTTAAACTCGTGAAAATGGATCGACGTCATATTCCGGACAGGTTACGCCTGATTACAGTGAAACGTTTCGACTTAAGTTTCATTTAACCTCCGGGAAATGAAAAGGTCAAAACTTACTTTGTGCGCTGTTGGATGTTCAAGACTGCCCTAAAAGGAGACCAAAGAATTTTAACCACAATTGTGATAAACTATCAGTCTTCCAGGTCGCAAGCCAGTGCAATGTGCTGTTTGAAGTTTCGCTGAGAACGCGAAGTGTGTTACGGGAGCCCGCGTTAAACGTGGCCGACACACCGAAAATCCAAAGAATTCAACTTATTAACTCTACTATTTTCAGACTAATTGTAAATAACACTAAATTTCTTCTAGAAAGGTTTCCATTCACAAGATTTAGTTGCTGTATTATGTTTTGTAGATTTATTTAAAGAGATAATTTTATTCAAGGAATCTGTAAATATACATGAAAAATTGTACAAAAATAAATGTATTTTTTCTCTGGATTTTGTATGATCGCTCTTTGCACAATACCTCTGAAGCCTCCAGGTATCTACTCCTAAAAAGAAGTTGGAAAGTCCATTACTCTGATATATTTGGTAGATTAGAATTCCTTGCAAATTTTTCGTTCCTCGGTAACGAAATAAGATTCACCTACTAGATATTCTTCTAATACGAGACTTACTGCGTTTTTGTCATTACATACAGAAATACCTTTAATAATAGCTTTCCTTGAACAGAATGTAAGAAATTATTGATTGGCAGGTCAAATTATATTTAATTGAGAAGCCACTTTTTAAAAACATTTTACTGACAAAAATACGTGGAAGAATGCCTTAAATCTTTGCTCAATTAAATAATAATAACGTTATGCAAATTATGTAAATACAAAAATATCGACTTTTTTTGCAATAAACTTTTAGAGTATGTATTAACCATCGTTCCTAAAATATTAATGATATCTCGGAACCGTGCCTTATCGTCATGAATAATTGTTCAAGTAATGGAAAAATAAAATAAAGCTGCGAAGGAAATATATATTTGGACAATTTTCCTGAACAGTCATTGTCTTCGAATGTAGGTTAAATCGGAACCGTGTAAGTGGAGAAGTTCTCGTCCTCATGCTGGTACGGTTTCTTGTTCTCAGTAATTAGCTGAGAATGGCAAGACAATTCCACGAATTTTGTGGAGTCTTAACACTTTAGTCCCGCACTCATTTTTCGTTCTGCCTGCGTTCTGGCGAAGTTTACCAGAACAATGTTCGTCAGCGGAATGCAGGAAGCATTGTTTTCACATTATTAGCGCTATGGAAGAAGTACATCAGCAGGAATACAGTCTAGGTGTTGTTCTCCTACACAATTCAAATGCCACCGGTAAAAACTCGCAAAAATAATTCCCCTAATTCGAACTGTAGCTCGACAATTATTTAATAAACAAGGAACCCATAGTATTGTAATTAACTGTTGATGTATTTAAGAGCAAAAAGTTTTGTTATGCATGAGCCTGCATGAACGAAGACTGTTGTTGCACTCTCACGTGGGCAGACAGTGACAATAATGGATACCGTTAACTCTATAAAGTGCTTGAAATAAGCGACAAGATGTCCCAGCTTCTGCAAATCATTCAAGTGCAACACGTAAATGTAATTTGTATACGACCACATATAAGGTTTCCCACACAGAAACCAGACAGTATCGGGACATTTGTTGCGAACTTTTCATGACCTGGTAAACATAAGAAAAAAATCGCTGCCATGGCTTTGTGACAAGACAACTTAGAAGATACGTTAAACAGCAATTGCGTTTGTCTTCACGGCTGAAATTATTAAATAAATTGGTACATGAATGAAATTAGAGGCAACGCCTACGTTTACAGCTAGTATTATAACAATTTAAACGAGGAAATTATTCTATTTGTGAATGTTGCAATATTTGTCACGCCGACTCAGAGTACGGGTTACAATAGTGCGTGTTCACATCCGCATCTCTGGGGCACAGAATTTGTGGTATAAATACTGGACAAATTTAGGAGAAGGATTAACTCGTTGAAAGTATGTATTGCAGATTGCCCTCACTTTTTGCCATCATTTAGAGACACTGAACCGTCTCTATGGGACTCGTCTGTGTAGGGCCATATTTGCAAAGGTCAGACAAGAATATTCTTATTATTCGAAACACTGTTTTAGATGGGCGCCGCGAATGTATTACAACATTAGACACATTAATAATCTTTAAGGATTTTGAAGAGTAAAGGAATAAAATATCGAGAAAGAAGGCTTATACATAATCTCTACCAAAGGCAGACAGCAGTGATTAGAATTGAAGACCAAGAGGAAGGAAGCAGAATCATGAAAGGAGTAAGACAAGGATGCAGTCTGTCGTCCATGCCGTTTAACTTGTGTATAGAACAGGCGATGAAGAAAGTTAAAACGGAATATGGAAAAGGAATCATTCTGCAAGGAGAAGAAATAAAAACACTACGCTTTGCCAGTGATATTGTAGTATTAGGGGAGTCAGAAGAAGACTTGTAAACCATAATAAATGGCATGAACGAGGTCCTGGAGAAAAAGTTCAATATGAGGATTAATAGAGGGAAGACCAAGATAATGGAGTGTAGCATGGGAAACAGTGGAATAACAAAGGGAAGGGATATTTTGAAGGAATTCAGCTACTTGGACAACAACATGGAGGACGTTGACCAAGAGAAGGGATAGATTAATAGGCCACGTTTTAAGACATGAGGGTCTTGTAAAATAAGCACTAAGGGAAGTGTGTAGGGTAAGAACAGGAGAGAAAGGCCAAGGATGGAATACGCACAAGACCAGTCTTAGGACTGAATACAACACCAACAAGACACATTCAACCCAGTAAACAGTTACGAAGTATAATTAACAAATATTCTGATCCAAATATATATATATATATATATATATATATATATATATATAGTTTTTGTATAGTAATATTTCACTTAATTATTGATTTAAAGAGAGAAATTGAAACGAAACAATCTCTGACAAAATAGAAGTTTTAATCAATTTCCTTTCCGTTTCGTCGTTGCCTTTTTATTTTTTTATTTTGAAATAAACAATACTCGAGGCCGTGTAAAATGCTAAATATTCGTCGGGGTTTCGATAGTTTAGGATTAATGCTTCGTTTCTTCCTTCCGTGCATGACTACAACTATCTTTCCCAGAACAGAACTCGCTTCTGCCCACTGCAGCCTATTACAAGAACGCCTTCACGTACTACAATAGTGTATCAAAACGGTAAACAGTCCGACTTTTCTGAACAAAGGCTTCGAATTGGTTCCGCCGTTAACTTGAACTATAAGTTTTTTGCAACCCGCTTTTTTGTTCAGTTGCTACATGCAGTTGACCCCAAGTTATAGCTACATTATTACTTGCCTAAAACGAGGTCAGAGAAGAAACGGCAGAGCGAAACAGGTGTCGGGTTTGTCGAGTGTGTTATAGAAGAGGGCCTGCACACCTGGTAACTGAATTGCGGCGACATCTGACACTCACTGCAATCAACGGACACAAGTCATAACCCCGTCACTCATTAAGTTGCACCAGATGAGTTGTTTCTGAGAAACGCGTCCGCTCGCTCGGCTCAGCCACGGAGTTCGCAGCTACCGCCTCAACACTCGTTCATTCTCCCAAAATCTCATCGTCACCACCTCACCCTCGTCTCCTTTAGGCTCCTGATTAACAGTCATTCGGACGTGGTGATGAATCCGACTCTCACTTTCCAGAGCATAGAATAAAATCTGCAGCTTTCAATACAAGTAGTCCTTAGAGGTGAAATGATAAAAGTACAAATTCTCTTTCTAATGACAAAAAAATATTTGCATAGCAACATAAACTTAAGTGTAGAGAACTATTAATTCAAGGATGAAAATGACTATGGTCGCCGTGTTGAATTATGTTACTATGTGAACTTCCACAATTCCCTTTGTCTCCGTGCTGATATGACTTATATTCATTTTTTTAGGTCAACCCTTTCCATCGTCAATTAATATGCAACACCTAACATGTTCATCGACCTATTCTCGCGTTGAGACGTTGAAACGACTGATATTTTTCGGGGGGGTAATAGGCCACATGACGGTGATACAGAAACTGGAAATCCCCCTTGAATAGCATAAGAAGGGAATTGAAAAGGGTGGATGTGAAAGGTAGAGTAAGGTAGCCAAGGGCTATAGTTTAAATATCCTACCCAGTGTTTAAGCTAAAGAGATGCATCAGGTAGGTGGGGCATTCGGTACTATTCTTACGTCCTTTCGAATGACGGGAGACGAGTCTGCTGTGGGGTCGCAGAATCCCCATCTTCACGTCTTCACAAATTTTAGGACGCAGTGCAATAGGATCAACAGACAACTCTTACCATATGCCCAAGGTCTTCGACCCCAGTACATACACATACTAAAATAGGTGAAGGTGCCACGGAATGTGAGAACTTTAAAAAACCAGAGAGAGAGTACGAGTCATTCCCGACGGTGGTCAGGTGAGCCCCGCAGTTAATCTGGGGAAGAAATGAAGAAATTCCTGCGAGAGAAAATTCCCACAGGTATTCTAATCCTGTACCTTAAGGTTTTCGGGGGGGGGGGGGGTTAAAAGGCAATATGAGGGTAATGGATCCGGGGCTATAGTTCAAGTATCCAACCCCGTGATTCACCTGAAAGATATGCGGGAAAAGGCACAGAAAACCTGCATCAGGTAGGTCGGTATAATATTGCAAATATATCTATAACTTAAAATAAAGTCCGCAAGAAAGAGAGGGAGAGAAAATAAAACTTGGAAGAACGGTTTTATCAACGAAATGATTGTTCTCCCGTAATAAAAGCTCGTCCACATTTAAAATACATTTCCATTCCCTCCATAATTTTACAGTTTCCTAGCACAGACTTATATTAATTCGTTTAAGAGTACTAAAAAGATTACTTCAGCTTAACCAGTTAAGTTTTACACCGCTGCACTTTTACTGCACCTCAGCCGAATGAATACACAAAGCTAAGTAATAAAAGCATTTCCTGCGAACTACGTTAACTTTTCCCCCAATTTTTCCGTCTAGTAAATACTGTCTCTTTGAAAATCATTTCTACATAAATTTTATAATAATGATGAGATCTATGTAACAAATAAATTGTAGATAAGAAGGCCATAAGTATCTACAGACTTTGGAGTAATATTTATTTACTAATTGGCTGATGACAGATTGTCATCATGAAAGAATACTAGTGACTTTTCCTAATAGTAAATATTATAAATGATTTTAAAAACTGTAGGTAAAAATACGGAAGCTACGCGTTCGGCGATTTTAATAGTTTGCTGTTTGACGAGTTAGTGTTCCAATGGTCTTAACGAGTACGTGTCTATTCTAAAACAGGACAACGTCTAATTTATGTTTATAGTTATTGGGTAATTACTTTACGAATGTACGAATTTGAACGCCGTTTCGGAGCCTAATAATTTACAAGCAGTGTAGATTTGCAACAAGTGAACGTGGTGCAGAAATAATGGCGGCTTTAGCTTGTCGACCTCAGGTGTAAAGAGCAAGTAGGTGACAGAGAATGCGTGCGATTTTCTTTGTCCAAGTCCGCTCGCGAGAAAACTATTAGCTCTGAAAGCAAGCGGTAGGCTGTTAAGCGAGAGCTGCTTTTATAGTTCATTACGCCGCTGAAATGAGATACACGGGGGACAGACCCCAGATCCAATGCTAACACACTCTCCTGGGTGCCACAAAACCAATTCACCACTTCTCGGAAGCACGCACAATAGGTGCTGCACCGCGAAATTAACCAAATACAGAAAGAAAACATTTCAACTTTAAATTATTCTATTCTCCTGAAGTCGACCGATTCATCGCCACGAATTTCTTCGCATTATTATTTGCTCTGGTTCACAGTGATGAAATGCGTAGATCGTAAAACATAAGGACGGAATTTTATAACTTAGAAAGCTTACAGAAATTTTCGTTCTTTTCAAATGGCATGGGATTATAAAAACCCGTGATGATTTTACTTACTTCCGACAAACGGAAGACATCCACCCTGAAATGGTTTTTGAACCACAGTGTATTTAAGAAGATAACCGATCTGTGCTTTTGCAGCCCTATTTCCTTAGCGTTGATTTCAATTGGGAATTAACACGACTGCATTACGTTCAGAGATGACAAGTATTAATATTGAGCTTAATTAATAACTATATTTAAGGCCGCAGTCCTCGAGTCCTTCGGAAAATCTCACGCAAAAAAGAATTCACAATTCAACAATTCCCTTCGTTGTACTCATTTGTCTGTCATCTTCACTTCCAGTAAAGCCAGTGTTGGAGAAAATACAAATTGCAAATCTCTAAAGGACTATATGAACATTATACAAGTAAAAGGCACACTAACTTGATACATAAAAATATTAATATACCGGGCCATAACAAATTCTTCAGCCCGACTAATTAAATTTAACAAACCGTCCTTACTATATTGCTCTTTTACAGCCCTATTTCCTTCTGGAAGTTATTAAGTGAACCTTAACATGATTGTAATGTGTTCGAAGATACATAATCGATTACCAGAGGCATTAAAATTAATTACTAATTATATTTCTTAATGTCAAAAGACGTTCTCGCGTTTTCATTGGATCAAGTGCTCAAAAAAATCTTCTTTATAATCAATTGGAAATGAATACTTAATTTATTGAGTGGCCATGTGGCGTATGGCCTGCTAATCACATTCTAAATTTTATTTTAAGAGGGAATGGGTCGCTGCTTTGCCAACAAATTAAAACCTTCACATTTTAGTTGATTGTAGACACTTATATGGCCATGCTATAATTAACGTTTTAATAGTCATTCGGGTGTTGTTTGACCTTTCGTTTTATTTCTGTGCACATTGTGTTAAAACGTTAAGGCCGGATCCACTTGGATATTCCTTTCATTCATATAGAGATTCAAGTAAAAGAATTACATTTGTAAGATATGAATTCTGGAAAAAAAATAATGATCGTAATTATGCATATATAATAATCAAAAATTTGAAATGATAACTATAAAAACTTGAAGTAGTAAAAACAATTTTCAATCATTTCACAGCATTAACATATTATCCGCAATGTGTTATTTGGAATACAGTGCAATATTAATACATTCTTTCAGTATTGAAAATTACAATCTGTTAATTTTTTTATCGTTCCACACTGAAGTCAGATTGGTAGGAAAGAGTCTAAATGTAATGAAAGGATATTCAGTTTTTTTTAAAAAAACTTAAATCACCAATGATAAACAAAAGAGAAGGGTTTAAACTTTGCTGAAAATGTTCCTTCATTTCGTAAAACATTATTTTGTATTTTTTTACGAATGTAATTATATATCCCGTTAAAACATCTGCTCATTACGTAGTGATTCGAACCTAGAAATAAAAGCGAAATACTGGAAGAATACTAACAAATGATATATATTTACGTTTTGTACAGAACATAGCAGCTAGAAGGAACCAGGAGAAAGACAAACATTCCTCTTCATGTCCTTTGCTTTCAACCAGGAATTTTAAATCAACGTTCCCATGAAAAATAGCATCTATGTAGGGTTTAAGGGGATATAGACGTTGAGCATACGGCAAAATTTCATGGTTGTTATCATTGAAACAGATTTCAAATCTGGTTGAGACGTAGAGTCGGGAATGCTGCGTTCCCATAGAAAACCCCCAAACTCGATTATCGGAAGTGCGAGAAACACGTACCAAGAACACGGCCTATCCGATACTAGTTCGTTTATGATTTCCCCTTTATTAGATGAAGCATAATGCCCGTCAGGATCCTTAAACCATAAACACGGATCCCCTGTTGCAGTCATTACATGATTAATTTTAAAACGCGAAATATCTTTCTATAAAAAATCGTAGGTAGCAGCGTTGCTTTAAGTTATATATAATATAAAGGTCAAAAACCTTAGGTTTTGGAAGATTTGACTCGGTACAACTGGACGGACTACAAGAAAGCTACGGGCAGCAAGAAAGGGATGTTGGAAAATACTCATTCATAAATGACGTGCAAAAGTGTAGTAAACCATCTAACAAAAAGAAAATTTAGATTGAATGTAAACTGTGCATAGCGAATATATGTTATTGTAGTGAAGTAAAGCGATTCATGAATTAACAATAAATTAAAGTGAATCGTTATAATAGTAGTTAGTTGTTAGTCTGAAGAAAATTCACGTTTTTTTTTCCTTTTTCAAAATTGATCGTGGATTAATATTTTTCTTTTTATAACTCTGTATTCCATTTTTTAATTATTTAAAACATTATATTAATTTATTGTAAATTAATTGTAGCTTTATTTATCTGCCACCAGGCAAGATACCCATTTGTAGGTTAAATAAATAAATACAAAGGCGAACCTGCTTATTTTTGTGTCAACAGTTGTTTTTGAATCGGACCCTTTTTAAGAAGACTGTATTCTTAATAATACTCTAAGTTGATACAATACACTAAATTACAACTGCAAACAAGTACTTTCTGAGTGTTTATACTCAAAGAGTCGCGCCATTCGGAAAATTCATAATTTCATCGTTGAAACTATAATAAAGCTCTTGAAATTCTGAAAATTTTCTGAATTCTACGTTTTTTCAAACTTTGCCTACCGAACTCTCAAACCGTTATAAATGCCTCTATTTTATTGTCTGTCACGTACCATTTGCATTTATTGTTCGTTTTCTATGTACCTCGTAACTAAAACAGCCGGGAGAACTCAAACGGTTGTCCTTTCGCGTTCTGGTTCGATTTTAGTACCGTGACAAATATTCCCTTTGAGCTAATTTTAAAATCTATTCGGCTCTGTATCTCCTCCGACATCGTTATCCCTTCCAGCGTTTCGTAACTAAACCTTTTCAAATATTAAAACGGCGTATACAGTAAGAACTCTATAAATCATTCTCAGATGAATAGTCCATCTCGCGTAAAACGCCCTTTTTGTCTGGTTCCCGCGTACCTCATTGTAAAAAAAAAAGCCTATTAACACCCCGTCCATTGCGCTACAATACCGCATAATACAGTTTCCTTCCGTGAATTTGAGTTGTTTATCCATTACGAGGTTTATGAGGAAGACTCGTGCGTAGTTTGTTGTTCTCTCAGTGGGTCATGAACCGGATCACGCTGCTCCTTACCTGCGCTCTTCAGCTCGCTCACAATACAGTTCACTTCCAGGAATCATACGAGTAATAACCCACCTTCACACCCAGGCCCTTCGGACTCGGTTAATACAGGAATGAGCAAGCTGTCGTTTCCGTGTTCGAGGTGCAGTTACCGACAACCTCACTTTGCTTCGACCGTCGGAAATTATTTGCAGAATGTTATTAAAAACGCCTTTTATTGTCTCCCAAACTCCACATCTAGAGGAGTGTCGTTAGTCTTCATCTTTTCAATCGTACAACGGCTTCATGAGGGTGATCCATAAACTGGCAACTCCCCTCAGGGTTGACCTGAAAGGAATGCAGGGCAAACTCTTTGGTGTGTTCTAAATTTATAACTACGTTATCAGTTGTAGGACAATAAGTAGGCACCAATAAATAAAATTGTCTGTCTGACCGTGTTTGTCTCGAATAGGCTCCGAAACGGCTCAACTGAATTCAATGTAAATATGATTTAAAGACAGGATATTTAACTTAAATATTCGTGCCTATTCCATTTCAATATATTCCAGAAGATATTAATATAATAATATAAATATTTCTTCGCATACGAATTGGATGCGGGTTTCCTATACTCTTGATCTGTTTATGCTCCGAATCGGCTTGACGGATTTCAATGAAAATTTCAGTGATTGCAACTTAAATTTTCGTGCATGTTTCATTTCGATATCTTGGTAGAATTCAGAACATATTAATGTTAATATTTATAAATCCATTGATTGCCTCGTGAAAGGCGGCCTGAAAACCAACTGCAAGATATAAGTCCTATTAGGTGTTCCTATACCATTCATCCTACTTACAGTGTTATTATAAGCGTAATTTTGGCAGCATGATATATATATATATATATATATATATATATATATATATATAGAGAGAGAGAGAGAGAGAGAGAGACGAGCATTCTCATTCCACCTATTGTTGCAGTAGGATTCGCGCCGTAATTAACCAATTGTTGGCATAGAGCTAACTAACTTAGAAATAATAAACTTATTTGGATCGTCGATAGATGTATACGTAAAGTTCTTTTATTTTTCGCGTCAGGTAAATTTTAATATTTAGTAAATGCTCATATTTAATGGCTCCGAAACGTGTGATAAGTGACCTGTTCAAAACCAACAGTGAGTTATAAGGTTTGTCCTGAAGCGATCATAAATAAATGAAACCGTACTTTTTATATATTCAAAGAATTCAAATTTATTCTGAACAAAATTCTGTACCTGTTGTTTCGTTTTTAGGGTAAAATAAAAATAACTCATGGCTGGTTCAATTCTGAATCAATAGCTTTTACCAGTGTAGCACAGGGTGGTGTAAGGAAATCAAGAGTTTTTATTACGTTTCTTTCTATTTTGTCAATTTCTAAATCTAAACGCCCAGTCGATCTCACAGATTATATATATACAACGTTTTATAATGATGTACGCGGGAACTAGAGATGGGCAAAACCGTTCTTTTCAGTGATCTGATTGGAACCATCACTCAGTAGAAAGATTCACCGTTATATATATTCGGATTATTCACCGCACCCAATTTACCAATATGACTCCATGAATCTGCACATGACCTTATAGTGAATGTATGAGTTTATAATTTTTTGACAAATTTTTCGTTATTTAGTAATAAAGAAATAAATTGTTATAAAATTAAACAAGCGCCTCTAGGAAATTTATTTCAATAATTGAGGAGTTTGGTTGGTCACGTTTAAATTAGATATAGCATTGGCAGGTTGGCTCCCTTAATTCATTGATGTATCATCCACGACGAGTTTGTGGCTACAAACTTTTCTACGATACGCATGAGAGTTAGCAAATCTACTTCTGTTTCTTTGTAGATAAGTTTTGGTGTTCCTTCACGGCCACAATGAGAAGCTTAAGAATTGAACAAGAATGCTGACCTTGTAAAATGGTACATGAATGTAGAACGCGCAGTCACCAAAATCTCGTAC
This sequence comes from Eucriotettix oculatus, assembly GCA_034510155.1. Classification (NCBI taxonomy): domain Eukaryota; kingdom Metazoa; phylum Arthropoda; class Insecta; order Orthoptera; family Tetrigidae; genus Eucriotettix; species Eucriotettix oculatus. Next base: position 36,108,171 of record CM067380.1, on the reverse strand, counting down.
TTTTACTCAATTTCTTTTGTATTTTGTAGTTCGATCTCGATGTTGTTCAGACGAATAGTTCATAGCGTCTTTATTTTTTTGAAACCAGAAAGCAAGTTCTCTGTTTCGTCTGGAGCAATGCAAGCCTTGAGAGCAGTTATTTATAAACTAGAATCACTCACTTAGGAATCAAATCGCGGAAATCAGAATCTTTTTCTTCCTCGATACGTTATCGTGGGGTAAAATTAAATTAAGTGGCATATGCACGGAATATTTTAACCGAACGTTAATATTAAATTCTCTTAACTGATTGTGCAAATATTATACCTATTCTGGCTAAATGTTATCCTACACCTTTCACTTTAGCCTTTCAAGATCGCTTCACACTATATTATGCTTTTACTAACATTATTAATAATTAATTCATTTCTTATAATATTGAAGTAGAATTTGGATCAAGTCCTTAATTACGTTAAATTCATCTTAATATTAATAAAAAGGACGTGTGCACAAGATTTGTATAGAAAAATTTAAAATTCATCTTTTTGAGTGGAAAAATACTTTTGTTTTATTTGCCTGGCTGCTGTAGAGTTGTGTAATAATTTTTATTCAGTGGCATATCAATTAAATTATAAGCATATGTATATGAATAATGTCAGTAATTTTCTCCTTCTTTAACAGAAAAATCCTAATCTTATCTTATCTAAGCTTTAAACACAGGTGTTCGGTATGAAGATGTTAAACTTTGCTTTCATTAATATTTGTTCTCATAACTTATTCAATTGGACGTGTTGTGAATTTTAAATTCGTGTCCTATATGCTATTACACGTCCCTACCGCCGTTTACGAACTGTGATTCCACGTTTTTCTCGTTTCTGGTGCCACGTATTCATCCGCTACAAACAGTAAGCTATCCGCTGCCTTAATTTCTTGACGAGAGTAATTAACAACACAGGGCGCAAAGTTCAACTGGTTCAATTTCACGGACGTTTTAAAGTAAGCGAAGCGATGATAATAAAGAACCGACCATAATAAAGCTGTAGTTGATTATATATGCTGCCTGACGAGCGCTTAGCAAAGTGCAAAATTGGGTAATAATAAGGCTCGTGGTTTACGTTAGGGCGGCATCGAGTAGCCGAAAGGCCCGATTAAGGAGGGGAAGTTCTATACAAATACAATCAACAGGAGCGCGATGAACAATTAAATTTGAGAGTCTACGACGTTGAGCCTGGATCGTCTCCATATTCGATACATAGCAATAAAATTGCACGAATGGAAGTTATAATGATTTCTATAGATCCCACAGCTAAGTTACTACTTTATGTCCGGCTCGATGCGAATATGAACAGGACCGTCCCCCAGCAATGAAGACTTTCTTCTCTCTCTGCCTCCAAAGATTGTAATCCCTCTTCATTGTACCAGGCAAAGATATGTTTATTTTATTTTTATTTATAGTTTTTGTAGTCATACTACAAGGTTAAAGTAATTTCGAACTGTGTTTGTCGGCGCTCCCTCTGATCAATTTCAAGCATGTTGCCAATTCCACGTTTTAAAAGTTTAGAAAATAACTGAAAACAAAAGACACACCGCGGTTATCAACTGCAACAACAGTTATTGGTGTAAAAAAAAAGGAGTCAGAATTAACAGGGCGACGAGACACAGCAATTTAAGACTGTTCGTCATCCACCCGAATCATCACGTAAGAAAAGATAAAACGATTTTGCCATTTTTTAGTTCTGTGAATTACTACTTCAATTTAGACTATACATCATTTTCCTAGAGGTCACAGATACAATTAGTACCCACAAACACTAAAAGGCAAATAAATAAATATTAATTATAAATATCGGCAACATTCAGTTAAGTAAGTTCAGTTTTAAAAATAAATACTGCCGTCCAAAGTAGAAAGGCTGTAAGTCTAAAAAAATGCAATCAAGGGATAAAGTTTTTCTTAGCTTCGACATTTACATTAACCCCTTATATTTTTGAAAATGGTTTTATCCGTGCCAAGAAATATGAAATTGACCTTATAAATTAATTATAATACATTAATCCCTGAAATATTTTCAAAAGTCGAAAATTTTTATTTATTGCCTTTCGACTTTGGACGGTAGAATATGCCAATCATTTAGTTACTATTTTACTTCCATTCCGTTAATCATGTTCTTTCAATCTATTTTCATAGATAAGTATACTTGAATTTTTATAAAATTCCTCTTGATTTTTATTTTTTGTAGTTTACATAGATAAATTATTATTAACAGTCTCAAAAGCTTGATCAATACACAAGATTATTTCGTTTGTAAAATAAATTGAACAATTTGTTATGCATTAATTACTCCATCTAGTAACGCTAAGCGTTGTATGTCTTTAATCGCATATGCAAAGGTGAATAATTATATTATTTATGTCGTGATATACTAAAGTATGTATTTGTTTGTTTCTTCCTTTTTGGGGACGTGGGGTGTGGAGGGGGGATTTGGAGCTGGGACTGGACCGGACTGGCTGTCTGGACCAAACGTTAAGGGAAGTCGGTCTCTTTGAGCGATGTAAAAGCGCATCCCAGTGCGCAATTAAGAGTGGCCGTTGTGCTCGCACGTTTGATTCGGTCTGGTTTTTGCTTTTTAAGCCGGGAGCCGCCCTCGCGCCCCGCGGCTCCGTAATGGGGCTCGCCGTTGTCATGGCGACGGCACACTCTACACCCGAGATCTGATATGTTTGTTCAACGATTTGCTACCAATTACTGGAGGGGTTTGCCATTATTCCGAAACGTTCGCACTTGAGGACTCCCCCCTGCCCCTCCTCCCACGGGGCCGTATTGTCGCAGCACGCGCGGCACCATGCGGCGAGGCGGCGAACTGAACTCGTCCGACAATGAGATATTAGTATAATTGTCACCGAGCGTATGTTTGTGCGGTGTAGTCGACAATGGACCTGAGACAGCGGAACAAAGGAGAAGTCATGTCATTAGACAGGGCAGAGGAACCTTCATTTCCCACGCTGTCCTCTCCCTCCGAGTATTCCTCCCGAGGAAATGCACAAAGCCCGACGAGTGGCGAGCTTTAATTGCTATTGTTCTATTACCGACCAATAAACAACTCTATTCACTGTACTCGGACGAAGGGACTTATTCGTCCCCAGGGGAGTAGGAATCTCCGGTCCACCACTTCCATCATCCTGGAATATTTTATGCTCACCTAGGAAGTACACGAAGTACAATCTGCTTCATTCGGTTCCTTCCTGCTGCATTTTTCCAGAACAAATATTTGGCCAAGATATTTTTGGGAAACATACGAATCTCTGTGACAACCGAGACGTCAATTTGCATGGCACGTGGGAAGCAACAAGGCGGGCCCTAGGCGGTAGGCATGGTAGGTGACGGTCTACGGCGTCAAAATTTGGAAGCGGTAAAATCGCCCGATACATTACAAAAAAAAAACGAAAACGACTTGACAGATGCCTTCTCCCATCTTAATGTTTTGTAAATGTCTGACTAAATAGGACAAGTTTCTTCACTTTTTACAAAGAAAGACTACCCAGTTGACGTTCTTAATTTTATTACGTAAAATTGGGCCCAATATAAGCAGTACTTTAACGCTGCTCATACCTATTTCGACGTGAGATGAAAATTTTCTACATTAAAAATTATTAAGAACCATGTCTACTCAAAATCGTCTTAATAAGTTAGCTATGTTACCATTGTCGATGAAATGTGTAATAAATTGTATCTGATGGACGTTATTCGCGAATGTTTAAATTTAGGCTGTAATGTTGATTTTAAAATTAACTTGTTAAATGTATATTTCATTAATCACTGAAAATAGTAGTAAGTTATAGTGTTAATCTGTATTGCCGTTACCTCGTCAGAAATGTAAAATATTTATTATCAATAAAACAATTTTTCGTAATTCTGTATTAAAATTATTGCCTTTGTTCAGTTATGATATATGATTAACAGTGTCTTTGATTATCGGTTTTCTTTAAAAAATGTTGATTGGGGGTTGCATTTTCCGCGTTTGATTACGACGTCAAAAATACTAGTGCCTGGGAGCAGGTGACTCGAGTCTGCAGCATTTAATTAGCCTTTCGGATAACTCCAAATCAGGAAGAGATTTCGAAGCCCAATTCTCGCCGAGACGAGTCCCGCTGTCAAGTGACCTACTTGTTACCATTGTTCAGTACATTAGTTATGGAATAACTTTCTACCAAGTTAGCGTGATAGACACTCGCAAACATACCACTCTTTATTCTGCACTGCGGTCAAGATGACGTGACCTTCCATGAGTTCACCTTCATCGTGTATGATTTTTAATTTGGTCTAACTCTTTCCGAAGACTTCTTACGTCTCCTATCTTCGTAATTTCGCCATCCTCTTTGGAATAAGCAGTTTCTGTGTAAGTAGAAGGTGTTCGGCGAGTGTTTTTGCTCGAGGTGTGGTCATCGAGGAAGGGAGGGGAGTTCCTGCTGCAGCTGCCCGGCTTCATTCACCTCAAGTCAGAGGCTACAAAGCTGAGCACACCTATTGGTGCTCGATCGGACAAGGGCGACATTTTGTATTTACCTGCATCAGCCCAGAAAATATCTCCGCGCACCAAACGTCATAGTAAACCGAAATCTCCAACTTGCCATACAAGGTTAATGTTCAGTAATTGACAATTAATTATCTACCTATAGGCGAGCGTCCTCACGTAGGTAAACGTCTGGGTCCATACAGGATAGAAACCGACCAATGACTGCGTTACGAAAGAAAGATAATGGAATGCTAACACAGTGAATTAATAGTAATTCTTGAAATTGCAGAGCTGTGTATTGATTCTGCAATTTGCTTCGATGAGTACGCCTTTTTCCAAATATATATATGCCCCAAATGTTTCCGTATGAAAAATTATGAGATATCCTATACAGAAAAGATCAACTATTCGCCTGTTTCAAAATTTACAAATCGGTTGCTTACGTCAAAGTATTTCCTTAGATTCTTCCAAGGGTTTATTATATTATTTAGTCTTATGTGCTTTTCATTTGACGCCAATTTTCGCCCAATGGTGTTGTCAAGGTAACTACAATTTTTAAAAATATTAAAAAATAATTTGTAAAATTCAATATTTTAGGTAATTTTTATCAAGTTACTTTTAACGACTTATCTTAATTTCTTTGCTTATATAATAAATATTTACATGCATTTTATACAACAGCCTTCCGCCAGCTTCGTGAAGCAGAGTAAAACTATTCTTTTAAATGGCGCGTTTTACTCGGTACAGGATTTCCTTAATCGTCCTTCTAGTATTTAAATCAAGGTTCCTGCAAAAAGCGTTGAAGAAGCTGCTGCCAACTTGTAAAATAGCACACACCACATATCTTTAAAATTCCTATTCAGTTTTTTCTGCTCTTTTGTTTGTTTGCTCCATGTATTGCCTGGAGATACGACAGAGGGAAGGACAGTTTCCTGGTCGCAAGCTCCAAGTAGTTAAAACTCCATTGCGTGTTCCTCAGTGTGTGCTTGTTTGTGTTTCCCAGTGTGTGTGTGACATCGTGTATCCGTGTTGTGTTTATATTGACTTTTGTCTATATACATTTCCTTTTATTAATTTATTTTAAGATTATTTGTCTTTAATTATGTACTTTATTTTGCTCATTTTTAATTTTTAATGTATGACGTATCCTATTTCCTCAATCGAGGATTAGTGGAAACAACAATAAATCTAAATCTACATGCATGCGTTATATTTTGCGACGTATAAACGTTCGTGTTTATGTCTGCAGTGATATGTTGATTTTATGCTAATGCTTAGCGTCTTATCACCTTAGCAAGGACTAATCGAACAATAATAACAGATTCTTCAGCCTATGTTGCACTTTTCTTCAGGAATTGAGCTCATCAACTCCTTCGGCTTACTGAGTCATTTAATTAATCTCTAGCTCACTCGATGCGCAGCTCTAAACCAGTATTGTCATTAAAAAAACTAATAAGCGAGGCGTGATCACCGCACTTATACTTACTACCGTTCGTCGTCTTCACGTTTACACATTGACATTTAAGTTAATCATTTCAGAAAATACACGCCGTTATTATCTATTCACGTTGACGGGGATTCTATGATCGAATTTTATTTTATTTAGTAGCATATCTGTAGTTTATATAATCTTTATTCATTTAAAAAATGTAATAAATTTCACTTTTCTGTAGAAAAGAATATTAGTTTAAGGTATAACTTCGTAATATTGTTTTAATTGTTGCAAGAAACTACGAAATACGAAGAAAGAGCTGTTTTTTGAAGTTTTATAACTATGGAATGAATTTAGTGTAGAGATTAACGTAATAAGCCGAAAGTGAAAGTTCTGAAGTGAAGCGACATGGGTACAAAAATTATAACCTAGTAAATAATAAGAAGAGAAAGCGAGAATGTTGAAAATTAAGCGAACCCAATGAGGAAAGTTAGGAGATAAGTGAAATAAACTCTAGACGCGTTCGAAAGTGTTTATATGGTTTTTATCCATGGTATCGTGCCTATTATGCTGCGTTTGTAAGTTTATACACTCATTAGAACTAAACGCCTATTTTACAATTCGTTTTTTCCAATTTCACCTTACGATGTAGCAGTCATATGACGGGAACGCCGAATAAAAGTATCTTAATGAAAGAATTTGTCCGAATGCTGGCTGTATGAATCATGAGGTATCTCTTTTTTAAAGTAGGAAGTGAAATGATTGTTACTGAAGCGGTATTCAGGGTCGTTAATGGCGGAGACGAGACAAATGTGCCATAGTCAGGCTCCATCAGAGCAAAGTTCCAGAGAAATACTACACAAAACCCTCGGCTTGTTTAAGAATTCTCATTATGAACAGGTTTATTAGCTTTTTCAACGCAGCATAGGAAGAGAAATGATTTTATCGTATAACGATTTGCATATTGACTGTTTACAAAATAGAGTAATTGTTCCAAAATCATGTTTCATTATTAAGGGCCTCTTATTCTACTTTGTCACCCCACGATCCAGCAATTTCACAACAATCCTCCTCCACCTCCACGCTCCCGTCGCCTCAAAAGAAAACTTCCGATTGACCTCATCCTTCCCCCTGATCATTCAGGCACACCCTAACCCACTCTACCATCATGTCCGCAAACCACATCCTCATTAATCCTCCATAAATCAGTTCTCTACCTGTCAATCCTCACCCACCTAAGTCGTATGCCCCTCAGGTACTCGCAAAAATAAATAAACATAACCAATTCTCCTAAAGTAGGTTAATTAAATGAATTAACCTTTCTTCACGTTATCATGTTAATTATATACCTTTTTAAAATTGTATATACTGTATCGTTATCGTCCTAACTGATAATCTGTACGATAAAAATTTTTAAAATAATAATAATAAAAAAAATTCTACTTTGTCTCGGTACTGCTATTCCCTTATTCTTTCCCCAGTCGTATTTTACTATTTGTTTTATCCTTTCGTCGGAACTTGCATAAGTGATTGCGAAGACGTTGAGCATCACACAACAAATTTTAAACTAATTAAATATCATGTATATTATTTGTTTTTTTATCGTTTACACTTGTATTATTTATTCTAAGTTAACAAATCACACCCTTCACCGTACAGCCAAATGCTGAAATAACAATGTACTGAACGAGGATTTAATTTTTTTCTTTGAAACCGTTTTCAATAAGGCATTGTAATTATTCAAGGAACACCCACTGAGATTCGAGCTCAAAACTAGACATCTCTTATTTTCATTCCATAACAGCAGTGAACTTTTATTTCAACTGTGCTCCTCATTCTATAAGTTTGAAAGTCTACCCTGTGTTTTTTAACACTTTTTAGTCTACTGCACTTTAATTGATTCCCGTCTTCTCTCTTCTGGCTTTTATTGGTCATCTCTGCAATCGCAAATCGGTAAATCTTGGTTCAAATATATTCTAGGGCGTGGAAAATCATAAAGACTTATGTATAAAATAAGAATAAGCCAGGAAAATAAAAATAACAGTTTTATTAATTATGAATCAATAAAGGCCTTTTATTTAGTCCATCCTTAAAACTTAACAATTTTCTCATTGAAATAAAGAAAGGAGCTTTCGTCCTTTCGGACATATTCACCTCGTACCAGTCTTGGAAAGCTTCTGAATCCAAAAGTTTTCCATGGCTGATATGGGATGAACATGTCTGCAAGAACGAAAGCTCCTTTCTGTACTTGAATGAAGAGTATTTTGTATAAATACAGTTTTGAGGTATTAAGGATGATTTATAAAAATAAGCTTTAATGAATATTTCATGATATTAATGTCGAAAAGAAGTACTTAAATGCTTAAAAACAATATTTACTTTAATGAATAATTTTCTAATCTGTTAAATAATAATAATATGTAATTGTCTAAGGAAAGATTGAAGGTTTTCGCGGTCAAGCAAATTTAAACTGTTTTCTCGCGTTTCCACCCGGACAATGTCGTAAAACAGCGACTATCACTGACATCGTCTTCCAGCCTCGAGTATTACCTGGGTTGAAACCCAAGAATGTTTTGTTATTTGTCGTAGATGATAAAAAGCACACATATTTTAATCTTATTCATTTGATCCCCATGGGCTTTCAATCAGTCTCAATAATCTTCAAAACACCATCAATAAATATTCATTTAATTTTGTAAAAAAATTTAAAAATCGGAGCTTTTGATCAATATTTTTTTAATCATCATGTGTACAGAAACAAAACAGATACAAAATCCTACACTTATGAAACTAGGCAACATTAAACCTTTCCTTTTTATAAATTAAAACTCGTTCTCATTTTTCCTTACAGAATTTCCGTATTTCCGTATTGGAAACACGTTTCCAATTTGAACCAATACATTGTCATGAAATCGATGCTTCAAGTAGAAGGGATGTCTTTTTAAATAGAGGTCATTTGGTTTAATTTATTTTTATTGAATTTTCATTCATTAACAATAAAATTTTAAACCTAATTTTATACACACACACACACACATATATATATATAATTTGGTAAATGAAAATATTTTTAAAGAAATTATTCTTTTCGTAGAGATGATTACAGTGAAATTATTAGCTCTCTTCTTGAAGTTTTTATCAAAATTAAAAAATAATTGTTTATTAATGGTGCTTTGAATATTATTGAGACTGATTGAAACCCCATTGAGTTGTAATACATAAGTATCAAAATTAAAAATCAGTCACATTAAATTTATTATCCCTGAAGAATATTGAATATCATTTCTCTAATAGTAGTAAATATTAAAAATATATACGGAAATTAAGTGTAGTGCGGAAACAGTATTTTCACGAAAGAGTAATTCCGAAACGTCGCTGTCCAAGCTACCAGTCGCCTACAGAAAATTCCAATAACTTTGTGGAGCATCTTGTAAAAATGTATTTGTGATTTTATTTTAATGGGACAGAATATTGCTGATTATCTAAAAAAGTTTGTACAGAAAAAAAATTATATTGGTTGTTCTATAAAAATTATTATTTATTTGCGTAATTTTATATGAAAAATATTAAAGTCTCATTAAATTGACTCCAGGTGGAGCCGTGGAACGTGAAACATGAAATTGATGTTACAGAAATATGAAGGATTTATTTCGAAAGTTTTCATTATTCATGGCAATTGTCTATATAATTTTTATCCTGTTAGCAACAAAGCTACGAGGAAGTCTCCGTCATCGGCAACAACGGAGACTGAAAATTTTCAGTCCGATATTCAGCGAACGACCTTCCATCCCACATCCCACAGCTGTAACTGGAGCACACTATTAGCACTATTAGTACAATCAGCAATATATCATTGAGAGTGGGAGAAGGGAGCTAATTACCTACGCATAAAGGAATGCGAAATGGAAGAACGCAGGTGCTGCGACGAGAGCTGGACCGGTCGTAAAGCAAAGCGTCATAACAGTGGCAGCTGCGAACGGACGCACATCTCGTTCTCAAAGCCTTCATTGTTTCGGATATTTAGAGTCGTACGCTGGCCAGCCAAGTGCCGGAGCTCGCATAAAATTAAAACAAAATGACAGCAGTAAAGTAGTCTCTGCAGTGTAACTCAAGACGCAAGCTACGTTTCGTCGTAAAAAATTCCCCCTCCCCGCTACTTTCAGGGCGCGGATTTTGAAATCGCTGTGAAATTAGTTCGTAATAGGAAGGAAAAAAAACACGTCCAGCTGATTCCCCATTTTCTCCGCTTCTTGACTTTCTCCAGATCTTCGATGCGCCTTCGGGGACGAGGGGATGTTTCTTTTTTCGTTTTACGTCAGCTGGAAATGTTATGGGGCTATTACTTCACCAGAAACTGACACTCGTTCTCTGAGATTTTTTTCTATGTAGGGCAAACGTCTAGAAAGAGTTGTTTAAAACATAGCGCATAAAGAATTTTAAACGTTCAACGAGGTGACGCCATGGTTGTATTTAGTTGTGAGGACCTCGAATCTTCCACCGAATATTAGGTTTCCTACGGAAGCAGATCTATTCATTTCATTAGCTCTCTACTTAGGAAAGGCGCAAGTAGAAAAATAACAACTTGGCTATAAAATATTCACGTAGTAACATATCATGAAGTACACAATTTGGAAAATATACAAATTCATTATAAAAGTTCGTCCATAAATCGAGGCATTATTAAAGCATAAATTATAGCATTTAATACTTAAAAAGTAAGAAGTAAATAGGTTGATTGAATTCTATAGAATATTCTCACAATTAACAATAATTAAAATTTAAAGCAATTAAGTTGTTTGATTCGTCGATGGAGAATGATCCCATTATGATCTAGAATTTTCTCGTGATGGCGTCATAAATTTCCTGACACCTCACCCAACTCTTCACCGTGTTACATAAACACTTCTTCTTCTCCCAATGGCTCAACAGCCCTCTTGAGGGCCTAGGCCTACCGAGGCGGCTGCGGACTGTCATCTGTCGTGACACATTACGAATTTGGGGTGATACAACATAAAAAATTATGTTTTAAAAATTTTTACTTCATAAGTAATTTATGTGTCTAGTATAAGAAAGTTTTATTTAAATACATAGGTACTATTAGATTGATGTGGACTATTAAATTTATGGAAAGCCAAAATTTCTGTCACGACGTTCTGAAGATGGGCTCCATTCTCGTGGTCCCACATTTACATCACAAGTTTTTGTTTTCGCAGTTCGCAGTCGACCCCTAGGGCTCGATAAAGACCACTTTGGGGATCATTGGTATAGTATAGTGCTGAAGTTTCTTCGAGTTGCGGAATTGAAATTCCGGTTTGCAATTTTTTAGGTGGGAAACCTGGTTATGAAGATCGTATTTAAATGAAGCTTCAGTGTGAGTAGTGCAATGAATCGCCACCGGAGTAATGAAATGTTTTCGCACTCGGATGGCAACATTGTACGCTGGACGGGGCAGACTTGATTCACTTATTATGTACTTTATTCACAAATTGTGCTCGGAAATTTGAAATTGAACGCACTCTATCTACTAGGATGTTCCTCCCAGAGAACTCGTTGTGGTTTCGACTTTGACAAGTCCGATTTCCTATGACCTGGTGTAGGTGTCTAGAGAAATACGAGAATGTTTTGCTTCAACTTATCTACACAATAGAACGTGTTACTGTCCAGGGAGTCACTTTTAATCAGGAACATGTTATTGTCTGTGGAGAATGTATTAATGAGGAGCACGTACGCGTCTAGCGTCGTCCTCGCTCTATCAGAATAACTCGACTCACTCCACAGATAGCTGCTTTGCTCTGCTCTGCTCTGCTCTGCCCTCAGCATTGCAAACTGCATCTATTCATTCCAGCTTTCTCACTCGGAGCAGACAAACGCGTTCATTGATTTCAGTCATTCAGATTAACTGAATTTAGCACTAATACATATAAAATGTTATAAGTGCAACGAAATAAATGTAGACAATTCTTAGAGCTCAAAGACTACAATATATTAAATCGAAAAAATTATAACAACAGTAATGAACTTCAACCGGGATTAAGACTGCTGGAGGATCGATACACTGACCACGTGTCACTCCAAATTCGGAATGTGTCATGCAAGATGACAGTCCGCAGTCGACTCGGTAGGCCCAGGCCCTCAATGGGCTGTAGAGATATAGAGAAAAAAAAAGAACTTCAGCTAATACAACACGTTTCATTTGTTTTCATTCAGCCTTATACTATTTTGGGACACGTCTTTGGGAAGGGATCATTTTTATTCGGCAGAGAAATGGTGTAACAGGTGCGGTTTCGAAAAAAGGAAGCAACACTTCGGAATTTTTAAAATATAATTTATCCGAATTGAATTACCATAAACATGAATATTTATTCATCTACGACAACGTTCTAATAATTAATAATATTAGACTTTTCACAATCAACTCATATGTGTTCAATCTTATCTTAAACAAAATAAAATTGACTGTGAGCTGCCCAACGTGCCGATATTATATGGCGGAGAGTGCCGCACTCGAGAGACAAACATTTTAGTATATTTTCTAAGTACTTGAAATATATTGTTACTTAAATAAAACGTTCATTAAATTTACAAGATATTTCGCGCTAAACAGACCAAATAGATCAACTACCTTATTCTTATAAATTAAATTAATTGTTTATGTGTAAAAACAGCTCAAATTAAGTACATGTGTGTGTTTGTGTGTATGTACAAATCTAAACGCGAGAAGAAATTTCAACCAAAATTTGCACGACGTTATTTGCGTCTTGCAAATCAGCACTGTCGGAATAAGACAACGCTACCACTCATAGGGGCGGGGGTGGAAGGGGCAGAATTTTTTAATATGCAAAATATATGCGGCAATATTTGTATCCGTCCTACCCTAATGATATAAAGAACTTACTACAGGATTCATTTTCTGCGTGTATGCGTGCGGCGGTGGCGATGACGACGTTCGCGATAAACAAAAAGTTTCATAACTGAAGTAAAATGTCTGATTTATTTAAGCATTAATATCCGCCGGACATCCAGCTACTTTTAATATAAATAACAAGATTAGTCGAATAAAAACTAGTTTTTTCGTTATATATCGCGTGTAATTCCATGAGTACTTTTTATAAATTCCAAGATTATATGAAATACTTAATAATTAATAGCATCAAATACAAACAAAGACTAAGATGAATTTTACTTAGCCACTCCCATTCAGTCATAGAATTTATACAATTATACAGTATATTATTAATAATATTTGAACTATTACGTTTTTAAAATTATTTTATAACAAAATTATTGCAACGCTTTTTTCATATTGTTGAGACACATTAATATGGGATATGATTTTGCCATTCCGTGAATAGTTATTTAATTTCAAAAATATTATATGCTTCTAAACATTGAAAGAGAACAGAAAATAATTAAATAAAACAAAAAACGTATGAGTAATTAATTCGTTTACCAATGAAATACGTGATTTTAGTATTTTGCAGGAAAGTCGCTTGAGCAAAGTTACAATTTTCATATAATTTCAACGTTTTTATTTGCTGAATTGAAATTTTATAAGCTTCATTTTCTACGATCTTCAACTCTGTTCTTACTTCTATTACGCATTTCAGCCTCTAAGAGAAATAATATCTTTTTATTTTAGAATTTGCTTTCATTCACGAACATTTATTAGGAGAAAAAAATAGCCAATACATGCTATAAACGATGCTATTGTTTGTGCGTACGAAATCATTTACAATTGGCTGTAAAATTAAATCTACTAAGCACGGAAATTATTATAAGATTAAATCAACGGAGGATCCAGGCGGAGGAATTGTATGGGGTGGGGCAGGGTGTGAATAGCGAAAATGTTCCCCGCCCCACAAACTGCAATGTAATTTTTCAAAAATTAATATTAAAATAAAATTAAGAAATTTCGTGATGAATTTTTTTTCACTATCAGTAGTAACTGGTTAACATTTCAATCAATTTATATTTAGCGTATCGTTTGAGAATACAAAAAATTATTATCTGAACTAATATTTAGGTCGTTGTTTTATTGGTATAATCCCTATAATATGGCTACATGGATAGCATTTTAGTTCTTAAGCCATTAAATTCATTAATCATACAGATATTAAATCTCTGACGCAGCTACAAAATATGTAATACAAAGTAGCAGATATAAAATAAAATGCAAAAGAGCTAGCTAGAACCCGGGTCGGGTCGAGATTTTTCCATTCTGCACTTCTAAATTCTGTTTCATTACATTTAGGCTGAGCTTCATTTGAAGTATTTCTGCCCTGAGTTAGAATGTGTTTGAATGTGATTAGTAAATTGTAGGTGACCTGAGCTTCAAGTCTAACCATAAATACTATTACTAACTTTTGGTGCATACTGTACTTCCTGTTGCAAGAGTAAAAATATACCCTTGTGCTGCAATATATGCTGTTATTGTGAGTTCAGTAATGAAAGAAGAAGCACGTATCTTGGAAGTTAAAAATGGAATAGGGCGTTTATGAAAGTCGTGTAGCTGTGACAGTTCTGCATAGGATTGAACCTGAAAAAAAGCTTAAAATCAGCCGAATGATTATTTATTGTACCATAGAGCGATTTGTTAACACTGGTTCCATCAAAGATCGTCCATGTGAAGGTCGCCTACGAAGCGCGAGGACTTCAGCAGATGTCAAAGCAGCGGAGACACGAATTCGGCGGAATCCTGTTCGCAAGCAAACAGTTATTGTTTGTGATGTTAAAATTTCAAAAAGATTAATGTCCGACTATTGAGGGACGACCCTGGTGTCAGAGCCTACCGTCGGTCTACTGGTCTGAGGAAGCAGACGGAGGTGAAATGTAAACCCCTTCTCCAGCAGTACGCCAAAAATGGTCACAAATCAATTCTCTTTACCGACGAAGAAATCTTCAACATTGAAGAGCGTTTCAACAGCCAGAATGACAGGGTGTATGCTTCGTCATCTCGTGAAGCTCGTGAAAAGGTCCGAAAATTCAGAGACGCAATCTCATCCCTCCTCAGTCATGGTTTGGTGGGGGTGAGTTATGATGGCATCACTACCCTGCATTTCTGTGAAACGGGTGCCAGAGCCAGTGCAAAAGTGTACTAAAATGCAGTTTTGGACCCAATTGTGAAAGTATTGAATAACACATTGTTTCAAAATAAGCAGTGGAGCTCCCAGCAAGATTTTGCTCCAGTCAATAAGGCAAAAACCTCTCAGGAGTGGCTGGAGCGCAGATTCATCACGACTGCTGATTGGCCTTCCTGCAGCCCAGATCTCAATCCCTTGGACTACAAACTTTGGTCAGTGCTTCAGATGCTTGCTTGCAATAAACCATATCCCTCAGTTGACGATTTAAAACGTCCTTTGATGACAGCAGTTGCGGATTTCCGAGTGGAAACTGTGCGTGCTTCAATAGATGAGTGGCCACAAAGACTCAGGGCCTGTGTGCGTGCAAAAGACGGTCATTTTGAAACATGATTGGTTTGAAATGTTAATGTATGAAACTATAACATTCTGAAAGTACATTAAATTATCTTTAACCATAGCTGAGGTTTTCATTTTGGGAGTTGTAACAGAATTTATGGCTAGACTAGGTACAGGGTGGATATATCTCGCATCGGGCCCTGGCATCGAACCGGACTAGTTCAGTGGTAGAATCACCACCCGATAAGCGGGATGTCCTGGGTTTTATTCCCGGGTCCCGTTGAGATTTTTCTACTCCGTTCTTCTAAATTATAAACATAGCATACTTTTTACGCCTCCGTTTTCTTTTCCTTGCCCATCGTATACAAAGTTACATTTCCCGTTCCCCAGTCTAGTTCCGTATTTGCTCTACAGTTTCACCTTAGACGTCTGTAAGCCAAGCATTGTGCTAAAAATATGAACGTATCGATCAGTAAACACGGGGAACATAAAATGTACGTTATAATATTTAGTTTACGTCTTGCAGAATTAGAGCGAGCTGCACGCGACGCGGTGCACGTGTAATGGATCCGTTCGAGTCTTTTGTCGAGTGTGTGGATGAGGTCAGCAGTTTCGTTGTTGCGCTTGGAGTACCTCGACCACGTGTTTGCAAACAGCTCCCAGTATAAACACAAACGGAAGGCAAGTACAAAGCTGGACTTGCAAAATATGCGGCGTGGCCTTCGTGTTGCCTGCCATGTGTAATCGCCCGCAGCCGTAGAGCCCCAAACTCTCCTCCGACAAACAACATTCATTTTGCACTAAACTCAATGGGATGAAAAATATTTCAGAATCGACAGATGCAAATGCAAAACATTACTGACAATTGTTTCTGAACGAAATCTGGTCAAATATATTTTTTACGAGAACACCCTCCTCTGGAAAGGTACGATCGCAATTTAATTCTGATGTACTAGTCACGGAAGTTTTTAGAGTAACATTATGCAGAGTAAGTAATTTTCTAATATTTGCGTTACTTAAATTAAACAATTTTTAACCTAAATTATTGAACATAATATTAGACAAAATATTCCCTTCTTGAAAATTTACACTAAGTAGACTTGATTCAATTTTTCGGAGACCGCGTCGACTGTTATCATAAACGAAGACTAATGTTTTGTAAACCCATCACGTTGCGGCTCCCTTCCGTCCTTGAGAATTCAAGAACATTACTATTGTTTCAATAAACCTGTTTCGAACGAACTGCACTATTTCTATTTTTAAATGTCGCCAAACCTTCGTCATTGGACAACCGTTTACTTAATTTTTGTTTTTATCAAGGAGAGAATAGATATTAAAAAATATTTAACTAAGAGGACTCATATTTCTAAATATAGACGAGCTTTTCCCAGATTGAAACTTTTCCTCGTCTTCCTTATTCGCATCGACAGTATCTCGTCAACATTTGATCTTTAAAATCTAATAATAACACGCGCATTTATTAAATGAGTTATTTCTATTTGTAATAGATTGGGAACAATATTTTGATTTCGAAACGTTTTCTGTCTCGTAGATCGACCGAAAATTCGAAAAATAATCAACTAGCCAATTGAAGATAAACATACATAGAAAAATTCTACTACCGCTCATTATCGCTTCGGTTATATATTTTATGTTCGAGATGGGGATATATAATTTTACCCTGGATGCAGAAATGGATAGCTATTTCTTTGTAGATGACTTAGATATATTATATTATATATTAGATATATTTAGATATATTGCTCATTCCATTATCCGCCGGTAGAAAAAATAGGATACATCATCGTATAAAATTACAAATGGTATCAAAAACAATGCCTTTAAACCAAATAATGAATAGTATTATAAAATATAAAATCAAGCAACTCTAAGATGGATCACAGTATAATTTCTACACATTTTGAAATATTTGTAGCTGAAATATCTCAGGGTTCTTGGAATAGAAAACGATAAGTTAGAAACTAGTTAAGTGTAAATGGATAGACTATGAACTGAAATAAAGCACACACACACACAATAATCAGACAACAGCGCTACAGCGGAAATTTTGTCAGCATCAGCTTAGAACTGAAAAACCAATGATAAATTACACTGGCCAACAGTAGTTTTGGTCCCTGAGTATTTAGAACTGATTTTACATGAATTTGATGCCCTGAATTCAAAAGTGGAATTAGGTTTTGCCTAGGAGTTCAAGTCTCTAAATTTTGATAAAATACGATATACTATTTTCAGTTAAATTCATGTGCCAAATAAAAAAATTAAACGCGAATTTTTGGAATATTGGAGCTTATTTTATGTGAATTTAAGGCATATAATTCAAGTATAGCATTTGATTTGCGTCGAACTTCAAATTTCTCAGGTATAACATTTTGTAAAAAATGGTTACACTATTTTAAGTTAATTTCACAGGTTAAATAACAAATCAATTAAACACGTTTCGTTTATAATTTTTATAATTTGTTAACTTTTAAATGAACATAAAAATCATAGAACATATTGCCATAGAACGTATCGATTTACAAAAACAAAACAAAGAAAGATGAAAAATCATCAGTGAAGCCAACGAATCACTGAACACTTGGAAAGTTTCTTTCCCGTGACTTTCCGGAATGCTTTTGGAACAGTCTCTTTTTAAATTCCAACAGTAATCTGCCATCATGTGCACATCCCATCAGCCTTGATAGCGGTCCTCCATCACTTTGTTTCTCACTGTCTCCTAAATTTTCTGGAAAACAGTATACGTGAACCTTAATGCTGCATAGTTTTCAGCTTTGCAATTCCCCAGAAAAATTTTAACAAGTCCAAGCTTCTCGCTCAACCTCATTCATGAAATTTGCAAAGGTAGGATCGTCAATGATTTGTCTTATTTGTGGGCCGTCAAATATGTATTTTTTTACTGGATAGTGCTGAAGCTGATTAAATAGGGGTGAAAGATGGTCACTGGTCAAGGGACAAATCCCGGCAGCCGACTTGACTAAGTTCTGACTGTGCCTTGTGAATGAACTCTTGTTTTGGCGTCTTACATCTATGAATTTATAATATTTGCAGCATTTTAACTCTTTAATGATATATATTCGTAAATTAGATGTATTTAGAAGCAGATTAGGATTCAATCTGCTTGTATTAAGACTCGGTGAAAAACCTTAAACAAAACTTGCGTGCGGGGCGGAACGGAACTATACAAGGCAAAACGTAATGTGTTCATCAAAGAAAAAAATGAAAAACTGACAGATTCACCTTATAAGAATGAGTTACAGGATGCTACAGTCAAAAAGAATAGATTAAGAAAGAAAAGGAACGGAAAGAAGGGGAAAATGTTAGCAAAGAGTGTGCAGTTGCAAAAAAATCTCTTTGCGAAAAGAAAAACTAATAAAGGGATCAACCGTGCGCTAAGTAAGTATAAGGAAGAAAACAGAAAAGGTCTTAAGATTTTTCTTAAATTAAATTTAAGTTTATTGCATACATTGCATTTTTAAAACATCCTGTCAAAACGGGAAATTTGTGAGTTACTTTCCAGAAATTCACCAAAAATTTAAATTCGTTGTTTTTTAAGTCATATCAATATTATATTAAGTAAATATTAGAATAAACTAATGTTTTATTCCTTTATAAAGCGATTTTTATTTTTATTATTTGTTAAACAATAAGTGTCCCGTTCCGTCCCGACTTCCCCTACAATGTGTAATTTATTTTCCTATAAGGAAATAATTACGTAATTATATGCAATAAAATTAATCTATTGAAGTATTAGTTCACTAATAGTTATCAATGAACTAGTACTTCAATGGATTATTCTTTTATACAAATTGCATTAAATTTCATTAATAAATAAAGATCCTTTTTGAATATAACAATTGAAGAAGAATAACAATAGGATATACGTACATAACCAATGGTTGCAAAATAATTTTAAAACTCCAATATTTCAACGTAGTGAATAGAAAAAAAATTCATGTATCTAGAAACATACAGCAGATAGAGACAATACCTGTGTTATATTTAGATTCAGCGTCCCAAAGATAGATAAAATAAGGTTTAAAATCTTAGGCACAAATAATTATTTTTTCCTAATAGACCTTTGTTATTGTATAACACACATTTATAATTTAACGAATTTAAGTATTTGTCTTTTATACGATTTTCAAAATTTATAGAAAATAAACTCAGGTTGAATTTAAAGTTTGCAAAAAAAAAAATAGCCGCAAAGAGAATGAATGAGCTGTTGTCTGCGTAGCTCTTTTTCGTAGTTCATGTTAGCGACTCGAGTCAGCCACAGGATAAAAAAAGTGAAAATAACTAATACAATTTTGACATCTTTCTGTGTATTGGGGTGAATTTGTTTCAACTGTAATTGGAAATAAATTTGAAGAGCGCCTAAGTTGCTAAGTTACGTGATACTCGTAGTATCGGTGTGGGAACATCGATGTTGACGGCCAGTCTTTAATCGGCACATATTCTTGTCTGTGTCCTGATAGGCGATATCCTGCGATAATTTTCGCGGTGTCTTTCGCCGGTAGTTTATGAGTTGGGAAGGGAGGCGGGGGTCACGCCCCATTGCTCTCGAGAGCGTGCCTTGTCCGCCACAGCTGCCTTACTGCTCTTTTACGAAGAGGGTTCCGTGACTTATCTCAAAACATTTCGCACAAAGCTACGACGACGCCGAAGCACCACGTTGAGTCACTCGCCGTTTTGGTTCGCTGTCCTAATAAGGCCTCGCGGCTGACCAAAACGTCCGACAACCCTAATTTGAGCTTCTCAGGTGTGAGGACCCTTTTTGGTCCCCAAGGACATGGCAATACGTCCCGACGTCATTAGAGCCAAACGTTCGAATCCACTGGCTGAGAATATATTATTGAATATCCACAAGGTTGCGTATGTCCAACTCATCACGCCTCTAGGAATAAATTTTGACGTTGGACATGTGTGTCCTACTGTAAATTAGTTGTAATATTGTTTGAAGGTGAAGATGGCCAACTAGGCAGAAAGCTGATATTTTATATTATCACGTGCAATTAATAAATTATGAGTTACCGAGGACGTTTAATTGGTTATTGAAAAAAATTAAGTCCCACTATACCACATTGACGAATGTTTATATGTAATTTGACACCAGACAATTAAACGAGTGAGAGGTTTTGAGCTGTTACCAATCCCACCATAAATAATTAAGTTAAATAACCCTTCAGCTAAACACAGGTCTCGATTTTTCTGTCCCATTCTCCGAAAGGGAGTAAATTTTTTCAACCGCCTATCGTTTCGGACACGGATATAGCACATTCGTCATATAGCTCGTTATGAAATTAATTGTGTGTTACGTTTTACGAACTTCGGTATTACTTACATGAACGCCCTTTCAAAAATTTTCAACTTATTCTCTAATTATTACCAGAGAATATGGCCGATTCAAAACTGTCGTAGAAACATCACACTAATCTCCTCCTTCCCAAAATAAAATCAAAACCCCTGAACAGAAAAGCCCCTCTTACCATCAGAACAAACCGCTTCCTATACCTCTCCATAATACAACTCACCTGGTCCTATACCCCGTCCATATGGGGAAAAACGGCCAAAATTCAAACAAAGTAAAACAATCCTGAGCACCATTACAAACTCTCCCTGGTACATTTCAAATTCCGTCATCCACCATAACATCAAACTTCCCAAAGTAATCTCCGTATTCTTCCAATTCATAACCTCCCTAATTAAAAGCGCCGTCAACCACCCGGACCCCACACGATCCAACAATTCCATGACAATCCTCCCCCATCTCTGCGCTTCCGTCGGTTGAAAAGAAAATTCCCAATCGACCTCATCATTCCCCCTGAACATTCAGGCACATCCTAACTCACCTTACCAACATCTCCGCAATCACATCCTCATACATTCTCCAATAATCAATACACCGCCTGTCAAATCTCACCCACCCACATCAAATGCCCCTCAGATACACACGATTTTTTTTTTAAAAAAAACATAACCCACCCGTTTATGTTTACATGTGAATTATATACATTACTGTATTAGAGAATGTAGGCTTTCCCGGTGGATAGACTGAACAAGAAGTTCTCGGGATTTCACCCGGGTTATGTCAATCATTAGATACGACATTTCGAAGGCTATCTCCGCCATCGTCTTCAACGTTTCGAAGGCTATCTCCGCCATCGTCTTCAGAACTGAAGACGATGGCGGAGATAGCATTCGAAACGTCGTATCTAATGATTGACATAACCCGGGTGAAATCCCGAGAACTTCTTGTACATTACTGTAGTTTTGTAAATACATTGTTTTAATCTTATATATACTGGAACAATTATTTTACCATACTAATAATCGTATGATAAAAGTTTTTTTATTTGAAATGAACAAAAAAAGGGAACATCACGTTGCGTGTAGGATTATTTGACAACGTGCATATAAGTTTATACTGGAACCTCAAATGCTTCGAAAGTCAACATTAAGCATCAAACTCGGTATGCTTAGCTTTTATTGGCCAGTAAATCTGTGTTTAAAGCTATCTGACAGGGATCAGACAAGAGTTCCTATGTTTGACAAATTGACATTTTATTCAATCCACCTGATTTCCAGGCCGCGACTATAAGTGTATTATTATATTGTCACATCTTGACCGCTAACCGTTAGTCTGACTGCATTGCAGAAATTTTAATACATGATCATTTTATCGTATGTAACATAAGCTTTTGAAAACGAAATTACCTATACAGTTTATTCATTCCATTAATTCTCTACTAAGGAAATAAGGCAAGTCAAATTCATTATTATATACAGGGTAATTACAAAGTTAAAAAAAAATCGGTATAGGTTAACATAGCGTATCAAACGATACAGTGCGTGAAAGACAAACCCTCCTGTGGTGAGGACCGGCTACTTTGGAAAATCGTCGGCAGACTAATCTCGTTCGTAACAAGGAGATGGTGGTAAAATGAATTGTATAAAATTGAATTCATTAAAGTGTTGGGGAAATGAAGCGAGGTTTTGAGGCAACTCTCGATAAATAAATGCCATGGACCGACTCGCAGACTAAGAAATAATAATTAAAACAACGGATGTGGAGAATATGGATGTTTTATATGCTAGAATAATCGAGAAGATAAAAACAATAAGAAAAGGGTAACAGTGCACTTACGATAATTAAAAATTAGTGGTGAGGAATAAAAATATATTCTTGCAATATTTGTTAGAATAATTGTAAGAAGGATAATTTAATAAAGGATGTACTTTCTAGAGTAATGTTAATTAGAATATTCTTCTTCCTAGCCTCTGCAGCCCATTGAGGGCCTTGGCCTACCAGGTCGACTGCGGACTGTCATCTTACATAAATTTGGAGTTAAGTAGATTGTGAAAGTGAAAAATGTAACGATAGAAAGTGATATATCGGAAACATGAGAAACTGACTAATGCAGACGTTTCGTACAGAAGATTGACGTGAACTTATTTTATGTTAACGAGTATAGACGTAATTTAATTGTAAATTAAGTCATTGAAATGTTTTTATTATATTGACAAGCATGTAAATACGAATGAAAATGTATTTTAATATATTGTGTAAATAAATAATCATATGTTTATATTTATAAAAATATGTATGATTGATGTTTCAAACAGATGGATATGGCCAAGTGCCGAAAGCTCCTGACGTTATATCTAGGGAATAAAGATATTTCTGAGAACTTGTGCTGTGATTTAATGTTCTAACAAGTGTTATATTACCAAAAATGTTTAATTAAATTACAGTATTTCAAAACAAAATTTATATAAACGTTGTAGGGCAGAAAGGAGTAAGATAAGACACGAGAAATTTGGAAAGTATTAATTGAGATTTTCTCTTTTCTTGCCAAACGACAGACTAAAACAGAATATTTAATCCAAAATATCATTATGTGCTGAGAAATAAATCAAAGAGTTGGAGTGAGAATATAAACACTGCTTAACTTATTTTCTCATCTGACCGTAGATCTCATGTACCTCATTAACAACGGGGTCGTCCCCCTCTAATTAAATGTATTTCAATCGCTTCATTGCCATTGTTAAAAGATAACAGAATTCGATTTATTGCAAGCAGGTTTGTCAGTTTTATTTTAAAAAAAGGAACCTAAGTTTATATTTTATTTTTCTCAAGGGTGCTTTACATACGCCAAGAAATGTACGAAGGAAAAAGTATGAAGAGGAAAACAGGCGACCGATAAGACTGTGGATCTTCCGAGCACGATTTTAGCTCGGTTATTTACAAAACAGCCCTTTAAAACTTTGCCGAGCTATAAAACGTAACTTTACCGAAACCGTAATCTTGCAGAATTTTTTGTTTTTTATTGCAGTAACGGAATTTTCCTTGTTCCAAAGTTTCTCTTAATTTTGGGGTTGGAATACGCCAGTTTTTTAGTATTGATATTAATTATCATTCCATAACACTACAGAGAACCTGAATGGTTCGTCAGTAACAATTTATAAATTATTAACTTTGTATTAAAATTATGAGAATTCGCTAATCGTATATAAGAAGAGATTCAGTCAAGTAATAGAATTTTCATGTTTGATTTTTAATCATTATTTTGAAATCATTTATGTGATCATGAAAGTTATTGAGGAATTTATCCTTTTCTGCTTATTGTGGACATCTGATTTAGCTGTGAATGTAGTTGTTATCACAAATAGTTGTAAATGATGCAAGACAAGACTGACGTGCATGGTTAAAAATAAACGCTCTTATGTTAGCGACGAAACGAAAAAAAAAATTCATTATCACTGAAGAAATACCCTACAAAATTGTACTGCACGGCATTAAATACGGAATGGGGATAAAGTATTTTATTTTCACGTTGTCTCTTTTTTTTCCATCGCAATCAGACAGATAAAGTCAGGAAGGTTAATGCCATTGATCCAATTTCATTAATTGCGAACGGTTATAAGAAGTTTTATTTTTCTCTCATATCGTTATTATTACTATGTAATTGTACGGAATTTTCAGTTCACTATAAACTAAATAATACTGAAATGAAGAGAAATTAAAAAAGAAAACACGCAAATTAAATAAAAATATTAATGGAAAAAATATAAAATAATGTTATAAATTCAAAAAGTGATATGTAAAAGAATATTTATATAATTGAGGACAATTAAATACTTTACGATAAATATTACTCTACTTCATTTTATTTAGAATAGCAACAAGTAAGAAGGATTTTTAAGTGCGTCTTTAATTGTATTCGTAGTATGTAGGGGCAAAATAAAAGTTTAAAAAGCAACAGGAATATTGCATAAATGATTCTGTATGAAATGGGATGAAATAAAACGAAAGAAGAGAAAAATCGGTAAAGACACACGAGACGGATACCAATGTGGTCATGTCTGATAACGAATAATAATTAAAGGCTAATTACGACCAGAATTATTTTTTCATAGATTAATGCAAAGGCCATAAATTTAAACATTTCCATGAACGATTCGGGGAAACACAGAAAGCTAAAATGTGAATAGTTAAGCGTGTAAGTTTTTGAACTGTTATATAATCTGGAAATATTTTTAAAAATAGTTTTACAAACAGAGGATTCACAGAACTCTCAAAATTCATTGATATCTACAAACTACTTTAATCATTTTTTAATAATATTACGTTCATTATTTACAATACCTTTATTCCAGACCTCCTTTTAAAACATAATCACACTGTAATTTATACAATGATCATCATCAATTACAAAAGCCGGGAAGCTTTCATCCTTACGGACATAATCATCACTTCTTCCTTTCGTTTCAATGATTTTATGGTAACATATTAAAGCTTGGTAGCTTTTCTCTAGTTGTAAACTAAATGCGGCCGTTGCATCAATTTTAACATTTTATTAATCATGAAAGTTATTTAATCTAGGCTTTATAATGATAATTTACTAAACCAGTGCTCGTTTCTCTTTGAACTGGTTCCGAGCTAATTTTAGTTTAAGTATTTATTAATTTAATGCAACAAATATTTACATATGTTCACGCAATAATGTAATACATTTATAATAACCGCTACATAATTTTATTTAACATATCATTTTAAGTATTTACCAGACGTTTATAGTAGCTGAACTTGGAATGATGCTAATGGCGATAGAAGAGTTGATAAAACTAAAACATAATTCGATAGTCATATTCATTCTATATTACAAAACAGAAGAAGACGTGAATAACAAATAAGTATTTGCGTAATGATCTTTAACTAGAAATCGAATAATTTTTTCATTATACATAAGAAGCCTTATTTTTATTGTTGGACTTACTAGCAAGATTATAAATTATTCAAGATTTTCAACATAATCATTTTAAATTTACACTTAAACCGGAAAACCATTGAATTTAGCTGCATATAAGTTACGTATTAGGTTTTAAATCTGCTTCTATTAAGGCTTGGTGAAAAAACTTCAACTAAAATTTGATTGCGGGGCGGAACGGGGTACTACTGTATAAGGCAAAATGTAATGTGTTCCTCTAGAAAAGAAGGAAAAACAGATTCACCTTTCAAGAATGAGTTGCAGGATTTTGTGCCTGAAAAGATCAGATAAAGAAAGAATGTAATCGGGAAAAATTCTTGGAAAGACTGCAATTTCAATAAAATCTCTTTACGAAAAAAAATTGATAAAGGTATCAACCGTACGCAAAACAAATATAAGAACGAAAGCAAAAAAGGTGTTAAGATTTTTTAAAATATAATTTTACTGTATTAATTATAATTACAAAACACCCTGTCCCGTTCTGACCCGGGGAGGGGGGCAGAACGAGAAATTTGTTTCTTTTCAAAAATTCACCTAAAATCTAAATTCCTTGTTTTATGTTTTGCTGATATTAGATTAAGTAAATAATAGAACAAACTAATCTTTTATACATTTATGAAGCAATTTTTCTTTTTAGAAAATTTTACAAAAATTGTAAAACAATTAGTGCCCCGTTCCGCCCCGACTTCCCCTATATATTTTTTCACTTCAAATTTAATATTATTACGCAATTACTTAGTTATTTTTCGTGTCTCCTTTTTATTAAATATAGATGAATATGACTATTAAGTAGAAAGATCTTGCAGAACGAATACATAATTGGGAATAAAGTGTATTTTGAGAGACTGAATAAAAGTAGCAAACATTTGTTAATATCAGAACTCAAGATTAAGTACAGGACTTGTCATTATAAATGTAATTATTTATCCTGTTTATTTAGGCTATATAATAGGGATCTGTATATATCACTACATAGCCTAGTCCTCTAAGTGCTTTGGTTAGCATTAAACAAAACTTTTTATACAATTTTGATGGACAAACGTGAATCATGTTGACGTAGGTTTACGAGCGCTTATTTACTTTGTTTCCTCGAAATCTTTAAGCAGCGTTTCACAGGCCATACGCAAATAAGAGTTTAGGGTGCGTCGGTATTTGTAGAAGAACGTGCTTCGCCCAGAATCCCCGCAATCCAGAGCAAACGCGAATTACCCTCTCACATGTGAACGCGCAGCCTGCGCTAAGTCCTCATTACACAGCGCGTAAATGCCCCAGTTTATTTTACTCTCGTTCTCTTCGCACAATCGCTCTGCCGCGTAAATCGATATAGTGGCCAAGAAATACAGTCAACAATAACGTTAATCGTGTTGAATATGGTACGATCTGTGCATAAGAGAATGATAGAGTAAAGGCAAGCTCATACAGTAATGGTAATGATGGTCAAATTTTCATAAATGTGGAAAACTGAAGCTTGCTCCCTCGAACGCACCTTAAATCAAACGTTCGATCACAGCAGGGAAATATTCATGTGAAAATAAATGGATTCGTAATGTCAAGCGACACAAATGAAAAATGGTTTCTTCGAAATTAATTCGAGGTCAATTCTCGGAGAATAAATATTTTAGTTGTGTGTAACACATGACATGTCAGCACAAAAATAAATGGAATATAATTGCTATGTTTTTATCTTTGTTTGTAATTATAATCTATAAATAAATACATTCATTATTGTATTCTATTAATTGTTGGTCTACAATTGGGCGTAAGCCCGGGAGCAGATACATAATAATTGTCCTCTAAAATGTCTATTCCCCTGAAAGAAAGAAAAGAGAAACTACAATAATTATAGTAACTTAACACTTTGGCTTTAACATTTAAATTAGACTAATACAGAATAATCACTTCCCTTCTGTGATATGTCCTAAATTTAATTTCCTGAAAAGGATTTCCCCTAAACACTCCCACATGTAAATTATTCCCGTCGCTGATGGTCCTATTTATGAGAATTTGCCAACATTTGTTTTTTTACTTTCTACCTTTTACTTCAATTGATGATCCCATTTAACTGGACTTTTGCATTTTGGAGCTAATTACAATCCATGTTTTCTGCTCCGTATAAGCTTTTAATAGCAAATGTAGCCTTGCTTTCTCCCTCCTTTGTGACAATATCTCCCAATCTAATTGTTGTACCATTTCGTTCCTATGACCCGGACTGACTCGCAAAAAATTAGCAGCCCTTTTTTGATTTTTTCTATACTCTATATTCCAAAATTGGTAAATATGCGACCTCCTTTGATTTTGAACTTCCCTCTTTTAAGTTCCCCATTATGAAATGTAAGGAAGTCCACGCTTTTCGGGCCGTTAAATTATATCCCCAGATATTTGCAGTTCGTTACCCTTGGAATTAGTTCCCCACCTACTCTATATTCTATCTCATTTAACAACGTGCGTTTTTTAAACGAGATTGAACTGCTTTTCTTCCCATTTAATTTTCATTTTATTTTTCTGAGCACAGTTATTGACTTTATCTAGATCTTGCATGTTCGTTATCTTTCTGTAGATGATGCAGTCGTCCGCGAAAAGCCTGATTTTAAATAGTTTGGTAAGTCATTAATAAATATTAAAAACAATAATGGTCCGATTACAGAGCCTTGAGGAACTCCCGACGTTACAATGAAGGGATCCGAAAATTGTTCTCCGATTATTGCTAAAACATAATTTGAGTTGACTACAATCGCAATAGAGGTCAGGGTTTATTGAAACAATTGATTGATTTAAATTTTCAGGACTTAGAGGGTCTGGACCAGAACAAAAGTTAGCGGTGATGCGGCAGCTTCAAGTACCCCAGAGGGGCTGCTGTAAGCACGCGCACTTGCAGACACGCAATGGGCCAGCGAGGCAAGTGTCATCCCACTCCCCCTTATTACATAGCCAACACTTCCTACACAATAACAATAAAGTACTATTCAATTAGAAATTCACAATACCCAGTAAAGGGTAATTCTAAATAATATCTCATTTCATTGTGATACGACTATTAATTTAGATGTCTACTGTTATAAGCGTAGAGCTCTAAAGGAAGTCTTTACCAGCATTTAAGACCATTTTGATAGTTCCACGATTACGTGAAATTCCTATCAAAAATTAATCTGAATGTGATTAAAAACCCATATGTACTTAAATCTTACAATTGGTGAAATATTAAATAATTTTGGGAATTTAACAATAAGAATTCGACCAACAACATTCATTTTTTTGGGGTGACAGGCTACATCAGAGGTGGCCAAACCGTGGGGCCTTGGACGATAAAATTGGCGCGTTTCATCTTGAACCTGTTTATATTGCGGATGAGAAGTCCCTTTACATTGTTAGAAAGCATTGTGCGGCGAGAAATGTATTATAAGTAAATATAATGAATGTCCAAACGTCAGAAATAGAAGTATTTGACAACAGTTCTTCTGGCAATCAGAGAGGAGACAATTCCAAGTTCTAAGACGACCTCACTCTCAGTTGCAACAACTGTAGTCCAGAATTATCTTCAGCAAACGAACATCATGAAGCTATCACCCTCTCGTTCAGAAACATCATTCTTGAGTTTTGTAAATTGGTGCTTCATTAAATGAACATAATTTAACTGTGTCAAAGTGATTCCAGCCTCATATGACGCATCTGAACTAGTCATATTCAGACGCCCGGAGGACCAATATTTGTGTTGTGAATTTTGACTGTATTTCCGTGTGGTTTAAATGGGACTAACGTATGTAGCATGAAATGATATGATTTATTTCTTCTTAATATATATTATTGATATACACACAAACACACTTAAAACAACAACAACAACAAACAGAATGCAAATACAAAACTTTTTAACGAGAACGATATTACATTTTATGGTGTGAAGGCTCTGCTGTACACACTTACAGTAATTAACAGTATGCAAAACGTTGGTCACCTCTGGGTTACGGTATCCACGTACTTAATAGCATAGGAAGGGATTTGAAAGGAAAAAGACGGAAGGGAAAGCGTGACAGTCAAGGGTTAGCTAGACCTATAGTCATTTTCAAAATGGCGTCGATTTGCCCTTGACGCTCTTCATTATGCCGTCGAATCATATTCAAGCAACGTTGTCTCATGTTATTGTCCACGCACCTACGCTGCAGTACGGTATTATTGTCTTTAATTGTTGATGTGTCACTTGTTTGTCTGTTTCTCTGCTCTCATTCGCTGAAAGCCAGAAAGGCTTCCCTTTGACAACCCTTATAAAATTGATGCAGGGGAAAACCCTAGAAAACCTGCGTCAGGTAAGTCGGGCTCTTGGTTCTTGTCCCACGGCCTTCCGATGACGTGAGGTGAGTTCACTGCGGGGACGCAGCATTCCCTTCTCCACGCCTAGACAGTTTGGGAGGCAGTTGGCCAGAGCCTTATGAGAAAATTCCACTGACATACTATATTACTTATGTTCAATGAATGAATGAGTCCCATCGATTTAATTTAATATTGGACCACTCCACTACACTTTTGTAACCATACTATGTCATTTCATCATAAGATTTGGTGAAAAATATTTGAGGTACACAATAGAAAAGCTACGGTAAGTACAAGAAATTTTCTTTAGTTCTTAACTGTGTAGTTTTTCAATCCTGTTTGTTCAGTCTCACTTGTATGAATAAATGCGATAATATAGTAAGGGTACAAACGCACGCATCGCTCCTAAATTTATTGCAAGTGTCTAATGTACATATCCTTTGCAAAATGACATCCCTTTAATTTTCCACGAAAATCACTCTCGGGACACATGTCTCTGCGAAACGGCAGATGTTTGTCGAATTGCTTGCAAACTAAATTTCGACACCTGCCAGGAGATACTGTCCTGTAAGTATCAAGTCACGAAGTCATTTCACGTATTTTATACGATATAATTAAGCATCTTAAGCGACACGCCTTCAGCTATTTCCAGGATTTCGCTGGACTAATACGATTATGATATTAATGGACTGTTACTAATTATGGTTTTCATTGTCTTGCTTGCAAAACAAAACCATTAATTTGTAGAGAAGTACAGCGATAAACGTGTAGAGCCCAGAATTCAGTATTACTGAACACTAAATTTGGCGCAACCCCGTCATCAAGGACCAAAACGTTCGCGTAAACGTTTGCAACGTAATGAATGTATTTATCTTTCCCTTTTAGTTATAAATTATCTTTTGATTTTTGAATCCTATAAATCCAGTTTAGAAAAAATTCGCGTTACTTTAGGTTGCATTGTAAAGATTCTTACTCGTAAAAATGCAACGTATTTCATTTGTTTTCTCACAATCTCCTAGAGGATAGAAAGGGGATTGAAGAAGCAAGAACACTGTCCGCTATGAAATTGGTGCTGATCCACGTTGGATACGGGAACCCCTTACAATAATTTTCTAGTCAGCACACGCATCACACCTGTAAGAGGAGCTGCCTGCTTAGTAGGCGTAAGGATGAGAATTCATGTCGTGGATAGCATTAAATTTTAAATTTAAACATTTTCGAATTTGTCAACTTCTGTTGTTTGCTTTCAAATATAATTTATTTCAAGATAACCTCGATTATAATTGATCTTTTTAACCAACCTGTGATATTTAGTAGTTCTCAATATATATATTCATTTAAACAAACAATTTATGACCTTTTACAGACTTTATTCTTAAAATTTACTTAATAGTAACGTTTCGAAATATTTTCATGCCTTCTTCAGGTTTTCTTCCTTAATTTGGCTGCAGCATCCGTTTTAGCATATTTTTTGGTGTCCATTTTTATAAAGGACCGAAAATATGTCTAGTTCTTCCAACGTCATCGGATTCTTCATCCAAATTAAGGAAGGAACCTGAAAAAGGCATGAAAATATGCCGAAACGTTGTTATGTATTAAATTTAAAGAATAAAACCTGTATAATGTCATAAATAGTTTTATTATATATAACAGACGTCAAATTTAAACATTTTACTTATTAAATTTAACATTGATAGTTGACACGTTGAACCTGTCTTTTATGCAAATAAGGTTATTATCAATAAATTACAAAAGTGATCAGAAAGTTGGAGCGAAGAATGAACTTATATAATCACTTTGTAGAAATACACTTTAGCTTTAATCGCTTAGTGACGTTAATAATATCTACGTTGGTATAGCTGATGTTTTAAGTACCTTAAACATATAGTTACACCAGCACTTTATAAGAAAAATTGTGCAATGACTTATCTATATCAGTAGCATAATTACAATGATTCTACACTGGTACTAACACAATATATGAAGACAATATAAAATTAAAAAATACAAATTTAGGGCTAGGATGAAACATGGTTTAAACGGATATGCTCATTTGATTGCGGCTTTGAGAAACTGCTGCTGATTCTCATATCCTGTTCCACATAAATATAATTGCTCGCAATCAATAGTCGAAGTTAAAATTACGGAAACAGGGTAAAGTAAATATTTGTTTTTACGTTTCAGTGATAACATTTGTTTTGAACAGAAACTCCGTTCGTTGTCAGCATTAGAGTACAGCTAACTAGAGAAGAACATGACATTCAATACAACAAATCGTGGCACTAAAAACTTTCAAACAACTTAAGATACTCTGAATTGTCACTTCCAAGAACGGCAAAATAAACTGCGCTACAGACGTGTCCTTAAACACAAATACTATGGCTCATTTCCCCCCAAGGCAAAATAACGTAATACAATAAACAAAACTTCTGATAAGATGGTATACGCCGCTCTACATGAAGAACAAAATTAGAAAATGACATTGTCAGGTTAATTAAAACAATTAATAAGGACAGGCCGTGTGCCTTACCTGAAGTTCACAGATGGCAGGCACCATGCAGAGCTCCAGCCTTCAATAATGTCGATCTGTCCCTCTTCAAGAATTTGATATACTTCCATCCACATTCTCTCGTCACAATGTCCTATCAACTGCCAATAATTGTAATTCTGGCACTTAAAGTATTAATGGAACAGATTTATATTTAATTTAAATCTGCATATTTTCCATTAAGTTAAAAATGAACACTTGACTTACTGATTAACAAATGTTAAAAATGAGGAATTGTAGGACAAGATATTGTAGTTATAATTCTAAAATAGCGAAGCTCTGCAATTCACATTCTTAATAGACTTACGATAAATGTGAATAATTCAAAAAGCTCAAAAATCAGAAATGAAATAAATAATCAAATTTCTCATTTTTCTTTTTGGAGGGTATTTCAATAGAAACACCCTAAATAAATAAATAATTCGATATACCTTACTCTGAAGAAATAATATGAGCCATGAAAAGATTGTGATATTATATAAACATGGGTAATTCTTAAACCCAAAGATATTTTCTGGATTGGAATGTGTTTATTTCATAATATATATGCAAAATCAAAAGATATTTTCTGGATTGGTATGTGTTTATTTCATAATATATATATATATATATACTAAATTTTTCAGCAATGAATTTTGGTCAAATTTTATAAAAAAAACTACAGTTGATACAGAGATTAAAAACCGAAGCTTACAATTGAAACTGCAATAACAATTACTGAATGTTACATATGTCAACATCCATGAGTTGAACAAATGCATTAAATAGAAGATGCATAATTAAATTTTGTTAATAACATTTTACCATCATATTTACCAATTTTGTACTATAAATTTATTTTTACAGTAGGTTTGAGTAATATTTCAAAAGTATGAGCACATTAATTCCACAAATAAATGTTTGTATAAAAGTAATAAAATAAACTAAAAGCATGCAAGATTATTTCACTTGCCATTATGATACAAGAACAACAAACTATAATTAAGAAATAAATAAAGAAATAAGTTAAAAATTATTTATAAAAAATTGAGAAATCACATGAATTTGAGAAGTTACATTTGTATTTTCATAAATTACTCATGCAAAATTATTCAGTATCTGTCATTTTCAAACACAATATCAGAAGCATTGAAAGATCCTCTGTAAGAATTGCCATAAGAGTAATAATATGGAGCTTCATTTCCATCATCACTGTTGTATTTGCATGAAAAAGAAAAGTTATATGCTTATTATAAAAATATGGTTACCAATTTTTGCAAAAGATTGGGAATAACAATATACAATACATTTTGAATAATTTGAAATATAAGAATTTAACACATAGTTTCTGCACCAAATAAGTCTACAATTACACATGATCCAATACAAGATAATGCTTTAACGAAAGATCTTATGGAATAGTATTGTATTGTGCTTGGATGAATTGGACAAAAAAAATTATGACAATGTTTATATTTACCCAGTGTATTTAGAATACCCTCTTTTAGATAGTTCTTCATCGGGCTGTATATCTGGCTTTGTGAAACAATGCAAGTAGTTTGGATTTTTTTCAATCTTCATTAGTGCTCTTTCTAGACTAAAGAGGAGGAAAAATATTATTGTTATTATAAACTAATTTGATTGAATTAAAGTATTTTTACAAATAATTCCACAATAACAGCTCGAAAAATTACTTTACATTAAAAATAAATAACCATCATAAATATTAAGAGCATTTTGCTAGTAGAATACCCAGTGTAATGAAATTGACATTCCAATGAACTTTCATTATAAACATTTAACATCTGCATTACTTTATATTGTTCAGTCTGACTTGGAAGTTAAACCACACTTTGTATTCATTTCTATTTATATTCCATTTGATTTCTTATTAGTAACAATTTTAATCAATAATTTGTCATCCTCAGCTTCACATAATAAGGAAATATAATATTTATTGGTAATTATAAACAAATTTATCTTAAACTTTTAACATGTTTTGTTTGCATCTTCATTGTCCAACATATCAGTTAAAACCAGAAATTGTAATAATTTAATCATAGAAATCTTGAATAAGAAGAGTAATTATCTGAAAATTACCACAAAATTGTTCTTATATTTATTGGTTTATTTCCATTAAAATAATCTTGTTGCATATCTTTGAAGTCTGCTTTGATGAAAGCTTTGAGTCACAATTATTTATTTATTGTCTGTTTTATTAGCACACTTTCACATTATATTAAATACATTACATCATCCCATAGTTTATATCTCAAATATAAATTCAATACAACATAGGCCTATACATTAGCAGACTTGCAATATAAATAAAATAAAATTAGAAATTAATCAATGGGGTTCTGCCATATGATGCAAAACAATTATTCTTATTTCTTTCATTTGAAATATGATTGCGACCCTGTGAGATTGTAAGCTACTTAAAGGTTTGTGTGGAGATTAATTGATTGAAACTGCCTTCTTTTCTTCTTCTATGTAAGTCTTCAACAGTCTTCCTTATTATGCAGATTATTTTTATAACAAATGAAAGTTAGCTGTTTGTTTATGTATAATTATTTTCAATGAGTTTACAAATTTCACATAAAGATTGTACTAATATAGGTAATTATTAAATTAAGTTTACAGGTTGTGAAGTCATCAACAATGTGTAGCACAGTACCCATTTTATGATGATAAACAATAACACTATATCAAATTTCAAATTCTGAAAATATATTTTGAAAATTGAATGAAAGTAAAAACTACTGTGAATAAATGTAATTTCAAACAATTACCTATAATCTTAAATTAACCGTGAAACAAGAATATAGCTGTTAAGAGTAATATCTCAAAATTATGAATAAGATGCAACTTTCATTACTAATTTTCATTATATTAAGCCATACCAATTCATTTCTTTATCATTATAGTTATCATGATTTAATTTGCTGTAGACAATATTTGTAATTATGTGTGTCACTGAAGTGTGCATGAAACTATTTACTTAGGAGATTATCTAATACTATAATATTTTGCACCCTGCAAGAAAGAAAAATAAAATCTTCAAAAAATTTCAACTTCATCTCAAAAAGACTAATAGCATTGCAGCCATCAAAATATCACACTGACATTGAATTTGGAAAGAGTGTAACATTCATAGAAATTATGAAATAAAATATACTGATATTCAAGTATTCAAGTTAACATACAAATAGTTTAGTTTTATATTTACCTTTTGTACTTTAAATTTAGGTCTATTAACAGAATGATGATGATTAGTAATACACATCCTATTGCAGCACCAGCAATATACAGCTTCTCATCATAACTGAATCCCTGTAATACAGCATGCAAAATAAATAAAATTACTGCCTCATTTTGTGCTTAACTATATTATTGACTTACAGCCATTTTGTTAGAAAATTTAACAAATACACAGCATGCACTGCATGATTATAAAGACAGCTTTTATCAGATGTGGAAACACAAGCTATCTTGTGATAATGTTATCTATGATAAGGGTATGCAATGCCAAAAATTCCAAGTCTCATAAATAATTTACCATTGTCAAGTATATCAGTACATATTATGGCATGAGGAAAAGAAAATTTTTGAAAGATTTTGCATGCCTATGATGCAGTCCAAAAATGAAAAATATATTTAACAGTTTACCTATACATTAATTTTAGTGACTATTTAAAAAGTGCAAATATAATAGAAATAAAATAATTATACTATTTGAGTTCATTGTTATAGTGTTTATTACACATCTTAACAGACTTTGATAACATTGCTTTCTTTGATTTGAATGGGCAGCATGTATTTGTGTATCAATTGCAAGTGCATATCAATCACAAGTATTAGAGAAGAATTAGTTCTTAATATTCAGGAAAATGTGATTTGATGACACACTCAACAATGAATCATAATTAATCAATGACCTTGAGATGGAATAGTACCTACCTTTTCATAAAAAATGATGATGTAATAATCTACATGA
This sequence comes from Eucriotettix oculatus, assembly GCA_034510155.1. Taxonomy (NCBI): domain Eukaryota; kingdom Metazoa; phylum Arthropoda; class Insecta; order Orthoptera; family Tetrigidae; genus Eucriotettix; species Eucriotettix oculatus. Next base: position 36,071,715 of record CM067380.1, on the reverse strand, counting down.
AATATGGAGTTCTGTAGAAATACTTTTGACAAGGCTACTATTTTATGTTAAAAAAACAACCACCTGATGAATCCAGAATTATCTAAAGTCAAACTAATGCTTTTTTTATAGAGAAAAAATTATGAAATTGAATTTTATGTGAATTTGCGTACTCAAATAATCAAGGGATAAATTATTATACCAGGAAATGTGATTCAATGTAATGATAAACTTGCATCTTCATGAGTGGCTTGTAAACACATACCAAGAGTCTCCATGAACAATGCACAGCCAACACTAAAATTCTGCCTCCTAATTTTCAAAATCTAAGAATGTATAAAAAAATGTCACTGAACTGAAATGGAAATTTATGTGCAAATTTCCATAAAATGGCATTGTTGGTATTTATTAATGACCATAAAATTACTACTTGAATCTAATCTTCGAGGTAAACTTGTAGGACTCCATACACATTACAATATCCAATAATTCTTTCATACAATTACCATTTAATTATATGGCACCATTATTTATATTAAAATTTAGGTTTAAACAGTGATACAAAACTACTGTTAAATAAATCAAATAAAGTATTTTCCAAAACTACAGGAATTACAGTGATCTGATGTTTGTCAGTTAACAACATGCCTCTAAACATGTGGTCTATTATATTAAGTAGTTTGACACCACGTTTTATACATAGGCTTAAGTTTTATAAGAAATATAAAGCATTCTCATTTTAATAATCATTCTAGAAAAGGATGGAGCACAATGAAATTCTACTGAAATATAGCGCCTGATGTATTACCTTGTACAAAAGAGAAACAAAATGGTAGATCAAATAGTAAATTCACACTAAAGGATCATTTTGTGGGTGTACTGTAGACAATGGAAAGGGAAGATGGAAATATTATTATTTAAAGTATATCTAATATGAGCCGTATTCTGCTTTGAGTGTGATAGGTACACAGGAAGGATATTCAAGTTTTATTGTAAAATATTATAATTAGTAAATGACCTGGAAGAAGAAGGTAAGGGTAGAGATCTAAAACTTTGTCACTGGCCTTTTTCGCAACATACATCGACCATAATACGGAATTATACGGAAAATATCGGCATGTGGCTGTACGAAATTACTAAAATAGGTTTGTCAAAAGTCTATTACATTTCATTTAAAAATGGTTAGACCTGTAAATGATTTGGGTGCCTTATTCATACTATACTATATTATACTTGAGTTGGTAAAAAAAGCTTCAAATGGTAACAATATCTCTATATTAGAGGGAAAAGTAGAAGCCATTTAGTAAATAAAACCAGGAAAGAAGGCTTTTGAGGGAGGAAATACTGATGTGAGAAATAAGAAGCACATAAATGGGAGAAGTAAGAAACTTATTTTATCGTTTTTATTCTTGCTACTTTATGGTTTTTGTGGCTCATTATCCTGAAAAATTATGTCTGGTGAAAAAAGAAGGAATGGGATATTTATTATCACAAAATTTCTTTATATTATTTATTTTCCTGATATGTAGTATATACATTACGGTGTCTGGCTTTTCTTCACGCTCAAATAGGTTAAAATCTTTGGTTATAATTAGCTATGTTTCTCCGCTTACCCTTTAACATCTATATAACAAATTTTTCGAATCCATAATCTCTTTTGACCTGTTTTACTCTTAAGTTGTCCATGGTTATTCAACCATGAGTATTTTTTAGATACTTTGGACTAATAGCGTCCAATTTGAGAAACTCGTAAATTTGGTTCAGCTACATATTCATAAAATATGTACGACGGAGTATATTGGATTATAAGATCACAGAGAAAGTTACAATATTGCACTCTTGTAGCTGTATTCTTTTGATCTTTCATTTATTTTATTTCGAGTACCTACGTATCCGACATAATAATTATAACCTTGATGTAATGCATAATGAATTTTGTTTAGGGATTTTAATATTATATGTTGCAATAAGAAGCTAATAAGTGTATTTTAAGAAACGAGGTCAGGGTGGCAGGTTATTAGTGATCTCGCGTGGTCATCGTGACGTGTTGTGCGAAACGTCATTCTGCACTTTGAGCACGGGTACTTGTTTACATTTGTCCTTCGGAGAAAATGGCAGTTTTACTTTTTCGCTGAATAATGTTATTTGACGTAACAGGTTCTTGGTGAACGGCCAGGTCGGGTAAATAATCAGAAAGTGAAGAAAAGTCAGATCGTTAGATGTAAATATCAATTTTTCTGTAAGCTTTAGCGAGAGGATACGCGACGGCATTGATTTGGAGGTCAAAGTCACTAGCCGAATATATTATTGCCCAATTGAGATAGATTGATAACGAGGCTGCTGGTTTAACGTGATAAGTGGTAATTTTTTTAACTCTCAGAACATCATTACGCAGTATAAGGAACACTATGGCTATGCGGCGTGTTTCATCTGGTCTTATGAAACAGTGGCGGACGATTTTGATTTCATGTAATTCAAAAAGTACTGTACTTTGTAGTAGTTTTTCTTCTTCTACGAAACCTCAGCCGATGAAACAAGAGTAAGTACTTTTGTAAGGTAACCTGTTGCAAAGCTACTTCGTGACCCAATTATGTTTGTTACTTTTACGTTAAGTCGGAATTTTGCATTTAAAAATATGCAAGAAATTTGCTTTTAGATGAAGGTTTTTGTGATTTTTAAACTATGTAATAATGTTCATTTATTTCCACAAATAGTTCAAAATAACTAATAACCAAGAGATACCATTTAATAACAATTTCAATTATTGGATCAGCCCAAATTATAGGATTCTTTATTCAAAGTTATTGATTTTGCCCAATGGCTTTATTTTGTGTGAAACATGGATAATTGTTCACTATCTTATAGTTTGACAAAAAGACCAATAACTATTTAGTGATTGCACCTTTTGTGCTCATGTTTCATATATATTTTCTGAATTATGTATTCTTGATCGTTCAAAGAGCTTTTTTAAATATTAAGGTAATTGTATGGATTTAATGATACCCTTATGAATATAGTGTATTTGAATACAAGGTTTGTTTTGTAATGTCTGTCAGGTTACCTGATATTGAAATTTGTCACCTAAAACAATTTTTGTATCATTCATATTTTAATGCAATCATTATAATGAATGATTTCTGTGTAAGCAAGGTATGTTTGGTTCATATTATTTTTATTTCCATTGTTGTGTTTAGATGATAATATTTGGAGTGCATTACACAGACACATGATAAGAATTTAAAAATTTTAGTTTAAAAAAATTAGTTCGTCAGTGTTTACCAATTTTTTTTCTCAACAGAGTAGAGGTAACTTTTATCCGGCCAAATGGAGACAAAATCAAGGCAAAAGGAAAAGAGGGTGACAGTCTTTTAGATATTGTTGTGAGCAACAATGTGGATTTGGATGGGTTTGGTGAGTGAAATAAAATGTCAAATAATTTTGTGTTCAAATGAACAAGAAAGCACATTTTGAATATAATTTATTTATTTAAAGATGATTGTAATTATTAAATTTAGTTGAATGTTAGTAAAATGTAAAATTGTTGGTGACTGATTTTTCAGCATAAACAATGAGCTCTTTTACAAATTTTCCTGCTGCCTGAAGAAATATGCTTGGATCAGGCAGAAATGTCATTGAAATTAACTTTCACAAATTAATGAATAAAGTTATAGTAATAGTTGGATTCAAGTACTAAATCTAGTACAACTATTCTACTATAATGGTGAAAACCTGTGAATGGAGCCTCTTCAGTTCATTAATTTGAAGCTTATTTGAATTTTGTATTTCTACTGTAACATCCAACATCCAGGACCATAATATCAGTTTAATTTAATTATTTTATTTGAAGTAAAACTTTTCTCAAGACTTTTGATTTTTATATCCAGGTAAGTTGCAGTCACTATTCCCTTTCATATCCTATTTAAGTGTCATATTCATACATATGTCAGAAACATTAGACAATATTTCTTAATTATGTATTGTCAGGTATATTTGTTAATACTGATTTTGATACCTCTTTTATTTTCTTGAAATTTACGTAGTGAATTACGTACACGGTGAGCCACTATATGTATTGTGGGAATTATTGTAAGGAAATGTGACTAAATACAATAGCTAATTAATGACTGTAGTATGTCAACTGAGTAAAATGTGAATAGCACTTATTTGTAGATGAAATTTTAAACTCTTGAAGTAAAGCGATATTGTTACTTGAGGCACATGTTTTTGGAACTGAAATTGTGGGGCATGGGGTACGTTTCGTAGCTTTCAAAACCAGTGTTTGTAAGAGAATTAGTTTGCATTGATCTGCACAGCATTTAGTAGATAGTTAACTTAGAAATTATGAACTTATTTTTACACATTGCATTGTAGAACAAGAAATTATATATAATGTTTTTAATATTTATGTAGGTGCATGTGAAGGAACATTGACATGCTCCACATGTCACTTAATCTTATCGAAGGAGGACTATGCTCGCTTGCCGGAGAAGCCCACTGATGAAGAGCTAGATATGCTTGACTTGGCATATGATTTACAGGAAACGTAAGGAGACAGTTTTATTGAATTCAAGTACAAAAAATTTAAAATAATTTTCCACATAATCTGCTAATTTGAATGGAATTTTCCCAGCATCTAGACAAGTTCTTGATACCTGTTATTTTTGCAGAAGGCTAATTACAGAGCAATTTACACAACCATCCCCTCAACTGCATATTCATTGCACAAGAGATCATGCAGGTTTTGATTTAGAGATTATGTTCCAGATAAGTTCAATTTATTTTTTCCAGTTCTTGTCACACAGAAGCACAGTACTAATGGGAAAACTGTCTCTCTTCTGCTTTTAAGCTAGCTTTGCTCATCCAAAAGAAAATGCATTTCTAGATTATGTGGAAAAATATTATATTGCCTTTTTGTACTGAAAGTATATATGTTGTGTTTAAACATTGAAATAAATTATTATGTTTTCTATGTTGTTGGTAATTTATTAATGAGAATGTATTGTTTGTGAATATTTATGTACAAGAATGTTAATTTCTCCACATCACTTATGTGAAATTTATATTTTTAACTGTGGTGGCTAGTGCAGATATGCACATAAATTCAGGAAGTTCTGTTTAATTTTAAGAACCTTGATAGTAATTCTTTTAACTGTGTGAATTCCTGCATCAATATCAAAGAATTTAAATTATCTGCACTTGCTCACCACTACTGCTATCGCAACCAGATGGCTGCTTAGCACAGAAAATCTGTCTCCAGTGAGAAGTGCATGTGTACTGCATTCTATTTCATCCCCCTGCACTCCACATAAATATATAAAACTGTCCCCTTTTTATGCTTAGTGGCAGTAAGTACATACAGTAATGCCAACATGTTCCTAAAATTAATTTTGTTTAAAATAAGTACAATGAAAAATATTAGTGTATTAAAAAGTGTGTCAACTTACTTTTAAAATTTTCTGCTTAGAAACTGTGTTGTAGAGTATTGTTAATATTATTGCTGTGTTAGTATTAATAATTATCCTTGTAAAAATTGTTGTTTGTAGCACAGAAGTTAAAAATCTCACATTGATTTTTAATACAGGGACGTTTATGTTATGTATTGAATTAATGAAGTATGCGTGTACAATTAATTTATCTGATTTAAATCAATTTAAATTGCATATGTTACACTGACTAATTGAATAATTTCTATTTTAGATCAAGATTAGGTTGCCAAATCCTGATTACCAAAGAACTCAATGGATTAGAAGTTAGAGTACCAGCAGGAGTAAATGATGCACGTAGCTAGCCATATGGAAAAATTTTCATTTCTTCATACCTTTGTTTTATGTATTAGAGTAAATATGTTTTAAAATGCACCCAATGTGAATATTTTAACAACAAACTTAGAATTTATTTGATTCTGTCAATATATTTGTACAATAAAATCTGTATGAAATAGGCTTTCACATAATTTTTATTCAAAGTCAGAAATGGAAATGTGTTTTAATAAGCAATTCAAAATATTTTACTATATTACTTTATTCCAATGTACCTTTAGTATATACTGGCATCTTTTAACCTTATGAAAAATGACCTATGAAGTTTATTTTTGTGATGCCGATTGTTAAATCTTGTAAGTTTTATGATAAATTTGTTGATATAAAAATAAGGTATTTTTATTGTGAACTATCCCATTTCCATTCTCAAATATACATTCTGGTATTAAATCAATAAATGTTGTTGGGTTTATAGTTTCTTTTCGTATAGGTCACAGAATATAAATATATTCCAATTTTGAAAACTGTTGTTTATAGGCTTAGCTTAATTTTGAAAGATTTGATTTAAAAATTACTATGAAATGGAATAGTGTTTTTACTGAAAGTAAAAAGGAACATCATAATTTTTTTGTTTAGTAAAAATAAACTTGTTACAATACACAAAAAATGCTTGATAAACTGCATCCATATGTTAAATTAATGCCAATGTATAAAAGTGGGAAGTTAACTCTTAACTGTGAAAAAATTTAACATATTGAAAATAAAACAAAAATTACAACCTGTTGATTAAACAATAAATGCATCAAATCATAAAATAATTAAATGTAAATAAATTTTCATATTTATACAAACAAAACAATGAAAATTATATATACAAGTTGTGATATGATACATTGTAATTTTTGATTTATTTTCAATATGTTAATTATTTTTATTGTTTATGTTAACTTTGCACTTTTACATTCATCAGGTTTACTGTCTATATTACTTTTCATTCTATATCCTTGTTCACATTTTGGTTCAAGCTGCCCTTTGAAGTGTCCAATTTTTGATGTTTACAGATTTCACATATTTTCATCAAAATTTTGGGCCTTAGATTATTTATTAATAAGGCTGGAGAATAAATAGGAATATGTCGAACATCGTACTTATAAGGGGTTTATTTTGCGTCTGCATTTTAATTAATCATACTTATAAAATGTACGAACAGTTTTTAAACTATTAGTCCGATTTATATTATAGTCGTCTGTCTTCCAGGTAAGTGCAACGAACAAGAAAATACAATTGATTTATTAAATAATAGTTCAAAAGGACGCGGTCACCCAAGTGAATCACGAAAAATATACAAAGTTGTATGTGATTGGCCAGGCAGTTGTGCGCGGACGTTTCGCGTTTATTATTCTTTTAGCATTAAAAACCTACATTAGAGTTTCTCAGCAACTGGCGTAGAGGGTCGAAAGAAGCAAAGGTTCGACCGAAACTCTCTAAATTGAACACATTTATATCCATTTTATTGAAGAATTATGGGGTTATAAAAATTGACAATCGTGTTGAAATTAATTGTGCTGCTAGTGCTATGTTTGTGTATCTCTGGTTGTGACTAAATACATGACATGTATTAGTCAGAACGTCGGTCTGCTAATCTGTACGTTATGGAAGCAATGTTTTAATATTTACGAACCCGTTAGATACACGTTTGACGATTGTGACTTAATTATGGGCCATGTAGTATATTACTTTAACTAACCTTCATGTTTTAGCTGAGATTAGGTTGCAAAGTGCATCAAAATGATGCATCAGGTATATAAAACATTACCTGATGACAGACCTATTACCAGCCTACAAATCGTTGAAGATCCGGAGAAATGCCCTTCGGGATTTGTTGTTGTAAGTTGTTGGTAGTTTTTAATGCGCTAGTTCGTATGTCGCTTTTGTAGTACCTGAAACTACCTATTTAATTATAGGTTTCGCGAACCCATGATCAAGATTCGGATGCTGACTTATGGAGAGAAGGTCGAGTATTTGGGAAGAAAGCAACACGATACGTATGTCTTTCAAAATCTGAAGGCCTACAAGATTACATAGTCGAATCAATTTTAATAATGAACGAGAGAGACTTGCCGCCGGAAGGCTATTCTGTGCTGACGAGAACAGCTGATACAGGTTATTATAATCTTCTGGAATTAATATGCATGAAATGTGTTTATTTTAAAATATAATTTTACTTATTGTTATGTGTTATTTTTACTTGACAAGCTTCAATATAAAGTAATTGTGCTATGTCTTCACCAGAATTTGTTGTTAGTGGTTTTGTATCTGTCTTTTTAAAGATGCTCGAGCCTGGAGAAAGCGACAACTTTGTTACAGACTAATGAGAATAAATCAAGCCAAAACTGCCATAACAGATATAATTGTGCTAAGCAGAATGAAGAAATCTCCTGAGGGTTTTGCTTTGGCAGGGTATGTGCAACGTATTCTAATTTTGAATTACATTCAAATATAGCAGTTGATGTTATGGCTATTCTTCAATAATTCTAAAAAAGTAATGAATATTGTGATGTTACTCATTATAATTTTCTATCATTGTAATAATCAGCTGCCACCTGAAAATTTATTTGACAACTACACTTTAAAAGTGATAAACAACTTTAACCTGGTTTAATTTTTATCCAAGCCATTCACACATTCTGTATATTTGTGGTTATGTTATTATTCAGCCGATAATTGATTTTGTGCTGAAAATTTTAAACCATCTGCTAATAAATATTGTGACCTACTGTTGGTGTGTGTAGTAATATACCACTTCTATACTTAATTTGACATTTTGCTTACTGTTCTTCTAGAATGTGTAATATAGTAACTATTTCCGTATTTTATCTGAATTTCCATTTATAATTATTAGTCTTTAATTATATCTATTTATTCTGTGTTTCTGAAATCCCTACTAGAAATATTTATATTACTTCAGCTAACTTCCTCCATCATCTATGATGTTACATATTGCTTCATTTATTCAAGGAAAATGCAATTTCAGAAGGTTGTCAAAATAAAATCTATAGCTAATTTTTTTGAAGTAGATGGAGTTAGTTCTGATTCAAAACTAAAAAATTTGAATGGTTGAAAACAATAATAATAAGTACATTTGAACAATATATGCATAATTGAAAAAGTAATTATTGTTTTTAAGTAAGTTGAATTAAGGTTAATGTTATGTTTGTCTTTATTTTATGTATGCTTTTCTGTGACAATCATTGTGGTAATGTGTGTTCAGACAGGAGAATACCACACCTTCTTAGTATATTACATTTATTATTCTTATTTTATGCACTGATGGAAGCATCTAAATTTTAAAAAATTTCTTTTAGTGAAATTAATGGAATGACAATATGTTTTAAAACTAAGATGGGATTAAACCAGGCAACTCCTAAATCACACCAGCCAGTTGTACCATACAGGTGAAAATTTTACTTTTTTTTTACTGCTTAAATATGTTATTGGTGTTCATATAGTTAATGGGTAGTAATTGTAGTAGAAATCTTGCTATAAAAAGCAGGAAAGAGAATCCTCCTTATTTAAAGTTAAAGGAAATTGAATATAATTTGATATTGCTAGTTGTTTTTCTATTCTACTGATAACATTTTTGTTGTATTAATAGAGATTGGATTCACCTGTTTTTCCACTGTGTTAATAAAATAGTCACAAAAATCTATATAGAATATTTTTTACTTTTATAGTTGTAAGAATTTTAAAAAATAAAATCTATTTATTTTCTTTTAGCATTATGCCACCATCTGGAATCAATAATATGAATCAAAACATGCTGACTAAATGGTATACACCACCTCCTACTCAAAAGCTACCTTCTAAACCAACTTTGAATGGAGTACAACAATTTTCTGTAACTCGGCCAACACCAGGGGACACTTCTCCTCATGAATATGAAAGACTGATTAATTTAAGACCTTCTAGACCAGCTCCAAAACCTCCAAAAACATTTGAGGGATCATCAAGTAACTATGCCACTATTTCTGCTCATCATGGTGAGTGCTTTAAAATACTCACTGTAGAATTAATCTCCATCAAAAGAGCTGATTATTTTGTGATTAGATAAACTTGTAAAAGTATTACCTCATCTTTAAAAATCAAAATCTTTGGAACTGTTCAATTTAGGATACATCACTGATGTCATAACCTCTTTACATTTCTTATATCAAGACTTTTTTGCTTTATGAAGGGTAAATCACATTGTGAATGATGTAGATGAAAATTAATATTTATTTTGTAGTATTGTCTAATATGAAGGAACAATTGTGTTGCTTGATGGTGTGATATCTGTGGTGAATCTCAACATATTTTTAGCCAAGTCTTTAATATTATATTGTGTTTCAAATTTGTTTAGACATAATGGTCAGGTTTTGCCTACACTGAAATAAATGTCATACATACTATGTAACAATATTTAGATAGAGTATTCCCCATTAATATCTCTTGATACAGCTTGGAATAGAAAAGAAAATACTTGAATTGCTTTCTTCCACAATTCTTGTATTTAAATATGTTAATTTGCACTTAACCCATCATTAGCTGCACTATTTGTATTTTCTAATGTTATGTATCTTGTCTTATAAGGTTTTTCATATTTATGGATTTATTTACTAAGTTAGCTGAAGTAAAAAATGCTATGTTAAAAGGCTTTACCAACTTTATTTCACTTAAGAGTTCAGGGGATGCCAAATGTGCATTTAGTTCACAAAATATAAACAATGACAATCACTAATTATAAAGTGATTTAGTTTTTAATTTTAGTGATTTAATTAGTGGCTGCCTTTCATTATGAAATTAACTTATTATTTTCCCCTACCTGTTTCTTTAACCCAATTTAATTTATTTTATTGGGGTGCTGTGAATCTTCAAAACATTTTTTACGCCTGTTTAATAATTTGACTGATCAATGTTTTTCATCAATACAGAAAAACTTGCAGCCTTCTCTATCAGTTATTTTCTCTTATCATTGCTCTAGAAAAAAATATGTTCTTTTAATTTTTGTTTATAGTCGCATCAACTGCAAGGTCATTAGTGACTGAATGATTAGGGAAACTTATATTCATGTAAGGTTATCTTAGTAAGGTTTCTCAAACCACACAAACATCAAAGCCCATGTCAAGATTAGAACTCAGGGCCTCTGTGATGCGAGGCAGCCACGCTAACCACTAGACCACAGGAGTTTGGCTCCATATTTTGTAGTGCAGTGTCCAACATCTTACAGAAGATATTTACGTAATACAGTATATTTTTCTGAAAATAATGTGCACGTCTATATTATATAATGCTGAATATAATAACAGTGAACAAGGGGGACAATATTATCATTTGAAGCCTCGGTCACTTATTTACATTTAATAGATTTATACAAACAATATTCATTATGATAAAAGCAACAGAAATCTATACTAGCTTACATGTGGTCCCTTAAATAAATAAAACATGATTTTTTTTTGTGAAAGCAAATGAAGCATAGGAGGAAGGTTTTAGGAAGTTGTGTAGTAGGTTTTCATACCCATTTGTGAATATTTTGTTTCTCAGTATAAAACAGTCTATGTGAGAGTGCAGCAAGTGGTCATTATATAGTCAATTTGAAATGACAGAATGACTTAAACATCATTATGGCATAAAACTTAGCCAAAACCTCTTCCAATGTTGTGAAATTTTTAGCCATTCCCCAAGATGAACCTGATGGCATAGCTGAACACCATTCCTAATGTTTGGTTATGTATGTTTTCTGCTGCAATGATAACCATGGGAAGTAATATTAGGAAACAAATATTTTCTGGTATTTACATTAGCCCGCATGTTCACAACATTTCAACAGCTGTCAAAACATAGCGAGTTAATCTAACAACTACAATGCTGGTTTGAAGTGATTACATGGTAGTAATGTGAGTTAATAAGGGGACTACTTTGAATGATAAAGAGTAAATATATCTAATGTGAACAAATGTATTTTTCTGACCAAATCTTTGATATTTTTTTGAACAGACCACCTATTTCCAATATATGCTGTCATATAACAAAATAGTGACAGACAGACAATGAGAAATAATAGGTAATTTATCATTATTTAATCAAGCTACTTATTACTTTATTCCAGTTACATTGTAAATTGCGTGTACAATTGTACCTGACTTTTAATACTTTTTCAGGTCTTGAAGGTGTGCCATTTGTTTTGAATGTGGGATTTGAAAAAGATGCCTACAATTTGGTAAGAATTTAGATACATTATAATTTGGTACAATATGTTTATCTTCTAATACATTTTAATTTTTTTTACAAAGAACAACACTTCTGCTTGGTAATGTAATTCAATGTAATTATAGCTCATTTTCTAAACTTTGCTTCACATTTACACAGCTTAGTCCTTTCAAGCACAGTTTTTAATTATTAGATTGTCTTTATGAATAACAATCTTGTATTATTGATGTACCAATGTATTTCAACTGCACAAAATTTCTATTTGTTTAACACCTTATGTTTTATCCAGTTGCAGATTCCAGTCATTAAAGCTAAATCAAAACATCAAATTGATGAAGAGGTAAGTTGACAATTCTAATAATTTTCAAATGTTTGTTGGGGCTTTGTCAAGTTACGTTTTACTCCTGTAAATTAATTTATGAAGTAATATCATGACTAGACAATTTCTTAATATTGTAACTAAATTATTCATTACTTTCCATTAACGTATTTGTTTTAATAGTGTAGATATTGTGATTCTATACAAAGGTTTAATTATTACAATATCTAAATAGAAAATTTTACAACTAATAGACTAAATTTTTAAGTGTCTTTATAGCTGTGTGAATAAGCAGTGACTTGTTTCAGTACACTTAACAGTAGTCCTTGAATATCCTCAGGAGAGAGAAAGAACATCTCTCCAGGGCCCAGTCATCAGCCAATTCCTCATAAGTACCTAGCTAGCCAATGCAAACACCTCCTCTACTTTCATAGCATTGTACGGTGCTCAATAATAAACTCTGTATATTAATTGTGTGGAATAACCCACATAATGGAGCGAGCAACTGCTTGTCTCTACAAACTATTTAAATTAATAATTTACCTCTTATACACATCAAAGCTTAGTCAAATAAGGTAATCTAAATTAATTGTTAAAATGACCATATATTTGAAACTTTAGTCTTCCCCAAATTTCACGGTCTATTACTATTTTAGATTGTGTAAAATTTTGAATGAAAAAGGAAAAATATTTTTCTTGTGGCCTTTAAAATCTGGTATATTGTTTGCTACTATAAGTTTTGTACTATTATAGACAGCAACTTTATTTCCTCAATTTCATTTCAAAGATGAACAGGTTTGCTCATACATTGTTATTCCTAGGTTTTAACTAAACTACTTTCTTATAACTGAAGAAATTTCATACTCTTATACTGTTCAGGGTCATAAGTGGAAACTGCTTATTGTTGATGATATTGGAAAAATAAAATTCTATACATACATGATATCACAGTTTCAGTACATCATAAATGGAAGTGTAAAAGAATACTGTTAATGGGATACTGGTTTCAACTTTATAAAATACTACCATATTAATTTATCAATGATGAAATATCTGCTTTAATTTCCTGAAGTTATTCAGAATAGTTCGTTAAAAGTTTTATTAAAGAAAATGGTACACCTTACTGTGGGCTAATATTTTGAATTTCAACTTGTAATTGTTGTATTATATCACTTTGTAAAATTATTTAACAATATTTGAGTAAAAATATAAATGAGTAATTGACACTTTTTCTTTTCAGTTTGGTTATGCTTTTCAAATTGAAAGGCAAACTTAAAGTTATTGCTTTATTGAATTGACCATTCATCATCCATAACTCTTCATTGAAGAAATTAAAATTGGAGTTCTCATAATTAAAGTCTGTAATGTTGGCTCCCTGGTGATATATATTTTTGTGTAGATTAAAGAGTTTATATTTATTATGACTTAACGAGCTTATTTTGCCATTTCTCTATTATGAAGTTCATATTGTTGATCTTAATCTTCCAAATGATTGCCAAATACAGTACATTCGCTACATGAATTTAGAAAATCAGAAACCTAATGATGATTCAAACTACAAATCAGTAGTGCATTTATACTGGCATAAGAATGAAATTGTATGACATCTGCACATGGAGAAAATAACTAGTCATTAATTGAAGTAAAGACTACTATAATTTTTATCAATGGTATGTTCAAACAGATGTAATTTTTAAACTTGGTTATTTTTAATTAGTGATTAAGTATAAACATTTTTGTGAGCTTTTTCAATATGGGCAGGTTGTTTTTGAAATGTTGAAGTGAAATAAAAGAAGTGGTGTGAGGTATTAACAAAAATCATTTTTGTTATTTAAAAGGGCCTTTCAAATAAAAAAAAGAATTTTGTTAATATCTTACACACAATTTGCTTTATACCACTTCAACATCGACCAGCCCTTTTTGAAAAACCCAATATATTCAATATAATATAACCGCCTTTATTTCATAATTTTTTATGACTTTTTGTTATCCCATCTAAATTTTTAGTTTGGTATAAATACAAATTTTTAATGATTTTTCTGTATTGTATTTTTTTGAGTAATATATTTAATGAGTATTAGTACCTGAAATTGAACTGGCTTGCACAGAATAAGAATATATACTTATTTTGTGGAATCTTGTAAGTAAGAAGCATTATCCTCAATCACTAGTGCCTTAAACAATTCACGTTTATTCTCAACCTTTCTAATCAGCTCATTAATGGAAGAAATCAAGCTCAAAATTTGAATTTTAGTGGATTTATAAATATAATTCTAGTCTTATGGCTTGATAGTTGTAACAAATTCTTACATTTAAAAATAATTACCATATATATTCAGTTCCAAAGTGCAACTAAGGTGAATTATTTATTGCAGAAAAATGATTTGTCCAAACAATTTTTCATTTTATGAATGTGCAATTACATTGCTGCACAAATTGTAGCAAAATCTAAGAGTTACATGAACATAAATTGTTGCCTATGGGGGCAAAACTATCAAATGTTAAATTTAACTATATTGAGATAAAGATATATAGATAAGAAATTGAATATGTAGCTTTGTCCCACAACATTGATTTGGTGGTTACACTTGTCCATTGGTGGTACGTTAGAAATATTTTTGTGTATTTCTTCTATATAGGTTCCCCAAATGTAAGGATGTAGTAAACAAAATCAGTTCTGTTAGATAATTTTAAAAAAGGTTTTGTCGTACATAATTAACTCATTTAATGTTGGAATTTATAGAGTAGTTATGCTTAGAGATTAGGGATGATTATATGTTTCTTGGAATTTCTCTGTTATTACTTCGCATAGTTTATGTTTTGACTGAGATTTTAGGATTATTTTTACAGTGGCAAAATTCTTGTTTTTAGAGTTTTAGTTGTTTCTCATCTGATTAACTTTTTTAATTAACTAAACACATCATTTTCACCAAAATTTTAAACTAGATTATAGTCTCAGGTTTGACCTGTCAAGCTTATAAATCAAAAATAACGAAACTACATGCTTCACATATTGCAAATAATATTAATATAAGTATTATTTAGGAATATAATATTTCTTTTGAAATTTGTTATATACTTTGTAATCAGATCATTCGTGATTAACTTCATTATTGATAATTCCATTGAAAATATGTACTGTTCATTGGCAAAAAAATATGATACTGATATGTTTGGGCTGTTTTAATTTATACATTTCAATTGAGTATATATGGTGATTATTTCAAATTGCATGTAAAACATTTTGGTTAGTTTTAATTTTTGTATATAATTCTTATTGTTTAATAATCAGAGAATGAAATTAATTACTGTATATTTGTACAATAGTGTTTGGCTATAATAAAGTTTGAGGTATCACTTCTTTCCTCTATCCTGATTACACTTAAAAATTAATATTTATGAAGTACTGATGACATTGTATATTACCAGCTATTTTTCAAGTACAGCCATAGACTTCCAGTTCACTGTAATTATAAAATTTAATTTTGTTTATTTGAGAATGTTATTCAAGTATGTTACTTATTTCACCTTAAAAATTTAAGTTTTTTTAAAAAAGAAATACTTCTTTTGTCGCAGTTATATTAGTGTGCACAATTACATACATTTTGTTGTGTCCAGACAAGTGTTTCACACTGTAAACCAATTTTTACTCTAAACAAAATCTGTTAGACTTGTAGTTGATGACATATCATTATTTTTATTTTTACTTGTTGACTCAGGAGTCACAGAGTTTGTGTAATGTTGCTTAATTTCAGATGTTCAGATTAGTTTGTGAATGTTGTAGTTAAACACTTTGTGCAGAATCGTACAAATTCTTAAGAGGAGAGGGAAAATTAGGTTTCTATAGTTCTTTTTAATTTGACTCTTAACAAGCTCACATTACTATTCAAGAATGCAATTATATTTAATTGTAATTAATAATTTTAAGTCATTAAAAATGTTAAACTCATTTCATTATACAAGATCATTACTCTTTGAGAGTGTAGTGTTAATGCCAGTGGATTAGTGCATCAATGAAAAGTACATATTAAAGGTTTCTTATTCATATGATTATAATTTTATATATAACACCATTGGTAAGGACAGGAAAGAGAGAAAGAAAGGCGGTGGCAGACCTGAGGTATAAAGCTGGCATGCACCATAATAGGGGTGGTTACCTCCAAAAATTTAAAGAAAATGCCTTACCCATTATGGAGTCTCACCTTTATACTTCAGGTAAGTTACCACCTTTCTCTCTTTCCTCTCGTTACTAATTGTGTGAATTATTTTGAAAATGTCATATCCTTACTTGTGTAAGGACTATTCTGTTAATTCCAAAATATGGGGGTGAATAATTTTTAGTTTAGTCATTGTGAGAGATGTGAAAAAGGAAAGTATGCATAGTGTTGTATAAAAATCACACCAGAATAATTGCCATTGCACAAAGTACATATATTACAATATATTGTAATTCTGGCATATTTATGTACATTAATCATGAATACTGATTTCATATTAATAGTATATATGTGCGTCAAGTTTATTTTTGTTCAATATTTGTTTCATTTGGCATGAAACTGCCACTTTTCATTTGTTTATATATATAATATATTACAATAAGAATAATTCTTCTCAACCCTTTTTAAATTATAAAATAGCCTGCTGCTTCATCCTTGAAATATAATTGTAGGAATGTATCATTAAAAAAACAGGCCTGACTTCTGAATTTGTATAATTTTTTTTTATATGGCTGTCTGAATCATATTTTCAGCGTTTATCATAAATTACATGGAGTTAAGTGTATATTTTTTATTTCAATATATGTATTGCTGCATCTTGTGGCCAGGAATGAGATTTATTTTTTTGAAATAGAGCACAAAATTTCAGATACATTGTTGAGATAATTGTTTTGTTTTAGGTAGAATATTACTGTACATTATTGTCTAATTATTACCTGAAATTACACATAAAATTTGATGTTGCATGCAGTTTCTTATTGTTCGGGAGATTTAGCTAGTCATGTGTCAATGCGATGCGCAGTGGATAACTCTGCTCATATTATAGTGGGGGTAGACAGGAGCTCACTTTTTCTCTGGATTTCGTTGAGACAAGTTGGTAGTGTAAAAGCAATTCTGAAAGCATTGATGCTAGGAAATATATTGTTAGTTCAGGATGTGTTGTATGTCAAGAAATATAGTGTGTGTTAAAAAGATTTTGGTGCAGTCTCCATATCTCCGTTTGTATGACTACCATTAATGTTTTTAACATGATAGTAGCATTTCACCTCAAATGGCAATACTCCCCTTCTCCTTACCCTACTGCGCATCTAAACATGCCATGTAGAATCTCACGAGCAGTTGGTTACATTTCATGGTTGCATAACTTTAAATTAGTTGATTTGTAGTAAGTGATTATTAAATTTATTTAATTAATCACAATTGAAATGTGTGTATTTAAAATACACAATAACCCAATGTTGTACAATAATGATTCATTAAATCATTTAATTTTGTACGTCAACTAATAATTGACAGTTGATTTCAGTCAAATGATGTGTTTTTCAACTTTTTTGTGTAACTTGTGTTTGTATATATGTATATTCACATGCTAGCCCCACATTTGTAACATAAATATATCTATGTTACAGTTTGGGGCTGACTTTTATACATAAAAGAACCTTGTTATTTTACTATCTGTAAAAAGGTGAATATATAAGGTAGGAAAATATAAGCACATTCTACCTCGTTATAAATATATAGGTGTAATTCTTGCAAGAACAGTTGTGAAGTGGGCTCAAATTGCATTTAACAGGTCTGTTCATTTTATTTAAAATTATGTGCTCAACAAAATTAAGGATATGATACCACAATATTATAATTGGTTTTCTTAATAAACTCCCAGTGTTATATCTCTTATAAGTCTGAAGTAGTGTATTAATATTGTCTTTACTTGATTGTGAACATATCTTTGTGGTATTTAGGATGTCTCTTTTTCTGAATTTGGAGTTGTGCTGCCACTAACTTGTATTTAGGACCTCAGTCAGTTTTGTATAGTTATGTAATCTTTGAAAAGTGTTATATTTGTATGGTCAACAGATTCATTAGGCCAGGTTATTTAACTTATGTTGAGTATTTTATTCTGGTGCTTCTTAGGTATTTTTCATGTCAAGTTTAGGAAACAACTGTATTTAATTACTGCAAATATAATGTAATTATTTATTAGGCTGTGCCAAAATATTTCTTATTTTTGTCAATGATTTAGTAAATTTGTCTCCTTCATAGTTTAAGAAATCCCCTAGTCATATTCAGTATTTTTTCTTGAAGATAAAAGAGTAATCATTGTAGTATATTTTGAGGTGGCATCAATGCTGTTTTCCATTCTAAAGGCTTTTGCAATTGCTGTGTTGTTTCTATTTAAAACTAGCTGGGTGCCTGGTGTTGCCCAGGTTTTTATTTATAATACCCTGGAATAGTTTGGGATCTTGGATTATTTTGTGTTGTTGCTGTTGGCCTCTGCCTCCTCTGCTATTCATCTCCCACCCTCCTCCGTACCCACTGACACTGTGGAACTGAAGTACAGGTTTATTTTCAGTGACTCCCATAACCATGAATTAGACACCTGCATCTTTTGATTTCAAGTTATTTGTTTGCAAACTCTTCACCCCACCCCTCACTATGGGAAGAATTAGTATGCAGAATTTGATTTACACTCTTCATGCCTCCCTTAGATGTTGAATTACAGGGTAACCAGCATATTGAATGTCTGAATCAAACTCGGGAACTCAAATTACACTTGTTTCGACACAAAACTTGATAGTTTTCTTGTTTACAGGTGGCACCTGTCCACCCCCATCCCTTAGCTAATTTTGTACATTTAAAAAGATCTACCCCTCTCATAGGGGTGGTAGCTGTGTCTTACCCTGACAGTGCGGATTTCCAGGTTCCAAATAACACATACAAAATTTGCTTGAAATTTCTCTACATGTAAAGATTTGTATGTAGAACATACCTAAGTACGAAATTTGAGCTTTTTTTTTTACACACAATAAATTACATTTCTAAGAATAAGATAGTTGATCTGTCTGTTTAGCACAAATTCACTTGTAAATTGAATGAATGTTTTATTTAAGTAACAATATATTGTAAGTACTTTTAAAATATACAAAAATGTTTCTCTCTCAAGTGCGGCGCACATGCTGCGTCACATAAATACCATGTTCTGAGGCACTTAGTCTTTTTTTTTTTAAGATTAAGCTTCTGAATTATTAATTAATTAATTTGATCTTCCAGAAAATATTTTGTCTTAAAATTTTTTTTGTTCCTTAGAAGGATTGTTAGTTTTTCTATTTATTTGATAATTTTCTTATGATATTCACATTTGGTTCTATATTAATTTAAAAAAAAATTCTGACCCCAAAAATATTTTACTATTGACACCCAGAGTGTTGATTTCAAATATACTAGTTCATATTACTGTGTTATGAAATAATTTAATTATGACAATACTTCTGTCTTAATTTAAAAATATTTTTTCAATTATATCAATGGTTTATAGTACTTTAAGATTGAAGCAGTGTAAAAATATTATTTAGTATTATTAGATATTTGTACTATTAAATAATTAGTGAAGCCTGCCTTATTATATATCTCTACATTATCACACTAGGGTGACTACTTAGAATATGTTGGAAATATTGTGATACCCTATTCTCTCTCAGTTGTGACTATGTATTTAATCTTTTGAAATTCCTTCGAATCAACTTTGAAGTATCTTTATATATATTTGGTTTTATTGATGGTGGGTTTTTCATATATTGCATCAAGTTTCTTTTTGTTCAATATTTGTTTCATTTGGCATGAAACTGCCGCTTTTCATTTGTTTATTCCTCATTATATCTACTTCTATTTCTTAAAAGTATCATTTTCAGTCAAATTGAATAAGTGATAAACATATTTATGTATTTATTTATTGTTATGCCAATACAAGTTCTTTATAATGGTGTATCAGGTTAACATTTCCCATTTATACTAACACTAGCTATTATGTAAACAGTAAAGCAATTGCAATTGCCATTTGAGACCACTTACCTTGAATCATAACCATTTGTAGAATATCCAATGTTTTATGTCCATTCCTGAAACCAAGTCAGTATTCCATTTTGATTTAGTTTTACAGTCTTGCACAGACTTCACGTGCTGTCTGTCCATTTTTCCCCATTTGCTCCCTTAAGCTTCTGTAGTCACATCAAGAAGGAAAGTAGGCTATTGTTATCTAAAGTTGTTAATCATTAATATGTCCATCAACTTGTGCTGTGACTTTTCTTTGAATTTATTTCTAAGATAGTTTAGTGCATGAAATAAATTCAAAATGACACTTTTACTTTTATGGTTTTTTCATTATAATCATAACGCCATATTTATTTGTGAGGCTCAAAATTGAAATAAATACTTTTGATTTTTTTCAAGCTTTAAATGTTACATATGCACTCAGTATACGTCAGTTTAGATATTTTTATTATTTGGTGCATACTGATTTTTGCTAAATGTTGTGTGTCATACAGTATACCTGAATTACTTTAGTGTATTAATCATAATTAAGTTAAATGTATAAATCTTTTGGAAAATCAACTTGTACACAATTTACATTGTACTTTTTGTTTGAAATAATGGTGGCAATATCTGACTAATAATGCTTCTGGGGAAAATCGTAATTTACCATATATATTGGTACTGAGGTTTTGCTCTGTGTTTATGAAAGTTTGCTGGAATGTGTTGGTTGATTTTTATACAGGAGTTTCCTTGATCACTTTCTTTCTTTGAACTATTAAATTCTCTTAAATATATTGAGTGGAATAACCGATTGTGAATGCTTAATTCTTATGTAATAATTTTTAGGAAGGTCATTTTCCTTGAGTATAAAGTAGTATTAAAAATTTCATGTTTAAACAAAAGAAAAGAGACCAAATGTTTGTATGAATGTTTTATTTCTGAATATGTAATTTTGTTCACCAAGACATTGATGCAATTATAGCCAAGGAAATGATAAATACTAAAGGTGCCGTCTTTGAAAAATGTGAACACTCATGAACATTGTAAATAACACAATTTTGACACACAGTTCCTTCTATCCAGTGTCATGTAACAGTTGCTAACCAATAAATGACACAATTACCAAACATGAAAAATTATGTTAAAAGTTGATGGACAAATATTTTGCATTTATTTAAAAAATGTAGTAGGTTAAAATAATATTTCAGGTTTTTGGAGCTTGTGTTTCAACCTCACCTCTTTTGTTTTCTTTATGTTAGTAGTGTAGATTTTTTGCCGTACAATACATTTTATATATGTATTCCAAAGTCATACGTTAAATAATTGGATAGTGAGTAAAGATAGAAATATTGGAGAAAGGTTAGGAATGCACTTTTTTAAAGCATATGCTCAGCATAGTATTATGTTTAAAGAAAGACTTATGTTTATCCTAGAGAGGATTGGAAGAAGAAAGAAAGACTGTAAGTATTCTGTACAGCCAGGGCTCGAACCAGGATCCACATGAAATCCTTTCTTCCATAGTTCTAATAATAAGACTGATTATATTCGATAAGTTGTGCTCAGCATGGTGGCTAATGCATCCTGTGGCTACAGAGGAGATTTCATAGCTGAATTCATGTGGATCTGGGTTCAATCCCATTCTTTTTCCATTCCTCTCTACAATTAACATATAAGTCTTTCTTTGAGCATAGTACTATGCCGAGCATCTGCTTTAAAAAGTGCATTCCTACCTTTCTCCCATATTTGTATTTTTACTCATCCAATTTTATGTATGTATATATATATATATATATATATATATATATATAAATAATATGAATAAGGATAGGAAAGAGAGAGAGAGGGGGAAATGGTGGCTTACATCAAGTGGAAGATCAAAGTCACAATTGTGGGTTGGAAATTTTCAAATTTGTTTATTTACAACTCACAACAGTGACTTCAACTTCAGGTAAGCCACCACCTTTGTTTTTCTCTTTCCTGTGCCTTTTAATAAGGATACACATACACACAAAGCAAACGAAACCTTTCTCGGTAATATATAAGATAACTGCCTGTAGTGTTTTACTACCTGTTGCTTGTATTTAGTTATGGTTAACTTTTAAATAAAGTATTTAAATAATGGGTCCATGTTACCATATTGTTTACAGGTATTATCACATTCTCACTCACAAATTAATGTGAGTTACAAATTTAAACTTTAATCCCATTCAGCTGAATTTATTATCAGTGGCAAATAATTATATTTATTGGACTCTGACTCAGTGTACCAATTCCTAAATGTCTTGAAACACTTCCTAGAGTTTCCACCATTTTATATTGAGAGTATGTCTTCCCCCCTGGATGTCAAACTATTATAGTGAGCATGTGTTTTTATGGCAGATTTATTGCTGCAGTTCTGAGTGATATTTACGATTTATTTGAAAATTTAATTGTTTATGATAAGTTCAATTGAGATTTTGTTTTTGCCTAAGAGGAATGTCCAAGCAGTAAAGATAACTCTTTGTCTTCAAGGAAGAAGAATAGCAATCAAAGCTAGACACACACCCTGAATATTCTTCAGTCTGATAAGAAGGCCTTGATAATCCTCTTTGGAGTAAATTGAATTTAATACTTTTATTTATTTAAGACATGATCAGACTGTTGCACATAGCTGTAATTGCTAATCATCGCTGAAGACAAACCAGGGTTATTTTTTAGTGCTGAAAACTTCGGACTCTTTCTTCCTCTCAGACTACTGAAAACCTAAATAACAGTACCTTAATATTATTTGTTTGTTTGGTGTGTGGTTTTTTGATAAAGTGATATGCTTTAATGTTTTGCTTGGAAAGTTTTTTTTTAAACATTTTATTGATTGAATGCATGTGTCTGTTACATGAATCAAAAGTGCAATCGCTGGAAAGAATACATCCAATGTAAGTACTAATCAGCCTGAAAATTGACTGCTCACAGTGTCTTTCAATGTTTATACTGTCTAATATTGTTTTTGATCATTAGTATATGCAGTATAGAATTTGATTTGTGATGCTGATGTTTTGTATTACACTACCAATATAAAGTTCCTTCCTGCCGTTGTTATACTCTATTTTACATTATTATTGCCATATTTAGGTGCTCATTCAGTTGATAAATGGGGAATTATTTGTATTGTATCATTGTTAAATAACTGGAGCTTTGTGAATAAGAAACATTTGTAAAATGTGTAAGTTGAAGTTCTAATTCTCTGCATAATACTAAGCATTCATCAGTTTAGGTTTTTGGACACTTAAATGAGTGTTGCCATATGCAGATGTTGGACAAATGTCAAAATGGTGTTGGCACGCATACTATGTACCATATAGTTTAAATTGTACTACTTTGGTAGGATTACTTATAATACTACATACTTTAATTTATATATGAATATTTCTGTAATGAAGTCTGTATTTACAATGGTATTCATAAATTCACATTTTTATGGTAACTTCCATTTGAAATTATTTCCAAATTCAGAATAAGTATTAATGATATACTTTACTCAGTAAAAATACATGTCACTTTTTGTCATTGAAGAACATATCAGTATTGAATTCATACCTTCACTTATGTGTAGGTATTAGTAATGATCAAATACTGTACAATTCCATGTCTACCAATTGTTGTAAATTCAATTACTGATGATTGAAATTGTATGAATAACAGAAATATAGTTTTATGGAATTTGAATTGTGTGTTTCTTTTACTAAAAACTTCCTAAATGAAAACCTGTGTAGTGAGTTCAGGTAATTTTATATTGCTTCATTGTTCACTGTAAAGATTTAGTAATCCACATGTTATTGTGTGTATCATACTGTAATTAATTTAGCCGCTCAAAAATTTCCATATGCTACAAAAAATAAATCCTACTTTGATATATTCAATTAATATAATTATTATGTTGTAATTATGCATTAACTTCCAAAGATTTCATTATTTAGGTATCCAATTCATTAGGCTGTTTTTTTCACTTATAAGCATTTGTCATCAGATTATTTAAAAAAAATATCGCAATTGATCACTATTAAAGAAACATAACTTGTGATGCATATAATTTGTTGCATTTTAATGTTTCCCTAGTGGAAGTGCATTTACTATAGGCAGAGTTTGAAATCAAACATTAGTTGATGACTACATATCACAAAAATGAGAACATCTTGTACTCAATAATCTCCATACCTAGAAACCTTTCAATCAAATTTTATCCGTTTCCATTGTCCAGATAAGTCTTTGAGGCGTACATTTCGACAGCAACAAGACTGGAACTCTTGACAAATTCGAAACTTCTCAGAAGAGTTTGATAAATATTTCGATCCAACTTTTATCAATATATTTTTTTCTTACTGATATTGGACTCTGATATATTCGTGAGTAATACAGTTTCATTCTTTCCCAGAAATCGAATTTGAACGTTATTTCAAAAGCTTATGTTGGGTTCTGTTAGAGGATGTGGTCTTGTTGAAATATAATCGTAATACTAAACAAACATACGATATTCGTATACAAGAAGACGCAAGTGAACTGCTGAAGGTTGCCAGGAATATTTTTGTTTTCATCGAATTTAATAGCCGCCGACTTCTGAGAAATGAGTTCTACTTTGCATACTGGTTTCTTTTCTTTGTTGGTTCCATGCGTCTATAAGCCCTATCATCGCTCACTGGAAACTGCTTCGCATACCAGTACAAAACAGGTACTTTACATAAAAAAAATGTTACATAAATTAACCGTACCAAAATGAAGTGTTATTCTCCTCCTACAGCATTGACTGGTCTTCTATGCATTTATTCTTTATACTCAAAAAATTTAAATTTCAATACACGATTTCAGGTCATGCGTCTGCTCTATGAATTGTTACCTATAAACAGGCGTAAATATTACTTAGTTTGACGAAAGTCAACTGAAATGTCTACCACTTCTATCACACTCCATGTATATTAAATAGAGTAGACAGAGAAACCTGTCACGCTTATTCGAAACACAATTTTACGTTATTGGTAAACACGTTAATCGTAGATTTATTTAGTTCCATTAGTAAATTACAGAGGAGATAGGACAATTCAAAAACACAATTCCATGCATAAATATGAAAATACTTAAACAGGAAAATAAATAAATGAGAAAAATGCACGAATAACTCACCTTATGCGAAAGAAAATAAGAATAATAAATACATAAAGGAGACAATATGAAATGGACAATTTTTAAATATGAGCAAGAAAAAAAATTAATGCATCGATTTGAAAACATTGCTACAAAAATGCAAAACCTATTTAATTACTCGATTGGTAGATTTTGAGAGACGTTTCTTTGCCAAAGTAGTCATATAAATATCCTGCTCTTTATGTTTCCTTGAACGCGTCGATAGTCCTACATGAGTTTTCTTTTATGCAGTAGTAGTTGCCAATATACTATTTTTGCTGAAACATGTATAAACTAATGTGTCCTAATTTTTTCAATGGTCTGTTTTGTGTTTTTGTAAATATTGCAACAATATGAATGATAACCGTGACACGTGGTCGATTCTCCTTCAGTCTTGACAACGGTTACTCATAAAATCCCGTGCCGGGTTCCGAACCCGTGGTGCGAGGCGATGACGTAGCCAGTAAGAAGATATAAAATAAAAAATAGTATACTAAAATCCCCCTTTAAAGACCAATTTTAAGATTATCTGCCTTTGTTGTGTCCTTGCCTCAGTTATATAGCACAGCAGTAGACCCCGGGTGTGAATGAGAAACTTGGAAGAAAAAGAAAATATAAAATAGGGAAATATAATGTATACATTCAATTTTTTTCTTTATAAGTTACACAAAATAGCGTTTGGTTTATCCAAAATTAACTTTTGCAATGATTTCGCGGCTGAGAAGAAACATACGAAACTATAATTTTACCTCTCGCGTTAATTTTGAACTTTGTTGAGTCGAAAGACAGTAAAAATCGATAACCGTTGCAATCCAATACTGTTCGGAAGGACATGGGAAACAAAATGGCGCGTTTAGCACGAAGGCCTTTGTTGCGCGATACCTTCAAATGTATTCCTGCATCTAAAATTCATGGTTTCGTGCCGGTCCCTGTCGATGCTTTCACATGGCATTCCAGGGAAATATCAAGCTAATTTAACGCTACCAACTTTTCATCGGTGGTCTTGACAGATTTTCTTTTGCAAGCGAGAAATTTTTATTTTGTATGTAGAAATTTAGGTAAAATAATGGAAATTTGTGAAAGAGCTTACATTTTTTTAATCACTGCGATAAGGACGAATTACAGGTTTGAATAGTTTAGAAACTACGTCGGAATTCATTTCATGTATCTATAGTGAATATACGCGAATGGTTCAGTTCTTGAGAACATTGAATAACATTTTTATTGCTAGCATATTTTCAGTAGTGTAAGCTTTCACAGTTTAAAATTGAAGCGTATAGCGCGATAGTTGATATTTGATTATTTCTCATATAAAGTTAGCAAGGATTTTGAACTTGGAATTGGCGTCAGCATGGCGGGTCTGGAGCCGCCTGTAATATCATGGAATGGCTTTTGGGCGCGTACAAATATGACCTGCGGAATTCCCGCATCTGGGACTCACGAAGAAAACGAAATCTTAAATACCACGTGGTTACCTTAACGAATGCGGTTTCGTGGTTTAAAGAAGAATAGATTATTAAAGATCGATTTCGAGGCTTTTGCACACGGCGGTGTGTCTTATCATTCGGCTTCTGGAACTTGAAGGAGACGGACGGAACCGACGCTTAGTCCCTGATATATATGAAGGAGGTCAAAAGTTTAATTCCACACCCCGCCCTACAAGAGTGGATTTTTCATCAAAATACATCGTAATATCTCATGGTTGTACTCCAGGGATCAGGATAACATGAAGGCTATAGCGATATTTAAGTGGAACTTTTTTTATCATTATTTATTCAGCAATCAGAATACAATTCTATAAGGTAAAATGATGACAGCTAGTAATAATAACATAACAGGGAGATATTCAATGATATAACCTGTATAATAGAAATAAACAATGAATCGTTTAACTTAAAATAGTTCTAGGCCACACCTTTTTAAGTCTTTAATTTATCACTGGTTCAAGGAGTATGTCTAGAAGTGGGATTGTATAATTGTTTGATGGCTTTCTTATGGATGATTTCTTGTATCGTTGGAACATTTAAATCTGTATACAGTTTGTGGTTCGTTATGTACCATGGGGCGTCGGAGGATCTTGGATTGGCATCATTGAATAATTGTCATATTTGATTCTGATGCACATCCACATGGCTCAATCGCATAGGTACATATTTATATATCAGGATCTTATTGCCCATAGATAACCGTGATTTTCTTCCTATGAGCCGTAGTAGTTCTCTTGTTTTCTCTTTTTAACTATATAATTTTTCCAAGTCAATTTAGAATCTAAGTGTAGTCCCAAATATGTTAATGTTTTTGTTTGAGGAATGTATGCATCATTTATTGTGACTGGGGGGAAGTTTCTTTCCAGAGACTGAATGTGTTATGTGTACTTTTATTTTCAATTTTTTAGCCATTGTTGTAGAATGGTTAGTTAGGTTTGTGTGTAATATTTGAGGCTTTCTGAACAAGTGGCACTGTAGTGGCATTTATGTTGATTACCCTCGCACGATGTCTCCGGAGGTTGTCGAGTCCGTCGCTGAAGGATGAGATCGTCAGCGTCACCGAGTGTATTTCTATTTTGGTTGCAGATCCGGCCAAGGTGACGATTCCGTGTTTTGGGCCGGCTTTCGGATGCTAAACTTTTTGCAGGTTCCTGGCTTTTCTATGGTTATGCCCTGTTTAATGTTCACGAGTGTAATTTGTTAATACATATTTTTGTTTAACCATTCACATCCACTGATGTTCCATGGTGCGGTTCTTCCTCTTTACAAAGCCACGATCGTTTCTTGATGAACAGAATATTTGGAAGGACAGACTTCACCAGATGACGATCAGTCTATGGAACCTTTGGAGGAGAAACCCGTTGATTCCACATAAATAAATAAAATCGGTCTTAATGGGAAAAAAGCAAGTCGGAATAAATTATTGGCAAAGTAACAGTTTACAGTCACGAGGTAAGCTTCTATTTCAGTTTCGCTAATTACAAACAAACGCATGCCCATAACCACCACATAAAATATTAAGATGTTGAAAGTAAATAAAGGAGGCAGAATAAGAATTTATATAGTTGTGTGTGCGTTGTACTCAGATTGGTTAATTTCATCTAAACTTTTATGGATAATTACCTTTGCAGATATTCTTGAGCGCACGCTAAGCTATCGATTCTTAAGTGCGCAGTTTGTAAGAAGTAATCTGTAGTCAATGAACTGTGAATATCCTTTAAATAATGAAGCAAAGTTAATACCGTGAAAATTTAACATTCTTAGGCGGCGGCAGTACCTCTCGGATTTAAATACAAATTAACCAGTTTACAATCAATTGAACCATAATATCTGGAAAAGAAGCACGCAGAATGGACTCATTAGGTATTCTCTGTAGTTACACAAATATTTCGCTCATACATCCAAAATAAATTCTGATGATAGTGTGGGTATTTTGATCTGATAATTAATTATATCCATTAATTGTCAATTATTTTTCATCGTAAAATGATCTATGCATTAAGTAACGTCGTTTCAATGAGTTATAAAATGTACAGTTGGCCAATTACAGACACTACATGTACAATGTTTCCTCTACATACTTGTAGGCTTTGTCAATTACAATGACATTATAATATGGAAGCGGAGAACTGTCATCGTCAATGGAATCACAGTTAAGTAAATACAGTTTATCTGCGCATTACAAAGATTCAGTGTCAAATTTGTTACAGCTACGCTAACACTTCTTTTGAATTTAAGCATAATAAAAGTTTTATAGTGTTAATTGTTGGTTATAGTGGTGAAAAATAAGCTAGAATAGGTTGTTATTGTTATTATTACAATTAAAAAATAAAACATAGCTTTATGTCAACAACGAAATATAACACTTTATTATTTGAACTATTCCACTGAATCATTATAATTTCTTTAGCTTTTTAATATTATTAATTCTATTGGTAATTTCTGATCATTTGTTATAATAAAGTAGACCTTTGACTTGTTTTTTCGTAATTATAGATAGAAATGATTTTTAAATTGCGTCATGTAACTATGAACAGCAAATCTATTCTTCAACTCAATTACAAATCTGTTTGTAGTTGTCTTAGTAACTTTGTGTTGGAAATTTTGAAAGAACATATTCTGTGGCTTTACCACTAAAAATTAAACTAAGAAACGTCATTATAGTATTGAGTCAAAAAGTAAAATGTATAGTTAAGATATTTTATTTCACTTGCTGACATCAAGTTACGCTGTATCTTTTAAAAGAACACATCTCACAGCTCTAATATTTACAGTCTGAATATTTTTGATACCTCTTTTCTTTCCTAAATAAAATGAAGGAACTACAATAATTTAAACATGACATACAATGCTATTATTCCCAAGTAATTTTGAATTAATAGAGAACACATTTTTTAACCTTCTGTTTCAATTGCTTTATTACAACTTGAAATGCAGCCACAGTACTTTTTTTCAAGCTTGTTTCCTTCCTCCAGTTTTCTACGACTATTTGTGGATCGTTGCCTCTCTATTATCATGTTAATCATTATTTCAAACACCACTCTTTTATTAATGTTTTCAAAGTGGTGTAGCTCATTCGCCGTTCACTTACTCTTGTAATTAATAACTCCAACACTTTCAACAGATTATACACTAAGTATGGCAACCATTACTGACCCACAATGCTTTGCGATCGCTAAAATAGTAAACAGATATCCACTCGAAGAGGACAAATGTCTTGCGCATACGAGAGAGAATCTGCACAGATCTCGTACGTAAGATAAATGTCGGCAAACCTACACTACACATCCTTCATATTTCGCAGCAGATTTCTTAAATCTGCCAGATATCTACTCGTGTGTGGTCATCCACTGTAATTTGTTACAATAGAGTTTATCATGGCCACGGGGTTTGACTCTATATTTGATGTAGAACTTGATAGAATAAAAGTTGGATTCGAAAGAATTGTACAGTTTTATTATTGAGTTATTTAGGGTATTCCATTGTTTGAGTAAATAAAGAGAAAGTGATAGATGAGAAGTGAATCAGTTGCATAGCAGTCTTTCTAGGACTATGCAGAATTGAGTTGATCTGCGTCTTGATGATTGCACGGACTCTCGTATTATGCATCTGTTCCCCTCTCCCTGATGATTAACGGAGTTTATTTACTGTTTGGAACGTTGGAGCTTTTTTGTAGTAATTTTCTAAATTCCGTTTCTTTTCTTATTCAGCTTTAATTTTCAATTTCTTTTCTTACCGCCCTGTCCTGTCCCTGTATATCGTGGCTCTGCGTCTCTTTCACAGGGTTAAACCTAACCTGTTTGTTTCGTTTCTCTGATATCCTTCAATCTGATTCGTTTCTCTTCTATCCTTTTCTCTTTCTTTACTCAGACAATGGAATACCCGAAAAAACTCAGTAATGATATTAGCTCACCATTGTCAACAAACTCCTGAACCAGATTAATTGTGCACCAAGTTGTAAATCGTGCCATGTTTTGATTAATGGGATGGACTAATCACAAAATTATTGTTGACGAACTATTATTATACCAAACTCGTCTCTGAAATAATTAATATTAGACTTAACAAATTTTCTTTTTCACTTTTTTTATAGTCGCACCAACATCTTAGGTCATTAGCGACTTTCTAATTAGGTTTACTCTGTCAGGGAATTTCAAATCACACACAAACGCGCAGGAACCCGGGATCTCTGTGATGCCAGGCCGTGACGCTAACCACTAGACCACAGAGGCGACTAACAAATGCTTAAAGCTGCACTTAATTGAATCTGTGACCGACTGCTGAGTACTTAAGATCTTCTGGTACATATCTCTGGATCCTTCATGATAGTACTTCTGCGCTTTCAGACTATTATGTAATTGTATATGAGAAGGCCCACAAATATGGCGAGGAAATGTTGTACATGTATATCATTTAATCTTGTCTGTAATTTGCCAACTCTACATTGTGTGAAACGACTTATTTCTGAATGCGGAATCACTGAATTGAATCACTGAATTTTTTGTCAAGCGGTCTATTACTACGATCGTATCTTAGAAGAACGTGTTGTTGTGGCACTTCTCAGGTGACAGTAAAAATGTTCCAAGCAAGGAGGCAAACAGTGTTCCAATCGTCGTGATTTTCGTCAATTCGATTTGGAAACTGATTGCAGCGAATAGGTTAATTATAAGTACTACGACTTCAGTATCGCAGTGTCATCTTATCCGACAAGCTGAAGAAACATTTCATTTCGCAGCTTGAGCGTTGGCGCCCATTTGTCTTAATCCATCACTCGCGAAACGTCTCAGAGTGACCTGGTATCTCCATGCAGCGGAAAAATCCATACTCTAACAAACGAATAGCTTCTTTGGATTATAGACATTTTTTAAGAGATTTATAAGAATGGTGCCTTTCGTTTCTACGAAAGGTTCTTTTCTTGGCCGGAATGATCCCTTACATGTCAATTAAAAAGCTTTCTTCAAAGATAAACAAATCTCGTTCTTTGAAAATTAAGTCACTAAGTTTGGGCAAGTCAGGAGGTACACACGCAACACTATGGCCAACTGGATCTGCGACGAAGTTTATAGGCAATTTTTTCATTATCAGTGTTACCCAATTTTAATGCATTTACTTTTCAAAATATCTGCTACCATTATTAATGATTTTTTTCATCTAATTTGCCTTTCGGTGTTATTTTCAACAAAAAGTGTATCATTAAATTAATATTATAATAAACAAACTTGTGGGTGTTAAATGAATTAGAAAACAAACTTTTTAGTATTTTTTTGATAAAGTATAACAAAATAAATTTATTCAAACACATTACTACTAACAATAACTTCTGGTTTCGAATAGTATTCACAAACCTTTACATAAGTATGAGAAAGGCAAATTACACAATTAAATGTATGCACACAAAATTAAGCAAAATTAAAACATTAGAGGGGAACCAACTGGGTCCCTTCGGGATTGTAAGTAGCAAATATAATAAGCTGACTGATTCTCATTGGCTATATGCCAAAACAGTTACAAAATGGTAAAATGGTCGTCCGTCTCTAATTCTGAAGGGTTTGCCTCCGTCAAGTCGGACGTTGCGTGAATAATTTGTAATTGTAACCGGCAACGGAACTAATATGAATCAATATGCGAAGTTTACCCCCTGAAACTGAAAATTTTCCTATTGTCTGCAATTGTTGAAATAAGCCAATGGATCCTATTGGGAATTGCAGCCGATTGGCTGCTGGAATTAACCAGGTGGGCATTAGAGCTTCTACGGAGCTAATTTTGAGGCGGAGAAGCAGAAAATGGTGAGTGACCGAAAAGACTTGGTCAAGACAAGATTTATAGCTGCCGAACGGAGAAAATGGAGTCTTCGCTATTTTTGGGCCTAGGTGTCTGAAATGTAAGGAGATTCACGGCTTCTTGGTAGGAGTCTCCGCTAACCTTTGGCCAAGGAGTCCACGATACAGCGAGATCAGCCCGATGCAGACAACTAGGGTCAACAGCAGATGTTTCCAGATCGTCATCACCCCAATTCAACAGACTTGAGCAAAGCGCCGCCAGAGCGCAGCTGCAGATTGGCGGGTATCGTTAACTTTGATGAAAAAGGGTTTACATTGCCAGAACTACTGACATAAAACTACATTGCTTCTTTTGGTCCACACTACAGGTGACCCTGATTTTAATGAGTCTCAGTTTAAAATTTATTATTCCTAACGTTATTCATTTGTGCATCTTTTAATTCAATTCTCTTGTTAATATTTTTTATTGTTATTAAGTTTTAAATCTAATCTTTTCTTTTCCATTTCAAACCTTTCGTAATAGATCCCCTATGTCTAATAAATTAAACCTTTTTTAATAATTTGTCGCCCAACTGTGGAGCTCAATAATTAATATTAAATATTAAAATAATTCATAAATAAATTAATGGGACACTTACGTTTTACATTTGGCTTCCACCAACGTGGGGCATATTATATCAAATAAATTATTCTTTACAGTATATTATATTACAGTATATTAGTTTATAAAACTTATTGCATTTCATTATTAAGTAAACTCTATTTTTAAACAGTCGCTTGACGAAATTAAAACGTGTAATAGTTTCAGAATTTGACATGATTTTAACGTTTATAAAACTACTCTATGAAAACAGTACAATGCGTAGAGTACTTAGAATCTTGCTTAATTCCGAATGACATGATATATTTCAGTGCCAATTCCAATTTTTGTTACTTGATCGCGTTGGTTGCAAAATGAAACGAGAGTACACTAAATTGTATATGATCTTGGCAATTATAAGTCGAGTCTTGATATGAATCACAGTTTCCAGCTCAGTAGTGCAGTGGCAACTAGAGAAGTTTTGAAAACTTCGATAACTATTATATTCACGTTTCCTGAGAGCACAATACTGAATCACGCTCATTAGATACAGTTGCTCAATTTTTTTTTTCGCTCTTTCATTCTTACTTTCTGATTTCTAACAAATTGTCACGTTTATCTCACTAAAAGAACTTTATTCAATTAATGTGTTAATGGTTGTGGAAATACGTTTGAAATCAATGCTCATGCGCCTGGCCGCTACTTTTGTAGCACTATAACGTCGTAATTGGATTCGGCATGAACTGCCTCACAATTACACGAAAGCCAGGTAATTACAGGCATTCTTTACAATTACAGCATTTGTGGAAGCTCATTGAGGGAATTGGTTTTACATAGCAGAAATTTCATGGTTTCATAGAGTTCCTAATTATAATTGAATATATATCTAATAATTGTAATTAAAGCGTTATTTAGACAATAACATAATCCATAATAGTTCGAAAAGTAATATCTAGAAATGAATCAGTCGTAAAATACGGGTAAATATTGCAGAAAATGTAGCATCAGATCTCAAAACTGTTTCTCTGTTTTAACTTGAAAAATCGATAGTGGTGATGATTTATTATTGTCGTCCCTTTCGTTGAAATTATCCGAACACGATTGGGTTATCGATCTACGAATTATTCAATATTTTAAATTTTAAATGTTTGAAGTTATATAATTATTTTCTGATTCCATTATTTAATGACGATATAGTACAATCCAAAAACATAATTATACGTACGTTAGAAAATAAATAGGTTATAAAACACAAATGCAAAAGTGATTATAGAAATAAGAAAATTAAACAAAAAGTAGAGGAAGGAATATAACCACAAAAAGATAGAACAATAATATATAAACGAGAAACATGTGAGAATACGTCGAGAAAATATGATTAACATACTATATAATTTAAGAAGAAATAAAATGTATGTAGCATGAAATCGCGCACAAATAATAATATATCTTTTATGCACAGCATGCAATTTGCAATAACACAAATTATGTTAATCCTATGAAGTTTAATAAATTCTTTTTTCATTAAATTTATTGAGATTTTTATAACGTTTGGTTTTTCCAATATTCTAGCTTGTATAATTATGGTGAGATTGGGTTTAATTTATTTATTAATTAATATATGTGCACTAGCTGTTTCTAGTTATTCACACATAGCTTCCGACTTGACGGTAGCAAATTGTTTTCGTAATGGATGCCATTTATTTAAGAGATTGACACCCATTGTCAGTAAGAGCCCTCTTTCATAAATCTGAAGAGACGTCGTTTCCATTGTCGAGGAAGGGTGTAAGCGCTGACCACACACACACAAAAATGTCGCAGGCCTTCTAACTTTTCCCAATTTTCCAAGTCATGAATTCATTAAAAAAAATTAGAAATACAATTCCAAGATTATACAAGCTATTTTTGGTATTGTTTCAAGACGAACGACATTTTTAATTACTAATCTACTCTTCGTTCCTTGAAAGCATCACTTATAACTTGTATTTCATAATTTGACTTACAGACAACACGGACTTCATTACATGAAAGCGGTTTTGCGGATCGTAAATACGCAGCCGCAGGAGTACGTACTACAGGAATCAATTACTATCACGTAGGCTGACAGAAAGCAATTAATTACGATTGAGTTTATGATCATAAGTGTCGTTCTCAATGCACTAGTGTTCAGTTGTTGATGTGCAGATAAACACAACGCCACAATAACTCAATTTGCTGGCCAAGTAGGACTTTCACACTACAATTTAGCAGGCATCAGTCAAATACCCGTAGCAGCTAGGATATTTGTTCTCAAAAAATTGTGGAGACACAAAAATGAAAATAAAAGTAAGGATAAACTAACCTTCCAGTCATCCAAGATTTTTTCCAAAGGCTAAAGTATTTTGTTAGAGACTAACCCCAAAAGTAATAAACAATTTTGGGGAAACACTGGATGTCTAGACTACAATTAAAGCTTCATTCCCCACAATTAATATCTCATATGGGCCATCAATTGTTATGGAAAGTAGTGGAACACTGTTGAACTCCACTGAAGTCGTTGGTGAAGCCTCCAATTTTCATTATCTTTTAAAATAATAATAAATGTATCATTGACCCTTATGCATTTATCCGATTGCGACAAAACTTTGGTGAGTTGTTCTCCTCACTCCCGCAAATTTTTGTCTTCCTTTCTAAGAGTTATACCGCTTAAACTTCCCCTCTTTCAGGTCCAAGCACGTCCCACTCAGTTGCAAATATTTTGAAGATGGCGCCGCATGAGCCGTTTTAGCAAGTGAGTGTTAAGGTACAAGTAATATCCACGACCCCATTAACGTGCCAGGATTGTTATACACTTCGTTAAGGTATCGAGAGCATTTATTTTCATCGGGTTTATCTTAGGCACCCTCAAAGTACCGGGACTACTTTTACGTCCCTTAAAGCACAACAACGGTTTTCTGTTACTTCTTTATTGTACTGTTAGGGTTCCCTGGAGAATTTTTTACTCCTTTAAAGTACCTGCAATAATTCATTCACATAATGCGCAGGAGTTTTTAGAAGTAGCGTTCTAATTTAAAGTGCGAGGAGAATTATTATCTCGTTTAAGGTACCGCCAGTCATCATCGCGGTTAATCACGTGATGACCAAGAAGTTAGTGTAGAATTAAATTAATTTCTGGGATAATATAAATGAATAACCAGGCAACCAGTCCGTATAAAATAAATTATGGTTATCTGCAGTATGGATATTTCTGAATAACTTCAACGGTAAACAGGATCGTGCAGAAATTATCAGCATGCCGACCACCTGAGTGAATTGTAATTTACTTTCGTGACACAGAACTGTTAACGAGAATTAGCAATCAAGTATGTTAATGCTGGTCCCGTCGAACAACATCATTTGTCGCAGTTTCAGACACACGTACTTCCTGATGACACCACTCATCTCATATGTTTACAAATATTTACACAAATTGAATCTTGTAATGTATAAACAAAGTTTAAGTTACTTGTAACTTTATGTAATATTTTTAAGTAATTCACAGCCACACACATTAAGAATGTTTCTTCAGATCCGGTATAGAAGTGTAGCCTCCAGGATGCAGAATATGCTAGGGTGTATATATTTTTGTTTACTATGTAAATAAATCCACACAAGCGCTACGTTGTACACAATCAGTAGTAATACCCACTAAATATTTACGATCATTTGATTTTGAACCAATAATATGTTTTAAAATAATAATGTTCGAACAGCTCATTCACAGTCGTATAATATTATTCCACACGTAGCAACACATGATGATGATTAATATTTTATGTTGACTTCTTACATAAACTTAACTCTACATCTCAATTCGTCCTCCTTTTTTTAATAAAAGTTATTCAAGTGTTTGGAAACGGAGTGAGTTCAATCAGGAAACAAGTTAATGCATGAAGTTTCATTAAATGAATTTATTTTTTCCCTCTTTAGCTCACACAAATAAACGCAGGACAGGTGCATATTGTCACGATCTGAGCCTATGTAAAGTTTCTAAGCGTATTTGGCTAATATGTAATTATGCTACTAAATTTCTGCGTTATCACACAAGTGAGAGATTACAATGGAAATGGTCATCGAGTCTAGATCTCAGGCAGAGATCTTGGTGAGGCATTGCTCCTCCTCCAAAAAATCATGTCCGGTTTACTCGATCCCAGTATTGTCTTTGACGAGTTGAGCATCAGGATCGTGGTACGGTTTCACGCGCAAAACATCATTTGAATCACTTCGCTCGTAGTTTATATCAGTCTTCGAATACTCGAAATGGTGAAAAGTATCTCTTCAATAGTTTATCGGGAAGGCGGATCTCTCGAAAGGGACTGAATATTCCTCACCCCCAGTTCGTCGGGATGGTACTATAATATTTAGAAGTAATTATGGGAGCCGTTTGTGTCAACGTTTTAGATATGTCCAAATCATCTTCTTTGTCTCTACAGCCCTTGGTGGGCCTTGGCCTCCTCAACAATCTTCCTCCATATCTCTCTGTTATCAGATTTTCTCCTCCTTCCTCGGATCTCCATTCTATTAAGGTCATCTAGTACGTTGAAAAGCCATCTATCTCTTGGTCTGCCCTTCTTTCTGGTGTAATACATTCTGACATTCATTATTCGCTTAGGCATCCTGTCATCTTTCATCCTCTCCAAATGTCCTGAGATTTAATAAATTTTACTACATCTTTCCCTTGTATAAGCTCTTCTAATTCGTGGTTATATTTCACTATCCAAACAAAATTTATTAAATTGAAAGTAGGAAGTTGCTTGAAGAGGAATATGATAATATTTTATATTATATTTTATTATAGACAGAAGAATTCACCAGACATCTGCTTGACCAGCGTGGTAACATTCTGTATTTAACGGAGGGGTATTAACGGTTGTCCTGACAAAAGATGGTCAAGGGGTCTGTAGAAGCATCAAGGTCCCAGAACGTCGACTTCAGGACCTCCCAAATATAAATTTCCATTATTCCGATGAGTATTTGTTCCTTTGTGATTTGTCATGCACACATCATTTGGCAGATTGCATGGTCCGGTCTCATAAGATATTTAATACGTCCCATTCGTGTTGGTTCGTGTTTCCAGTTATAGTACCCTGGAGGTCATGAGAAGTCAACAAGTCTTTCTGACTGTGGATGTAAGTCAGTTTAATCTAGTTCAACGGCCATTCGCTTCGGGAAAATCGAAGTTTCGACTTTTCTCTTAGAGCACACTTCAATTCCACAATAGGATATCACCATTCAAATATCCTGCAACCCATATGGGCCCGTTATAAATACAATCTCAAATTTTTAAAGTAAACTAATTATTAAATGCCTGGGTTGCAGATTTCCTCAGCTTAATACTACTTACAGTACAGTGCAATATTTGCATTAATCAGAACGAATAGTGAAGAAAATGTGTTTTTCCGAATTACAGTTTGTGTGTGTGATGCAATTATCGGTGGCTGGCCTCTTACGGTGACTTTCAAATGTGTATTTAAAAGACCTAATAAATAACGCCGAATTGGCGATTTTCATAGCGTAATGAAACCAGTAACCTTTAATTGCTGAGACAACTTGGACCCTTTCTGCGCAATTGTTCATAATTTTTAGATTAGAAGTAAGTGTTGTTGGCCAAGTAAGGTTTTTAAGAAGTCACGAACCTGCATTTAGGATGAAATATGGAGTAAGGCCGCAGATAAGTGAGCCCGGTGTCCAGTATCAACACGCGAACCTTATTCCTGTACGCCACAGTGCTATTTTTGGCTGTCGATCTGGCCATAATTTTCTCTCGTGTATTTGTTATATAATACAACCTTGCTCTTTGCGTGAATCATGCGATGTCAAAGCTTAAATCAACGCTACTGGGCTACTGCGAAGGCATTTCAAATATTAACTTAATGTCGGTTCATTTAAAAGTGAAACTTTTCCACTGTTGCTCAAGATACGTATCCAAATCTCATTACACAATTATACACCGTACGATACAGTGGCTTATTAAAAAAGAGATTTGTGACGTGAGTAATGATTCTTAGGGCGAACGCTTTGGAGAGATTATTATAGAAATCTTTTAATAATTTTTCGCTTAAATATTCCTAACTTGCATAAAAATACTATCAAATATGCTTGCTATCAAAACTGTTTCATTAGCTCAGTAGGATCTCTCCCCAAATTTATTTCGTAGTTTAAAACGAATGAAATACTGAAACTTAAATAAGAATATTCGGAGACAGGCAGTGAAGATGCGGAAAATCCAGGATTTGAAAGGCGCTAGGCTGTCGCTAAGAAACGTGCCTGATAGATAGGTGCAAAGGATTACAGATGTTTGTTCACAGGGGACATTGACCCATAGAAGTTTCCTAAGATTTTTCCCCTTCCTTCGTAAGTGCAGATTTAGCGAAAAATTAATGACGATTGGAGAACACACGTCACGTGGGGTGTCGTTTTTTTCATAGCGAAGGGGAAAGGAGAGCTGACAAAGTGGTGAAACAGTCAGTGTGTTTGCAGTTGAGAGGAAGAGGGGAGAGAAGGAGCAGTGTTCCTCGAAAGGAAGGAAGAAATAGCTTTGTACCAGCACGAGAGTAGCCGAAAGAAGAATAAAACAGGTTTGTCGTAATAAATGAGATCTCTGCTACTCATTCTTTCCCTACAGTAATTAACCATGATGAATCTCACATGTAAAAATAACCTGAGCTAAGCTGTGGTTAATTCAATATTTATTTTTTTCCCCATATTTTCTGGTAATATATATAGCGCAGGGCCCAGCAAGAAAACTGTGTTTTAATATATAAATAAATAATTTAAAAAAACACGTAAATTATCTTAATA
Source organism: Eucriotettix oculatus (assembly GCA_034510155.1). NCBI lineage: Eukaryota > Metazoa > Arthropoda > Insecta > Orthoptera > Tetrigidae > Eucriotettix > Eucriotettix oculatus. The sequence goes on along the minus strand of CM067380.1, from coordinate 36,031,565 downwards.
ATCTATTAATAAATAAAATACATCCATCTCGTTTTTACAATATTGTAAGCAGTATATTAGAACCGGACGATTCTCTGTGAATATTTAGCTCAGTTGAGTAGCAAGTGTTGAAGAATATTTATTTGTGGAACCTGTATCGTGAGATGATGTGGCTTGAGGTTTCAATGGAATCCATTTTTGACCCTGTAAATAAAATAGTCGCTTAGTTAATGGTAGTTGGTAGCGCAGCCCATTACCATCACAAACAGATAGCCGCGGGCTTAATTCGTGTTGTGTGGCTCAGCGCTGACTGTTTGTACTTCTAGCTTAGCGTCCAGCACCACAAATTCCTCTATCGGAATTTAATTCTCATACTTTATTGCTCATAAAACCATACCAAAGAAATAGAATGAAATACGAACGTTTCTCTGATGCTGAAGTTCTTGTGCATTGTTCTGTGCAACCTCATCTACGACACTTCAGTAACTAAATTTTCTAATCGATCTACAGGAAGCGTGTGATTGCGAAGGATTCAGCACTTGAATCTTGGGGTAAGAGGATAGCCGACAATCGCATCCTTCTGGTTAGATAATACACATGGCGTATTTGAATTGAGTAATAAAGGAAGTTTTACTCAGGTTACAGTCTTTGACATTAAACGGGGCATCGAGACCGCTTCTTTGTATTGAGGGGAGAGGGGGGTCATTTTGGTCAGAAAGGGGGAAAGAAAGGGGCCTAAAGCTTCTGAAGCTAACAGAAAACTTCACGTGGATGAGCTCTACAACTCACCAAAACGGTATAGGAAAGCACAGGGGAACAACAATGATACATTCATTGTTATTTATAAAGATTCCTCTCCATGAATATGTATTTTTTAAAAATAAAATCTTTTACCAAATTTTCATCGAAATATTCCTAACTCGTTTAAAAATACTATCAAATATGCTTGTGATTTTTGTTTCAGTTTATACCTATCAAAACTGTCTAATTAGCATATTGTAGCGCAGTAGGATCTGTTCCCAATTTAATTCATATTTTATAAATTTAGAAAAGTATACAAGAATATTCGGAGACAGGCAGAGAAGATGCGGAAAATCAAGGATTTGAAAGGCGTCAGACTGTCGCGAAGAAACGTGCCTACTAGCAAGGCGCAAACGATTATATTATAAATATTCACAATTTTCTTACAAATATCAAAATCTATTTTTTTTAAAAAGTCCCTTATTGTACAGACATTTCTTAGCATCCGCTTTTGAGAAATGTAAATACGTTTTCTCATGATCATTAACCCAAATATAATGCGGCATACTTCATCGTTTAAAGAAAAATTGCAGGATGATATATTTCTTTTTATATCATATTCACAGGATGACCATATACCTTCAGAGAATTTATTGCAACTTAAATTAGCTGCGGATTTCTCTTGTTAATTTGGTTCTTTTACCCTAGTTCTTCAGTGACTCGTTTCCTGCATTTAGTTATCAAATTAACACTGTACATATGTCTAGTAACATTGAACAACAAGCTTGTCATATTTTGTAGCACATAAACCCATTTAAAGGACAATAGAATGAAATTATAAAATACAACGAAAATACTTCTTAAATGAAGGTCGTAGGAGTCATGGAGTGAAGTTCCATTTACAGCTAATTTTTTACCTGAAGAAGTCTCAAATGAGAGACGAAAAGTCGCAATGTTTAATTTTTAAATTAAAAAAAACTGACAAAGAGGCTGATTTGACTCATTTATTGTATATTTGAAAATATTACTTATTTTTCTCTCTAATAATCTTAAGAAAACTAGAGAAAAAAAGAAATCAAACTTACAAATTGCATAAAATTTCAATATAGACCATATATAAACAAAAATTAAATATTACGTTTTTCATTTGATACTTCTTCAGGTACTAAAATTACATTTAGAATTGGGTAATGTTATCAAAAGAAATTTAAATTCAAAACATTTATTTTTAAATCCCAAACCATATTTTGAATTTTAAATTTTTTTCATAACATTACCCAATGTAATCTACTCTATATTTCATTTTAGTACCTGAAGAAGTCTCAAATGAGAGACGAAATGTTGTAATACTTAACATTTAAATTAAAAAAACTGACAGAGGCTAATTTTACTCATTTATCATGAATTTAATTGTCAGATAAACTCCACACCACAACTCGCTACCATTCTTGTTTTCTATGGTGTTTTTATGTAATATTAGTGAGTGGCAATTAATAAATTTCTTTACATCTCTGTAGAGAGATTTATTTTAACGGTATTTAACATATTGTGTCTGACCTGGTTAAGTTAAACGATTCATGAGCTCATACAAAAAATTTTCAAATATTGAATCTCTTCTTTGGTGATTTTAGTATTTTATGGAAAAATTTTGGACGATAAAAATGTTTAAGTGCATTATAAGGATGCAAATATCGTCTATACGCGTGGGATTGTATATTTTAGGAAGGTCACATATTCTTTGCAAAGGTTGATTATAGTCCTGTAAGCATGGCATTTTGTTCGTGAATAATTATTGTTGACACATTTGGTATATCGATAACCGTCATGGGCTGGCGATAAACCAAGATTTAAACAAACGATTTAAGCGTGGCTGGCTGTATAATTTTTTTTAAAAAAACATGTAAGTTGGTTTATTTGATTAGTGCCGCAAAGGAAGGGGCACCATTCACGGCGGAGTTGTACATTTGGAATGAAGAGCGTAGTAGCAGGTCGCCATTCATGCGCGCGCCTTGATGACGTCACTCCCACTGATTGGCTGCTGACGTCAGCTCTCTGACCCGGCGTGACCCAGAGTCTCGCAGCGGGTCACCCGCGGGCCAATCTATCACAAGGACATGAACACAACCCCTCCTCACCTGCAGCTCTCACTTCTCAAACGCTTAAAACTGCTCTCATAATTACTATTTTAGGCCACGAAAATTGTTAGAATTTTACCACTATTTAATTTACTACAATACGACATCTACCAATTTAACAATCACATCTTTGATTAATTAACATTAATACAATTTAGTCCTTGAATAAATAAATTACATTACACTCAAAAATAGCAATTATATATGTAGTATTAATTACGATTTATACAATCTTCTATTTATTTTTTTCTTTAATATTATTGATAATTCACAAACCATTGCTCTAATGCCATAATTTTAACAGGTGAAGAAGCAGTGTCTTATTAACACTTGAATGATACATATATTCCATTATCTGCAATAGTATCATTTGCTTACTATTTAAATGACGGCTTCTATTTTAAATATGACGATTTAATAGTTCCATTCTAATAATGACGAGATGAGTATTCCTTAAATGAAACACAATCAGTTACCAAAATATTTGGAACTCAGCAAATTGCCCTACAAGCTAAATTCAGTATAAATGATCACAGCAGTATATAAATGATATATTTAGTCTTAAAATTATATTTTAAGAAAATGAGTATTCCAGGCGAAACAACAGCGTATTAAAAACCGCCATAAAATTGATATGTACCACTTAATACAGAAAATTTGTACATTTAGTATGAAGCATGATATGTTACAAAAATCGATACCAATAAATAAAATTCAATTCTGACTCTGTCCGTATGTTTGTCTGAAATAAGCTCCGAAACGGCTCAACAGATTTAAATGAAAATTTGAGGGTTTAAAATCAGGAAATTTAATTTATATATTCGTGTATATTTAATTTCGATAATAATATTAATATAATATAAATATTAATTCTACGGGAAAGAAAATAATGTGGCTATGGGTGTGGAGGGTTGCTAAATAAAAAAAATGAAACAACTGAGATTAGTGTCTAAACCGGTGTTATGGGAATCGCTGGAAATAAGTTTGACATTCAACGTGTATGTTAAATTACAATTCAGTCCCTGAGAGGTTTATGGAAAGGGTTGAAACAGAGATTCGTGGGCAATCGTAAAAGGTTGGAGCAATATCGGCCAATTTTTGTACGCATGTCCATTGCGACGCGTAAACAAACAGTGATGGACGGGGAATTCCCGACTACCACCCCTAGTGGCGGGGGTGGAGGGAGGTGAAATTTTAGAACGTGAAAAACGATATATAAATGTTTTTCGGAGTATTTGAGGTTGTTTTCCTCGATATTGATGCATTGATGTTGTTTGCGTGTAATTTCAACCCCGTTTGGCCCGGAAGTGGAGCTCCCATAGGGGCGGGGCCCAAGAGGCATTTCATAAAAGTAACTCGAAAACCTCCGAAATTGGTGTCTATTTCGTGGTTATGGAAGTCGCTGAGATAAATTTTGATATTCAACTTGCAAAAAAAAATTGTACTTCAGCCCCAGGTTAGGAGGACCGGATTACTATAAATAAATACTTGGGAGACTCAGGGCCTTCAGCTAGTTTAAAATAAAATGATATTAATTTGACGTACAAATTAACGTTTGTATCTATAAATTATAAGAATACGACCTGAGGGAATATTTTAGAATGTTACCCAAAATTTGACGAAAACTTTTAAAATATATCATATTCGGCACGAATAAAACAAAAGCTACATAGACAGAAAATAGGTAAGAAAGTCATTATTAATTTTTTTTATCAGAATTTTTGTACTTGGCTCTCACGAAATATATGTGGGCAGCTGTGACGTGAACTCATGAACGAGCGAAATTATACACCATTGAATTTTTCAGTAGCTTGCGTTCGGTACCTGTCAATTTACACAAGGCCTTATTCCCTCGAAAATGAGTAATACAAAGCGCAAACGAAGCCTTTAATACAACGTAATTTGTAGGTATTGTTAACGGAATGAACTGTCATTGTCATCTCAGTGAACTAAATATTACATACTAGGAATGGATTTTAGGTCACCGTAAGAGTTTACATGTAAATATGTAGAGAATACATCTTAATAATAAAAAATGCTAGAGGCAACAACTATTAAGATATAACACTGTGCATTATTTAATCGATCACGTTTAATCCTCATTGAATTATTGGATTTATTATTTTTACCTGTGTCACGGTTCTCCATCTCGCCGAAACAGGTTCGATCTTTGTGAAGCAATTGTTTCTTTCCTATTTATCTGATTCAAATTGATAAATGGTTTCAAAATCACAGCCTAATCCAATAAATTTACTGATAACACTGAATTGACAAAAATCAACACAGCCAGTAAATCACATTTTTTTGTATTATTCAACACATTAAACACAGAGTTTCGTCAAGATTTTTAGGACTCCTCCAGGTAAAAATGTAAATAATCAAATTTAATTTTTCTGAATGTATGCAAATACACATAATTACATAAAAATAAGAGGCTACAGTTTGTGAGATTATACATGGCATGTTTATATCGCAGTAGGAAAAAGGAGGTGGGGAGTATTGTCGTTTAAGGAGGGACTTTTCCCTCAACGGACTGCCGGAACGCTACTAGCACTGTTAGAAACATTAATTGTATTCATGAGACTGCTACAGCGTCTTTTTTAACGCAACCTATACTTATTATCTATTACATTTTACGGATAAGTTTCTTGACGTAGAACATATCCTGAACTGACAGCGCCAATATTTTCAGAATTGCTTTTATACTTTAACACTAAGAAGTTGCGTTTACAAAGCTTGCAGTTTAAGTGAGCTAAATCTCCGGAACAAAACAAAAGTAAAAAATTTGCGTCCATTGACGCCTGTAACTGAAATGTTATAAATAATTTTTTTTATAACCATCATGTGACGCAGTCCAGGACGCCAAAGTTTCGTTTATTTTTTAACGAAAGACCAGAGAACAATAAAACTCTAATGTGTCTCATAATTCATTACAGTTCACTGGAATCAGAAGTAACGGCTGTTAACTTTTCCCCCGCTGCTAAATGCACCTTCGTATTGGCCATAACCATCTTCATCAAGCTCGATTGATTCCTAATCTCTCCAAATACGTTGTTCAGATTTTTGTTTGACATACGAGCTTTCAGTTGTTGAAACCAGATAAGAACCTGCGACATTAAAATTATTATCAAAGTGATAACACCTAAGGCTTATGGAGAATTTTCATCGAAATAATATTGACGTATACAAGAACGAGAATATAGTCTGCTTTAACGTAGACAATAAATTTGTATCGAAAAATAGAACGATTTATTGAAACACTAATAAGCGAAATATGATAGAAATAAAATAATAATTACAATTATATGTGAAGTTTTTGTAATTTGGTAACCTACATTTTAAGTTTTAGAACATCGTCTGTGGTTATAAAGAAGATAGACCGAATAATTGGCAGCTAGTTGCGGTTAGTATGTTTCCTAATTAAGTAAGGAAATTATAAATTATAAAAATATATTTGCAACCGGAAGAGCACATCAGTTTTTTTTAAGTCACCAATGTTATTTTTATATGAGATCAAACCGCTTCCATATCAGCTTTAAGGGAGCCACAAAGCAAACATAATTTATTTGGAAGGCGTTCAGGCCAGGAATCGGATTAAATGAATGAACAGGCTATTCCGCTGAGTATTGATCTCGGAGACACCACAACAGGTTGTCTCAGTTCCTTTCCTTCTCGTATACAGTCACTTTCTATTGGAGGAGGGAGGGGATGATGTTACATAAAAAGTTTGTAAATCTCTATTGAGTTCATAAGCTCAAATAGCAAACGGAGGAACCCCTATGAGGAAAAAATATAATAAATGAATAAAGTCTACTTCTTTCCATTAGTGTAATTTTTTTCCTTAAAGGTCGGTAATAGTATTTTAGTTCTCGCAGGTGTTTGTCCCCAGAGTGAGAGCGGGATTTACCTTCAAGATTCTCATATGACGAGGTGCATCTTGATCCCATTTAGGAGGTTCATGTTCCAGTGTCGCAGACCTTGGGCATACGGTAAGAGTTGTCAGCTGGACTTATTGGATCAATCGGCCAGAAGCCTCATAAACTCGTCAAGCCACAAAGAGGGGAATTCGTCGACCCCACACCAAACTCCTTTCCCGTCACTCGGAAGTGCGTGAGACAAGTACCCAATAGCCCAACCTACCCTAGATCTCTTTCAGATGAATTACAGGGTAGGATCCTAATCAATGCTTGGTTACCTTGTCTACCTTTCACGTCACCCGTTTAAGATTCCCTATTAAAGGGGAGTTGTCTGTTCCTGGATCACCCTCATGTAGCCCGTCACCAAAAAAATGCTTTCTTCTTTCTCTGGTTTTTGAGGTTCTCACAAGCCTTGATCAATTTTGAGAGGTGTATGTTTCGGGTCGCAGACATCGGGCTACGGTAAGATGTGTCCGCAGATCTTACTAGATGCAAGGCTTTCTAGTGTTTTCCCTGCATCTCTTTGAGGTGAACATCACGTAGGATTCTTAAACTACAGCCCTTGGCTGCATTACTCTCCCTTTCCAAATTCACGTCCTATACTATTGCCATTTATTGGATCACCCTCATGTAGCCTGTCACTCTAAAAACAACGTGGAAGAGGGAAGCTTCATCTTAAAATCTTCCACTCTAACGTTGAACATTACAGTATTTTTATGTGTTTCTACATCGGTATAATTATGTCTATCAAATTGTTTCCAGTTTCAACTTTGGTCATAAATTTATATTCTATAAGAGGGCTTGCCAACGTTTTACCAAAATAACTCGTTGTCTATACATTTTGAAAATTAATTCAGTGAATGTGATAAATGAAGTTTTCCATCACTCATTATATTTTAATTTTTTATATAATTTCTTGCGACATGTATAGGGGTTTTAACAACATATATAAAAATAACAGATGTTGCCCCCGATCGGGATCGAACTTACGTCCTAGTTTTCAGAAAGGCGGGGCGTTGACCGCAGCTGGGCTCGGACTCGATCTATATTTACCACCGCCAGCTCTCACCCCACTCCAAAGATGAGTTAATGTTGATACTGTCCGACATTCAGATTTAGGGAGAGGCTTCAAATTTTACACTAATGTTAATATAACTTATTATCGCCCAGAAATTGCAAAAAAGAGTGTGAAGAGTGATTATACAGTAATTGAACGTTCGTGTGAGTTTTCAAATCCTTGAGGCATGACAATAATTTTTCTACCTTTTAGATGTGTTTGCTGGAGCATTCTGGCTGTTGGAACAAATACAAAGAACTATTCGAAAACGTGAAGAGAGGTGAAAGGTCACGACAAAGATAATGTACTCGTAGATGCAATAGAATGAACGTAGAGAAGCCGACTAATTTAAAAAAGTGTTTTCAGTAAAGCGGAAATCGAAGGTGACAGATAAAGAAATAGATGGTTCACTTTGATTAACGCTTTCTTAGGATTATAATTTTAAGAAATGAATTTAATATAAATTAACTTGATTGAAATTTATTTCTTTATTAAATATTAGCGCATGATCCAATTATAAACAGTTGATGACATTTATTTTCGTTCGTCTGAAAACTATCCACGTTAAGTAAAATTGTGCCAGTATTGTGTTCGACGTTGGAAATACGTGCAAGTTTCACATTATATGATTGGTCTAAACAAGGGTTTCTTGTTGTGCTCTTAGTTTGCTGTGACTGAGGCTTCGCCGGAGGAGGAGATGTTTTGCTCTCTCAGACAGATTTACTCGAAAGAACGGCAGAGAAACCGGTGGTGGGGGGATAAAGCTTTTGCGAAAAGATAACTGTCTGGAAGTTGTATAAAGGGATTTCGCATTGCGTCAATACAGCAGCGGTGCAAAGCTTCACGGAGCCTGCGTTCAATCTCGACGGAATTCTGAGTCGCCCTTTAATCTCAATCACGTACAATTATCAGGCGTAATCCGCAAAAGGAACGTATTCCACACCTTTAGCTATAAATGGAAACACATTAGAATACAGCCTTCCTTTAAAACCATGTACTGTTTTAAAACTAGTCTTACCGTAAAAAGAATTATATTTATATGAGCTTTAAATTTATTAAACTTGTTGTCTCTTGTCTACATCTAAAAGTTATTGATAATATTGAATTCAGATTTTAGATTTATATTATTGTTTCCATTAGTCCCCGGTTGAGTAAATAGGATCAAGTAAAAATAAATTATAAGAACAAAAAAGTAACATAATTACCTACAAATAATCTTTAAATTCATAACCACAATAAACAAGATATAGTATAACGTCAGCGGAAACACTACATGCATAGTAAAGAACACAAAAACACACTGAGAAGTATAAACAATGGAGATTTCACTTCTTGGAGCTGCACGGCGAGGAATCTGACCTTTCGTACTAGCTCCAGGTAATACACGAAACAAAAAAACAATAGAGCAGAAATAACTATACAGAAAGTCGTACAGCTACAAGAAGTATATGTTTTTGTGGATTATTTACGCATAATGAATATTGCTGTCTTGCTTTTCTCAGGATGAACGATATTACAATGCTTTGTGTTTAAACGAATATAAATAATGACTGCTACAGTTTTACCTCCTAGTAATGAATAATTAAAACTAATGAGAACTATCATATACAGTACGGTCAAATATCTCTGAAGGGGTCAGTACATAAGCAGTGGGGTTTTGAGGGAGACATTCGTGGCAGGTATTAAGCTCATGCTTCCAAACTGCAAACACAAAATCCTTTTTCTTAAAATGGCAACCTCATTTTTCACCCCCATTTCACATACCACATCATTCATGCCATTACCACTAATTTTCCTTGAAAAATGCCATAGAAACGAAGGATGACGTAGGTGAATAGGGTATCAGAGGCTAGATACACTCGTCTACACTCTTCTAAAACGAGTAAAATATCGACAATTTCATCGTGTCGTGATACTAACTCAATTCTACTTGAATTGAAACTGATTATAATAAATTTTATTTTACATTTGATAATTCCAAGAATGTTTGAATTGAGCTGCGCCTGCAAGTCAACGGTGGGAACATTGAACATCTGTAAACGATGATCAACGTCCACACATCTTAGTGCTATATATTTTTTTCTTTTTTAGCGCAAGGAATACTAAACAGACTTAACATCCCCGTTGTTCATCCTGGGTCACGCTAAAAGGTCCGAATCTTCAATTTGACCACAGAACTCGTTTTTGGGACATTTTTCGAGTCTGTTCACCAACCGGAATTAAAAACTCTAATTAAATATAAAATTTCCCGCCTACTTCGAGGATTCGTTTATTCCAATCAGCGCCAATTCAACTATAATTGAGTTGGTATCACGGCACGATGTTTTCAACCAGGAGAGTGTGGAAGAGTGGGTCAATTTCCCAAATCGTCTACGTCATCCTTCGTTTTTGTGGCACTTTTCGAGTAAAATTAGTGGTAAGGACATGAATTATGGGGTATCTGAAATAAACTCATCAAGACGAAAAAGTTTCTTGGGCGTGAAAAATGAGGTTGCCAGTTTTAAAAAAAGGACTTTGTGCTTACAGCTTGCAAGTATGAACCTAAAAGCTCAAAATAATGCACGCATCGAAATCCTACAACTTCTGTCTTTCGTTATCTGACCCTCTTCGGAGATACTTGGCCGTTCTGTTTCAGATGGGACAACCCTGTATATACATGTAATCATATATTTCAAATGATTAAAAATGAAAAATATTTGAACCAGTCACTTCACAAATTTGCTTTACCCAGTCCTAAAGCTATTTGCCTTACACTCCTGCTGGTAAATTATTCCATTAGTTTTTCGCTACGTTAAAAGACAATTAACTTATGTCCGTCATTTGACCCCTTTTTTGATTTTGAATTTATTACCCGGTCTCCATTTCTGGGTCGACTTTCGTTTCTTGTATGTCCCAACGGATTCTGTCTGAAAGCCTACACTTTGTCAGGTTCTCGCCTGCGGCTCTTCTTTGTGTTTCTACTTACTGTATTTCTGGTTTCATATAAAGAACACCTAGCGCTATACTTGAATTGCGACGAAGCAAGATCTCTAGATCTGTTGCAATTTTTAATATTCTTTATTAAGTAATGATGGATTTTTCACGTATCCTCAATACATTATTGGATGCGTGTTTTATTGAATTCTATACGATTTGAATATTTTTACCCTGTATGTAGAAGAGACAATTCCCCAATTTGATCCATGTAGTGCTATGCAAATGTAGATTTCTTTAGAAGCTCCTTAGTTAATGGCCTACCATGAAACCACCTGAGCTCACGCTAGTTTTCCGTCTCTTGATTACGCCCAGCCTTCGACCACGCGACCAACTCTCATATCTAAAATATCAGCAATTTAAAATAAATTTAATTTTACTCGTTTCTTAGTTAGACGACTAGGAGAATGACGTAGTCGAAGTCGATTATTTAGTGAAATAGCAAGTTGAAGAAGGAATGTAGCCGTGTTTTCGTGTTGAAAATAGTGCAATATTTTAGACTTATCATTACAATCGTGACTGCCACATTCGGTGTCGTGTTTGGTGTTTCGATAGGATTTATAATTACTATTTCCGGTGAGATTCCCTTATCTTTCTGGGCAAAGGGGAAAATTATGCAAAACGCACACACACTCATATATATATATATATTCAAGTATAGTTCTGTGTAACAATATTCCGATCTTCTATGAAGGGAGATTAACTTGGTCAGGATAAGTGGTTATACAAAATAATTAAATAACATTACTATCGTGTGTATCGTCAATTTAATAAATAAAACGGTAGCAATCATTTAATGGACAAAGATTTCGGATCTGAGTGCTACTGCAGTTATTATCATTGCGTTCTAATATAACACACGGCGAGGTGTGATATCTAAATTTTATGGTCTGAAGTTCGTTGGCCGTTTCGTCCCAAGGGAATGCTTTTTAATTTGGTTTTTACTGGGAACTATAAATAATATTTTTACAGCTTTTAATACTACAGTTCATGTATATTAAGTTAATAAATTGTGAAGAAGTAAATGAAAAAATAACAACAAACCAAATTAATTTAAAATAAAACGAGACGAGTCTTGTATACGTTGGACAGCCGCCGGAAAATTGCACCAGGGGAACTTGTATAAGTGTTTAGAACCTGACTTAGATGTTCCGCATAATCGTTAAATTCATACCTCCATTTATCTTTCCGTAAGAATTTCGCACAGGAGAAATACATTTGCCCGTTTCTTAAATTTATACGATGCTAAATTAACTTCGATCTGTATTTGCCAATTAACTGTAATTTTTCATAAATTGTTTTTGACTAATAAAACCGTGAAATTGACTGTATTTATAAAATTATATTATACATTGCTGATCTCGACTAATAAAAGGCAAGGTATGCTACTTTATTTCTATAAATGAAAACATTGAAATTCGCGTCCCGTAGTATTCTCGGTCAGTGATGAATATTCAGATTTATGAACGTACGTATTGCGAATTTTATCTGTCCCGCAGTATTGACAAACAACACGCTTTAGTTCCATGCTTGGCCTCTTAACCGCTTGAAGGTAACTCACTAAAATAGCTTTGAAAAATTGTGTATGGAAATGGGAAAGCAACAAGTGCGCAACTGACAGCTGATTACAACGTCGTCGCCCCGAATCGCGTGTCAGAACTCGCCGTTCGTCTAACTTTAGCGTGGATAGGCTATTCCAGCCCACGTCCTACGTCGCTTGCAGTTGCCAAAGACCACACTAGAACAACTTCCAGCAAATTAAGTGATACGCACTTAATACGAAGCAAATGTCTTTTGTTCCATAGGGACTTTTTCTAAACGTACACTCAGTTTTAACGCCCAAAACTAAGTCTTAGTAATGCCAAAATAAAATTAAAATGACTGAAATATAAATTTCAGGAAAAATATATTTTTTTTCGTATAACATTTTTAACGCAAAATAAGAACGACGAACCATGTATGAATCGCACGGTCCAATTCAATTATTTTAATTGAATCGAATGGCGTATTTATTCCGATGCGTTTACGTCTCTAACGGCAGGGATAATAAAACCCAGATGCCGTTTTAAGTGCTCAGTTGTTAGTCCTTAATGGTTCCAGCGCGTTTATGCTAAGAAATTAGGTGTTTCCCAAGGACGAATATAGAAAAACAGGAGGCGTCAGAGAAATAAACAAAATGTGGCTTGATTCACGACGCCAGGCACAAAAGTAGCCCATGAATATTATTAAAGACTAAAGAGTCGAAAAGTGATTAATAACTAATGCCAATCAGGCAGAATGTGGTTGTGATAGGGAATATTTTTTAAAAAATGTACCAGTTTAATTAATTGTAAATGATAGGAAATCGATTAAAGAATTGGCCAATGCAGCCCCAAAGTGTTGAAGAATTTAGAAATTAGCTTAGGGAATGACAAAGGAGTATATAGGGATATAGACAGAGAAATTAAATCTTATTCGTTTGTAGAGAGCTGTTGGTTGACTGCCGAGATCAAGGCTAGAAAACAACTTATCAATACATGATATAATGTCTCGTATAGTGCATCGGATATTATATTAAGTTACGTTTTGGAACAATTCGTGCTAAATTTTTATCATTATGACTGATATATATATATATATATATATTACTTATAATAATGAAGACTGGAATAAGTAATCTACAAAAACGACGTCTGTTAGAAGAAAAAATATTCTAGCAAAAAATGTCTGCATTGTTGAATATTTCATATTTCCGTTCGGGAATTAATCCCGCTAATATTTCTCAATATTTCATCATAGAGAAGCCATTCTTCGACGAAATTTGATATTTTTCTGGAATTTTCATTTGAGTTGTAATAGCATTATCCTTTGACTGATGTCCAGAGTGCCGCAAAATTGCTTTTCTTCCATTTGTCGTTTTTCGTTTCGGAGAAAGAAACAGTAGCTGAGAGCCAGACGAGTGGGGGAAAATCTCGAATACAGACCGGTACGCATTCCCAGAATAAAAGGGCCGCTTCTACATCATCCAAAACAATGAATTGTTTTGAAAAATATCGGACCGCTTTTGTATAACATGTCACAGGTACTAAATCTCGTTTAGCTACCTATTGACCCTGCCAAATGTTTGCCTTTTTCCAGAAACTGCACGATGCCATCAACCCCATAGACTTCGCAGGACAATACGCTGATGATTCGAATCAAACAACAAACGTATAAAAATTGGGCCATTCTATGCCAATTTACATTGATGAGCCTGTTAATTGTTTTACAAACTCAATTTCATTGGTTCGACATTGAACGAATTTGTTGGTTTATTTGAGGGAAACTGTATACGAGTCATATTTGAGATGGAAAATTGTTTCGAAGCTCTCTAAAAAAGCCTATTTTTTACTCAGGTGTATGTATAAAATTGCTACAAAACAGAATTAAAAAGAAAGTTATTATGAATTTCACAGACTGACGTTATATTTTAGGTGGATTTAATTAATTAAAATGTGACCTTATTGTTAGTAATGGGGAATAAACATGAAAATTATTTCAGTTACTGACCTTAACGGTTTCACCTGAATTCCACAGATTTCTGTGAATAGTAGAGAACGTAAATTTAAAATATTCGGGATATTGAAGGTATGAAACAAATGTGTATAGTAAGTATTAAACATAGTTTCTTATTCAGCTATTTTATAAAAATAAATAGAAAATATAAATAGATGTCGGGAATATTTAAAAGTTACTATTCGTAGACTGACGAGACTCGAATAATTCAAAGACATCATTTTGATATATCCTCAAATATTATATCTATATTGCATTGAATGCTTTTAAATTAAACGTGAATAGTCAGTTTTTGAGAGAGAGAGAGAGAGAGAGAGAGAGAGAGAGAGAGAGAGAGAGAGAGAGAGAGAGAGAGAGAGAGAGAGAGAGAGAGAGAGAGAGAGAGAGAAAGACTATAAATTTAGATACATGTGGAAATCGTTTTATTGTACTAATAAAATAACTGAATATTTAAGAACACTTGAGCAAAGTTTTCATGTCTCAAACCTTTCATTGTAATGGATAAAAAGCATAGTAATAATATAAATAAATAGTCAATGTCTGTAAATTATATAAGATTTATGACCAATAAGCATATAATTAAAATTTATTTCAACTGATTAAATAATATATATTTTTTCGTACGTATATGAACTGTCTCTTCTGGTTTACATTTACAATGAGAATGATCATTTAAAAGCTAAAGAGTTTAAAAACAATTGCGTGCAAAGTTCAAAACAGTATTATGTAAAATTAAAGATAAAATAAATTATTTTCGAATAATAAATTAAAAATGGGATGAGAATATAATTTGATTGTCTTGTGAATTATGTGAAACATATAAAAAAGGAATTTCTTTTTTGGAACTTGGATTGAAATAAGATAATACAGCCGTTTTAATTCCTGATTTAACTAGTTATTAAAATATTTACTTAAAAAATATTACCATTCTTAAACGAGAAAAAATGCATAATCTCGTTTTACGTATAAAGGATTAGACTAATGTTTGTTGATAATTGTATGATTTCGTTCTTTAGTTTTTGTTTTAAGTAAGTTTCTGTGTTTATATAATAGTAACTAGGTTTTTAATTCCTTTCACAGTATAAACGAGCTGTATTAAAAACTAAAAAAAATGTTTTCATTCATAATCTGTGGTTAAGTTTAATTAATATTCTGTTTGTCGTTCAGGAAACATCTTGTCATAGTTGCTTGATCTGTTTTTGGAGAGAAATGATTTAGCGCTCCAAACTTTAAGTGAGGTGAGAGTAAATTAGATTCGCTTTCACTATTCGAAAACGCCTCCCAGGAAATGAGAACAGTAAACTGAAGCCGGCGTACCGTGTTTGCTGACTCCGAATAAAGAGACAGGTCGTCACGAGTGTGACAGTTTGTTGAGAAAACTACGTGTCTTTCTTGCATTTGGCGGCGTCTTTACGCGAGGAAGCGATTTGCATATAGATGGTGTCGCATGACATTTGCGAATCACCTTCCGCAAAAGCATACTCTCTCAAAGCTGCTTCGAATCTTCAGACACTACCAATAAGTGGAAAGCTTGTTTCTCACGAGAAGTCGGTTGGTTTAATGTCGTGAAGCGAAATTCCGCCTTAATTTTCATAAAGTGCCCAGAATTCTCTACCTTTCTTTCATATTTATACTATGCGTTTTAAGGGAACCACGATATCGACGGTATATTTTGACCGAATAATATTTTCCAAATAATTTTATTTGGTTGAGAGGAAACCACATACTTATTCCAAATGTAGTGTAACTCCAAAATCCAGTTTTATAATGATGATAATTTGTCCCTTGTTTTTATCAGTCACGTAATAAAATCTATTTCAATTTTGATTTCCAAATTTTATTAGGAGCTTTCGGCAATTGCCATAATCATCTATAAAATACAAAATTTGAATTAATTTTTTTTAAATACATAAATATGGAACATTGTTTACTTGCGTTTATTGTACATACCTTCCTATAATTTGAAAGCAAAAATTTATAAATTTCTTCATGGAAAAGTATGCGATTCCAGGCTGTGCTGGCTTACACAGAGCATTTTTTTTAAACTTCGGAGTTCAACCGGCAACATACTTCCATGAAATGTCGAAAATTTACATTGAAAAACTTTCAATGAGGCTTTAAAAAAATTTAGCCACGTCCAAATAGATTGTCGAATGTCGATCGTAATCGTAATTTTTAAATCGACTTATTGAATTTTGTAGAACGAGATTCGATAAGTCTACGTCCAAACTTGAATAAAATTCTTTTTTATTCTAAAACTTTGGAATAATTTTTCGATATTTCTTTGCTTTCTTTTCTGAAATTCATACCATTATTGTTTTTGAAAATGTAGATGGATTCCAAAATCTTTCTTTTAATTGTATTTTTTTATGTATAATTTTTACATTTTCATAATCTATTTTATGTTTAAGGTTTAAATGATGTAGTGACAAGGATGCATTTGTTTTGGTATTGCTCTTAGCATTATTTTTATGATGATAATATCTGGTATTTAGGTTGGTTCCTGTATGTCCAATATAATTTTTATTGCGATCAATACAATTAATTTATATATAACATTATTTTTTCATTCATTGTTTTATTTTTGCTTATATTACATATCTTCAAAATATTATTTTTTTATATAATTTAACGTCACATTAACCAAAAAGGTCATGAGCGACTACAGTTTACAATTACATAGGAACTATTAGAATGTTCGGTAACAGACTAACTACACAGAGCTGATTTACCTAATTAGTTCCCTGATGTGCTTCTTTAGGTTCGTTACTGCGATTTTATCCTGTTTGAAGATCTATCCTGGAAAGCAATGATATTACGGATTTAAAGTGTCTAGAATTCTCATCGGTTTGTTCTTGCGTTTGACGAATCCATTGCAGTTCCACTGTAGACATCGCATAGTTGGTTAATGTAACGGGTGATTCAGGATATGATTTTTGGGTGTCTTCGGCAGAAAGATTGTGGTCTCTGAAGTATTCTTCTTCAACTGTTATTTAAATGGTTTAATTTAATTCACAGCACTTCTCTTACGTATGACAAAAATAATAAAAGAATAATGAAATTATATAATAAAAATATATTTATCATATTAAGTAATAGTCGTGTCAGTTTTATAAATCATTGACACATAAATTATTATTCTATTTTCATAAACACTTCTATTGACATTTAACCAATAAATAATTTCCATTTCAATCTCAATACTTAAACAACTTTACGCGTTTATATAAAAGTATAATATATCAAATTTAATGAATTGGCAAAAAAGTATCCAACGTTCCGAATCTCATTTCTTTTATTTAAACCAAAGTCTAAATATATATATATATATATCAAAATATATCAACAATATTTTGATTTCATTTCTAATTCCTAATTGTTCCTTAATTATCTAAAAAATATATTAATTATGAATGAAGATTTTTTATTCAATGATTTTAATATTACTGATTTCTGATTTTGATCTTTATGTTTTAAATGCCCATGGGGTTTAAATCAACCTAAGTATATTCAAAATTCCATTACTAAATATTTTTCATTAATCGTTTTAATTTAAAATTTAAAACCATTTTATTGAATTATAATTATTTATCAATTAAGTTAAAATGTTGACCAATTAGTTATTTTATATATTATTGAGGCAAAATTATTGGAAGAAATCTCATAATTAATAAACCAATTTTTATTAATGGAATTTTGGATATTATTCAGACTGTTTGAAAACCCATGGGGATGTAATGCATAAGTATTATGAATTTTTATTCAACACACTTTTCATCAATTTTCGTTTTATAATTTGCGGAATAATCTCCAAATATTGTCTATACTTTTTTAAGTAATCAGTGAAAAAATCTTTCTAGCATTTAAATACAACAAACCCATTTTCACTATTCCTTGATATTCTGATTCTAAATATTCCTCCACGTAAGCGCTACATTATTTTTATAACAACAAATTAATAATAATATTTGGCTATTGTTATTCTTCCATCAGACTTCATTTTTAAACTAAATGTTTTTAGGCCCATTTAAATTAAAATGAAGTCACAAAAGTACTATAGAATCAGAATTTTTAAATACGTCATTGGATACCATATCGTATAATTATTCGAATATTTCTGAATTCTTTTACGTGAGAGGAATTAAGGCTTGTAAGGGCCTGCAATTGTAGTTCATATAGGAAATGAAGGAGAAGAGTCACTATGGAATTTTCGACACGCAAATTAATTTCATTTAGCAGGAAATCTTTGAGAAATATTTAAAAACTGCTATGATACACCACGTTATTTATTTGAAGAAACACACACCTTCAGACAGTTGTATGAATGAGAGAATTTGACACAATTATCTTCACGTGTAAAAGGAAACATAACATATATGCAAATTGAGAATTATAAGACCGACGTTGTACGAAACTGTAATTTTAAATGCCACATTCTCCTCATTATTTTCATAATTAATGTCAGGTGTTCTATTGTGTGATTAGGTAACCTTAGGAACGAGTTTCTGCAGACGATGTGATACGAACGAATATCACTCATAGTTACAATTATTTTTCTAATCAGAGTATGAAACATCAGAATAATAGTATCTGTAAACAAAACAGAACAGATTCATAAAATCTGAATTCAAAATTAATGGGCATGGAATTGATTATAACTAGATGTCATCATTTTGAATAAATTTAGATTAATGGAAGGTAGTAAGAATTCCAGTGTTGAGTAACGCTTCAAGCCGTACTAAAACCATTGTAAGAACATCGAACATGGAAAAGCTTTCTGCATTTCCTCAATGCTTTTATTCTTGAGCGTGTCTATTTCAGATCCTCTCGGTGATCATATTTGCATAATCTCATTTACTTTTCGAGAACCTTGAAGAAAACAGAGAATATGCACTTACTTTTCTTAAAAATAATATCAATATTTAAGAGAACCCTTCTCGAGTTCTGTGCTGAGACCCTGCAGACAGCAAGAAACCACGTTCTTCCACAGAAGAACAATTTTGCTGAAGGATTTCTTATTTTACGCTTCATGGTGCGTGAAATGTTTTGATGTCCCTGCGAACGTCTCAAGTTACAAAAATCTGGTCGGTTTGAACATCATACACAAGTGTTTCTTTTTGGTTAATTCTGTACTTTCTACGGGACTAATGGAAATGCTTGAGTTTGAAATGCAACTCTCCTCTGCACAATCCTATTTCTAGACATGTCACTCAATACTAGTTCTCTTCATTGCTAATAAAATTTATATTTGAGTCTATAAATAAATGGGAACTGTTTACTGGAAATGTAAAAGGCAACAACTAAATAATTTAACTTGTATGAAAAAAAAATTATTTTACCTGTGTAACTAAAAACCAACGATTACGCTAACGAAAACGTATATTTAAATTATAATACCAAGTTTTTAGAAATAATTGAGATATACCTAAATATTTATTTAAATTTTCTAACTAATTTTCTCACTGATGAAATGAGAATTTATTGATGTGCTATCGAAATATGCGGTGAATCGTTTCAATTTACAAGGCCAATTTTTGTTCTTTTTTATGTTTATTTTCCAGGAATTTGGCAGGAAACAAAATGGAAAATAAGAGAGTCTTAGAGATTTATTGACAATTGTATCAGGCTACTAGTTAAGTGGTTCGTAATATTTGACCATTTTGCGTGGGCGCCTATTGATGTCTGTATTGACTTATGTAGAGAGTCTCCAAGTTCCAGTGACAGATCAATACAAGAGGTGGGCAATATGTAGACCAGTGATGTGGAACTTTGCCAAAAACTGCATCCTGGCCTAAATACTGCAACCTACGCATATTTCATGTTCACAAACGTTGAATGGCTTCTGTAGAGAGTTTTAACAAGAGCAGAACGTAAAACAAATTAAGCGTTGGATTAGAGTGAAAGCGACTGGTATTTGATAGGCGGAAACTCGTTTATTTTTTGAACTTAATTTAAAAATTTTCGCATATTGGAGGCGAAGATGTGAAGAACACAGGGTAACTCGAAAAGTGTAGCAGTATCACGAAACTGAAGTCTTCTGCTATTATTTATAATTATTTGACAACCACATACGACTATAATAAAACCATTATGATGATTTTAAACTAATTTCAACATCAAAGAGATATTTGATATCATTCACTTTACTCGTCCAACGTAAAGGCTTATTTCGGAAAATAATCATAATTGAAGAAAATTCTGATAATTTTATAAAATTTCAATTTATTGGTTTCGTTTAAATAATAAAATTAGAAAATATCAACATAATTTTTAAATAAATGTTCGCTCATAAACGTGCGTAGGTGGTAGTTTGAAATTGACGGTTGGGTGAACACGTCATTAATCAAATTTGAACCCCTTAAGGAAAATAAAAAAATCGCGTTATAAAATTAGTAACTCAGAAACATTAGAAAACTATAATTATCAATTCTAGCTACATAAAAGTGACACACAAACGTGGACAATTGTTTCATTATCAGAGATCGTTGAATTTTGTACAATATTAAGTAAACATAGAATTAAAAATGGTATCCTGTCCTTAAAATTCATATACGTGTTTTAATTATAACCAATTCGGTGTTTGTTTCGGTAAATACTTTGAAACAATGCGTACTTTTTTTATAGCTGACATGCTCGGTAGTGTTGAAGGAGTGATTGGCGAACAGTTCCAAAGAGGCCAGGTATTTCACGAACGGCTGTAGCCGCAATGGATAGTCGAGCAACGAAGTCTTGAATCGAGTTTGCTTTGCTGCTGGTGATCGCAGTTTTAGGCTTATGTTGTATACACTGCTGCACTTTTCTTTTTTGTTCGTTTTTCGACGCACGAGTTTCAACCATACATTCCTATAAAATAAATCTATGTTTTAGTAAGTTGTACCATCCATCAAAGTTTGTTCCAAGACCGCAGAATCACCCTTCAAAGTACTATCATCCTATATATATGACCAACCCCCCTTCCCCCGTGAGCTACAACACAATAAAAAACACCATTTTGGAACTCTTCCAACTTTCCTGTAGTTTTAGAACCGAGGATTTTAGAAAAATTCTGAGGACAATTCTATTGGAAATTAATTATCTACAATTTTGATCCTATGACCTTTTCTTCTCAGACCACCGGAATATGGTAGAAATGACACCTCCCTGTAAAAACTACCATTTGAAAATTTACTGGATTACGTATTTACCTGCAAATGAATTGAAAACATTAGTAGAGGTTGAAATTCTGAAGTCTATACTTGAAAAAAACTAGTTGAGGAGTCAATACATAATAATAAATATCAGAGAGCTTTCTCGTATTTATTATAGGAGTATTGTTACCGAGTAATTGAGCATAATGACGGAAACTGAACTTGAAAGCATTTGGAAGATTTAATTAGAAAATATGTTGTTATGAAACGGGAAAGTGAAGTGATGTAAAGAGAAAGATACTATTATATCATATTTAGAATAATTATTTTAAAAAATGGATTATATAAATATGTTCCAATGGGTATGGGAATAAAATATCTGATACGTTGTAAGAATTATAATTAAATAGTGAATTTAATTATAAAGCGTGACACAAAAATTTAAGATAAAACATTGATGAAAAACCAGCGTAAACTGCTGTTATTTTATTCTTATTTCATTATATTTCGCATTGTATTATTCGTTTATTTATTATGTACCTATAGAAAAGGAATCTATTTATATATACCTAAAAACAGAAACCGAGTGTTACACGCCCCTCTAGCTACAAGTGATCCCTCTGGTTTACAACTATGAATGTAGTTGCCTCAAGTACTGTAATTATCTTTAATTAGATTCCTGCTTTATTATTAAGGCGAACCCGAGCAACGCCGGCTACTTGAGCTAGTTGTATTCTATTATGCTAGTAACTCCATTCAAGGGACCGGGAATCGTTGTGCCCCGTGTTGAACCAGCTGTGCCGTACAACACTTCAGCGCTGCGGAAAGCAATCACTTGTTTCAGAAAGGCGCTTCGATCGCATTGTACGTAGAACAAGTGTGGAAAAAAAAAATGTAATATCTGTGATGACCATACAAATCTTTCGAGGAAAATTAAATGGTAATTGCAATAATAAAATTTTATTGCACAAATTTTTCAAATATGAAGAGTTAACACTTAAAATATAGGAAGAAATATTCTTTTTGAATACTAATAGTATTTCATATAACGCTTAATAGACGGTGCTCAAATAAAACTGTACAGCATAACTCATTTCTATATTAAAGGGGGCGATTACCGTCTTAGTATTGATTATTATGGCGATGTGTGCCAGTATTATATTATGCTGGAAATAGTTTTCTTAGCGTTTTCATTGCAATTAAAGAATGTATCAAACTGTCAGAAGTATGAAAGTATTTACTTTGGCCGTTTTTTTTATTAAAAATTCATATATGAATAAAAAGCATCATGCTTCAAGAAATGTTTATAACTAGCTATGCTCGCGACTTCGTTCGCGCGGAACTTGGACAAATTGAAATTCGCTGAGACATTTCGGAGCCTATTCGAGACAAACTCCCAGACAGATAGACACACACTTCAGTTATATTTGTTGCTATTTATTGGTATAAACAAGCTGGTTGCCCCACTCACACTCCAAACTATTTTAAAGACAATGGTCATTCATGGTCATTATTCGGATTTTTCATTAAATTAATGTTTATAGTTACACCGATCGCTGAGTGACTTCACCTTTTGTTTGCTGTAGTTCTTTTCTAATGGGAGCCAATTTTACCAGGTGACGTCTAAATAAATTCATGCGACGTTGTCTCATTATCGTACACGCAGCTGCGCTGCAGTAAGGGTTTGTTGTCGTTCAATATTGACTTAAGGCAACGTTTGCCTATTTTTCTGCTCTCAGTCAGAACGGCTTCCATTTAAAAACCATTATACGAGCTTAGTCTACCGCATTAGCGCTCGTCATAGGTCCTGGCTTTGAATTGGAGCTAAGACTGGCAAAATTGCAAAAATGAGGCAACGCTCGACATCCGCTTATCAAATATAAATCAAAATTTTACCTATTATCATATATAAGTTGAAGAAAATATGTCTCAAAATAATTCTCGTAGCGTTTTTTCTATCATTTATAAGAAAACGATCATCGCGTATCAAAGAAAGCACGTGCATCGTCAAGTCAGCTCGTCACCGTCACGGGGAAGTAAATGCGGCATCACCTGCTTGGTCAGAGCCAAATTTTTTTCATATGATGTTCGCGTCAATGAGTGTCAGAACGCGGCCGTTGCTCAGGATCTAATCTGACTTCCAAATGGGATCTCCTCGTAGTAACTCAATGTCTCAATTGTGACGAGAGTTCAATAAATCTATAAAATGCATACGCTGCATGTCTGCCCTTTTCTCATATCAGATCAACGAGCACAGTTTCATTCCTCATCATGTCCAGGAAACGATGAAGCATATTCCAAAAGAAACTTTATCATGCAATATCTTCGAACCAAAATATATAAATATTATTGAAATAATAATCATTAAAATTTCGCCTCTCCGCGTTGAATTAAATGTGTATACTTCTGACTTCTGTGAAAACCTTAGTTTTACATTATTTTCATTATATGAAGATTCCTTCAGCTTATTGTCCCCAGGCAATTACAACAATTTCCACTGTTCAATCTCTGATTTTCAACCGATGATCCTAATTTTTATGGGTAATATCGACATTTTAAATTTTCGTCACGGTGAATAAAAAAATAGAAACTGAGTCGCCTTAGAGGTAAAATTGACGTCACCCTCGCATGTGCATTAAAGTGGGTGGATCTTATTCCTTGATATATTAGTTTGCGTCAGAAGTGCGGTGAAAAGCGATACTCTGAACTGTGTTGTGTGGACACACTTCAACTGCAACGCCCCGAATGCAAGCTTTTCAAGTGCGCATTCGAAACATTACACAAGGGTTTCAGCATGAAGCGGCTTAAACAAGTTATTTATGACCGTGCCCGCCAGTGTAAACGGAATGCACACTTCAAGTTTAGAGTTGATAATTGGAGAACTATTTATTCAACTTAACTGGTGACAACTTCCTAACGGAAACGTAATGGCTGCTCATACCAACTCATTTAGCTAACCGTCCTTCTCATGATTACAACTTTCCTAATAGAAAAGTTTTTTTATTTTTTTCCATCACGTCTTTCTATTTTATGAAATACAATCGTGGTAACAGTAAATGCTGCACTGGTTCAACCTTTTTCAGTGCACGAATTTATTTAAAAATTGTTCCTTACAATAAGAACATCATATACAGAAAATTAAGGAATTACACTAAGAGGTTTAATTTGTGTTGTAAACGAGGACTAGAAAATAAATTTCCTTTGAATTTATTAATAGCAGTATGAATTTGTTAATCTGTTGAGAATCTAGGAAATCAAGTTGCCAATGTACCCCATCATCTGAGATCGATGAACGCCACACACACATTTAAGTGAGACAGAGCTTTCCACTGTGGAATGCATACACTTCAAGAAAATTCAAATAAATCATGACGTCGATGCAGATTTTTCTCGTAAATTAGTAGTACAGCTTGTGTAATAATAAAAGCAGTGAATTTTCCATCAGTTCTTCTGTAATTTTTTTTTGGGTAACAGGCTACATGAGGGTGATCCTGAAACAGGCAACTCCCCTTTAATAGCATAGGAAGGGAATTGAAAAAGGGGGTATGCGGAAGGTAGAGAAAGGTAGCCCAGGGTTAACTAGGGCCCCCGGGCTATGGTTTAAGGACCCTACCCGGTGTTTCACCTAAAGAGATGCAGGGAAAACCCTAGAAAACCTGCATCAGGTAGGTCGGGCATTGGGTACTATTCTCACGCCCTTCCGAATGACGGGAGATGAGTCTGCTGTGGGGACGCAGCATTCCCTTCTCCGTGTCTCCACCAGTTTCAGGAGGCAGTTGGCCGACTGATCCAATGGGATCAGCGGACAGCTCTTGCCATATGCCCAAGGTCTTTGACCCCAGTACATATACCTCCTAAAATAGGTGAAGGTGTCTCGGCAAATGAGAACTTTGATAAAAAATACCCAGAGAGAGTGCGAGGCATCCCCGACATGATCAGGTGAGCCCCACAGTCACTCTGGGCTGAAGCGTCTGCGAGAAACTCCCACAGCGCCTCTATCTGTGTACGAGTTTGCAAAAGTATGTTCATAATATATAATTTTCCAAAAATAATACGACTCAGAGAAATAGCCAAATGTGATCAGGCGTTGCAGAATAGCTCTGTTTCAAGTTGCATTTTTGAACACTCTTTATATATAAATACAGGATGTAACAAAGGTAAGTGAAAACTTATAGGGGAAAAATGGGGGTCAATTCTAATATTTCTCCATTTTGACACGCTTTGTTCCTGCGCAATTTCCGAAAATAAAACTGAGAAACAGACTTCTAAAAGCGTGCCTCCTGCTACCGCTGCCATCAGAAAAATACGTGAATGTATAAATATAGGAATAGCAAGGAGAATGGTCCAAGTAGAACATGTCAGGCAATACTCGAGCATACGTAAAAAGGAAATGTCTCTTGGAAGTTGCGCGTTTTTGTGGCACGCGGATTTGCATCAGTCCAGAAGCGCTGGTTGTTACTCGCGTGAAAACGAATTCGTCTTTGTTTCCCTGTTGCTGGAGAAACCATTGGCACAATGTGTCCGGTGATTGCTTTTATAATTTTATTTCTCAGTTTTCTGGTCTCAAAGGGAGCAGTGACGAGAAAAATGCCATCGGGGGAAATGTTTCTATTGACTCCCTTTAGCCTCTCCCCACCCTTTACGTACGTGCACCGTACCTATATGTCTACTCTCTCTCCATATATAAATAGTCACTGTCTCTTCTACTGCACCTTTACGAATGTATATAGACGGTTTCCTTGACATAACATAATAATTATATTCCGTGGATCCTTCAGTGAAGCAATGCTTCGAGGATATGGAACGAGTCAAATAACTTTACATGAATTTATTCCATTCTTATTAGGATAATCTTGTGTCTAGTTTTACAACAATAATTACATAATTCTACAAATTATTTCACAGAATAGAAGGTGTAGCTAAGCAATAAAGTGGCTAGTTCAATTTTAAAATTTTTTAGGTTCACTTCGTAGCTGTTAAATGTGTGTGGGAAGCTTGTTGAACAGTGTTGTTCCCTTATAGCGTACCCAGTTTTTGTGTATAAGCAGAATAAACGATTTTAATTATCAGTTACGGATAACATCTTGATATAATTAAAATTCTAATTATTTTTAAAGACAGAAGAGTTACTTTAAAAGCATTATAATAAATAATTTATTCTGCTTCCACACACATACCATAAGGTTAAAAATAAACTGTGAAAATTTTGTTCCTGTATTTATAACTGTTTTCTAGAAAAAAGTACCTAAAAATTATTATTTTACCATTGGTAATATAGGGTCTTCCAACTCCGTTTTATTTTAAGTCTTTAATATTTTAAGTACAGTGTCGTTAATATTGTATTAATATTCATTTCTGGGGAGATTAATTCGCATATTCATATAATAATCACAACTATGTTTAAGAAATAAACATCTAAACAGTCAATAAGTCAGGAAACACTGTATATATACGTTACAATGTTTCGTCAACAATTTTGAGACTTCTTCGGGTAAAAAGATCGAATGATATATAACTGAAATTTTTTGGTGTTGAATGCATGCAAATACATTGATTTCAATTAGAAATAAAGGTCCAAAAGTAAGAATGACGCAAAATTTTCAGTTTAGGAATCCTATTTCACAGTTAAAATAAATGTCTTTGCACCCATTTAAATATATTTAACAGTACAATAACTTTAATTATATATATATTTACCGAAAGAATTTCCAAAATTGTGGATGAAACGTTCCAACGTATGTAATGTGGAGAGTAATTATGTTTTTCTAACTGTTATTGGCATCTTTCAAGTTTGTATGTTAAATTTATTAATGCCAGATTAAATGAAATATTCAACTTTATTTCATTCATTATTCTGCTATAATTTTTGTAAAATTTAAATGAATGAATATACAGTTAAATTATTCTTCAGTATGAGAATTTAAATTTTGATTGACTGGTATTGAGCATTATTTATGGTTTATATGTGTTGATGAATTTTAATGCAGAAATGAAACGTGAGCATGGCGAAACTTAATATAAAGTTCGTTGTTCATAAATAATAGACGGGAGGCCAATGACATGGGAATCGGCACTAGAATTTAACTGCTTGCTGCAAGGAGAGTCTGTAAAACGCAGTCGTAAGAAGAATGCTGCGATTCCCAAGAGTTGCAAATGGAGATCTCGCTAACGTTAATAGTAATTACCCACCAGGGGACAGGAACTCCTGACTACCGCGTCAGCATTTTTGCTTCTGCTGTCTTTTCGTCTTTTTTTCTTCATCAACTATTATTGCATGTCAAGAATGTACGTTTAAATTTCTCTATGGGGAAAATTCCTTCCCGGATTACGGGTAATTAATATTGACTTGTCTATGCATGCTTTTCGTACAAGAGAATGGCACTCTTCACCTATTAAGTCCGATTTTCCAAATCAAAACGTTTTTGATTAAAATGAAGGAACGGGGACGTAGTAACTTTTGGAACTTGTCAAGTAACGCGTTCATATTGTCATATTTATAGTATAACGAACGATATTTGGTTGGCATTCATTTGTTGAGATCAGAAAATACACGTTCGAGTCCTACAATAAAAATAAATTCATTACATCTTCACTTAATGAAAGGTGGGAAGATTTATACAGTATTGTGACAGTTTAAATGTTTATAACCCAGAGAAGCAAACTACTTGTTACAAATGTAGATAATTCAGATTTTCCTGCAAACGACAGTACAATATGTTCGTAAATCACATCTTTCTCTGTCAGTAGTGTCAAACGATCGTTTGAGAAATAGAACAATCGATAGTCGTTACGTGACTTCCTCGATTTTTAATGGTAATATGGCATTTATGGATAGCATATGAAAGTGTATTCTAGCACGCTGTTTGATCTAAAACTTCTACTTACAAGTAGAATGTTGCGGACTCTTTGAGAAACGATACAGTTAATTGCTACTCGAGGTAAGCACTAGCGCCATTCTGCGGCGTCTCTTGATGCGATGTTGCCGCTTTGTTTATGGCATACTGGCCGTAAAAGCGCTTTCCAAGCCCAGTGTTTGCTTTCGACGCTTGGGCGGCTATCCTCTTGGCAGGAGTTACTCAAACAATACTCCCACGCCACAGCGATAATGTGAAAGGAATTGGAGTCTTTAGTTTACGGATTAATCCAAGTTCTCTGCCACGTCTCTTCTTCGCACTTCTAACATTTGAAAACATCAAATTTGTCCTCTTCGCATTTCTCTCACACCTCACATACAGTGTATTCGTCATCTCGTTTACTGAGGAAGGTAATAAAAATGTACTAAACCGTGGGATGCGTTAAAATGCACACGATTTTTTTAAAGTGAAGTGGAGGCAGTTGATAGAGACATTATCCCAATTTTCATTGCCATTGACGTACATGAGAAATGGAGGAATGGACTTTAAAAAATTACGAACAGTAAAGTCACGATTGAAAGATTAATCATAATAAAGGCGTGAGGGTCTTCTGACAATATGTTCACTTGTGAATATAAATTTTTTCCATATAATTTGTGGTAAGAACCGGGGAATACATCAGGTAACTGCGTCGCAATTCAGTGTGATAAGTTTTCGTAGCTCTCGCAATTCGGCGTGTATGTAACTGAGTGGTTCAAAATTCTAAATCAAACAGTTAGCGACTTCAACTTCATGTGGACGTTATTGAATGAATAAGCAACATGTTTGGAGAAGGAGTAACAATTCTTAAGCAAAGCTTGAGGAGATAACTCGTTCGTAGAACTACAGCGAAGCCAAGGCTTCCAACAAAAGGAGATTGGATGCAGAGTGTACGCGAGTAACTTCGGTCGTCCGGGTCTTTGGGGATTCGAGAGCTAGAGTTACTCCCCCTTTCTTCTTCCTCGGTACACGTATCAGTTTTTACTTGAATTTCACGAACTCTACCCTCCGAATCGGCGTCGAAATTCATTTCACTCTGGAATTGTAACAAGTCATCCGTGACAAAGTTTTAGTACATGGAGACCAATTGTATTTAATGTTTTGGCGTCAACATGTCCTATGTTACAATATCCTTAGCACAATTTGAATATTTGGAACAAACACAAATGCACAAACTATGTAACAGTGTGCCATGCGAATAATTTTGTGCTTATAAGTCAAGAACCTTTCATTTTTTTTAATCTAATAGTTCATGCCCTACTTTGATAACGTGTTCAACCCGAATGATAAAATTATTAAAATAGTAATTAAAAAAATTCCAAGTCGTGACCACAAGTGCTAAAAGAATGTGTAGGATTATATCTCAACTAACGATGTTCTCCCTTTGGGCAATATATTTAGTTCCACACCTTGTAAAAGATAAAGTTTAACGAGAATTGCCGACCTGTTTGAATTAAAGTAAGATTTTAACGTCGAATTTAAAATTCTGCTCTATAAAAGATTTTTTCTTAAGTCAGAATCCTACACCGACTTTGTGCCTCAGGGACTCGCATTAAGAACACTAATGTTTTTTATGTTTAGAAATTCCCTTCCCCTCGTGTAGTCTCTTACCCAGAATAAAAAGGCGAGTCAAAGACGATGACGAGAAAGTTCTAAGATAAACGTGGTTTGACGCCAAAAAAAGGAAAAAATCATATTTACTACTTTAAAATTGGTCTATAATTATTAAATACCTGACTAAACTAGATAACCTCCATTATATTTTATTTTAGGAATTGTTAATATACAAACAATTGATTACTACGCATTCTCTTATTTAGCTGATTTGCTGACCTTCACTGATTTGATGGTAAAAGGAAAAAAGTAAATACGATTATTAAGTACTTTGTGAAGAAATCGTATGTGATAAAGGCAATTCCGTTTGAGCAGATGTTTCAGCACCAACGCACAGGACAAATTTTCTCCATTACATTTTAGGCCTGAAAAGAGTTAATACGTAGTCACATTTTTTCATGATTCACCTAGAATAAAATTGTCTCAGGAGCGTATGTAAGGAGTATTTATATTACGACTCAATAATGAATATTTGGGAAATGTTCTTGCCCTGCGTTGCGTTCGCATAAATAAATTCAATACTATAATATCCGAACATTTATATACGCTTTCTTATACGTAATCAAAATATAAAATCCTTGGTTCTTATTACACAATAAACTTAAAATAACGTGAATTTGTTAACTATCTTTAAGCAGAGGTAACCGTGGACTATGTTATGAATTATGTTGATCCTTTACTTTAACGCTTTTGCCAGCAGCACTTAAGTTGGTGTCAAAATTCCGACATTATTTGGTGAGTGAACTCAAGACTGGAAGCAAGCGGGAAAAGTAGGCAGAAACGGAATAGGAAAGTGAAGTGATGTCATCAGTCCACTCAACGAGACAAAAGTATAAAAAAAGGTATATTATATGCGCCGTACAGTTAGATACTTAAATAAACTTTCGTCATCCTCTATTACAATTTTTGCCCGTGTCTATTATTTTTTAAATTGAAAACGGATGAACAAAACAAATTAAAACATTACTTGAATCTCACAATGTGTTACAATCAAGTGACATCATTTTTTTTGGTTAACAGGCTACATGAGGGTGATCCTGAAACAGGCAACTCCCCTTTAATAGCATAGGAAGGGAATTGAAAAGGGGGGATGCGGAAGGTAGAGCAAGGTAGCCAAGGGTTAACTAGGGCCCCCGGGCTATGGTTTAAGGATCGTACCCGGTGTTTCACCTGCAGGGTAAACCCTAGAAAACCTGCATCAGGTAGGTCGGGCATTGGGTACTATTCTCACACCCTTCCGAATGACGGGAGACGAGTCTGCTGTGGGGTCGCAGCATTCCCTTCTCCGTGTCTCCACCAGTTTCAGGAGGCAATTGGTCGACTGATCCAATGGGATTAGCGGACAACTCTTGCCATATGCCCAAGGTCTTTGACCCCAGTACATATACCTCCTAAAATAGTTGAAGGTGTCTCGGCATATGAAAACTTTGATAAAAGTTAAAGGCAAACCTTTGAATTCTTGTGTACCATATTCACATGAACGAGATAAATATACTGCACAGAAATTATTTATCTTCTAAACCTTTCCAGGATTCACCTTGTTCTACGCTGCCAATTAAAATGAAAGCAATAATATATAAAAAGAAGTATCACTTCATTTTGTGTCCGGAACACAAACAGTTTTCTCCAGTATATTCTTTGTCGGAGTTCAACCACTTCTTAAAATCATCAAATCTATTTAAACTTCTCAATAACCGTTTAACATTTAAACTGCCGCTTCCAAGTGCGGCAGTACTTCAATATTAATAACAGCTTTTCCTTTCAAACGCGGACTGAGATATTCTCACCAACGAGGTCATCACCACAGACAGTCATTCATAAATAACGCGCAAAAATAACTATCATTCCCACTGGACAAAGTAGTGGCTTCAAATACCACGTCAGAGCATAGAATAAAACTAATACGGTCAAACTGACTATTTATAATTTTCCTTTTCATATTAAATAGTTCATCAATAAAAGTAATACATTTCCGCATAATGTAATATATGCACAAGATGATACTAGGAAAAGAGAATAGAAACTATTTCAAAATGAAGCTGATTTTTGAGTAAGAAAAGTTGTTGTAAGAAAGCCGTTTACTTTGTATAGGAATACGAGCCGTGAGCCGTGAGACAGAACCACTGCAGGTGTAATCAACTTAAGAACACAGCAGCTCAGTTATGCTAATAACACTCCGTTTCTTGTGCGGCACCTTGGGGCGCTAATGCCATCAGAGTCGGGTCGTGTTTGGAAGACAGACGTGGGTGAGGTGAGAAACATTCGTCAGGATTTGGATCATCTCGCCGAGAAAAGTGCACGTGCAACTCGCCTTTGTGCTCCAGCGAAACACTTTACCTTACCAACAACGGATGTCAAAATAACTCAAACCAATTAATTACTTAAGGAATATATAATTCTAGTTCATTATATATTTAATTAATATTACCTAATCGTACGGTGGCGACAATAGTTTACACACACGTAAATAAAAGGAATTATAAAGTTAATAGCAAATAATATTCAGTAATCCTTGAAACAATCCCGCTGCAGCATTCTTTTGAAGTGGAAAAGTTCGCCTTTTAGTAGCAATCTCAGGCAGGCTCTTGACTGTAGACAAAGTGGGCCACGCGTAATTTGCAACCACCTGTAAAGGAAGGAATGCTGAAGGAGAATTTGCAAGTACTTCATCCCTTTGAAATAATAGTTCTGAGAAAACCAGAATGGATTCTGAAAAGTCGCAACTGGAAGAGAAAGACAAATAGAACGGGTAAGAAAGATAATGTAGATCAGTTTGTCGTAATGTCTGTAGAAAGTCCTTATGATTTGTTTCATTCTTAGATAATTACTTGGTTAATGCTTGACGATTTATTTATTTATGGAATAGACAGATTTATTTATCCTAATAAATGAGAAAATCTATAACAGTGTTGGGTTGTGTGATGAAAGTATTTCAATTGTAGGGTTTAAATAGTTGTTATACATAGGGTTTATTTGCTGTTAAAATGCAATTCATTTACGGTATTTACGAACTTCACATTGAGTGTGGTGATATTTTAGTCATTATTGAAACAATGCTGTATACACTCATATTTATGTATGCGTGATTGTTAATGCATCCTGTCTGATTTACTCTAATGCATTCCAATAATCTGATGTGTTACTGGGCTCGTTGTTGGAGAAAAGTTACTTAATGCTTCATGTTTGAATATTTTTGTATAATATGGCATGCGGATTAATTTAAATTTACAATTTAAATAATTTCCGACCGATTTTTACAGACAGTTTTTATTTTTTATTTAAACGACGTTTCGGTGCATATTCGCGCCTTCTTCAGGTTTATAATCTGTGAAATACATATTTCAATTTGAAAATACTTATGTGTAGCACATATATATAAAGGATTAAACTAACAACTCACGTAGTTTAAATAAAAACTGTCTGTAAAAATCGGTCGGAATTATTTACTTTGGTATTTAATAGCAGACGTTAATCGATTTAATATTTAAATTCACAATGTTGTCGTTCTGATTGTGAACGGCAGATAGCCAGGAACAGTAATAAAAAACACTGTGTTCGCTCTTCAGACACATTATCAGGATTGTAATGTAGTTGCTTAGTTATCTGTAGTGTAGATTACAGCTATAGATTACCCTTCGTTCTGTAATTCGACTCTGAGAAAATTGGACTTTTACGAGCCTGTGACTAGTTTCTCTTCGACGATGAAAGTGAAAAGAGCTTCATGGTCTCTACGCGGAAAGAAATTTTTTTTTTTTAAGAATTTCGGGAGACCGGGAGTAGATCGCTCAGACGAGGAGCTTTTAATCCCAGCGACAATCTAATTACTGGCGAGGCGTGCTGAATGGCGAGATTTTTAGTTTGAATATAGATGCTCTTTTGTTCAATTTGTGAAGCGTGTAATAGAGTTAAGTACTTAGTTGAATTTCAGGAACAATTTCTTGTGAAAGTTTCATGTCCGATTCAAGCAGCGAAGTATATAACATTACAGTTATCATAAAAATATATTGCATTGAAAATTGTAGTTCATATTTAATTTGGCTACCAAATTGTCATATTTTCATTTGCGGTAGAGAGATTGCACGTAGATAATTTTATTACGCTGTAATATATTGGAATGGGCGCTCCGTGAAACGAATTATTTCTGTTTTAAATAGCATTAATTAGTTGGTTGATTTTTGCAATTATTTTGTGAGACTCACTACAGCTCACCAGACTACGTTATTGATTACATGCTTCAGAATATAATTAAAATTTACCTTGAATTTCTGAAAAGGCTACGGGGTTTTGAAAAAAGTCAACCTTCAAAATTTCCATGCCAAGCAGTTTTTGGAACATTTTACTAAATCTATTTCCTTATGAGTTTAAAACAGCGAATATTCACCATGTGAGATCGGCCGAGTTCGGAACAAAATCCTCTAGGTTGGAAATTTACTTACAATTAAGTTCATCGTGTAAATTCATAGACAGACTGTTTTTTGTAAATTCACATCTCGGTTGTCTGTTGCAATCATGTAGTTACATTACTTATGTACACTCCTCAGAAAAAGATATATAATTACAGGTAATAAACACTCAAATTTATATTAAAACGGTGATATAGCGTATAAACGGGCTCAGTACAGAAACATTACACTTGAAGCAGATACTGTACGATTATGCTATATGGAGGAAGTGAATGTTCTTGTGTCTTCGAAGTACTGTTATTTGGTTTGGATTCACTGATTAAAATTAAATTTTCATTACGTCGCCATTTTACCTAACTTTTGAGTCAAAGAAACTTGTACTTGTCTGTACGTGTTCGCCGAGTGTGAAATAGCTGCGTAACCTGTGTCTTTCTTCGAATGCTGAAACCTTTGAAAAATAAGTTAAAGTTTTCTATTCTAAAAATTGAACGTGGTTCATAAACGTTAAGGGTTTGCATAAACTAGCAGGATGAATAGCTTTATTCATTTTTTTAACGTCTTATCCCCTAGGATTGTTCAGCTTTGTTCATAAAGATTATAGAAATAACATGGTTTAATTAACAAGATACAGTTCACCGACTGACCGAAACTAGTTTTTCTGTCCCCTACGATTTCAGTTGTTGATTTAGCTAATTGAATCGTGGAGCCTCGTCCGCTTGCCTTCTTTTTCGTATTGGACAATTGGAGCTTCCACGATATCTGCAAAGTTCGGATTATTATGACCAAACATTTTCGTCGGTAGGGATTCATACATCTGTCGGATCATTGTTTGGAAGAGAAGCGATGAAGTCTTGAGTTCCAAACTGTGTTTTGAGTCACCTGCATGCGTCTGATGTGACTTACTGCAGCAGTGCCAAATTGGCGATAAAAATAGTAGCAGTTTTATTTCCAGAGACAAGGGAGACATTTCCTGAAGAAGGGGCTTGAGTTGACGGATTCTCTGTCTTATCCTTCCAACGAGATACTTGATATGAGCTGCTCATGTTAGATGATGATCGAAGTGAAGGCCCAAATATCTAACTACAGTATCAGTTGGTATGTCCTGGTTATCGAGTTGTAGATTCTGGTTGTAAACTTGTCGTCTGGAACTACTGTTGATTTTCGAGGATCGACTTTTATTCTCCATTTCTTGCTCCAAATTTTGATATCGTGTTGTTTGTTCTGTAGTTTGTTGTGTGCTGCACTTTGTGAATATAAAGGTCATATGCAGATTGCGGGATGTCGTGGGTATATATGAGGTAAAGCAGAGGGCCAAGTACGCTGCCCTGAGGTATGCCTGATTGCCCTTCTTCTGAAAGCGGAGAGATAATTTTCATATTTGACAGAGAACGTTCGCCCAGTAAAGTAGGATCGCACACACAGTATTTGTACACATTTAAAAGATCTCGACGGGACCGAGGATCAAACCCGGAATCTCCCGCTGACTTTCTATTTGCATTTTGTACCAAAGTTTGTTCTTATATTTACTACCAAATAAAGTTGTTACGTATATAACATCGTGTAATTAGCATTAACCCTTTGCTATCTATCGGTTTTGACTACATTTTATTTATTCAGTATAAAAACAGTAAAGATAACTAGCACCGTTGACAGCAGCAGTAGAAAATGATTACATTGACGTCTCGAGTAAAAATTATGTAACTACGCAAGCAGAATTCTGTTATTTTATTTAATCGTGGGGGAGGGGGGGGAACTCTGAATTTCGTAAATTTATGTTGCTACTTATGGATTTGGCTTAAATAGATGGCATCCTACGTTATGATAGCACTAATCTACAGTGTCGGTCCAATTAATAATATATTTTTGATGGGTTGTCTCTGCAGGCTCTAGTTACTGTTTCTACTCAGCGCAAGTAGAGCATCTGTGGAAATATTTATGTATTCCAAAACGTACTTATCTGATAATGCTATCATATTCTGTCACAAAATATCGCCACGAGTTTGTATTAATTCATTCGAGTCCCAAATAAAAATCGAGTGGCTTATCGAAACGCACAAGAACAGAAAGCTGACTAATTACTACTTTCGCGCACGCAACAGCGGTATGTCAAACATATTTCTATGGAAAACCGGAAAAGAGTGTTAGTCCCCGGAAACAGTTCACATGAAAAAACATTTTAACAAAAATCTTATGTTTCCGGGAACATCGTATTTGATTACGTTACAATAGTTTAAATCCGCTATCAAGTTAGAAAACTACGTGCTTTATTTGTTCGATTAATGATTATAAATGTTTTACTCCGCGCTCTGAAAGGGAGAACCACGATATACCAAATAAATCGTTCACTGTTACGAGTTTAGACTTTCAACGTTCTCAATTTTCGAGTAAAACTATGTTATCACGTTATAAACGACAGTCAACAAACATAAAATGGTTAAATATTTACTAATCGAAGCTTCATTGTAAATTAGCGCCCATAAAATACTCAAATTTAATGAATGACTGCCACTGAACAAGGCGTCATAAAAAATATTGCATGCGAATTTTTTATATGAAAATACTTCAAACTTTGTAAATAAAACTAACTTTACTTTATTCTTCATGTCTACCTATTTCTCAGCATAGCCACCCTGGCGACGAACACATTGCTCCGAACGAGGGACCAGTTTGTTAACAACGTCACCGTAGAAAGTTTGACTTGTTGACGGAGCCACAGCCTCACCTCTGCTTGCACCGTTTCATCACTATAAAAAGTGTACGTCTCGAAGGTGATCTTTAAGTGGCTGTACAGAGGTAGATCGATGACAGTGAACCCAAGGCGTGGGGTTGTTACCAGATGTCACAGTGATCGTGAGTCGTCTAGCATTGTCAAAAAGTTTGAAAAGTGTGGACGAACTCTTGGTGCTTCAGTTTTCTCAGGGTTCTGCCATATTTTGCAAATGCACCACGCCTTGAACATCCCAGAACACTGTCAGCACTAACAAACCAACGCAGTACATTACTGAAGTCGACACAATCATCACCATATACACCTTTCATTCTTCTATGGATTTCAATTAGCGACACGTTTCCTGCTGTTAGAAACTGGATTACAGCAAGCTGATTCTCAGGTACCGCCATGTTTTACGCTACAATTCGGAGCTCCTCAACCGATATTCAGAACAAAATAAAAAAAATGGGAGGCATTACTTTTCAGCACGCCCTCGTATCACAGAATTATAATTAGCTCTGATATTACCAACTTTAGACATTTACGGAAGATAAAAGAGTAATTTTTCATAGAAAGTTCTAATCCTTATTGAAGAATTAAGAAGTACATTAAAACATTAATTAATTATGAATTTAATCCTTTGACACTCGACGTCTCCTTAAAGTTGAAATTCCAAGAAGGTTTACTGCATGTCACACTGTTGGCATTTATTTTCTGTTGAATTGTATTTGCTGTATTTCTTCGTAATTGGGTTCCCTGGAAGCGGAAAGTGACAAAAGGCTTATGTGTATAATTAATTAAACTAAGTTATAGAACTATCTACTTCAAAGAGCAACGAATGATGGAGGCTTTCAGCTTTTTAGTTCTGAGAAGACAGGCGTAAAATGTTTATCTCTTGGCGCAAAAAGTTTGAAAAGAAATTCCGTTCCAAAATGAAGGATTCAGGTATTATTATTTGGTACAAACATATCCTGTAACTGCTCATCCATTGGTCATCACGAGCATTTTGCATTTATGTTTTTAACTGTAACTTAGTAGTGTCAGCTCGAGAGGGGCAGAAAGGATCCAAAGCTTTGGAGAGGTAAGTTTAATCGTTGGACTGTAAAAATTCATTATACAAATATTTTATACGACGCTTGTAAATTTTGTAATGTTTTTGGATATATGAATATATGCATAATTGAGCGTTTATATGTTCCCATTTCCCATTCCAAATTAATCTAACCGCTTCCTCGATTTCCTAGGAAGTGTCTAGTTTCTGGGATCCATGTATAAACTACCCTACCAGACATTAGCGTAAAATCTGACTCAGTCTTCAGACAATATATAAACGTTGAATGTTATAATAGAAACTGTGAAATTACTAAAACTAAAGTGTAAAGTTATTATAAATAGGGGAGAGCAATTTGTCTTATCTGCCGATATATGGAGGTTTGGGTTCCACAGGCTCCAATTTCATGTCTACTATTATTCTTAATGTAGTAAAAAAATTCTAACATCTCTCCAAAGCAATTTGTTCATGTATTGCACGAGTATTTAATAGATAATCAATGAATACCATAAAAGAAGCCGCTAACATTACTCTTAACACGAATATAAATTTGTTTTCTGAAAATAGTTAAATTTCTCATTTTGAAAAAATAGTAAATTTTATATTAAAATCTACAAGTATAAGATTGTTGAAAGAGGTTAGTAAAACATTCTATACTTACGTAGTTCTGGTGTTACTAGTGTAACATTTACCCGATGCAGAAAAATAGGAAAATTTCATTCGATAACATTATAGAGTAAATATAATGTCATCTAAATACTGAATCACCACTAACAATTTGGTCCTAGAAATAAAGTGTTTAGACTTAAAGGCCACTTGTTCTTAAAATTGAAAAAAAATATAAATCATTAAATAAAATAGTTTGAACCGGATTGTTTGTTTAATTAACAGAGCAGAATCAAGTCCCCTATGAATTAATAATCAAAAGAATTCATAAAAATGTTGCAAAATTAAAGGCTTGAGTAATGTTGCTATCAAATTAGAAATATCTTTTTTAAATTTGTGATTAAACTGTCCTTTTATTTTTCACACGAATTCTTAATAACGATTTATTAACTAATATAGTATAAAAATAATTATGGAATAAATTTATCATTAATTCGCATAAATTGTATTAAAAAGAAACAGATTTTAGTTCTGAATAACCCTGAATTCGAAAATGTTAACTAAAAGAAATAGGTGTAAATTGATTATTCTCGGAAATAAACAGAAATATTGTTAATTAAAGGTTTGGCATTATAAACCCCAGAAGGTAGAACATTTTCTGTTTTATGTTACGGCAGAAACAA
The DNA here is from genome assembly GCA_034510155.1 of Eucriotettix oculatus. NCBI lineage: Eukaryota > Metazoa > Arthropoda > Insecta > Orthoptera > Tetrigidae > Eucriotettix > Eucriotettix oculatus. The sequence goes on along the minus strand of CM067380.1, from coordinate 35,992,142 downwards.
CACGAAAGTCCTGTGTTCTGCAGAAAGGCGGTTGTTTGCATCCACGCAAAAGAGCGAAATCTTATACTGCTATTTCTCTATATAAATCGTGACGAACGAATATTACCTAAGCTCGAAGTTCAAACGGATGCCTTTGAAGTCCAATGCTGCAAGTTTCCACTCGATATTGCTCTCGTTCCGGAAACATGAACTGAAATTTATTTCTCATGCTATTTTTTTTAAATATATGATTTTATCAACAGAACTGAAAAAATTAACCTGTCTTTGAATGCAGCCATGTCCACGTTTCCAAAAAAAAGGTGCATTATTCTTGAGAACAGTCGTTTGTACTTTTATTACATGCCCGAATACTATTATGTTTCACGGATAAAGGCCTTAACCGCAAGTGAATATGAACCGACAAAAACTGGTTCTTTTGTTCTCTTATAGCTAACTACGGACGATGTTCAAAACACATTTAGTTGAATGAAATAATATTCAATATAACACGTAATTAGTCCAATATAATTAAAAAAAAATTCGTTGGAAAAATATTTATATTACTATCTTTTAAGGTACCGTTTTGTAGTGATATATGGAGTATAACTTATTTTAAACTATATCTTTAAAAATATCTTAATGTTTGAAGCGAATTACAACTCAAATAGTAATTACGATTGGCATAAGTGTAATTGTTACAGAATGAAGTAAATATGCACGTAATAAAAGCAATGTTTATTAAAACTAATCGAATTATTTATAGAGAACAGTTCATTCAAAATGAAATTTAATTTTCTTCCTTTCCTTTACAATTTTTTTTATTAGAAAACATAGTAAATATAGTAGGAAGCTTCGTTACTGGTTGGAAACTAACGCTGTCTCGGTTATAAGAATTGAAATTTGTGTTTGTAAGCATCATTCCGTATTTGTTATACACTAAGGAAATATAATGTTAAATTCAAGCAAGATGAAACACGACATGAACTTATTTATAAAAACTAATACTATTTACGTGTTTTCCTTGTAGTGGAAATGTAATTCAGGTTTTTTAACGGCAGCATTAAGTGGTGAACACAATTTTACTACAAAATAATAGTGTTTAGTAACTTGACGACGCGCATGTTGACAGTCCACAGTTTCTTTCTCAGGAAATTCTTGACAACGTAAAGCCTGTTTTTAGATCAAGAAAAATTTCTTCTTCCATGGCTCTGAAGCTCATTCTGGGCCTTGTCCTACAGGGTCAACTGTAGCCTGTAATTCTACATGACACGTTCAGAATCTGGAGTGATACGTAGCATATCGATTCTCCAGCAGTCTTAATTCCAGTCACCGTGACCGTGATGAGAAAAAACATCGAGCCCCGTGCCAGGATTCGAACCCGGGAGGCGCGACACTAGTCACTAGACCACTTACCTGATCAATGTGAAGTTGCTAGATGAATTAAAAAATGACACCTTACTAACTCTGGTGTACTGGAACCCGCACTCTACCTACTGTACAGTAGATTTGGGCGAGTAGAAACGCACGAGCTCAGAGTCAGAAGAAAAGAGGGATGGCTCCTGTGATACGAACAGCTACGAGCTTTTTGAATCAGCTCCGAGTAGACACTATTCTGAATCATCCCTCTGCACTGATCCGAACTGTACCAGTCTTTAATTAATATATCACATATTTAATTGTAAAAAATAGAAATGCGTAAGTACATGAAACACGAGTTTGCTTAAACAATTCAAACACATGTAAACAAAAGTTGACATAATATTTTATTTTATTGGCCAGAATGGAATCCTCCGAACATTATTGGTTCACATATTCTCGCTGAAATTATACTACATATTCATTCCACTTTAACCTCTCAAGACACTTCGCTATTTCTTCATAAAAATAAACATACTCTGGTTTTATTAAAACTAATAATTCACTTCAATTTCTTATCATCTGCTGATAGAAGTTTTCTTTACATGACATCTGTAAATGTATATTTGCGGTAACATAAATATTACAATGTAAATATTTTGCCTGTTATAAAAAAAATACCGGAATAGCCATGCACTACGCACAAAGTCTTTGTTCTACATTACAAGAAACCCAGAACTTACTCAAGTCCATTCAAATCCCCCAATTATAAAAAGTCCATATAGTCATTTATATTATTTTTATAATTACTTTATTATTTATTAATAATTAAAAAATGCGAATAATTTATTTAAAAAAATTCAAATTCATTGCTCAACACAGCAAATTGTGAATTTTAACTCGGATAAAAACAAAAAAGTGAACCAATTTTGTGTCTGATGGTTGGGGAACACCATAGAGCAATGACGAACTAGTTACTTTCCTACGAACTACTTTTTCTTCATTTGTTTTATTGTAACAACAGTGGTGATTGAAAGATGTCCAGGCCGATTTGATACGTCACACGTTACACCTGTTACTTAAACAAGATGTATGTGTATTATAGTTCATTTACCTGACATTTCCATTGAACTGAAACATTTCTCTTTCTGGGTAACAATTAAAAATCCATGTCGTTCCGTTGCGAACGCCGTACTTGAGGAAGGACGAAATCCAGCGTAGTTGCTCGCCCACGCGTCGCACAGGACCACCCGACGAGAAATTGATGTTCCCTAAAGCTTATCGATTGTAACTAGGTCCTTTGTAGGAAGCCTCTATTGCGGCGTGGTTCGCGTATCAAGGACATGGCTCGTAATTACTTTATAATATCATTCATCATCATTACCTATACACAGGCTTGTGTCCTGTGAGGACCGTAGCTGCCAGCCGGCTTGCATCCAGGTGGCGCATGTTTACGGTGACTAATTTACTTTACGAACCCTCCGACAAACTTTCACTGACTTAAACACGAATCATTTCCTATACAATAACTCACAACGTGAAATGGAATGAGTAATTTACACGAAGGAGAATCAAGGTTGAAAACAAACTATGGAATCTGAAGATCATCACGGTTCCGGTGAAGCAGTTCAACAGTGGCACTCAGCAGGCTCAAATCTAGTGAATGTTGTGTTCAAAAAAAGATATTGGAGGGGGATTTACCAAAACAACTATATAAATATCTTAAATTTCACCACACAAAACTGGAATAATTTTGTACTACTCAATATAGGAAAACTTTTACTAAAAGATTTATTGACAAAGTACAAATTATTTCAATAAAAAATATAGGAAAACTAATGTTTAGTCCAAAATTTCAAATGAAACAATTTCATATTTCTTCATAATTGAAAATGCTACTAAAGTAATGAGACTTGTGTGATGAAATTCAGGAGCTATTGTGTGATGATCTAAAGGACCCACAGGTGTGATTACTTCAACAAATTCAAAATAGAGTTCTCAGTTAATATTACTGTGTGCCGCGAGCAATACAATTTTGGACTTTGTTTTAGATGGATATGGACAGCTGCTAAGCGTGTTCTTGATGTATGGCCACATACTCTAACACTGTTTGGTCTCATATGTCTTAAATGCACTGATAACAGCCGCTCTCACTCGCAGTTACCGTTACACTCACCCTGAACTCGCTTGTCTGTGTCTCATTGTCGTCCTCTGACGTGTTTCCAACCCAACAAAACTAAATAATTATAAGGGACATACATTATCTACAACAAATTGTTTGTTTGGCAATTGTGGAGCGATTATTGTTTTTCATAAATTGAGGACTAGATGAATATTTTATAGGATATTATCATACAGACCTTTTGAATCTGCTTTCCGACGAGTACGGTACAATCAGACTTTCAGAAACGCTACCGTCATTTTTCGTCTCTCTCATCCCTGGTCGGTCGTTACATAACCGCGTATTTAGCGGTGTTTCTGCCGGGAAACACAAACAAAGATTATTTATTATAAAAAAAATCTCAAAGTCTTTTTCCGCCTGGGAATTCAGTTTTACGTTCCAAATACAATTCTCGGTTTTCAACAGGGTCAAAGTTTGCATCTATAACGTTCCGTAGACAGTCTACCTGACGACGATGGCGAAGCTTGCTGTCGAAACGTTCTATAAGCAAGGTTGAAACCCAATAATTGTATTTGGGACAAATTCACCGGTAAAGCCTTTGCTCTCAGTTTTACGTGTTCTTGTACTCATAGTTTGATTTTCTAATTGTATTTACTTTTTTTCACAATTATAAACCATCAAAATTGATGGATACTTCAGTACATAATATGATAATTGCATAACGGTGTTATATTTGTAAGGTAAATGCATTCATATACGCTGGAATGGAGTAGGAAGGCGTTTCTTTGGCAGTCGCCACGAGCCTGAGGCTAGATCATAACAGAGAAAGCCTTTCTGCGTAACTGGCAAGCTTCGCAGCCTCAAAGCAAACATAACATTTCATCAACTGTGTAGATAGTAGCCGTGCTACAGAAACAAATCAGACAGTTTAAGGAACAACAATGATAGCTATGTACATACACGCCCTAAAACGCCGCAAATTAATTTTTTTCTTCATAATAACCCATTCGTACTCTAAGTAAAACCCAATTTAACTTTTCGTCAAACGAAGTTACAAAGAAATACAGGTCCTTTGTAGGAGGCCTCTATTGCGGTGTGGTTCGCGTATCAAGGACATGGCTCGTAATTACTTTATAATATCATTCATCATCATTACCTATACACAGGCTTGTGTCCTGTGAGGACCGTAGCTGCCAGCCGGCTTGCATCCAGGTGGCGCATGTTTACGGTGACTAATTTACTTTACGAACCCTCCGACAAACTTTCACTGACTTAAACACGAATCATTTCCTACACAATAGCTCACGGCGTGAAATGGAATGAGTAATTTACACGAAGGAGAATCAAGGTTGAAAACTACTATGGAATCTGTAGTCCCTGTAGTGCCAGATATATTGGGAAAAGGATCAACTTTTTAGTAAATTTTAAATTGTCGCTTAGAACTGGAGAGTAATTACCATTATTATATATATTAATAAACGAAATCAATATTAATGTTGATTGTTCTTCGAGTATATAACGTTCATAGATTAATTACTTGAAATTTTTTTGCTAACATGTTATTCTTTTTAATTGCGAAAACTTTTATCCGAAGATTTACATGTTTTACAGATATTAATTAACTGAATTAGTAATAGAAGCGATTGCTTTAAGAAATTGTAAAGTCCATTGACAATCAATGCTAACATGAAATTTGTAGGATCTAAAAGCTCAGTGTTTAACTAAGGAGCATGATCACAATACCGTATATGTTGGGATAATATATTGCCAAAAATCGAAACAGCAGGTGAACTATACATACATTGATACATAATATTGATTCAATTAAAATTTATGCAGTCGTAATGTAGATGGGTCCCACCCAATATTGGCAAAATTAGCTGTAATACAATCTGGAAAACGTCAATTGCTGCGAGAAGACTATATTCTCAGGCTCAATAGTTCCGCATTTGGAACCACCAACTTGGCTACGAACATAAAGGCAGTTTATGATGTCATCAAAGTTCATCCTGTGGTTAGAGCCCGTCTTACTGGCTTCATTGCCAAAGTTTAGGCGTACAGTCGTTCTCTTCCGATGCAACGTGCACCCGGCACAAGGATCATAAAATCACGCAGCCATCGACAGAAAATGAGAACTTGAACCAGTTCTGTACGATTGACACGATTTAATTAAAATATTGCTTATGAATTCATTATTATATGTAGTTAAACCAACGATCATTCCCTCGCCTTTGTCCGTATTTATTTTGGCCTGATAATAAAATACCAAGGGTAGTATCCGATCACTCCTGATTCTACGCATAACCTTTCTTTGAAATTCACTACCCATGAAACTACGACATAACATTTCAGGGATTCTCAGAGATCATCAAACGGCGAACGCAGATTCGCGTTGCATTACGCTATAGAAATAATTTTTATATTGATTGCACCTGGTTCTAATCTCATGATAGATTTTCAGTCAACTCATTGATTTTGTTCACATTTGATACTCTGATTGGCTTCCCGACCATATGGATAGAGTCAGTAGTCTTAATTTCTCCTTTAATCTAACGTAATTAAGTAATCGAAATTTCTGTTTGGGAAATAGTTCTACTATTTCAGCAATACATAGTACTAGTAATGTTTGATGTGATCATCAATTGATCTATATAAAAGGGTGAAATGAAAAATCTAAAATTAAAAGTTTCATAGTGGGAAAAATTTACTTGATACGTTTACGATAAAAAAATAGAACTTATCAAATAACTGTATACTTGAAGTATGAAAGTGACTTAAGTATGGACTTACATATTAAAAGAAGACTAAAAAGTGGAACGTAAAGAAAATGAAAAAACTATTTTAATAGTACTAAACATTAATTTTGGAATGGTGAATTTAGTAAAAAAACACGTTTATATTTTTTGTGTGATGAATGTAAACTTTTTTGACCGAAATATTATTTCATACCATTTAATAACTTCCTATTTTATTATATATATTTTTATACAAGTATGACAAGTAACGTTGCGGGAAAAATGTTATAGGTTTGACTGATTTTAGCAGTTCATATTCTAATGGCATTTTTATTTAAAGTTATGCCAATAACCATGTTCCAATAACAATAAGCGTATACTTCTACAGCATCTCCGCATTGTACTCCATCTCAAAGTATTCGAAATGGGTGCCGTCTTATATAATTAATTCTAGTAAATTTTGGAGAAAAGAACAATTCAATTAGTCAATTTTTTATTTATTTTTGGTTAACAGGCTACATGAGGATGATCCCGAAGATAGGCAACTCCCCTTTAGTGGCATAGGAAGGGAATTGAAAAGGGGAAATGTAGAAGGTAGAGAAAGGTACCCAGGGGTTGACTATGGCCCTCGGGCCATAGTCGAAGGATCCCACCGGCTGATTCACGTGAAAGTGATGTAGGGAAAACCCTAAAAAACCTCCATCAGGTAGGAAGCGAATTAGGCATTATTCTCACGTCCTTCCGAATGACGGGAAATGAGTTTGCTGTGGAGTCGCATAATTCCCTTCTCCGTGTCTCCGCTAGTTTTAGGAGGCAGCTGGCCGACTGATCCAATGATATCAGCGGACAACTCTCACCATATGTCCAAGGTCTTCGACCGCAGTTCATACGCCTACTAAAATAGGTAAAGGTGCCTCGGCATGTGAGAACGTTGAAAAAACCAGAGAGAGTACTTCGCATCCCTTAATCAATCTGGGAAGAAATACCTGCGAGAGAAAGCTCTAACAGACACTTCTTTCATTTAGTCAATAAGTTATTTAATTTTATTACATTCACATACCACCACAACAGGCAGAGATTTTCCACATTCTATAGACACTTTGCTTACAGAATTAATTGCTTACGTAATTTTACTGACGAAAATAAATTAAGATACATATGATATATTTCAATATTAACGAGGCATACAAAGAGTCGTAAGGCTTTAATAAAAATTTAATACAAATTTTAAACTAACCCATTAGGTTATTTGGGCGGATAATCTCTTTTTTTTTTTAACTTTGAGTAGTGTAAGAGTTTCCCAATTTTGTAACGATAAAACTTTGTTCAAAACTTTCTGGATTCAATATGCCCTAATGAACATTTCACCGTTTCCTAACTATCTTAATCAAGATCTCACTTCTTCCGAGACATTCCAAGTATTTGAAATATGACAAAGCTCACTATTTTTGTTAAAAATACTTTGGCACCGACAAATTTATAATTTTCTCAAATAACTCTGACTTACCTTGGGTAACTATTTAATATGGTGGAATTTATTTTGAAAGTGCTCAACTTTGGACCTAATTGTATGTGCATAGTGCGTTAGGGCGTCAAGAACCGCAAGATTAGGAGTATCATTAGATTTCACAAACGAAATGACATCTGCTGATGTTCGTAAATTATTACGGAAATCATTGGATGATCTGCCTCACTATTTGGCTTTCTGTTTAGGGCATTGAAGCTGCATTCTTGGGTTACGAGAATGAACACTATTACATAGTTTGTGGAAAGGGCTTTGCAATCCTTCAACGTAGAACTGGAGACCACACGTCAGAGGCGGTGTGGCTTTGGGTCTGTGGTAACTCTAGTAACGGTGTGAAGTGAACTGAGTGCAGCGCACAACGCCCACGCGGAGCCAGCGAAAACAAAATATATTAGGAATTCTTTACACACTTAAGCTTGCACGACGAATCTTTTTAAAGGATCGGTTTACTATCACATAAAATTACGAAGCAAATTTACAATAAATAAAAAGACAGCCAAAAAGTCACCACTAAATATATCAGTATTTATTCACAAAAACGACGATGTTTCATTTCCATTTTGAGACTTCCTCAGGCTTACTACAAAAATAATATTACAATAAATTAAATATAAGTTCTATGTTACAATTTTTTAATTTATATGAAATTTGAACAAAATTTACGATAATCTTTTGCTGTAGTAGTTTTACGCTTTGTTAAAATTTAACTGCCGAAAGCACTCATTGTTACTACATCATTTCGGCCGTAACAGTCGCTAGAGATGGTCCAGGGCGGCACCAAATTCTTCACATGTAAATTCAATCATCTTTTCGGCTGAGGGAGTATTGCAAAAATTGTAAGGTTTTAACCATGTTTTTTATATATAAATTAACCAATTGTTTTCCACTTTTCGTCCTCACATTTTGGAATTCAACAAGTGAATTTCTTCGGACTCAAAAATTATAAAATTTAATGTAGCAAGATTTTGTTAAAAAATTAATTATTCAAATTTCGAGTATCTTAACTAATTTTGTTAAAAGAAATAATAATATTTATAATGAGGCTGTATGAAGTTAAACATTAATATAGACAAAAAGATAGTCCAAATGTAAGGAAGGAACTGTGTATGAATTGTATAAAAACTTTGCTTTTTGTAATTGGCCGTTTAATTTAATATATAATTAAATCAATTATTACAAATTCTATGTCTTTAAAATTCATGGTACTAAATCTCTTAAAGGATCAGGATGGAAAAATGTAAACTGGATCGGGAATTCAACCTGGGAACTTACTGTTGAGCTTCGATTTTTTCTCGATACTTTCTTTCTGTTATTACTCAACTTGTCTCCGTCACCATTCTCCACCGCCCATCTCCCTGGTTCATTTATCACAATATGAATGAGTCTGTGTCCATCTCTGGATTTTGGCTCCCCTTAATATCTTGCGCAGAATTTTTCGCAACCTCCCCTGACCTGATGTTTTTGGATATAAAAGCTTGGAAATGGAGAACTGGGGCCTTATTCAACCTCTAACTATATATAACTAACTAAATGCACTTATATATATATGGGACTTCGTAGTTGCCGGTATTAAGCCACTCTGTTTAATTTAATCCATAATTCCGCGGTCGCTAATAGTTCTTGCTGTGTCAACCTGCTCAGAATTTATAGCCATTAATAAAAGAACTTGACACAGTGCATCATAAGTAAATTTACTGCTAGCTGG